>CM070488.1:27847432-28447432 GCA_036324585.1 Champsocephalus esox | reverse complement strand
CTTGTAAAGTGTCTCTACTGTAGGCTATTTTTATTATATGTACAGCACTTTGGCTCGACCAAAAATCGTTTAACACACCGCAAAGACTTCAGCCGACGGCCAAGTAGCACGTACGAACTGCGCATGCGTGAGTGGCAATAACTCTCCTTACCAGCAGGCGGCGGTAGTGTGTATTCGTCATTCAAAAGAGGCAACCGGAAGACAGACTGCGTGATAACCGAGAGAAGAAGAACAGACTGCGTGATATAAACAAACAACAAATAGCGTGTGCGTTCCATGTTCACTCTAGCGAGAAGCTCACAGGGCTTTCCCGAACCTGTGTCGAGAGCTGGAGTTCAATGAAACCTCAGATTTGCCTTCTTAATAGTTTGTTTGGGTCCCTCACTTCCGTTTCGCTTCTCATGCACTGATTCGCTAAGCTGAACAGCCAATCAGAGTGATTTCTTTTGCAGGACTGCCTTTGGCCGACTGCCGGGTTTTCGTCCGAAAAGGTGTCGGCACGGCTGAAAAGACACGACGGTGCGGGACACACCAATCTGAGTAGGGCGTGTTAACGCTCATCGTCGGACTGACGCCCATCAACGGCCAAAATCGGCTTGGTGTGCCCGGGCCTTAAGACATCATAAACTGAGAAGGGTATTGTCTTTTTAATTGTATAAATAACAGTGATACAAAGTGTTTGCACTGCAAAATGGTTCGATGTTCTCCCTAGCTAAACTATATTGGGACGTCTTACAAGTAACATGTCATGTATATAAACAGGGTCCTAATATAGCTATTGTCAATTATAATTTTGGCTTCTGGTACCCTGGATCTTCCATACTAAAGTATTGGTGGACTGGGTCATTTAATAAGTGATTATAGTGTACTAGTCCCTCAATGCCTTTCTGTCTTCCTCTATTTCTTCAATGTTTTTCATCCCTTATTGTACCCGTTTCATACACAATGTTTGCTGTACCTTGCAGGCTACAATCTAAAGCCTTATCCTCTTCATTTTGCTCTTTTTTTACAGCCCCCATCAGATATTCCAGTGCCAGTGTAGCTGCCAGTGAAACCAGACGAGGACGGAGGGCAGAAATGAATGGAAACGAGCCGAGGAATGCGCTGAGATTGGCAGGAGCGAGGAAGGCCACATAAGGTGAAGAAATATGAGTGAAAGAAGCAACAGAGTTGTGATAGAGAGGGGGAAAGAGGGAGACCGATGAGAGACGAATCAAAGAGAGAATGAAAACAGAATAAAAATATAGGCTGAGAGGAATCCTCATTTTTCATTTCAGCCGGCAGACTGGATGCCTGGAGATCAGACAATCAGACCTGGTGGCTTTGGGAGGCTCAGTCAGCTTAGGGCTCGGAAAATGATGGGAGGATGATGAGGAAGGTTAGAAAATCTCAACGAGGAATAAAAGCAGGAGGAAGAGGAGGACAGAGAAATGGTATTGGAGTCAATAACAATAGGCTTGGGGAGTAACGGATCACATGTAACAAGATATCAGGATACAAAAGAAAACTGTAATCGATTACAATTACATACAATAAATATGTTTTCAGATTACTAGCAGGAATACAATACTTGTTTTAAATAAAGCTCGATATTATAGATGGACGTACTGAATATATGTTTCTTTAAGGTTTATATTTAGGCTACTTTAATTATTCTTTGTTTAGATGTCTATGTGTCTTATCCAAATCTGTGTTTATATGAACTGTTGTGCCTTCTTTGTATGTAAAACTCTTAATGCATGTATATGTGTCTATGTATGAGTACGTGTATATATATATATATATATATATATTAGTGTATGTATGTATATTTACATATATCTATATATTTTTATTATTTGGGACTGAGGGAAACAGCATTTCCTTCTCCCTGTTTGTATCACACACACACACACACACACACACACACACACACACAGAGAAATCGACAATAAAGTTGACTTCGTAACAGAGAAGTGATCGGGTTACATTGCCTCTGTATACTCAGATAGGTTACTGATACAAATTGTTGACATGTAACTAGTAACGTAATCCCTCCCAAGCCTGAATAACAGCAACACAAAAGGACAAAGGATTCAGAGATGGATTATTGCTAGCTGGAAGAGGAAGTGGGGTGATTTTTTTTCCTGCTGTTGGTTTGGAGTGGTTCGGGCGTTTTTTAGTGTCACCGAATTCACCCCGAGGAAACTACCCCTCCCTGGGCGTCAACAGCAGAGTCGGAGGTGAAGGGCGTTGGGGACGGATGGACAGATGGCAGCACGAAACGATGGAATTTCCTTCTTTTAAGAAAGCCGTCAGCGGCGGGTTTCTGCGTCCTTCACCCCAATCCTGCAGGAATAGCATTAAAACAGCATCTCCCCTCCTTCTCCGTCTCCCCCCTGTTTTCTCCCTCTTCTCTCTCCACCCCCTCTCTCATTAAAACTCTGCGCCTCGGCTTCTAATTAAATCCCACTTGAAAGTCTTAAAAGTCAGACTCAGATTGATTCAATTTGCATTTCTGAACAGGGAACATTGCCTAAAAGGATTAATAAATTGGTTGAAAAAATGCCTCTTTCTGCAACGTGCTGCTTGTAAGACAACAACCATCCAGTACCTCTTTACCTCACATTCTTTCACTCTTTTCAACACACACAAACTAGGCCCTCAAAGCATTGAACCTAGTTGCCCATTCATCCATTTGTCCTGTAACACACATGCACGCACTCTTCGTCGTTGTGATTCCTCCCTTCAGTCGTCAATTGAATTCACATGTTTGCAAAAAAACCCGGTGAATTTACACACCAACATCTCGCATCTGCACATACACACTTGCTTGAGTACGCTCTAGCATACACACATTCACACACTCTTGGCAGTCTTCCAAATGTTTCCAGCAGAATGTGATGCATATAGAGGGGAGGATGTTTCTGTGTGTGTTTGTGTGTGTGTTGGAAGAGAAAGAATAAGGGGGGAGGGAGGCAATTGCTCAAACGAGGCACACCAAGGGATTAAAAAAGCAATAGGAAGATTGGTATGGCGAACCTCAGCGATGTTGACGTGCCGTTGATGACTCACTTGAGTGATAATATGAGAGGTGAGGAAGACTGGCCACGGGTCAATAACTCTCCTCTCTCTCCCGGGCTTAGAGAGTCAGCTATCTCACCCATCAGAGTCTTAAGACCTCCTCAATATTCCATATGAAACCGCTATTCATGTCCACACACACACTCAGATGTTGCCGTCATTACAGGCTCCTAAAACTCGGAAAATACGTAGCGTACCACCACTTCCGGTTCCCTCTTGTTGGAGTCAATGGTTTATTGAATGTGTTTGTGGACAGAAGCCTGAAATAAGCTAAAGAGATTTTCACATTTTGTCCTATAACATACGTCAGTAAAAAACCCCACTGGTGAATTTAAAAACAGCGTTCGCTAACAAGTGTCTAAATGAGACGACTAAACGTCATCACGCCCAACATTAGCCACCTTTAGCTTAGCGGTGGTGATGTGAACTCATGTGACCGTGCTGTAGTTCCTATATAGCCCAACATTAGCCGCCTTTAGCTTAGCGGTGTTGACGTGAAGTCATGTGACCGTGCTGTAGTTCCTTTATAGCCCAACATTAGCCACCTTTAGCTTAGCGGTGGTGATGTGAACTCATGTGACCGTGCTGTAGTTCCTATATAGCCCAACATTAGCCGCCTTTAGCTTAGCGGTGTTGACGTGAAGTCATGTCACCGTGCTGTAGTTCCTATATAGCCCAACATTAGCCCCCTTTAGCTTAGCGGTGGTGACGTGAAGTCATGTCACCGTGCTGTAGTTCCTTTATAGCCCAATATTAGCCTCCTTTAGCTTAGCGGTGGTGACGTGAAGTCATGTGACCGTGCTGTAGTTCTTATAGTCTTACATTAGCCGCCTTTAGCTTAGTAATTTGACCATGATATAGTCTTCGTTAGCATTTATTTAGGTTGAATTTACACATCAAAAGTGGAGATTATCATGCTATCAAAAAGGCTTAGCTATAATGAATGGCTTATAAAAGTTTATGTTCTGCAATATCTCGTAATATAATGGTAAAATCCCATCGGCTTTTTGCCAAGGGAGCCGTTACGATGCTAACTTCTGGGTCATCACTTCACCATAAGACTAAATTAATAACGACCTTCCCCTGAACAGCAAATGTAAAATAAAATCTTAAAGCAACTCTAACATGACTGAGGTTGTAATTCAACATATGTATCCTTTTTCTACTGTATATTTTTAAGGAAAACAACAACATTTCTTTTGTCACCTTGTTTCTTTATTTCCATGACTTAAACATTGATCACAGTAGAGATGTTTATTTACCCCTTGAAAAGGTAACTTAAGCCTCCCGTTTGGAGCGTATATCATAAATGTAGCCATGAAAAGCAAATTTAGGAATATTCTAACTTTCAAGATTCAAGGAGTAAGTTGGCAACAAGTCAGACAGAGACCGTGTTTACAACCAACTCATGCATAATGTTTACTTAATTCGCAAACTAGATGCAACTAATCAAATCCCTTAAATAGCTGAAACTAGACAGTACATTAAGCGTCAGAAACTAATTAAGATTATATTCACTTTCAAATGTTAAAGGCATGGGTTTAAAGGCTGATGTTTAGAACAAAATATATTAGAATGTAACTATGAGTAGGAAGATATTAACCCTTAATGGGCATTCACTATTTTGGAAAGTCAATTGGTTGCCATGTTCTACATTACCCCCCCAAATTACACTGTTATTGCACCCATGTTACATCAATATCATACCCATGTTACACTATTATTACACCCATAATACTCTGTTATTGGACCCATATTACAGCCTGTCAAATACATATCCCCCAGGATACAGAAAGCATTTAAGTGTTAATATTTCCACACACAGATACATCCTGGTATATGACAAAGGTCTTAAAAGAATGTGTTGCGAAATGCATTGTACAGATATGGTTGGAAATCAATGGATATGTTTATTGATATGGATATATGAATTCAGGCTGCTGTTCTTAAAGTAGTTTTGGCTTATATAGTTTAACAACTTTATTCATGTTTTTAAATACAAATGTCTTCCTGAGTAGGCTCCAATGGAAACATTTCAACATATCCAATTAGAAGTCACACCAATTAAGAGAATGGAAAATGGTGTAATCACAGCTCTTCCACAAACAAAGCCACATTGGGAAGACTTGGCTTAAAATCCCATTTACATGAACACACACAACTGACATTAAAAACCATTTGGTGTGATTCATTCCTGCCCTCCAGCAACTCTCCGTCTCTCTCATCTGTTTTCCTTTTCCTTTTCCAAATCCAGTTTCATGTTTGTGTTACAATTAGTGCTGGTTTACTGTCAGACGTGTCCCCATTGTATTTCAGCTGCATGGAAACTATTGCCTCAGACGTTGCTGAATGCTTCAGTGATCCTTTGTTTCAGGAGCCATCAGCTTGTCACACTTCATAGTATCCTCTCAGGGCTCTGAGGCTGAAGCATGATGTTGTTTCCTCCCTGAGGTCACTGGATGTTTCACATGTGTTGACCTCCGATTTAGGACATCGACGAAAACCAGGGTTAAAACACGGCTCTTAAATCAGAACAACACTGACCTCAAGTGGTGGTTCCATAGCATCTCATTCAATGAATTGGAGCTCGACTTCAACATGTGTTATTTTGGGACGAGATCAAATGGATTACTCTTATGTAATCAGAATTTTAACAAACGAACTGTAGTACATAACAAATCTGATTACTGTGTGGGAATACAATGTTACTAAAAATCTAAAAAGAGGATAGAGAAGGATTGTGTTTATTATAAAAATGATCTCAATTATATTATGTTGATATTATTTATTTTGATTTGAATTCTCGCTTTTTTTCTGGAGATTGTTACTTTTTAAAAAATCACCACTTTATTCTCTCAAAATTCTCACTTTATTTTGCCAGACATTTTTGTTTTTTCAAAATTCTGACGTTTCTCCAAAGACACATTTAAATTGTAAAAATTCCCATTTTATTTCAAAATTCCCACTTTTGTAAAAAAGTATTGGCTATTTTCACAATTCTGTTTTTTTCCCATGAACTAAAAAAGAAAACCACTTGGTCAGATTGTATTTTTTTCGAGTGGCCCTAACAATCTTCTCTTCAAAATTCTGACTGGAGCAGATTGCATTTCTTCTCTGTAAGCTGTTCTGTTCTGTAGGCTAATACTTTAAAGGTCACCTACTGTATCATGCTATTTTTAGGCAATAGCATAGGTCTCTGATATATAACAAAATATAAAAAACATGTAGTGTTTTGCTCACAATACCAAACTGTTTCAAAAGTGCTGATTTGGGTATAAAGCTTTTTTTTTAAATAAATTGATACAAAAAAAAAGGTAGCTGAGCTCATGTGGGAGATTCTACCGGCAGATACTGCGGTGATGAAACGCCATATCATGGATTATCAAGGATTCTCTGAAACAGTCTGGAGCTCAAAGGCTTTCTCTCTTGCCGGTTATACCACAAGGTGAGTTCCTTTTTACTTCCTGCTTCTTCACACACATGCTCTCCAGTACAGGTTAGCTCCGAGTGTTAGCGCATGCACACGACCATATTACGTCCAAAACAGTCGGGCATCGTTTCTGATAGCAACCTTTCTGATAGTGCAATGGGTCCAAATGTTTACGTCATGTCGGATGCAAATCTGGATCAGCTCCGTTGTATCCCCGTTTTTAGATATTTGGGTACGGAGGAAAAGAGAGAGGGTTTTATTTTCTGGCACTGCGTGAGTTCCCGACGCACCGGGGACACATATTGATGTATAAAAGACATAAAAAAAGTGCCTTTTGCATGATAGGTCCCCTTTAAGTGTGAATATAAGCCTACTTCCTGAATCTGCTTTATTGTTTCCACTTTCTTTGGTGCATTTGTTCTTCTTTTAATTCAGTAGGTAAACCTATATGTTAATATAATTGAACTGTGTGTATTAAAACGGGTTGCATGCATTTTCTGTCAGCTCAGACTTTATATCTGCTTTCTTTAACTGTAGTGTGTGCTCATGTGTTTCATTGTGGGGTATAGACTACATAATACACACAAGTAGTATGCTGTTTTATCCACATTTAAAAGAAGCTTAAGCTCAGAGAGCTGAGCCTGAATAATGTAATTTAACAACAGCCTCGTTAATCGAGGGACCTGCACAGTACATAACGGTATCGTCCGCATAAAAATGTAAGGTTGCTCCTTCGACATTTTCACCTAAACTATTAATATAGATGGAGAATAAAAGTGGTCCTAAAACAGAACCTTGTGGTACACCATTAGTGATGTTTAACCACTCAGAAGACAGCCCATCAAAGTGAACACATTGGGACCTTTCAGAGAGGTAGTTCACAAACCACCCACTGCAAGGCTGGATAGGCCAATACTGAGTAGCCTCTGCTTCAAGATGCGATGATCAACGGTATGAAAAGCTTTGGAAAGTTCAACAAATAGAGCTGCACAACTCTGCTTATTATCTAAAATACTCGTAATATCATTCACCACTTTCATTGTGGCAGTGATGGTGCTTTCTGAAGCCTGACTGATGTTTAGACAGGATGACATTTGTACATAAAAACTCCTTTACCTGTTCACTCACTAGGCGTTCAAGAACCTCAGCCAGAACTGACAATTTAGAGATGGGTCTCTAATTGTTTAATAAAGTGGCCTCCCCTCCTTTCAGTAGTGGCAGGACATAAGCTGACTTCCATACTTTTGGAATTGTGTTCGTGCTGAGGGAGAGGTTAAACAGAGTAGTAAGAGGTGGAGCAATACAATTTGCAGCTATCTTTAAAAAGAAAGGTTCTACGTTGTCCGGGCCAGCCGGTTTTTAGGATCTAGCTTGGTTAAGACTTCACGAACAACATCAACAGTAAAAGGAGTAAAACTGAAAGGGTTTTCCAGACCACATTGTTCAGAGTCACGGACTGTGGTGTTCACAGAAGCAGAATTAGAAACAGAATGAAACAGAGAGCCACAGGACACAAAATGCTCATTAAAACAATTTAACATGGTGGCCCTGTCCGATATAGAGCCAGATGCTGTGGTGAGGCACGGAGGTAGCTCATTACGGATATCACCGGTGGATATCGATTGTATGGCTTTCCAGAATTTTCTAGGGTTGTTTAGGTTCTTTGTGGTAACTGACAGATAATACTTAGATTTAGCACTTTTGACATGTGAAGTGAATCTATTCCTTAGCTGCCTAAAACGCAGCCACTCTACCTCTGAGCCTGATCTCATAGCCTTTGCCCAGGCCTTGTTTCCCATAACCCCCTCTGTTTCAGCCCTGTTTCCAAAGTGCTGATTCTCTGTCTGTTACTTTAGATGAAAATAAGGAGCCACTCCCCACGCCCCTCTGAGAGACATTTGGTTACAAAGAACTCAATGGTGCTCTAGGAGGAGGTTCAGGTGATAAGGTGGGGGGTTACCTTGGTTGGTGATTGGCTAATGGTTACACAAGCCAAAACATCCGTTATGACATCATAAAGTGCCCAAAATCTGATCAGCTCATTTTCAGACAGGTTTTTATAGAAATGGATCAAAAAGAGAGAGAATCTTTGTTCCTGAAAGCTTTCAGAGTCTCTTTCCACAGAGGGGACACGTGTTGATGTAGAAGAGACATGAAGAAGAGGGGACATGTTGATGTAGAAGAGACATGGAGAAGAGGGGACACATGTTGATGTAGAAGAGACATGGAGAAGAGGGGACACATGCTGATGTAGAAGAGACATGAAGAAGAGGGGACACATGTTGATGTAGAAGAGACATTAAGAAGAGGGGACACATGTTGATGTAGAAGAGACATGAAGAAGAGGGGACACATGTTGATGTAGAAAAGACATGAAGAAGAGGGGACACATGTTGATGTAGAAGAGACATGGAGAAGAGGGGACACATGTTGATGTAGAAGAGACATGAAGAAGAGGGGACGCATGTTGATGTAGAAGAGACATGGAGAAGAGGGGACACATGTTGATGTAGAAGAGACATGAAGAAGAGGGGACACATGTTGATGTAGAAGAGACATGGAGAAGAGGGGACACATGTTGATGTAGAAGAGACATGAAAAAGAGGGGACACATGTTGATGTAGAAGAGACGTGAAGAAGAGGGGACACATGTTGATGTAGAAGAGACATGAAGAAGAGGGGACACATGTTGATGTAGAAGAGACATGGAGAAGAGGGGACACATGTTGATGTGGAAGAGACATGAAGAAGAGGGGACACATGTTGATGTGGAAGAGACATGGAGAAGAGGGGACACATGTTGATGTGGAAGAGACATGAAGAAGAGGGGACACATGTTGATGTAGAGGAGACATGAAGAAGAGGGGACACATGTTGAAGAAGAGGGGACACATGTTAATGTGGAGGATACATGAAGAAGAGGGGACACATGTTGAAGAAGAGGGGACACATGTTGATGTAGAGGAGACATGAAGAAGAGGGGACACATGTTGATGTAGAGGAGACATGAACAAGTGGATTTTGCACAATAGCTGACCTTTAAAGTCAGACCTTGCAGAGCACTAACTAACTGCGGTTGACTTTGAGCAGCGCCGCAGCATTAAAGTAAAGATCCACTTCTGTATATCCACACACTCATAAGCTTTGTCATCATCAGCGTGGCGGCAGCATGCCATGCCTCCTGGCTTTGATTGATCATTGTTTTGATCAGCCTCGACTTTATGATTAATCAAGCCTCCTCGTGTTCATTTATCTATTTAGCACACACTGACGCCCCCTTAGTATCCTCTCACATTTATGCTGAATCACTAAACCAGCTCATTTCCTGTATGAGTAAAAAACACACCTGGATTTTTATTTTTATTTTTGCATTGTCCAACAGTAATTGTGATTCACCCCATTTCACCCTCTGGGTTTACGGTTTTGCTTCAATATACTTTTTTTGTCGTCTTTACAAGTTAGGTAAACCCAACAAATAGTATGGCTACATGTAGGACAATCACACATATAGGACAGAACCCTACATTTGTCAAAAAAACGTTGTCAATATATTTGAATGCTACGTTAGCTAGCTAAAAAATACCTATATTCAGAAGAGAACCTGAACACTATACAGAATCAATGATAATGTAATTAAAAGTAAAATATAGTAGTAGTGTTAGTGTTAACTCACCTTCCATTTGTCTGTCTTCAGTATATGTTTTTGGTGAGCCTTCAAATGTCAACACTGCTGATGCGCATATAATAAAGCCTCATCTTGACTGTCCCATTGCAGTATGTGTCTGCGTGCAGCAGGGGGCAGCAGAGCCTCGTCTCAGTTTGCACAGTGCCCCCTCATTGGTAATTAAGTTTCTGGTGATGAGTCACGAGGAGGGGGTGGGAGAAAGAGAAGGGTTCTGGGTGGGGGGGGGGATTGCATTCCCTCCAGGTGTCCTCTCACGTTGCCAGGAGGCGGACAGATTTCTGGTGTCAGGCCATGAATCTGCAGCTCTGTGTCTCCTGCCTTTCCATCTATCCAGAGCACACCCATCCCAACATGCACCAGCGCTCTCCATTCACTCCATGCATCAAAACCAGATCCTGCTGGAAGAAGTACTATTGGTACAAGTATTAATACAACAGTGTTGAAATATCCTTGTTACTGGAACAAGTCATACATTCAGAGGTATTTTTGTTTGCGGTACTATTAATTAGCATGAGTCCATTTGAGACCATTACGTAAATGTGCCAGATTTAGCCACAGAGGCTCATTTTCATCTGGCACATTGATGACATCTAAAGAAAACATACAAGAGCACAGGCGCCTGGTGGAAGAAGCACTTGAACTTTAAAGTGGAACTATTATGCTATATTTGAAACATATATTGTAGGGCCAAACCTATACAAAATATGTCTGTGAAGTTTTTTTTTCAAAATACCAAACAGATCACCCATTGTAGCCATGCCTCAACCTGCTCATACCCCTCTTTTGCAGCCCTGTTAGAGAAACGCAGATCTTGGGTCCTTAGCTTGAACAACAAAAAAGAAGAGGAGGCGGAGCTAATGCCTGATCAGAATTCTACCTGAGATAAAGTTAAATTTGGTTGTGATTTTTTGCCGGCCGTCTTTCCTGCAACGGCAGTTTTTCTGTATTTCCTTTCTCCTGTAATATGACTTGATCGCTTTAAACTCCGCCCACTGAGCTCTGATTGGTTAGCAGGCAGTGCTTTCACTGAGTTGAGCTCTTAGCCTGCAACCCAACCTGGTACCGACCAGGTTAGCCGCACAGCATAAGTTACCATGGAGATCTAGCCCGCTAAAAAGAGAACCAGCTTCGTAGGACCGGAAACCCCGAGTTTTCCCTGAAGTTAGCCGCTAAGCGAAAATCCTGCTTCGTAGTATACCCCCCTGGTTAGCTCTGAGTGTTAGCGAGGCTTGCTAATGTAAACAAAGACGAGATTACGTCCAAAACACGTCAGGCATTGTTTCTGATAGCAACTTTCTGTGGGTCCGCCGACGTCACAGCAGATGGAAATCTGTATCCGCTCGTTGTACATCCGTTTTTAAAAGATTTGGGTACGGAGGAAGAGAGAGAGGGGTTTTATTTTCTGACGCTGCGTGAGTTCCCAGAGGCACCTGGGACACATATTTATGTATAAAAGACATCACAAAGTGCATTTTGCACGATAGGTCCCCTTTAAGTAAAAGTAGTGACGCTATAGTGTAGAGATACTCTGCTATCGGGAAAAGTCTTACATTCACTTGTTGATTATATTGTTTTAATATGATGTCATGTTATACATTTGTATCTTTATATTATGTGTTTTAATGTATTTATTTATTTAATATATTTGTGATTTTAACATTATTTCCTATATTTTGTATTGTTATTTTGTTTATGTTTTCATATAAACATGTTAATATTATGGCAGCTTTAGCCACAGAGGAGCATTTTCATCTGCAGCCCTGATCCTGAGCTTACAGTAAAACACCTTCTTCATAACTCCACTTTCGAGACGTTGTTTCACTTTGTTAATCTATCCAACTCAGCCTGCTTCCCCATTCTGAGTTTCATGTCACGTATCCGGTTCTTCTCTTCTCTCAGCCCTGCAACACATCTGTGGAAGGTTGTTTTTTTTCACTTCTTATCTCACATGTTTTATTAGTGCGGTTGACTTAACTCGAGCGTTACTGCACACACAGCTGTGAGTTAGTGTGGATCAGCTCATCTGCACGGGGGAGGCTGACTAACTCTTCCTACAGGCAGAAACTCTGTGTGCCTACAAGCCGAACATCACGTTGTGTTTTGTTGGTCACATCGAGGAGGGATGGGGAATGTTAATCAAGCAGGGAGGGTTACATGTTCTACTCACAGTACAAGGTGTGCATGAACATGCACTTTTTTGTTATGCAAGACACAGTGCGAATACACACAAGTGAACACATGCTACACATAGCCAGTTAGTCAAGTTATCCTCTGATTTACCTTGTCAACAATGGACATGCATTAGGGCTCGGGGAAGGCAGCGAAATGATTGTAAGGGGATAATAATAAGTGCTTCAGAAATGGATGTTTGAGAGAAGTGATGCTTGTTAGCGCGGCTCAGGGGGAAGACGGTTGTGGCCGCTGTGCTCCAATCAAATCGAAATGACAGAGTGACCTTGGAGAGGCGAAGAGAGGATATATTTTTAGCCGGCAGTTCTCACAGGGGTTTCCTGTCTTCTGTTTCTTATTTCATTTATGCTCCAACGCTGTTTACAGAACAGAGCTCAAGAGACAGAGGGATTGCTTCACATCACTTGCTTTCTTTAAAAGCACTGTTAATACAAAGCCTTTCTTCACTGGGTGCAGGGGAAAGGGAGTCTATGTCTGAAATCTGGTCTCCAAGGTGTCTTGGGAGGAGCTGTTGCGCACTGAGCTGTTGGATAAAAGCACATTTTGTTCCTTTAATTTGATAATTGCTTGATGATTACAAGTATACAAATCTATCAACTCTAAGAGGGTAACAACGTCGTAAAAGGTTGCACAAAAGAGAACAAAAGAGAACATTTTAGGTAGGACCAGACTTGCCATTCTTAACCATTTTCGTTTATGTGTTTTAGTGTGAAATCAGAAATACATTCAAAGTTAATAATTGATGTGTGTGTCGAGTGAAACCATTATCTTAGGTTGAATTACAAAAACGTACACTTATTTATCCCAAACCATGACGTTGCCCTTAACCCTCCAGGATCCTTCTAAGGGCCTGTGACTGACAGGGCCCCAAACCATTTTAGAACATTACAGTTTTTCTCGATTGCTGACACACGTTTTTTTTTAATTGCTCAGTTTCTCAGAACACTAAACACAATTCACAAAGCCACACACCCAAAGTGCAAAACACTTAATTTCTCCTGCTAAGTGAATAACCCAAAACTACATAAACACTTACCGAATGCAAACTTGTGCACCAAATATAACACACTTCATTCATAATACTAGATGGTTTGACCACCCAGCTACACACTGCTGAGCATACTCCAAAGCACTTCCATCTGTTATGGGCTGTGCTCTGTACTGCAGAGAAAGATGCTTGAGTTTACAGAAATACAGATAACACTGTGCAGCATGCATCTCAGCACATAGGCACAATGCTTCGGATCTCTCAAGTGGGATGCATTGTTTGCCAAAACCCAGTTTGTAACGGCTGCTTCCTGTGTCTCATTGAGCATCCTTGGCCTTCCACCTCCTTGTTTCTCAGTCCTTCAGATAAACAACAAAGACATAGTGGTCGGTCAGTGTGTGTGTTGCATAACAGTGACTTTACCACGCTACATTGAGCAGGATTTCTGAACAGTTATAGTATGCAACATGCCAACAATTCAATTACAGTAATGAAGTAAATACGTTTCACACAACAGATATAAGCTCTGAGATATCATGAGCTATGCAGAGCTACTGGTAACTAACCTGTTCTCAAGTCTAAGTGTCCGAATTACAGAGGCGACAGTACATCGGCTTGGATTAGGCTGAACCCTCTCTCCAGCCTCTCATCGTCACACCGTGGTTGATAACATTTCATTTCATTAGAGAGTAACTTCCTCCTCCTCTCCTCTTGTTGGCTTCCATTGTTGCTGTAAGAAAGTACTCACCTGTGGTCTTTCCATAGTGCTAGCATCCTGATTGATGCGCCAACAGTTATGCCATCAGGTGTTTGGTCAGGTGGAACGTGCTTCTGGATCATTGGTCCATGTGAGAGGCATTTTGAATATCAGTGTTTTAAACCAGCTAACACGTGACTTCATGTCAGATTCCTGTGTCTTACGTGTGTGTGTGTGTGTGTGTGTGTGTGTGTGTGTGTGTGGGTGTGTGTGTGTGTGTGTGTGTGTGTGTGTGTGTGCATGCGTGCGTGCGTGCGTGTGTGTGTGTGTGTGTTTTTTATAAAGCCTTAATGCAATCGAATGTAAAACAAAAAAGTTATGATTGATGAAAGTAGTATGGTCAGATTTGACCCGAAGACAACATGAGGGTTAAGCTAACCAATACGTATGTGCCTTAAGTAAACACTAAAGGGAACAGCAGAAGAAGACAGACAGGAAGTAAACCTTAAAGGGAACAGCAGAAGAAAACAGAAAGGAAGTAAACATTAAAGGGAACATCAAAATAAGAGACACAGGAAGTAAACACTAACGGGAACAGCAGAAGGAGACAGACAGGAAGTAGAAAATGTCCCAAAATCAAGTTCTACACTCAAATATTCTGATTCTGATAACCTGTGTTAGGCTTAGTTGAATACTTGATTTTGATTGGTCAATTTGGACATTTCAGATTTTGTTAATACACGCAAACAGACCGTTGCTAAGGATAACTGACCGTTAAGCTAGGCTGAGGTGTTCAGAGGCAATACTCCGAGTATCTTGTTATATCTGAATAATTAGTGTGCTTGTTAACAGAATGAGAATGAGAAGCGAGAGCGTGGTTGGGGGAGGGGACGTTGTAGTTATAGAGTCCTGAAGGACACCGTGTGCAGAGGGAGTCGGGTGAGGTGTTTCAGGGAGGCGAGGAGGGGAAGAATGACTGCTGACGCATTTAGGAGCTGGTGGAGGGGTGAGGAGGGGTGAGGAGGGGGCCGCTGACGTCCGGACAGCCATGCAAATCTAGGAAACCAAGGAGATGGCGCTGGGCCAACATGTGCCTGCTGAACCGTGGAGATTCCTGGCTGAGGATGAAATGAAGCAGCGGGGAGGCTCCAACAACAAGTCCTACATTTCTTTCTTTCTCTGTTTGGCAGCGTTCCTCCGGCTACTCTGAGCGAGGGTCCACTTCAGTGAAGAGCAGCTTCTTGACAGGGGGTTTTGGACACAGATAACAGTGAAGCATGCTCAGATTTCCAGTACAAAGCTGGCAGGACAATGGCTAATTTCCCAGGGCACAATTTGAATTTTTCAGTTCCTATACCCTCTGTATTTCGTATATAAAGTATTGTATTGATATTGCCACATGTCTTTCAGGTCACATCGTGTTGGGAAACCGGTGACGTGTGTGCGGTATGAGAAGAGACCATGACTCGGGGTTTCTCAGCACAAACAGAAACACCTCAACAAACTCCATGTATAACCACTTTGTTTTGATTACTCACCACACGGACAACGACACAATCTGTTATCTGTGTCGGGACTGAATGAATGACCCTGATGATGTCACAGTGATGTCATCGTGGTTATCCCGACTTTTTGGGATATCGATATCTTTGTGAAATGAAGGTATCCTAAGATTTTAGAGTATTTTGAACTGAATACGTCTCAAACTAAGGATGCCCTTAATTATTTATCTCACCCCTTTCTTATCTTATCTTGTATCCGTCATGTTGGTGGCTACATTATGTAAACTCGACATCATGTTCTCTCCGTGTTGTTCTCTAACCGGTTCCCAGCAGCGTGTGATGAGCTCCGTGTGTGTACTGCCCGCGGCACGGTACAAACCACTCTCACCTCATTCCCACATGCCGAGCTGATTGGGACACGAGACAAATCATATTATTGTGTGGTAAAGAAAACCCTTCCTTGCATTACACCCCTGAATATCACCTGTGTTCATTTACGCAAGGTTTATTTAAAAATATAGAAGATTATAGTCAGATTCTCTGCTGTTTGTTTTGGTTTACTTGTTGTAATCCACCACACCTTCAGGTGATAAATGCGTGTTCAGAAACCTGTTATTATGATTGTGTCTGAGTCATGGCTCCACCTGACTTTTCGAAGAATTTGAAATCAGCCAGGTCTGCTTTTCGATTGAACAGACGACACATCAGGTGGCTGCATTCAAAGCTTCTGGAAACACACCTTGTGCAAATTTAATTCGAAATATAAAACAAAAGCCCGACGGAAGTTATGACAATGACCTTAGGCGAGAGGCCGACAAGAAACGTGACAATTCAAGTATGGTATATTTATAAAAAGTAGAGTTCAAAATGTTTTTTCTTTAATAAATAACTTTCACTAAATCTCTTCCTTTCTCTGTCTTTTGTTTGCCTTAACGATTGTGCTGCTCGAATGCATGAAGTGATCATTTTCACGGTTGGGTTGGCTCTCATAATGGGCCACACACGGCACGAGCATTTCATTATACTTCATTTGGCTGACGTTTCTATCCAAATAGAATAACTGAAAGTGTAATCAAACATGAAGATACCAACTCAAAATAGCAAGAATCCGGCAGGCTTTATCAATAATACATTGAATAATGACTAATTAGCTTCACACAAGCCGAACCATTGTAAGTGCTATAAACAGAGGGGAGAAAAAAAACACTTAAATACAGTTAAAGAGGCCCTATTCTGCTTTTGGGGATGTCCCTCTCCTGTAGTGTGTTCTATGTAAATGTTTTGAAAAGGCTAATGTCCCTATGTTTCTCTCCCACACTGCCTGCCTGAAACACTTCCATTGGACTCCTTTGTTTACATCCGAAGTTACATCACGATGTAAGACTGACACTTCTATTGGCTGGTGCGCTAACACGTGACGAAGGGGCGGTACATCTCTTAGCAATCGACCAATCACAACAGAGGCAGCAAGCTAACCAATCAGAGCAGACTGGGCTCTGGTTTCAGACAGAGGGTGAAAAGAGGTGCTGCAGCACAGGCAGTGTGAGAAAAATAAAGAGCTTTTTGAACATTAAAGCATGGAGACATGTAGAGACACTACATACTGATATACACCTGAACATCAGCAGAGAGGACTCTTTAAAGTAGAGACACTACATACTGATATACACCTGAACATCAGCCGGAGAGGACTCTTAAAGGAGAGACACTACATACTGATATACACCTGAACATCAGCAGGAGAGGACTCTTTGAAGTAGAGACACTACATACTGATATACACCTGAACATCAGCAGAGAGGACTCTTTAAAGTAGAGACACTACATACTGATATACACCTGAACATCAGCCGGAGAGGACTCTTTAAAGGAGAGACACTACATACTGATATACACCTGAACATCAGCAGGAGAGGACTCTTTCAAAGTAGAGACACTACATACTGATATACACCTGAACATCAGCAGGAGAGGACTCTTTAAAGTAGAGACAATACATACTGATATACACCTGAACATCAGCAGGAGAGGACTCTTTAAAGTAGAGACACTACATACTGATATACACCTGAACATCAGCAGGAGAGGACTCTTTAAAGTAGAGACACTACATACTGATATACACCTGAACATCAGCAGGAGAGGACTCTTTAAAGGAGAGACACTACATACTGATATACACCTGAACATCAGCAGGAGAGGACTCTTTAAAGTAGAGACAATACATACTGATATACACCTGAACATCAGCAGGAGAGGACTCTTTAAAGTAGAGACACTACATACTGATATACACCTGAACATCAGCAGGAGAGGACTCTTTAAAGTAGAGACAATACATACTGATATACACCTGAACATCAGCAGGAGAGGACTCTTTAAAGTAGAGACACTACATACTGATATACACCTGAACATCAGCAGGAGAGGACTCTTTAAAGGAGAGACACTACATACTGATATACACCTGAACATCAGCAGGAGAGGACTCTTTAAAGGAGAGACACTACATACTGATATACACCTGAACATCAGCAGGAGAGGACTCTTTAAAATAGAGACACTACATACTGATATACACCTGAACATCAGCAGGAGAGGACTCTTTAAAGTAGAGACAATACATACTGATATACACCTGAACATCAGCAGGAGAGGACTCTTTAAAGTAGAGACACTACATACTGATATACACCTGAACATCAGCGGGAGAGGACTCTTTAAAGTAGAGACACTACATACTGATATACACCTGAACATCAGCAGGAGAGGACTCTTTAAAGTAGATACACTACATACTGAAATACACCCGAACATCAGCAGGAGAGGACTCTTTAAAGTAGAGACACTACATACTGATATACACCCGAACATCAGCAGGAGAGGACTCTTTAAAGTAGAGACAATACATACTGATATACACCTGAACATCAGCGGGAGAGGACTCTTTAAAGGAGAGACACTACATACTGATATACACCTGAACATCAGCGGGAGAGGACTCTTTAAAGTAGAGACACTACATACTGATATACACCTGAACATCAGCGGGAGAGGACTCTTTAAAGTAGATACACTACATACTGAAATACACCCGAACATCAGCAGGAGAGGACTCTTTAAAGTAGAGACACTACATACTGATATACACCCGAACATCAGCAGGAGAGGACTCTTTAAAGGAGAGACACTACATACTGATATACACCCGAACATCAGCAGGAGAGGACTCTTTAAAGGAGAGACACTACATACTGATATACACCCGAACATCAGCAGGAGAGGACTCTTTAAAGTAGAGACACTACATACTGATATACACCTGAACATCAGCAGGAGAGGACTCTTTAAAATAGAGACACTACATACTGATATACACCTGAACATCAGCAAGAGAGGACTCTTTAAAGGAGATACACTACATACTGATATACACCTGAACATCAGCAGGAGAGGACTCTTTAAAGTAGAGACAATACATACTGATATACACCTGAACATCAGCAGGAGAGGACTCTTTAAAGTAGAGACAATACATACTGATATACACCTGAACATCAGCAGGAGAGGACTCTTTAAAGTAGAGACACTACATATTGATATACACCTGAACATCAGCAGGAGAGGACTCTTTAAAGTAGAGACAATACATACTGATATACACCTGAACATCAGCAGGAGAGGACTCTTTAAAGTAGAGACACTACATACTGATATACACCTGAACATCAGCAGGAGAGGACTCTTTAAAGTAGATACACTACATACTAAAATACACCCGGACATCAACAGGAGAGGACTCTTTAAAGTAGAGACACTACATACTGATATACACCTGAACATCAGCAGGAGAGGACTCTTTAAAGGAGAGACACTACATACTGATATACACCTGAACATCAGCAGGAGAGGACTCTTTAAAGTAGAAATACTATACATACTAATATACACCTGAATATCAGCAGGAGAGGACTCTTTAAAGTAGAGGCACTACATACTGATATACACCTGCACATCAGCAGGAGAGGACTCTTTAAAGTAGACAGAAGCAAGCAGAAGAACAAACATGGTGCCACAGAGGATCATCAACACTTTCCCCCGTGGTTTCACACTGTTTTCTGTGACCTCGCTTCACACACTGTGGATTATCGTGCGTCGCTGCTTTTCTTTTGTCCTCCGCCCAGCAGCAGCAGCCTCCCCGGCAGAGGGGTGAGTCAGTGATGGAGACAGTGACGGCGAGAAACAACTTTCTCAGACGACGAGAGAAAGACAGACGTGAGGAGTGAGACACGTCACGGCTGCTTCAGGCGCAGGGAGTGAGACCTGGGATCAGGGCGAGGTTCACATGTTCTGTTTTTATCTCATAAAACATTACTTCAACATAAAATAAGGTATTTTATTTGTATTGAATTTTATTTTCACTTTATCGTAGAAAGCAATGATTACATTTTTTACTTGAACTACATGTATATGAATATTTAATAGTTAATTTATAATTATTTAACAATAAAACAAGATAAAATAAATAAAGCAAGTGTCACTAAATCCTAGAGAATAAATATCTATGGAATTTGTGTTCAGTTTAATACAGTACAATTTGCTAGTTTGACTTTTCGCATTACAGAAACACTTGTAGTGAATGGTAAATAATAATTGAGTGGCGGTCCGTCCTTTGTTTTTAAGTAAAAGTAAAAGTAAAAGTTGTTTGTATTTGTCTGGGTGTAGTACACAACAAACCAAACCCTGAATACACCTGGGTTTGTACATCTGTCGTCATCATCGCTGCAGGGACCTGACGATAACTCCCTGTGACAAAGTATCACTGTGACGTTATCCATAAACGAATCTCACTTGAATGAGGCACAAACATATTTGACACATCTAAAATAATAGATGTTTCAGACGACGTGTCTGCCGCTAACGCCTCGCTGTGTGAAGGGAACCTGTCTGGTGAGAAGGGACAGGATGATATTCAACACACACAGCCAGGGAACATATGACACATTCGTGTGTGTACCGTACGCAGCGAGGTGTGTGATGTGGATTTCTGTTTCACTTCATGGTGAACAGTGTGGCCACTTTGACGTTAACGATCTGGTATCACTACATCATTTATCACTGTCACATTTGCAATGGTTTTCACATTGTGGAGGATGTTTGACCAATTTCCTTGTCTTATTAATTCCCTTTTTAGACGAAAACGGGTGGATATTAGCCCAAAACCACCGCGTGTTCTCACTGTCTGACTCAGTAAAACATACAGTAAAAGGGAAAGGTTCCCAATCATTCAAATTGCATCGATGCAATTACTGCCATTGTTATCTCAGCACGACTGCTGAACAGGATGTAGCGTATTTCAGGACTTCGGTTTTGCCTTCAATTAAAGGAGCTCTTTGAGAAAAATGTTTCAATTTCTCAGTTTAATATTTGAAGAAAGGAGTGACTCCTGATTTAATGGACTGCTCTGAGCGGACCAGATGAGACCGGCAGCCTCTCATGTTGGGTTACAGCCAGAACACACACACACACACACACACACGCACGCACACACGCACACACACACACACACACACATGGACACACGCACACACACACACAGCTCGCTTTCGTAACTGACCCAATGATAAAGTTTCCTGTTTATATGTAGTGGCGATAAGCTTCTCTTAACTTCAGTTTGTGTAGATTTGTGGAGCTCAAGCTGACGTGTGATTAAGAGAGACTGATGACTGATTTTTGTAGTCCGACCCTGAAGGCAGCATCTCCATGGTTTCCTCCAAAAAAGCCAATGGGATTTTTCCATTGGATTTTGGATTATCACAGAAAATAATCATAAATGTTTATAATACTTAAACGTTTTGTTCAGCAGGATAATCTCCACGTTATGATCTATGAAGTAAAAAGCTAACGTTGGGCTATAAAGGAACTACAGTACGGTCACATGACTTCACGTCAACACCGCTGAGATAAAGGCCGCTCATTTTGGGCGTAATGGCGTTTAGTCGTCTCATTTAGACACTTTCTAGCAACCGCCGTTTTAAAGTTCACCAGTGGGGTATTTACTGACGTAGTTTCAGCTTGTGGAAACCACAGATCCTCTTTCAGGCTAACAACCAAAAGATCATTCAGAAACACATTGACCTTCCTTTCAGCTCGTTTTGGTCTTCATTATATACTACATACATTACTTCCCTGATGGCTCCCATAGGATTGTTGACATCCTCGTGGATTCATCTTCTCATTACAGACACATGCATTTCCTAACATTCGGTCTATATGTTGTAAAATGTGTTATCTCTTTGATTTACACACGGCATCTATTGCACGTCTGTCCGTCCTGGGAGAGGGATCCCTCCTCTGTGGCTCTCCCTGAGGTTTCTCCCATGTTCCCTTTAAACTGTGGGTTTTCTCTGGAAGTTTTTCCTTGTACGATGTGAGGGTCTAAGGACAGACGGTCGTATTGTCATACTGATATTCTGTACACACTGTGAAGTCCACTGAGACAAATGCAACATGTGATATTGGGCTATATAAATAAGCATTGATTGGTTGATTGATTGATCATATCTCGCTGCTTACTGACCGCGCCTCAGCCTGCAGCGGTGTAGCTGCTGGTTGTTACAGTCGATCGTCTCTGTATTCATCAGCTTGTCTTTAACAATCCTATATCTCCTGACATGACTGAAACACATCTGTATATCTAAGATTGCTTATGTTGAAGACTGTGTAGCAGACAAGACTGAACGTGTTTCTGGATCCAGTAAATACCTGTGTGACAACTGTGTATTATTGTGCCTTAACCTTTGTGTTGTCTTCCCGTCACCTGTCTGCCGTTCTCCTGATTTGACTGTTTATAAAGCAGAGAGTATAAATCGTCCCCCGATCACAGACTGTATGTCTAGTTTAGTGAGGATACTGTTTTGAAACCATTTAAAACAATAAATGGCTGTACATAATAACACCAGATGCTGTTAATATGGATAAATTCACTGCGTTGCCGTAGCAGTGGTGGAAGAATATATTCAGGTCCTTTACTTAAGTAAAATGGTTTCATCAAACATCATGCAGTGTTGGAGAGCATCATAAGATGTGGTATCACCGCCTGGTATGGTAGCTTGACAGTGCAGTTGAAGTCACAGATCGCTCGCCTGGTACAGACTGCTATGAAAATGATGGGGGTTAAAAAACATCCATCTCTCCAAAACATATAAAGTCCATTATCAGACAGGCACAAAAAAATGGATCCCACCCACATTCTCCACCCAGAATTCAAGCTGCTACCTTCTGGTAGAACATGTGTCAAACTCAAGGCCCGGGGGCCAAATCAGGCCCGTGGTGGATTTAATTTCGGCCCGCAGGTTAATTTCTAATTACTATTAGATCTAGCCCGCCGGTATATTGCACGACCACCTTCACTCCATCCTGAGGGTCTCCTCCGCTCAGAGCCTGACCCCAAACATTGATGACCTTGCACCCGAGATGAGACGCCAAGTGTCTGAACAAGCATCACAGAGCAGCACACTGAGTTCAATGGATGCTTCCTTCAGCACTTTCTCTCTCACGACAACAGGGCATGCTTGGTTTGTCTTTGAGAGAGATAGTTTTGTTGAAGCTGTTGTTGGCCTGTGGGAAAATGTACTCATAAGAAATGACTCAGGAAAAGCTGCAGATAGAGCCATGAGAAATGAATGCAACTGATTATTTAATGTTGTTTTTAGAGGCAATAATTGAAGCTTTGTTAGTTCCAGGTTTAATTTGTGCAACAAGTTCATTTCAATATGTTTTGCAATAAACATTGAACCAGTCCGGCCCTCGACGGGTACCCATTTTTTTATTTTGGCCCACTGTGTATTTGAGTTTGACCCCCCTGTGGTAGAATATTCAGAGTTCCCAAGAGCATATTATAAGCAGTCATTCCTGCCTCTGTCCATTAAACGTCTCAACACTCACATGTAGTGTAATATATATTTAAATGTTGGCCATGAGGGTTTTGCAACTGGTCGTCATTGTCAGTAGGTGCGACTGTGTATTGTGTTTGTGCAAAGGGATAATCTGCTAATGTCTTTTAATGTTAACTATATTTTTATATTGTACCTACTATTGCAACTTATTTTCTTAGATAGTTTATGCTTGTACCACCAGACACCAAAGCACATGGGACGGGTGGCGCAGTGGTCTGTGCATCTGATCATCAGATCAAGGGGGAGTGCTGGGGAACTCCGGTTTGAAACCCGCTCCCGCCCCCACTGCGTCAGGCCGTTGTGTCCTTGGGCAAGACACTTCCTCCGGAGTTGCTCCTGTGGGTATTGTCCACAGTACATGTATGATATCAATGTGTACTTGTAAAAGCGCCTCGATGACCTCGAAGCGTGAAGATGGACGGTGCAATGATCATCAGATCAAGGGGTGAAAGCCGCCGCCGCTGCGTCTGTAAAGCCGGTGTGTCCTTGGGCAAGACACTTCACCTGAACTTGCTCCTGTGGGTATTGTCCACATACATTGCATGTATTATATGTGTAATGTGTATTTGTAAAGCGCTTTGAGCATCTGGAAAAGCTATAATAAATGTAAGGAATTATTATTATTATTATTCCTTGTATGTGTAACGTACCTGGTAATAAACTTGATTCTGATGTATGTGGAACTGCAGGATGGAGTCCAGAACAAATGTCCTTTCGGGGACAACAAAGTATATCGTATCATATCGTATCGTAACAGAACAAATACAGCAAATACTTTTAAACGTAAAAGTACTGCTTTGAAAAGGATACTCAAGTAAAAGTAAGTATAATCAGCTAAGTCTGCTCAAACTCAAAAGTAATGTAGAAAACTCGACTGTCTTGACTTGTTTTTCTTAATAATATTTTGTATTTAACATATTTAATTCATTCATAATTTTTTGTCAGTGTCCTTGATTGTGGACCTTTTGCATATTTTGCATTCAAATAACTTTTGTTTTCATGGTAATTCTAAAATAAGTCCCACTCATACAGTATTTGCCATGTTTTTCCGCTGCACGTCCACAAGTCACAGTTTTAAATCCATTAAAAGCAGCTCAAGGACAAAGCGCTGCCTCTCAGAGCATCCGGAGTATTTCAGGTCCTGTTAATATGACTTTACTGCACAGCTAATTAGAATTTTAATGAGACTATTTCACATTTTTCACATAAATCCCAACGGAAACGTTCTTCTAACGGTGAAACAAAACTTATCAGACGATGTGCAGTCACATTAAGTAAATGAGGGCAGGATGAGGTCGTATAAGATAGATACAGTATGCAAATCTTTATCACATTAAATAAGTCAAGTCAGCCACTGACCAACAGCACATTTCTTTATGATTACTTTTAAGGTTTTTATTTTGTGGATTATTCTAATTTATACAAATATTCTTAGGTAAATAGTTCTTTTTTTTTCCAAATTTAATTATTTAATAGCTTCCAAGTTGCATTAATGCCGCACCGATTTCTACACGCAAAAAGTAGGTTACTCTTCTTGTATGGGAGTTTTGAGCTGTAGTTTATACTTTATATGCATTTCTTTATATCATTTTTTATCACTAGCTTATCCTAAACCTGTGTCAATAGTTAATATCTTTTGGGAATATTTTAATGAAAATGCTGCATTTATTTGCTGAAAAATGTAATTTCTTTCAATACCATCCAGAGATGAAGTAATTACCAACACGACACTGTACATGTGTACAACATGATGAAGTTAAGGAACAGTGTGCGTGTGCGTGTGCGTGGTGTGCGATACGTGTGCTGTGCAGAGTGCTGACTCACAACAGTTTAGGATCTGTTTGCACTTTGCTCTTGTGTTTGATCATCGCTTCGTGTGGGTGGAGAAGAGTCTTAAACCAACAACAGATCAAACTCAAATAGGAAGAATATCCAGCACCACGGTTCACACACTGCTACAGTATATATAATAAGCAATATAAATGTATGGTTCCTGATGTAAAAAGGTAAGTATTTACCAACAGTAGAATAACTGACATCCAAGGAAAAACATTTCTTTAAATAAATATTTTATTTGAAAATAAATACATTTTCTTAAAATAGAATCAATAACATTACAAAAGCTTTGTGGAGGTGGGACAGGAAGAGGGGGGGGGTTACCCAAATGAATGACGTGTTGTAATTTGGAACAAGGAGTACAATCTCACACGTTTATCTACCATCTGAAGACGCCACCACGTGCATTCTCCTCTGCATTGTGGGAAAGTGTTGGCATCCCGAACATGCAGTCCGCCCATAAACCATCCCTTAACCCACACTGAATCTACACAGCAGTTTGTAAAAATGTAGGATATAATCTCTCGTTAACACATCGAAAAATCAGCCACTGATTTACATTTACATTTGACAATGTTTTTTATCGGCAAAAAGGTACCTTAAATGTGTGTTCACCTCTAGTCTACAGTACAAAGATACGATACACAAGAAGGCTGCGCTTTGTCATACAGCGGTAATCAGAGGTCTCTAAGGCCAGGAGGATTTTCTGCGAGCTTGTAGGCAGGAAGGCGTCTCTTTTCTGCCTTCAAAACAGCGAGTCAAAGCCCAGTGTGTGAGGAGGCAGATCTTCAGAAAGACAGAACATTGAAGAGTGATGCAGGAATGAGTCCTAAAACCAGGAAACTAGTTAGCATTTTAGCACTTCTGGGCTACCTTCAATGGTTTCTTTGAGCGTGTTTTTGGTTGTTAGCCTCAAATAAGGTCTGTGATTAACACAAGCTGAAGAGATTTTATTTATATGACATAAAATACGTCAGTAAATAAATACCCCACTGGTGGCTTTAAACACAGCGGTTGCTAACAAGTGTGTAAATTAGACGACTAAACGTCATCACGCTCAACATTAGCCGCCTTTAGCTTAGCGGTGGTGACATGACATCATGTGACCGTGCTGTAGTTCCTTTATAGCACAACATTAGCCACCTTTAGCTTAGCGGTGGTGACATGAAGTCATGTGACCGTGCAGTTCCTTTACAGCCCAACATTAGCCGCCTTTAGCTTAGCGGTGGTGACATGAAGTCATGTGACCGTGCAGTTCCTTTACAGCCCAACATTAGCCGCCTTTAGCTTAGCGGTGGTAACATGAAGTCATGTGACCGTGCAGTTCCTTTACAGCCCAACATTAGCCGCCTTTAGCTTTATCGGTGGTGACATGACGTCCTGTGACCATGCTGTAGTTCCTTTACAGCCCAACATTAGCCACCTTTAGCTTAGCGGTGGTAACATGAAGTCATGTGACCGTGCAGTTCCTTTACAGCCCAACATTAGCCGCCTTTAGCTTAGCGGTGGTAACATGAAGTCATGTGACCGTGCTGTTGTTCCTTTATAGCCCAATGTTAGCTTTGTACTTCAGAAATCATAACGTGGTGTTAATATGTGGAGATTTTCCTGCTGAACAAAACGTGAAAGTATCATAAACGTTTGTTTGACAGAGATTATTTTCTGCATAATCCAAAATACACAATGCTACCTTTAGGGTCGGCCTACAAATATAAGTAATCTCTGCACCACTCCACGTTGCCGCCCTGACCCTCTAACAGCACCACAAATAGCTTTAAACCAGTGCAGGACGTGTTCTCTCCACCAGCCTACAGCAGCAAAGCAGCAACCTTGACAAAAACCTAATTACCAACTGCACAAAAAAAAAGCCCTACAGAACATGTCCGTTTTATAATTATTGAGTCATTGGAGAATGTGCGAGCCGACCTCAATTAAGACAAGCGTGTGAGAACGTGTAATTTAAATGTAATCAGTGGAAAAGCAGCGGCGTAAGCTAATCTAGGGCAAGAACAACAACAACTTCTGCACGCTCTGTGCTCCCTTCTGCAGAATAGAAAATCAATACCACAGGTAGCAGATTTAAATAATGATTAAGCTAAGTGCTGCAGGGAGTGGAGGGGGGGGTGCATCCACACATTATGTCCACAGTTTAAGACCTCTCGCCGATCTCCTTCAGCTCCCAGGGTTTAAGGGAGGATGTCGTTCAGCGGGTTTTAAATGCCTCACTGCACTGACTACACACAAACACACCGGTTCTTCAACCACACACTTCTTTCTTTGTCTTTTTGGAAATAAAAACCCATCTCAGAACTGTGACTTCACCCTTTTTTCGTTTGGCTTTTCTAGATCTTGTAACAGGCCACCGTTATTTCTCCCTCATTTTAAGGTTCTTGTTATCCTGCTAAAGCAATAAGCCCAACATTTGCTTTTGTCGTGGAGCAGAGGCCATTTCCTAAAAAGATAAATGCTTTGTTTCTAAGCCGACTTCTCGAAGCAATGCGCTACTTTTCCCGATGATTCAATCACAGTTAATTAGCGCGGCGCAGACGCGGTGCCTTTAACGATTGTTGATTTAATCCAGAGTCAGGTAAATGACACTGAAGGAATCAATGCTGCACATTTCACCCAGCCGATCCCAGATACACCTCATCAGGAAAGCAGCACATCCGCCTGCCTTTCATGGAGACGTGGACGTTTTAGTTTTTTTGTAGGAACTCAGTTTTTGAAGAGCCAGCCTTCAATATGCACGTCGGAAAAAAGAATCCCTTCATTCTTGTACAAACAAACTCAAGACGACTACCTTTTACAAATGTCTCTGCTACTGTTTGAAGGTGTCAGTTGGAGGATGTAGCCGATCCCGATGGATAGTCTTTTCAGGTTTGTTTTAGATATCCCAAAGCCTTCGCAATGCAGACACATGTGCTGAAGGGCCGGATGGGTCCAAACGGGACGCCTCGTCAATTCAGCCGAAGATCTTCCTGGCAACGGCTCACAGAGGAGAAACCCAGCGTACTTTCCTCAGTGTCAACGTAAAGGCGGCAGAAACACAGACACAGCCGAACAACAGAAAAGAGAGATCGTCTCCTCCTCCTCGCTGTGCTACTCATTCTTTGGGGGGGGTCGTCCAGTCTTAAAACAAAGCAGCTTGGTTCTCAGCAGCTCACCGTGCTCGGCTGCTGTTTGCACACAAAGTCTGAAATGAAGTCGAACTCGTTCTGTCCCAGGTAGAGCTCGGGCAGCTCCTGAACACGGTCCAACCCGAACTCCAGCACCAGCGACGTCAGCACCTCCTCGTCGATCAGATCCATGTCAGTGTTTTGTGCCTGAGGTCCTCCGAGGTGCTGCATGCCTGAATGAAGCTGCGCCGGATTCACCCGGTACTGTGCTCCGTTCTGCAGGTGGTGACCGTTCGAAGCCAGAGGGTGTCCGTGGTACTGCGTGTTGAGTTTCTGCAGGTGCATGCTGGCCATCAGCTGCTGGGAGGTGAGGTTTCCGGGGATGTACTGCTGTGGGTGTCCCTGTTGCTGTTGTTGTGGATGCCCCTGTTGTTGTTGTTGTTGTTGTGGGTGTCCCTGTTGTAATTGTTGTTGTTGTGGATGCCCCTGTTGCTGCTGCTGCTGCTGCTGCTGCTGCTGCTGTTGTTGTTGTTGTTGTTGTTGTTGTTGTTGTTGTTGTTGTTGTTGTTGGGGGTGCATGTGGTGCTGCTGCCCGTTGTACATCATGTTCCCGGACATCATCTGGTGGTGGTGGTTGGCCATCGGAGCAGCGTTCACGGGGGCCATGCCTCCGGGGCCCACCATGCCCTGCCGCTGCCTCATGGCGGCCTCCATGTTGCTCTGAGGGTTTCTCCCATAATGCATCACCTGGCCGCTGTGCATTGTGCGCAGGCCGGGCTGACCCTGGTGCTGCGGGGGTCCGTTCATGCCCATCCTGAAGCCGTGCTGCATGGGCATCATCATGTGTTCAGCCATGGCCTCTATCGCCCTGGGAAACAAATTACAGAAAATTAGATTTCAAATATAACCCATTATAATTACAATATGCGTCATGCCTAAAATACCCATGATTTAAAGGGGCCCAGTTCTGCTTTTGGGGGTTTTCCCCCCTCTCTCGTCAGGTGTTGTATAGGTTTTAATGCATGTAAATGATCTGCAAAGGCTAAAATCCCAGTGTTCCCTCCAGAGGGAGTTTCTCCCCCCACACCCACCCACCGCCTGAAACACCTCCATTGGATCACTAAGCGGTTGACCAATCACAAAAGAGCCGGCCAGCTAACCAATCAGAGCAGACTGGGCTCTGGTTTCAGACAGAGGGTGAAAAGAGGTGCTGCAGCACAGGCAGTATGAGAAAAATAAAAAGCTTTTTGAACATTAAAGCATGGAGACATGTAGAGACACTACATACTGATATACACCTGAACATCAGCAGGAGAGGACTCTTTAAAGTAGAGACACTACATACTGATATACACCTGAACATCAGCAGGAGAGGACTCTTTAAAGTAGAGACACTACATACTGATATACACCTAAACATCAGCAGGAGAGGACTCTTTAAAGTAGAGACACTACATACTGATATACACCTGAACATCAGCAGGAGAGGACTCTTTAAAGTAGAGACACTACATACTGATATACACCTGAACATCAGCAGGAGAGGACTCTTTAAAGTAGAGACACTACATACTGATATACACCTGAACATCAGCAGGAGAGGACTCTTTAAAGTAGAGACACTACATACTGATATACACCTGAACATCAGCAGGAGAGGACTCTTTAAAGTAGAGACACTACATACTGATATACACCTGAACATCAGCAGGAGAGGACTCTTTAAAGTAGAGACACTACACACTGATATACACCTGAACACACAGGAGAGGACTCTTTAAAGTAGAGACACTACATACTGATATACACCTGAACATCAGCAGGAGAGGACTCTTTAAAGTAGAGACACTACACACTGATATACACCTGAACACCAGCAGGAGAGGACTTTTAAATGGGCAAATTCACAATTTCCCTCATGAAGTGCAGCCTACTCAACAACAGGAGTGCTACTCAGCCTGGTTTCATATCGTACTAAAGTGAATATCTTTGGACTTTGATCATTTTCTGACATCTTATAGACCAAACTATTAAACCATGAAGTTATCCACAGATTAATTCATGAAGGATGATTTTCAATTGGTGTTGTGAGCCTGGAAAGCTAAAATGTGAAAATTAGAACATTTGACCAGAAAGAAAAATGAAATCCGAGTTGTCCAAATTGCAGAATTAGGATCATTGTAAAATCAAAAACATAAATTGACTCATCAAATGAATCCCATACACCCCCCAAAGCCTTCGATGTCACCAGGGTTTCCTGAGTTTGCGCATATTTTGCGTATATTTTAAACCACATTTTCATCACAAATATGAGCATTTAAGAGGTATGGACGATCAAACAAGTTAACAGCCACTATCCAATTGCATTATAGGAAATGCAGTATCCAATGTTTTGGGATTTTTTTACCCAAACTAGCAAACTAGCGATTAAAAATCAAATATCTCAGCTTCAATTCAGCCCACTAATACTAAACCACTGGAGTTACCCTTTAAAAACACTCAATCTCTGTTGAAACTCCTTCTCTAGTTTCTATTTCTCTTCTTGAACCACATCAGAAGTATCCTTTTTTTAAAAAACACTCATCTCTAACCTCCACACCAGTGAGTGTATTATCACACCGACGAGGGAGGGCAGTAATACCCTTGCTTGCAGCCAAAAGGACGCAGAGGAATGCTCCCCCTCCCCAAACCAGTCATTACAAAAAGATCCTCAATTAAGATTACCAACAGATGACAAACAGATCACACTGAAACTCAAATGTGCTTTGATTGGCTTGTTAAAGCGTTAAGCGATGTTAGCTGATAAAACAAGACACTTCCCTGTCCAATAAAACCCCAATAAAATCATGCTCTGGAGCTTCTCATTCAGACACTTTTGAAAACATTACAATATAACACAAGCATGAAACCATGACACGCTACAAGGTGAAATCTAATCATTATTTTACGATCCTCCAAAATGTACTGTTTCTGCCTCTTCACCGCTTCAATTGAATCCTTTTGGCTGATAAAACAAGACACTTCCACCTCCAACAACAGACTAAATCCTCCTTAAAATCATGCTCTGGAGCTTCTCATTCAGACACTTTAATGACGTGAAGCATGAAACCTCTTTTCTCTGCAAGGTGAAATTCATTACTTTATGATCCTCCAAAAATGAACCGTTTTTTTTTACCCCTGAACCGATTAAAGCAATTGAATCCTTTTAGCTGATTTGTACATTTCCCTGCTGTGGGACAAATAAAGGAATTCTGATTCTGATCAAACAAGACACTTCCAGATCCAGTAACAGCCTAAAGTCCTCCTAGAAATGATCTGATTCAGCCACTTTGTAAATGACATTATTAAACAAGCTGCCATGTAACGCTGCAAGGTGAAATCCAATCATTACTTTATGATCCCCCCAACAAAATTAACTGTGTTTCTACCCCGGAATGCTTGGAGCAATAACAGCCTAGAATCCCCCTTAAAAGCATGCTCTTGTTCCCTAATTATATCGCTTTTAAATCCCACGAAAAGGAACAGTGTTTCCCTTACTGCTTGAATCAATTGAATCATTTTTAGCTGATAAATCCTCCTTAAATCAGGCTCTAATGTTACCGAATTATATCCGTGTAGTTTATCATTCAGCCACTTTGTAAATGACATGAAACCATGTAACGCTGCAAGGTGAAATCCAATCATTACATAAAACAGTCCGCGGTGCGAACCCCTGTTTAAGGAGGAAACACAGGAATAAAAAAAGCACCTACCCGATGTTTAAATGTGGATTTGCGGAGAAGTTTCCGTACCGAAGGGGGTGTCTCTGTGCAGCTGGTGATCCGGCTACATGCAGCCTTCCAGCGGATAGGAACTGTGCTGTGCGGCGTCTCGGCAGTCAGTTTGTTTTCTGGGTCAACTCAGGGATTATATGCATGTGGTATAAAGCCGAGAGAGGGAGAGATATGGAGGGAGAGAGGAGGAGCCAGCGTCCCTCTTCTCTCCTTTGTTGCCATTGGTCCTCCCCCTTAATCACTGAGCAAAGAAACACTCACTCTAACCTCCACTGATCCTCCGAGCAGCAGATCACTGTGACCGGGGGAGAGAGATCTGTGTCCGGGGAGAGAGCTGCCTCTCACCCGCCGGCCTTCACCACCCTCTCCCTGTAATGATCCCTAATGATCCATACTGTGTTACCGCCGGAAATATGTCTGTTTATATTGCAGGGATTATGTTTAACGACCACTTCCTGCTCCTGAGAAATGATATGTTGACATGTTGCATTACACTGGAGTTGATCGATGAACACTCCTCATCAACAAACTCCTACTAATTTGTTAACATCATTTAAAAATCCTTTACAGAACAATACAATAGACATATAAAACCAACAATAACATACATACAATCATGGAACATAAGACCTGATAAGAAGAGTAACAACTTATTAGTTGACATATTAAGTAAGAACTCATATTGAATACCAAATTAAACCTATTTACACCTCCAGTTGAATAAGCTGCTGGCTGTGACTGAAAGCTATGTTGCATGACACCAAAACAACAAGCTAAAAGATACTAAAAAGCTTCATAACGTTGTGCGATAGTGCTGAAGTTAAGCGATCATTCTCAGTATAGGTTTAATAACACCTTTCACATAATTTGATTCATTATTCAATCATCAGGATCCTTTATTTATCCCAAAACGGGGAAATGTACATTGTAACAGGAAAGGGATGGTGCGGATAAGAGGAACACACAACCAGTAGACTAACAAATCAAATGAGTACATGCAAAAAAGTAAACTCTTTAATAATCATGTTTTGCAGTCCAACACTTGATTTACCGTTCTCCCAAGATGTGTCTGTGCTATGTTATTTGTAAGCGTTTGCTGCAGAGACTCAGAGGAACACGTCTTGTGTAAGCTTCAATTAAGTTGGATTGGACATGGATTGAATATCCGCAGGGTTAAAGTGTTATGTACAAAAAAATCTATACGGGTATAAAATAAACAACCTTATCGACCAGAGGGAAACAATTGCCAATGAACATTATCGCTGCAGCATTTACATTCCCTTCAGAAAGTGTTAAGCTGAACCACTTGGTGTAAATATGTTATTTTTAGCAGATTGCACAAGCACACTGTAGAAGCCAAAACCAAAAATGTGATTAAACAACAGAAAATCCCACAAAATACAACTGCGGTGGTTTGGAAGAAATGCCAACATTACTCAAGCAGAATTGGTTTTGTCTTGGGGATTTTTATGGAAATTACAATTAGAATTTATCAAGATTAAAGAGTATCTTGACACTTTTTAACACTTTATCTGTCAGCTATGTGCCGCTCCAATATCAATGGTTAACTTGGCAGTGAAATATTTACAATCCAAAGGTTAGACATCCTTAAAATAGTGCTTTCACGTGATTTATTCTGATGTACCACTATCTGAAAACATACTTACATTGAATACACTGCACTTCTGTGGGTTATAACTGACCTTACTAAAAAATCCTGTTTACTTTTAGCTCAGAGAGACTCTGTCCACAAGAAAATGTCAATTTTTGGCTTAATTTTCATGGAGTTAAAGAAGGTTATGTTTGAAACAACAAAAATGGCATAACCTTCCTCCTTCAAAATAGAGCAATAAAAGGCCTCACAGTCAATTCAATCCACTTTTGCTGCACCAGGCTAACTCTAACTAGCTAACTAAAATTGCTTTTTGAAGCTGTAGGGAAGAATTTGCCTTCCTGTTGACGAGTAATATTTGACGCTGTCGGCAGGTGAAGGTGTCCTGTCAACAGTGTCACTAACATCTATATAGTGAAAGTCTAAGGTATTTTCTTTAGTCACATAACTGGAAGCCATGACTAGATTGCCAATTATACTCTGTTAAAGTTTGTTTCCGAAAGTGTTATAAAGACTTTAGTGTCGCCAAAACAAGCTGTGTGACGCCCCAAAAACTAAAGGTTTACAAAGTTCAACTTAAAACAATTATTTGGACTTAAATAAGTGACTTTACCAGAAATATGTAACTAGCTGCTCCTTTCTGCAGACTAGAGGTGTAAGGCATTAGGACAGATGGAAGACTGACTGAACTGTTTGCAGTCCAGTTGCATTGAAGAAAAATACATGGAAATCAAAAGGATATCTGCTGCTGGTGACTATTTTGTAACTGTACATTGTAGGTCCGACAATAATATTGGAATGCAATGATACAAGGCTAAATAAATGCTGTATAATATCACTATAAGAATTATAATAGCGAGCCTATCTGAAATAAAAACGGTATTTCCTGGAATGGCCACTTGAGGCTGGCTCCAAAAGCGAGTCACTCCCCATAGACCTTCATGTTAAAATTCCCAACTGTACAGCAGAAATAGACATGTTTACAGCCAGGTACAAAAAGCTGTTACGGTCTCTATCGCTAATTTCCCTGTTCATGACTGCTGTACGGTGGTGAAATGTAATATAACTCAACCGTTTAAATGATGTTAAGACTTAAAGTGCTGCATCATTAGAGGCGTGTCTGCTTTAGGTGACACTGATCTTGACCCAAACCGTAAATTGCATCTTAATCACAGACATAATATGGCTTGTTGTATTTCTAACTGTACCAACCAACTGTCTATGAAGTCTGTGCCGCGGTGAGTAAAGTTATTATTTCATTTAGGCCTTTACGTTAGCATTAACAGGTAGCTGTGTCTGCGCTCATTATACCTGGCTTGTTAGCTTAGCCGTTGTACTAAAAACACACACAAAGATGAGGGTTGTTTATTTATTCAATGAAACACATTAGAATCACACCAATTATTGTGTTAAACAACATTATAAAACAATAGAATTTCACCATTAATATCACATTTAACATGAACTAGGGACACTTTGATAACCAAGCTAGCTAGCTAGTTAGCGCTAGCTTGTAAAGGTTTGTTATGCTAACGGAACTAACGTCCATGTACCTCAAATGTGTACTTGAGTACCGTACTAAGTTGAGTCAATGTATTTAGTAACTTTCCACCACTGCATCTTTATAATATTATATTTTAGAGACTGTCATTCTCTCTGAAGTGCTGCTGCAATCAAACAGAGTAAATAGGTCCCCACCCAGCCTGATGGTAATACCATTATATAAACAGTCATTGGTTAATACTAGTTTACATCTGAGAAATCAAAGGCAGTAATCCACACAGCAATCTGCCAACAACATCAACATCTCTTCAATGGAGAGCATTTTAAATCTTTAAGACTAACCCACTTACCACTACTTAAGTACGGGTTGAGCATTATAGTCGGTTAATCCATTAAACAAGAGTATCAGAAGAGTTTTGCAGTCATAAACCCACAACATGTATCTATTTGTCAGTCACCTAAATACAGAAATATAAAACATATTTTGTTTCTTAGGTTATTTAGTTATCTTCAAACAACATTACATTTCATGTTACTTGTTAAACGCTTTTATCCAAAGCGATTTACATACTCAATACTGTGGACAATCCCCAAACCCCGCATCAATTTAGCGAAAATTAAGGCTATTAATTAAAAAGTATTAAAGGCATTTTCCAAGGTATTACATTTTGTAGCTTGTTTTCAATAAGTATATAAATTGTCCAAAGAGGCTGCCTGAATGTAATCATTGCGTAGGCGTGTAGTGTGATTCTGTGTAGTTTATTTATGGCATCCCGTTGGATTTGACGTCAGCTAAACAGGACATTGCGCGCTCACTGCTTGATAGCGCGTGAAGGTCCGTTTACGCCGGTTGTTAAACAACATCGTTATGGGGAAATGCAAGTTTGCGTCCCAATGGAAGATAAGGAGGAAAGACAATCAAAACTGTATATTCTTTCACACACACATATGGGTATTGGGCCGAGAGCGACACCGTACTTCCGGTATGCGCCATTTCACGCGAGGTGCAAGCAGAATATATAGTCTATCGCCTTAATCAATATAGTCAACTCTAAAATACCACATATATGCAATGGCATGATAATATTATTGTGACAAGTGGGGTATTCACCTGGTGTTTCCAGAAGATAGACGTAGATGCTGCCAAAATCGACCGAAGGCCACTTTTGAGAGTCGTTTTCCCATACATCTGCAGGCAGTCTGTAAGGGCGATCCGACAACTCACACAGCTCTAGTTCACGCTGGTAACGACCTAGAGCACACCCCTCCAGTCCAGAGATGTAATCCGAAGACATGCAGCGATTTCCTCGGGCATTCATTCAGAAAAAAAACCTAGTGCGCTCTGCCTGGCTACGTTAGCTAGCTGTTTATATTAGCACTTCCAGGATATTAGCACCTCCAGGAAAATGGCGTATTTATATATATATATATGGCGCGCGTTGCATTGTGGGTAGCTCGTGACGTCACTGTGTGTGAAAGAATAGTCAATGTGAGGTAACGTGTGTCGCCAATGTAACCGGTTAAATCTCCAAGTGGCGATGAGGTTTAAAATGTATGAAAAGGGTCTTTGAAAAGGTGTTACATTTGACTTCAGGATTCCTGCTATACCCTGTGACTGCAGTGGGATTTGACCATGTGCTCCCCTGATACGAACACCAACATCCTAGTCCACTACGCCACAGCCTCCCTACAACAAGCACAAGTGAATCCACTTTAGAGTCTATCCCTCGGTTTTATGTGGAAAAACTGTGAATGACAGGAAGAAATTGAGTAAAAGATCAGATTCACTCACTTCCCTGCCTCGTGCACCAGATTTGAGTTTTGAGTCAATTTCGCAGAAACAAACCCCCCGTGGAGCTAACTATCCCTTCAACACTTGTGCAACCGACTCATTTATGTCTAACAAAATCAATTAAAATCTTTTTACTCAGGGTTTTAAACAAAGGTCGAGGGTCAGGGGCCCTTCAAGGGGTACCAGACAGGCATAATGGTGGTGGTGGCAACAGGAAAACAGCATAAGCATATTGCATAGTTTGATATGAAATCTGACTTTTAAAAATATGGTTTCTGAATTTGAAACACTTCAGTTAGTGTTTTAGATCATAACAAATACAAATGTGAAATTCCAAAATAGGTGAAAAAAGAATTGAAAGTATGGTTCCTGGTTCCTGGCAATGAAACAAATAGAAATTAAATATGCATTTATTTTATCTTTACCAACATTAGTTGCTGTTTAGCACACGTTACATATATGTGTGGGATTACAGATAGCTTCAGTTATTTAGTCAATGTAGAGGTGATGATTTCTGAATGGTTTTTAAGGTTAAAACATTTCATGAATCCACATATTTTCAGATGTTTATTTTCAGGTTGAATTTCACCTGAGATCAGTTTGAAGTATATTGCATGTACTGTAGCTGATCACCCGTGATTTTCAAATGTATTAACTATCTTCGATTTCATTTGCATTGATGAAAACCTAAGAGATACCGATAAGCCATCGACGCAAACGCCATTACCTTAACCCCTTAATCGTGTTTTAATAACAGCAAACCTTGTCGTTTGCAGCCTGATGGAAATTGAAGCACCTCCAGCCAGCCATGCAGTCCTTTTGTTTTGGCCTCCCTCCCTCTCTCTCTGTGTGGAGAAAGTCAAACCCCCTCAGCAGGAGCTTGGTATGTATTCCTGTTGACACACAACACACACACACACACACACACACACACACACACACACACACCCTCCGCTGCAGAGGAATGTGTCCTATTTTTGGGCCCCTGAAGTCAGCTCGACTCTCAGCCTCTTTCTAATGCACCGTTCACTTGACCATTGTGTTGTTGTGTGTTTCTCCTTCAGAAGGACGCTGTGTGTTTTTGATGAGCAGCAGCAGCAGCCTCCTCCACTTATTAACAAGGAGCTGAGTTGTTCTCAGCAGAGCCTGAGTCAGAACATTATTGTTTATTCTGCCAAATACAGCTGGCCTTCAATTTGGGATTTTTCAAGGGTGCATATATCCAGCAGCTTTTTACATTGACTCTAGAATGAATTCACAATTATGAAGTACTTCATAATATCCAAATCATAGTATTTAGTTATTGTCTAACTCTAAGCAAGCCAAGGAATATGTGTATTTCCAAATATGTTCAATCAGTTCTTTTAAAAAGAGCTTCTACAAAATTAATACTTTGCGTATGTTAATTAATTACCAATTATATCTATCCAGATTTGTATGATATGAGAATGGAGGGCACGAGAAATACGCTTTTTTAGCTTTCTCCTCAGAAACTTAAAAGGTTGATACCATTCTGCTGCACGCTAAATATTAAACCACCAGGTGGTTAGCTTAGCTTAGCACAAAGCCTAGTACAAAGTGAAAACAGCTAGCCTGGCTTTGTTCAAAAGTAAGGAATAGCAATTTATCAGGGTTCAGCATTAGTTGCCGGATTTATCTTAACCTTTGGGTTAACTGTCGTTCCTTGTGTCCAGTGTTTGTGCTAAGCTAAGTTAGCCAGCTGCTAGTGATAAGAAAGCTAGATTCAAAGATGTTAAGGTCCTATTGTTATATACATAGTAGCTACAGTAAGTCCCAGGCGCCTTAAACATTGCAACATAAATATATATATATAACAATAAAAATAGCGCAAAAAGAAACAGAATAGAAATAAAATAGTGCAAGAGAAGGTTACAAGTGAGCATGTGTCTCAAAATGTCTATCTTTTCGTTTAGGTATACTCTTAAAATGCAGGACATCTTAAAATATGTGTTCCTAGACGCCATGGCACAACACATCAGTCATTCCTGCACTGCCAATCTGTCACATGCTGTTAGCAGCGGCTGCCTGTTATAACGTGACAACCCTTCAGACTGATTTCTTGTCATCTGCTCGTCTGAGAGTGACTGGCTGCTCGACAGAGATGTGTTCTGACAGTTCACCACTGAAACGGTTACTCCTGGTTATCGATCATTACTCATAAGATGACTCAGCGGTCCACCACACTATACTCTCTGCCGCCCGGAGCCAGCTCATGCTATCAGGAGAATATGATTGTGCTGCGTGCCACATTATGTAATGACCACAGCTTCTATGCAAAGGCTCGAGGAGGGATTGGATTTAATTTGTTTATGTGCAAATGCAACAAAGACAACAACAGCACTGATTCACCCTCTGCCACTTTATATCTAGTTGTTTTCTTGTTTACCCCCTCACAACGTATTTACGTCCCGGTTTCATATTACTCACTGTTACTGCATATTCCGATAAGGCTTTATGCGTTGTCACAACATGATTAATGATGTTTTTTGTTGCAAAAGGCAATTATTATTAATCACAACAGCTCTGCCAGTTGCCCTCATCCAGACAGAGCGTGGTGAAATAGATTTATAAAAAGGTCATTGGAATAAATTGCCTGTTCGGTACAGTAAAATGTGTTTGTGTGTGTCCTCGGGCGACTTACGCTGACTCGAGTCGACAAGCTGTTTTGTCAATCCTGATCCAATCCATTTGTCCAGATTGTGTGGCCATCTTTGTTTGATGGCTAGGCTAGACTTCTAGGTGCTAATTAGCTGGTGCAATGACTCATATAATATACTTTAATTTAGAATCATATAGTCTATTTGTAAGAAATTATTTTCTTCTAAAAGCGTAACAAGCGAGAACCATGCATTAGCCTTACATTTTGGCATCTCCACGTTTCATGGGATGGTTAGAAAACATGGGATGAGTTCCAACGACTGACTTGTAAGCTTCCAAAACATCAAGGAGTTTAACGGAGTTGTGAAAATGCATTACTGTGAAAATAATACAACACAATAGACGGATAGTATGTAACTAATAACTTAAACTGGGATTCAATAAAGTAGAGTATCAGTGTTTAACGGTATTGACAATAACTGAACACTAAATACCACTATCATGTTGATAATGCAAATATAATAATTGTATGTAAATAATCAAACATGCTTTTGTAGAGTTATGGTAACTCTCCACCTCCCTACGCGATTTAGAGAGTAATTCATGTTCACAAAGAGAGCCGAGACCCTCCATAAACAAAGTCAAAGACGAATTTGACAGCATGGCGAAAATCAGATTTAGTTATTTCAGAGCTACCCAGTCTTTTTGTAATCATGATGTTTGATAACCACTTGGGATATTAGTTTAAAATCGTTACGGAGGTCGCCTGAACATTGTGTTTGATGTTATAGTATATCATTAAGACAATGGTTTGACACTAAAACTCCACAAACTCAAAGGCATTGACTCAAAGGCATTGAAGTGGGTCAGGTATAAAGAAAAGGGTTGACTAGAGCTGCATGCTTTTAGCCATCAGTGTAATGATCTCAGCTTTACATATCTTTCTAAAACCAGTGAATACTTCCTTGTAATTGTCCAACAATAGAGACGCCTCCTCCCTCCCTCTCTCTCTCTCCCCCTCCTCTCCTCAGGGGGGGCGTCCCACCTGCTGCTTCAGGTAGTAGCAACAGGAGCATATGTTGTTTTATTAGTGTGTGTTTGTGTGTGTGCAACCACGTGCGTTCAAGCGTGTAAGTCGAGGTGCTGTCTGTGTTTGCATGGCAGGGGGAGGCTCAGATTCCTGGGTCTCTCTGTGTGTTGAGCTCCAGAGGTTACATTTGGCCAACCCCCCCTCCCCCCACACACACACACACACACAACCCACCTCCTCACCCCCATCATCAAGTCCTCATCATTTGATCCTGGTAACTCTTTTGCTCGTTAGATAAACACGAAGCGGCTAAATGTGTCGGAACACAAATCTGCAACAGGAAACTGGGGACATGCTCTCAAGCAACTTCTCTTTTCGGAGCAAATCACACGGAGAGATGTCTTAACATATAAGGGATTACTTTGTTATCTTTATGTTGACTTTACTTTGGTTTTCTAAGCTCTTAAAAAGGGCTAATTGCTTTTATTTTGACTCAGCATTTAAATGTGACCTTTCTTCCTACGCCACTGCATCTTGAAAGCCATTATAGTCTTTTCTCCACTACATTTATGTGTATCTGTTATTTGTTTAGCTTTAAAGAAATGTTTTGCTTCCTGCAGCTTGAATATTGCAATATTTCCCAAAGAGGGGACATTTCGATGTTCCGTTTCCACTCTACAGCGAGAAGCTCACGGGGCTTCCCCGAAGCTGTGTCGAGAGCTGGAGTTAAATGAAATCTGAGATTTGCCTTCTTAATAGTTTGTTTGGGTCCCTCACTTCCGTTTCGCTTCTCATGCACTGATTCGCTAGCTGAACAGCCAATCAGAGTGATTTCTTTTACCGACAGCCTCCCGATTCGACATGTTGAATCGGCGGCGGAAGGTGTCGGCACGGCCGAAAAGACCCGACGGGGCGGGACACACCGAGACACACCAATCTGAGTAGGGCGACAGGACGCTCATCGGCGGCCCGACATCTGTCGATGGCCGAAATCGGCTTGGTGTGTAACGGACTTTACACCAAAGAGGACAGTAAAGAAAGTATTAAATAAAGAGTCAAGCAAAGGTTGGACAAATAAGTACACATTCAAGATAGAAAAAGATGATTAGTTAAAATTAGTACTATTATTAACATGAAGTAGAACATATCAAAATGTATGAAATAGCTTTGTAGTAAATAGTGAAAGTAATCTTAAAAGGCCAGTTGACTAGAATTACAATTGTTTTTTTCTCTATAGTAATATCTAGCTATGCAGATACTTCTGAGTTAAGTTGTCCAGGTTTTGAGATTTCTAAAATATGAATGTCTGCCTCCCTTCAAGACAACAGTGTGTGTGTTTCTGCCCCTTCTCAGAAACTGGATTATCCACAAAATACTCCCTCAAAACTTTTATAGAAACTATTTCTTTGGTCAGTTCGGGTGAGACTCTTTCAAAGCGTTATCAGGACAAACTGACTCTCTGTAACATGATGACATTTTAGCTTCTGCCTCGAGCCGGACACACAGCGGTTTGCAGCCTTTGGCAACACTCGTGCGATAATTACAAATAAGCTCTTGCAAGCTGATGCAGAAAACACAACTCTATAGCGTTTGCTTTGATGAGTGAAAGGTGCTAAATGAGCAACAATGTAAAGACTTATCTCATGTTGCAAAATAAAGCTGGCAAATTTGGTGAGACTTCATGTGAAGCGCTTATCTAACTGGAATAAGAGAACATGGATAATTCACTGTTCATGAGCCAATCTCTTAGCATGGTTTGTTATCAGCTTTCTAAATGTGGGTAATAAAGGTCCCAAACAGGAACCATTATTTAAATGAGAACTGAGCCATATAGGATTAATTAATGGAAATCAGTACACATAGCTACGTATAGTCACAAAGTATGAGTTCCTCAAACTGAACATGCCAAATGAACCAGATTCTTCCGAGTAACCTGTTTCTAAAAGTATCTGCATAGCGACATGCCACTTGGAAAAATGGCCAATACAGAAAAGTGCTCAAACAAGAACAACAGGCAAACTAATTATCTTATGACCTTGTCCTCTACTAAAAAGGCTAAACATTAAAATTGTTTATGTTTTTCTCAATTGCAGTCACGTGGGTAATGACTGACCTTTAGCAGAAGCAAAGGTGGAAGTCGTGTGATGTTGTTATATCACCACCAAAAGTCACAGGAATGAGGTTGAGGTGTGAAGCATTAGATGGCAACATAAACATCAGGGTGTGTGTCCATCTCTCGCCTCAGCCAATTTGTTTTGGTAGTGCTGCGAGAATTTAATTTGTATTACTTTCAGTGGACAGTTTGGTACTACGGTCTTGGTCAAGTTTGTGATGAAAACGTTCACAAAATGCAAAAATGCAAAAAGAGTTCCATAACATCATTTAGCATACATCATTTAGCATACAATTAGCGGTGTGCTTCTGTTTTGTTCTTTTGAGTGATTGGCCATTGGACCATGGCATCGCCTTTTGGCTTTAGCTTGGACGTGTCACGAATACAGTGACACGTCCTAACACCCGGAAGGAGTTTTAGACGCGTCACTAAACTCCTTCCGGTTCCTTCGACAAAAACTAAGCCGGATCATCTCCACACGTCGACCCCACTTTTATAATCTTCTAATCATAAATCGAGTCGCCAGAAGCAAAATGCTAACGTTATGCTATCAAGGAACTACAGCAGGGTCGCTGCTTCAACGTCACGCCGACTTAAGATCCATATTCAAAAATACAGATTCTAAATTGTTCAAGTTGATGCGTTTGTTGTAACAGTCTGCAGGAGGCAGCTTCTTGCTTTCAAGCAGAACAGGGCAAACAAACTTAGAGGAGTGTTTACGTGTTCGGTGTAATGACGTAAAACGGCCTCGACAACTTCTGTAGTCCTATTCAGCCACTTGGTAACAACCATCGTTTTTCAGACACGTCAACTCTTCAGAAATCACCAGTGACCAACCACAGACCTTATTTGGAGCTATTTCCTAAACCCTATGGAGAAATCCCGTTGCTTTTTTGTCGAAGGAACCGGAAGTGGTAACATGCTAACTTACTTCCGGGTTTTAGGACGCGTCACTGCGGCACTCTATAGCCTTTTGGCTTTATCTCCTTAAACTGACATGTGAGTATTATCAAATTATCAAGTTTTATCAATCTTTGTGTATATGCTTAAAGAATACTTTTAGCCTAAACGGAACCATCCCGCAACAATAAGGTATTAGCGCTGTTTCTTCAAACGGACGTGTGTGTGTGTGTGTGTGTATTTTTGTAGCGGGCCATCGGACAAATGGGCGTTTTGTTGGCGCTAGAATGAATAGTTGGGCAGATGATATTGGGCTTTTCTGTTTTTACCATTGGGGTTTAGTAATAATGGGCCATTGGGGAAATGGCATCGCACCACTCGCCTTATGGCTTTAGCACCGTATACACTGACATCAGAATCAGAATCGGCTATTACCAAGTAGGTTTACACTTAAGAGGAAGTTGCTTTGGTATTGTCAATCTTCATGTATATCAAGAACTCCAAAAAAACGTATAGCCTAAAAAGAACGGTACCGGTATAAGGTATACTGTATACACTTTTTTTCCACTTTTTGGATCAACGGGCCATCGGACAACTGGGCGTTTTTGTTTTTTGGATATCGAATTGTTGGACAAATGGGTGTTTCTGCTTTATTTTATAGTCACGGCTGGGAAAAAGACGCTAAATGAAGAGAGATGGGAAGACATGCAAAAATGACTGAAATCAAACCCAGACCTATGTGGTAAGTACTCATCCTTCTTATCCTGGATATTATCCATTGTGTCCCTTTACTATGATGACCTGTTGAGAATGATCACTTCCCCACTGGCACTTGTTTTCTCACTTGAATTGAGAAAACTACAGTTTTAACACCGATAACAGGGGTGACAGGGATGACTATTTAAATCTATTCTGGTACACAACGCAAATCTGATACCAATATGAGCTGACAGCCAGGTCTGTTCGACCTTGCTGTCAGCTCAGAGGAAGGATAAAAGATGTCACTTTTGTTTTTGTACCTATACACAAAGCCTTCCTGCAAAACATCTCACACACACAGTGGGATGTTATCCTGTGTGAATACATCCTGTTTAGGTGTTTTATTGAACAGTGTAATGAGTAATATGGGCACATTGTGCTGTTTGGAGACAGAGTGAACAGACAGTCTTGATGGCGGAGTTGTGTTAATGCCCTATGAGTCACTCCGCTGTTGAAATACATGTTTTCTACACAGACAATGACGTCATGCGGGAGACATAATGTTCGACGCTGGTCTAATGAACGTCGGTTTAGCTTGTGTCTGACATTCATATGATGCTGTATCATAGGTTAACCTCCTGTTATCACTGCTCTGCTGCTACAGTTTGATAATGTTGATGCAAATCCAAACAGAAATACATTACATAAACAGGAAAGGCAGTTTATCCCTTCTCCACACATTTGATTTCCACCAACCTTTTCATTCTCTCTCTTGGTCTTTCTGGGTAATTTGGGTAGTTGTTATATAAATTAAATTGTCCATCCCGAATAAAAAAGATTATATATTGGATAGAAAGGCTGAGGTTGATTGAACCAATGTTAAGGTTAAACCCTCATTCCTGTGGCGGTCTGAATGGGATTTTAATATATGAAGATTATATTCGTTGCGATGATATTATGATTACATGAATAGCCCCTGACATTTTCATCAAATCAAGCGATAATATTAGCATTTGGTTAGCTAATGAAAACAAAATGGTCAAATGTTCTTGAGATTGGATTTTTGTTTCCGAATTCTTAGGCAGCATGTGGCAGTCCTCACATAAGATGTCAAATATTGTCAATGTGCGCTTAATCTATCTGCATCAAAAGTAAAATGACTATCCATTTTATATTTGATAGCAAAGTGCAGGTGCTAGAGTTGACCGGATAGCAAGTCAATGAAACTCAGTCAATGAAACTCAGTCACTTCTCCAATGACTACATAAAAAAAAACCTGTCAACCGAGTCCTGGGGAGGATGGGAAAGTAGTAAACTATCGTCACTATCATCATGTCCAGGAAGGATAACAGATTTTTTCCCAGATACATTTTGAACAACCAATCATTGTTGAAATAGGCAAGTGTTGAGCTAGTTGGTGAGCAGAAGAGGTTGTTTTTAAGGAGTCGTTCCACAGCTTCTTAACAATGCTAGAATGCAACCGTTATTAAAGCAGTGTAAGTTTTAAGTACATTGGATTTATTGTTTTGTATTTACCTTGATACATTTACTTGATATCGAGAACATTGCATTTCACTTGTATTGTGACGTCCCTTCTTTATGCTCTAAGAATTAAAGGTCCCCCATTATACTATTTTTCATCAATATATTACAGGTCTCGGATATATACAAAACATGTCTCTGATTGGCTGAAACACCAAACAGATCATTGCAGGATTACCCATAATCCCCTCTGTTTCAGCCCTGTTTCAAAAGGGCTGATTCTCTGTCTGTTACTTTAGATGAAAATAAGGAGCCACTCCCCACGCCCCATCTGAGAGATATTTGGTTACAACGTAATAACGGAAACAAATATTAACGGCACTAATTATTTTAACGTGCGATTAACGCATGTGTATTTGTCCTCGGCCCGTCCCGTAGTTTCAGAGCCCAAAGGCTTGACGTTGTTGTTGTTGTTGTTGTTGTTGTTGTTGTTGTTGTTGTTGTTGTTGTTGTTGTTGTTGTTATTTGGCTGGTGGGATATTCTAGCGAGAGCTATGGATACAAAAAAAGGTGTTTTAAACAGCAAGCCAAGCACACAGCTGATGCTGACAGCCCCGCTCGGCAGACCACACTTGAAAGTTGCCGGGGAGACGCCTGGACAACAACAGCGATGGCTAAATGGGTTGCTACAGCTTAACATTGTGGCTCAGTGCAAAGAAGTAGACAGGGTTGGGAGAGAGGGAAGAGAGAGAGAGAGAGAAGAGAGAGAGAAGAGAGAGAGAGAAGAGAGAGAGAGAAGAGAGAGAGTGAAGAGAGAGAGTGAAGAGAGAGAGAGAAGAGAGAGAGAGAAGAGAGAGAAGAGAGAGAAGAGAGAGAAGAGAGAGAAGAGAGAGAGAGAGAAGAGAGAAGAGAGAAGAGAGAGAGAGAAGAGAGAGAAGAGAGAGAGAGAGAGAGAGAGAGAGAGAGAGAGAGAGAGAGAGAGAGAGAGAGAGAGAGAGAGAGAGAGAGAGAGAGAGAGAGAGAGAGAGAGAGAGAGGAGAGAGAGAGAGAGAGAGAGAGAGAGAGAGAGAGAGAGAGAGAGAGAGAGAGAGAGAGAGAGAGAGAGAGAGTCCAGGTTGTTGTATTGAAAATATTCAGGAGAATATTTGTCATTGTTCCAATGATAATAAACAAACATTTGCATAAAGCATATTTGTCCACTCATATGTTGATAAGAGTTTAAATTAAAAACTTGAAAAATATTCCTCTAAGGTACGTTTAGAACAAATACAACATGTGCGATTAATTTGCGATTAAATATTGTAATCAACTGACAGCCCTAGTTTTTATATAAATGGATCAGGACAAAAAATGAGCGAATCTTTTTTCCTGAAACTTTAAGAGTCTCTTTCCACAGAGGGGAGACATGTTTATGTAGAAGAGACATGAAGAAGAGGATTTTGCATAATAGGTGTCCTTTAAAATAAGTAGTAATATCCAGCGCGGAATGAGCAACAGCTGTTGGCATGTATTTCAACTTTAAATGTAGGCATAGCTTTGACTTTTATTTGCTTTGAATTTTTCTTTTTACATGAATTCATCGGGAGCCTCAAAAGTCCGACACTCAGCAAACTTCTGGACTTGGCAGAGTTGAGTCGACGTGCTGACTCTCACTCTGCATGTTGCCTAAGACTCCATGTGAACTTAGTGCCGGGAGCACAGGGTCCAGTCTGCTATTCTTAGCGCTGCAGGAATGCTGATTCTCCGCCCTGTTATTTTGTTTGCGCTCTCTTCACTTCGGTCATGTTAGGAAACTTGTGTTTGGCCTGGCCGCTCTGAGCCAGGATAACAAGCGGCCCTCGAGGCCTGTGACGCTGCTGTTGTGGAGAAGAAGAGTCATGATGAGGTGAAAAACAAGCTGCCCGTGGTGTCATTTTAAGGAAATCCCTTTGAGATAGTGAGAACAATACATTCTGTTCTCTGTAAAGTTTAAACATTTGCAAATAAGTTCCTGGGTTTGGTTTTGAAACAATTTAAATGAGATTCTTTTTGATTTTGCATGGATTTAAATAAAAAGATTCAGATTCAAGATTCAAGGCTTGTATAGTCATGTGTACAGAGCTACAGTGTAGATATGACAATGAACATTTGAGGTCACAGGCTCCTCCAACAGTGCAACACAATAAAACAGATAAAAGTGCAAGTAAATAAAATAAAATTGAATATAATAGAAATAGTGCAGAATAGTCTATATTCAAGTAATTGGAATATTGATATATATGAGTTGCAATTGAATAATGACATGCTATGAACTCGAGGAAGAAGTGAAGCAGTGTGTGTGAGCAGGTGATTACAGGTTCAGACCGGTTAAGACACACACTTTAGGAAATGGCTTGTTAAAAAAAATAGCACACTTCCTTAAGCATGCACTTAGCTCCCATAAAAACGGTGATTTACAAATAAGATTAGATTGACTTTATTGGTAAAATACTTTGAGAAACGGCATGGTTACAGAAGCATATAGACAAGGCATTGCACATGAGTTAAAATGAAATGGAAAATAAACATTAACCATGTACATATCAACAGTAGTAAGATGTATTGCTATAGAGCAGGGGTGTCAAACTCAAATACATGGTGGGCCAAAATAAAAATAAACGGTACTAGTGGAGGGCCGGACTGGTTCAATGTTTATTGCAGAACTTATTGAAATGAACTTATTGCACATATTAAACCTGGAACTAACAAAGCTTAAATTATTGCCTATAAAAACAACATTAAACATTAAATGATCAGCTGCATTCATTTCTCATGGCTCTATCTGCAGCTTCTCCAGAGTCATTTCTTATGAGTACGTTTTCCCCACAGGCCAACAACAGCTTCAAAAAAACTATTTCCCTCAAAGAAAAACCCAACATGCCCTGCTGTCGTGAGAGAGAAAGTGCAGAAGGAAGCATCCATTGAACTCAGTGTGCTGCTCTGAGATGCTAGCTCAGACACTTGGCATCTCATCTCGGGGGCAAGGTCATCAATGTTTGGGCTCAGGCTCTGAGTGGAGGAGACCCTCAGGATGGAGGGAAGGTGTGCGTGCAATATACCGGCGGGCCAGATCTAACAGGAATTAGGAATTATCCTGCGGGCCGAAATTAAATCCACCAAGGGCCTGATTTGGCCCCCGGGCCTTGAGTTTGACACGTGCTATAGTGTATCTTTAAAAACACAATATAGAATATAGAGAACACATTAGAATATGCTGTTATAGACCAACCAACTGCATATAGGATATACATTTTATATAAAATAGGGCATGAAGACCAATGTTACCGGAGTGAGGTTCACGTTCCCTTGATGGATGAATATTTAAATACTACTTATGTTTTGCGTCAATCAAGGTATTTTTAGAAGAAGAATTGGAAGAACTCTTTAATGGTCACATATGCAGAGCACACAGCACACACAGTGACATGTGTTCTCTGCTTGTAACCCACCCTAGTACCAGGAGTCTAGTACTAGGAGCAGCTATTGCACAGCGCCCGGGTAGCAATGGGAGTGGGGGGGGTGTCCGGTGCCTTGCACAAGGGAACCACGGCAGGGCAGGAGGTGAACTGGGACCTCTCCAAGTAGCAGTCCACACTCCATATTTTAGGTCTGGTCGGGATCTTGAACCGGCGACCCTACGGCTCACAGTCCAAGCCCCTACTGACTGAGCCACTGCCAGATGTGTTCAATTTAAAAAGGTTTTTTTTTATAGAAGAAGACCTTTCAATACAAATTGAAGGTAGTTGAATATCTGCTGACACTACAGAACAAAACACCTTGCATAATACTCGTTATTATGTCTTGTTTTTGTATTATTTAGGTTCTAGGATACCCTATTTCATTCGCATCTCCATAGTTTATTCAAAACATCTGGCACTGGCTCATTTACATGTTACCATCAACATATTATCTGTTGTTGCGTGTCTTCAGAATCGCTCAGCGGTTCTCTGCCTTGGAAACTTGGCAGAATATTTTCTACAGCAAGTAAAACCATGCATTTATCCTTGAGGGCAGTCACAACATCACAAAGGTTTGCTACTCTTGGATGATTCTTATTCTCTTTCATTTTGGCACACTGTCAGTCGAAATCCATACTACATATGTATTCTACGTAAGATGCTGTTAATATAAACTGCTGAACTCCATCTCAATGCAGTAAGGAGACTCTGCTCACAGCTCATGAAACGTGGAAATCAATTGTCGGTGGTGGTGAAACAGCCTCAGGAAAACACAACTGTCAAAACCTTTAGCTGTCTTTGTCTGCTAGTGCTATACACTTGGCTTAAAACTGTGTACCTTGTCTATTGTGTTCTGTTAGTATACACCAATACACGTTGTCAACCCTAGAGAACCACACCCAATGTGGCTAAAAAACAATTAAGTCATAAAGCTAAACAGCCCTGGAGGTGTGTCCTTTGTGTACACTCTTTTAGATGTGTTTTAAACTATAAAGGTCCTTACACACCAAACTGACACCAAAGAACACGTCCCAACGGTACGTCGCCTCACGTCTCCTGTACCGTGACCTGTACTTGGCCATGTTTCGCACTGGAACACACCGCAAAGTCTTCAGCCAACGGTCAAGTTGCACGTACGAACTGCGCATGCGTGAGTGGCAATAACTCTCCCTATCAGCAGGCGGCGGTAGTGTGTATTCGTCATTCAAAAGAGGCAACCGGAAGACAGACTGCGTGATAACCGAGAGAAGAAGAACAGACTGCGTGATATAAACAAATAGCGCGTTCCATTTTCACTCTACAGCGAGAAGCTCACGGGGCTTTCCCGAACCTGTGTCGAGAGCTGGAGTTCAATGGAATCTCAGATTTGTCTTCTTAATCGTTTGTTTGGGTCCCTCACTTCCGTTTCGCTTCTCATGCACTGATTCGCTAAGCTGAACAGCCAATCAGAGTGATGTCTTCGGCCGACGGCCTGTAGCCTTTAGCCTCCCGATTCAACAGTGTTGAATCGGCGGCGGAAGGTGTCGGCACGGCCGAAAAGACACGACGGTAGGGCGTAGGCCGACACGACGCTCATCGATGGCCCGACATCTAGTTTCTTGAAGTTGCTGTCGATGCTTTAGCTAAGAGTAAAAAAATAACCGAACTTAAAGGTCACCTATCATGCTATTTTTAGGTAATAGCATAGGTCTCAGATATATACAAATATATAAAAAACATGTCTATGAAGTGTTTTGCTCCAAATACAAACGGATCACCCATTCTAGCCACGCCTCATATCTCTATTTCACTTCCTGTTTCAAAAGTGCTGGTCTTGGGTATAAAGCTTTAAAAAAAAATAGATTAAAAAAAGGAGGGGTCTGAGCTCATGCGGGACCCGGCAGCTACCGTCTAAACTAAATGCTGCAGTGATGAAACGCCATATCATGGATTATCAAGGATCTGAAACAGTCTGGAGCTCAAAGGCTTTCTCTCTTGCCGGTTATACCACAAGGTGAGTTCCTTTCTACTTCCTGCTTCTTCACACACATGCTCTCCAGTACAGGTTAGCTCCGAGTGTTAGCGATGCTAATGTAAACACCGACCATATTACGTCCAAAACAGTCGGGCATTGTTTCTGATAGCAACGTTTCTGATTGGGCCGTGGATCCACATTTCAGATATTACGTCATATCGGACGCAAATCTGGATCAGCTCCGTTGTTCCCCGTTTTTAGAGATTTGGGTACGGAGGAGAAGAGAGAGGGTTTTATTTTCTGTCTCTGCGTGAGTTCCCCGACGCACCGGGGACACATGTTGATGTATAAAAGACATCACAAAGTGCATTTTGCATGATAGGTCCCCTTTAATGCTGATAATTCAGAAATCATGTTAAAATAAAGTAAAAAACCCTCGGATTTCTCTCTCCAATCTCTCATGCATTTCTTTATTGCAACACCACACGTGTATTGTTTTATCTCCCCCCCAAGTAAATTGTAAACTATTATTTTTAAACTAATCATGAACACCACTTGTTTAAATACAAACCGACTTGTCCAATGAGATGCATCTTCAGCTCGAACTGTGTCAACTTTCCAAGCCCGAGGGAGTGATCGTCCTGTACTTTGTAGTGTACTTAAATATTTATCTTGACTCATCCCGGTACAGTGTATTCAGTATCTTCTGGCAGAGTTTTCGATGTTCTCAGGTCGCACCGAATGACCTGATAGCCCACCACAGATTGTTTTCCCTTTTCTTCCTCCTCTTGCAAAAACACCGGCTGCCTGGAGTTCTTGGTATCCAGTAGAGATCACATGTCTCCCGAGGTGAAAGAAATACTCAGATCTGGTACTTGAATAAACAACCAGGAAAAACTCCAGATTGTACATTTTGTCTTGTGCAGATAAAGCTTTCTCAAAGAGCACGCTATTTTCAGAACATTTTCAACAGATTATCCGGTAACACTTTATATTAAGGTACACTTATTCACCATCAACTAGTTGTTAATTAACATATTAGAGTCAAACTACTAGCTTATGTGTTATGAACAAGACTTCACTTTAAAATAGGGAACTCTGAGTCTGGTCATATAGAATAATGCAATAATAAGTGCATGTTATGTTACATGTCATGTTAGTGCAAGCCAAAATACTGCTAACATGCATGTTAATGAACAACTAGTTGATGGTGAATATGTGTACCTTAATATAAAGTGTAACCGATTATCCTAATGCAAAGTGGAGAGGACAACATTGGCCATTTCCAAAAGTGACGGAGACATGTCCCCAAAGTGTCCCCGGTAAAAAGGAAGCATATGGTTACTTTCCACGTTGCTCCCAGGCTTCAGTTAATCACAGAGCAAGAAGGGTTGGACAAAAGGAAAACAGGCTGATAGCGAGGGAGCTGGTGGTGGAAAGAGGGGGGGGGGCAGGGTGGCATGGAGCACGTGTTTGAAGAAGCCATGCTCTTACCCATCCAGATGAGCACGTGGAGCGGGGGAGGAGTGGAAGGAGGGAAACACCTCTCCAACAGGAGCTCCTCACCCATGTGACAGCGCCATTGTTGGAGCAAAATACTTCACTTTCATGGTGGATGATAAGATGTGTCATGTGATAGACAGAACCCAGTGTATCACATTTGAAACGTTGACTTTAATTAAATGTATTATGTTAACAGATAATTGTATTAGGTTAGTTGAAAGCAATGATATTACGTTTAAATATAAAACAATAGGTTCAACTTAATATTGCTGCTTTCAATTATAGTGTGAAATCTGTTGACATAATACATTTAATTAAAGTCAACTTTTTCAGTTTTTTCAGTGTAGCTCAGAACTGACTGCTATTTTTTTTTGGTGGCATCTGAAAGATAGATGACATCCACGTGGATCCATCTTTTTCTTTTGACATCAAGACACAAGATATTTTACGGTTTATGTTGTACATTTATTATCTTTTTCATCTACACATGACATCGATTGCACGTCTCCCTGAAGTTAATGACCTTTCTTCTGTTAATTGTGGGGTTTCATGGGAGTTTTCTAAAGACAGAAGGTGTCGCACTGTAAAGCCTCCTGGGACTAATGTGTAATGTGTGATATTGTGCTATGAATACAACTTGAATGACCATGACAGCTTGGCTGCTATTGAAGAAGTATAAAGAAGAACACAGACTTGATGACATTCAGTTTTCACTCTACAAACACACACATGCATCAAAACAGGACCTTAAGACTTTAGGGTCGAAAAACACAAACCCATGCAATTTATGAAAACGAAGGGGCTGCCATGGTCCTTAGAGTAGTCGAGGGTTCAGTGCCTTGCTCAAGGACACTTCAGTCGGTTTTGGAGCTAGCCGTCCACAATGTGTTTAGTTTTTTTCGCTCTATAATGGGACTGAAGAATATTTGCAATTCTCTCAATGTGTTAACACCCACACTGGAATCACAACGTACCGGTTTAACATGTTTTTAAGAAACATTTCACAAAAACAATTAACATTTTTGTCACCCTTTCACACTATTAGCTTGTACCTTTCTTGCTAGGTCGGTCACATGTTTTTTGTTATTTAAAACACCAGAGGCCACATGGAAAACCGGAGTCATGCCAATGGGAGTTCGTTTCACACATAAAACTTTGAATTAAGATCTCTTGACCTGACAAACTTAACTACACTCGAGGACCTTTATCTTAAAACACAGGGCTAAGATTATATCATGTTAGATTAGATTATATCGTGTTAGATTTCTATCTCAACAAAAGCAACCTACCATTTGTTTTCCAGGCTTATATCAACAAGTTGCCTCTTGTGTGAAAATGTAAATTATTTTTGTTTTTCAAGTAACATGAGGCTCGCAGCTAGCATTGGGCTATTTCTATCAGGTTAGTCATGTAGGGGAAAAACAACATTAAGGGTATTTCCAATTTAAACTCTCCAGAAACATCTGTACAGTCCGTCCTCTGGATCCAACTGACATCCTGACTGACTCATGTAATGGCAACCCCGATAAAGAGAGCAGAAGACAAAGTGAAACTTGAATTGGAAATCATATTAGAGCATAATTCTCTACTAATTTCCCCCTCTAAGCTGATACTTGAGTGACCTCTGCTTGAAAATCTGTCCCACTGACAAATTACCATCATTTATATGAGTGAATGTGGAGTTTTTGGGAGCAAATGATATCAAATGCAGAGTCTCTGCCAAAGCTCACGGTTGAGCAGACAAAAAGCTCTGCTCGGCAAGGTGAAAGATAAATCAACATCGGTGTAACCTTGTTAAAAATGCACTGTATGTTTCTGCAGAGGCCATGCTGACACATTACAACACCTGCTGGGTTTTGGTCTCCTTCTGCCTCCCCTCCCCCTCTTTCTAAACCCAACCCGGTTTCCTGGCAGTGTGGTGAGAGAGCCGTTGGGCTGCGTCTTTGTTTGCCTTCCCTCGGCTTCCTCTTATTTTTTTACTGAGAGCTTCAGCAGATAGTTAGAGCTCCCCTCCCCCCCTCGGTGTCTACGCCTCATGCCATGCGACCTGAGACGCTCCCTGACTCACGGTTCAATCCACTGACTTGTATTGACTGTTTATCACCAACACCACGGCCAGAGCACGTTGCACTGCAGTTTTATGCATACAAATACATAATGAGGTGCAGTGCTGGAACACGTATTCAGAATTCAGAATCAGAATTCATTTATTTGTCCCGCAACAGGGAAATTCACATTATTACAACAGCATAGAGTGCAGATAAAGTGAGACTTACATATATTAAAAAATGAAAAATAACTAAGTATGCACACATTATTAATAATAAAATAACACAATAAGTAAATAAACTAATAGCATATATGTACACCATGGTAAAAAAGAAATAGTATATTTTTTAGTTTTTTGTGACCATACCAAATCAAAGAGATAGTACTGTATGCCAATTGTAAATAAATTAAGAGAAGAAAGTCAATAAACGTGAATTGCACACCAGGGGGTTTTCCAGTCTATGTGTACTCAGATGTTTCACTTAAAGGGGATCTATTATGCAAAATAAACTTTTTGATGTTTTTGTATACATCATTATGTCTCCCCGGTGTGTCACAACGTGTCAGAAAACAAAACCCTCTCTCTTTTCCTCCGTACCCACATCTCAAAAACAACAACAAGCAGATCCAGAATGTTCGCTCCGATAACGTCATTGGCGCGACATCCGGCCGACGTGACACGTCCCAACCTATCGTCTCCGTATACAGTCGCAGCTGTGTGTCTGTGTATTAGAGTAAAGTTGTTATACACATATAATGGCACTGTTCTAGTGGTAAACACTTAAGAAAGAACATGTCAAGCTATGTGCTGTATCACAAACAATGCGTGTTTTGGGAATAATATGCTGTGTGTTTACATTAGCAAGCATGCTAACACTCAGAGCTAACCATGGAGCTAACGCTGTAGGTTACTGTAGAGAATATGTGTAACGTAATGTCCTTGTGGTAAACCCTGTGAGAGAGGAAGATTTGAGCTACTGTTTCAGAAATAAAGCTTGAAGTGGTTAGGAGCATAACATGGCATTTAATCACCGCAGCGTTTAGCTGAGCTTCTCCCCGTAGAAATCGCTCTAGCAGGGGTAAGCTGCGTGACGCTACAAAGGGGCGTGGCTGGCAGCAGAATCAGCAACGGGGCTGCAAAAGAGGCGTATGAGCAGTATGAGGCATGGCTACAATGGGTGATCTGTTTGGTATTTTAAGCAAAAACCTTCACAGACATGTTTTGTATAGGTACGGCCCTACAAAGGCTGCTGCTTGTAGTCCCAAAAACAAAGAAAAAGACCAGGGGAGACCGAGTGTTCTCATCGGTAGCCCCCAGGCTCTGGAACAACCTCAACCCCCTCATGTTAAATTGTTGCCCACTCTTGAAGCTTTTAAGTCCCGCCTAAAAACCCACCTCTTTTCCCCTCGCTTACCAGTCAGTCTGAGCTGAGCTATGTCATACCTATTTGTATGCTTTCACTGTCTGTCCATAGCCTTTATGTGCCTTGTATTTATTCTTATGTGTGCTTTTTTCATCTATTCGTGTAATATTATATTTTATAATAATGTTATGTTCATTGTGAAGCACTTTGGCAAACCTTCTGTTTTTAAACTGTGCTATATAAATAAAGTGGATTGGATTGGATTACAATATATTTTTACGATATAGCATAATAGGTCCACTTTAAGAAAAAATGAGAAGTGGTAGCACCGGCGGTAACACATACACTTTTCTGTTCCTTGAGCCTTAGCTTTTAAAAGTGTTAGTGTTTTACATCAGTTAGTTGTTTAAGTTAATATATTTTGTAGCTTTCTTGCAGCGAGTAAGCTGAGAAGATTAATGCTACTTTCATGTCAAAAAGACCACAGCTAGTTAGCTTAGCATAGCTTAGCACAAACACTAGAAACGGAGAGCCATCCAAATGTAAAAAAACTCCAGCATCGAACACAAACATAAATATGAAGCATTGCAAGACGTTAACAGTGATCATTTTAACATGCTCTGTGGAAAAACAGACTCATTAAATTCTCATTATCTAAATTACATGCATATTTTATTAATTGTTTACTGGCTTCCTGTAAAAAGCAGGCAGCACGTTAAAGATTCATTGAGAAGCACAATGAACCCCGGGAGTCACAACACAGAAGGAAGCAGAAACATAATGAGCTGTACACTGTTCAAAGAGACGCCCTGCAGAAATAATCTACAACTACATTGATTAATTAAAATCCAGACTAAGATTCTGTAACTTTATATATATTTCTGTAAGTATGGCTTGTTTGGTGCCAGTTTATTCTACAAAGATATGATGAGATAGTCTTCAAGTAGTACTCTGTCTAAAATATCCATTCATCCATTTCTTACCCATGCAACTATTTGGGCTCGAGAGAAGTCAACATCGATTGGTCGATCCACAACCTTAGTTCAAAATGAAATATCGGCATCAAAGTTTTTACTATGTTTTTGAAATATCTCAGTTACAGACCTCATATGGATCCCTGTGATCCCAGACCATCTTTTCTATAGAAAACTGCTATAGTTTTACAATTATGGGACAATACACACATTTCCTATCTTCGCTGTTTTTAAGATATTTAAAATGAATCGGACAAATACCCATTAGGGTTCAAATCACCACACTCTTTTTCGGTTTTAGGTAGAGCTATTAAGAATTATGTCTTCAACTTTCAGTTCTGACTGCTCATGTTAGTGAATGCACTCCACAATTGAAAGTACACAATTATTTGAAAATATTTGATTGGCTAGGTTGTTTCTTTTGTTGGTTAGGGCCTGTTAAGGTGCTGTTTACACGAGAACGCACATCTTGTATCTGCGACTTTTCTCTTTCGTATAGCCCGTTCGTTCACACGAGGCTGTAATGGAAGCGCGGAAACGGACCCCACAAACGATAACGGGTCCCAAGGTGGATAGATCTGCGGACATAAAGCTCTGGGGGGCAAACGGCTCAGTGTGTACGCCCTATACGATCATTTCCTGATAACGATGAAGCCATAGCCCCGCCTCTCCCCACCTCTGCTGCTCACTGCTAGTGCAACATCTACAGCTCCTCTACCACAACCATTTTGTGGCACCACTTACAGGCCCGGCATATGTACTACAGCGTCTCCAGTGCTTTCGAGCGGTCTCGTGTGAACGGAATACTTTTTTGATATCGTATTCTACTACTACTAATAAAGGACTGGCTTACCTGAAGCCAGTTGAGTAGCACTTGAAACGATTGGCTCTTTGAAACCTGATGTTCTTATATGATTCTGTTTTCTTCAAGGTTGTGTCTTCCTGGTCGAATGCACTTATTGTAAGTCGCTTTGGATAAAAGCGTCAGCTAAATGCAATGTAATGTAATGTATTCGGTTCGTTTGCGTTTCATATGCGTTTGCGAAATGGGGTCTAAGTTAAGGTATGAAGAGTGAGATTGGTTAGGTTTAGGTTGAGAACCTCAGGGTTAGCCAATCAGAAGCAGGGAAAGTGTGTGTTTTTGGAACAATAAGTCGATTGTTGGGGGTAATTTAGTTGTTGGCGATAAATGGTCTTCTGGTCCAATGGGACGTTTTTGTGGGTTTCCAGATAACTGGCCATCGTAGCAATGGCATGATGTAGCAGGTAGAGGAAAGATGTATAGGTTGGGAGATGGACAGAAGATTGATAAGAGCTGTAAGACTCAACCAAAATAGATGAGTTGTGAGCCATAAAACCAAGAAACAGAGCTGAAAGATGCTAATACCCCTCCAATGAGCAGCATGGACTGTAGGGTTAGTGATAAGTCCTTGTAGATTATTCACTTGTAACACCATTCCAATAGTCATTTTATCATTTATATACATATATTAATTAGTGCAGCTTTGAATAACCTTTCTGTATGCTGTAACCTGAACACCAAGGCCAGCACCTCAGGGCTGGCTGAGGCTTGTTTTGCTTCTCTGCTCACATCCTCCTGGAGCTTCTTGTTTTCACACCGAGCCTCAGACACATCAACAGAGCGGAGGAAAAACAGCCCTCGTGCACCTTGTTTTCTGGCTTTGTTCCACACTTACTGTGTGAATGAATCATCCTGAAGGGCTTGTTTTCATGACGCTGTTGCTGCTCTTGTTTTCACCGGGGTGATAATGATGAGGAACAGGAGTTATTAATACACACATTTCCTTTGGGGGCTCAGTCTCGCAGTCAAACGGAAGCTGACAGAGCATTGGGAGGTTTTCACAATCTACCCACTGTTACGCTGGTTGCTCACTTACAACAGAGGATACATATTTATGATATTCGTGATCTCTAGGCATGTTCATTTGACGTCCTTTTAACTAAATGCAATCATAAATGTCAGTTCAAATGGATTATTTTGGCTTTAATGAATCAAAACAAAAGCAAAGATCATTTAGAAAGTGCTGACATCCAGTTGGTCGTCACAGCCAAAGGTGGAAGAAGTACTCAGATCTTGAACTAAGTAGTACAATTAGAAGTACCAGAGTGTCGGAAAACTTTGATAAAGTAAAAGTCCTGCATTCAAAATGTAAAAGTAAAAGTACCAAAGTATTGGGATCAAAATATAGTAAATAAATAAATAGTAAAGGTGCAGCTAGTTTGAATGACTTTGTAGACTGCAGGGTAGCTTGTGAATGTACTCCAGGTGGAACTAAAGTCTGATTTAACACTTGATTATATTTCACATCATCCATCTGTAAAGTAACTAAAGGTATTAAATAAATGTAGTGAAGTAAAAGTACACCATTTACCTATGAATTGTTGTGGGGTAGAATGTAGCAACACATTGAAACACTCAAGTCAAGTATCTCAAAATTGTCCTGAAGTACAGTACTTGAGTAAATCTATTTAGTAACTTTACACCTCTGGTCACAGCTAACATCAGGAAGTGTTCAGTTCCCTCTAAAGCACATGTGTCAAACTCGAGGCCCGGGGGCCAAATCAGGCCCTTTGTGGATTTAATTTCGGCCCGCAGGATAATTCCTAATTCCTATTAGATCTGGCTCGCCGGTATATTGCACGCACACCTTCACTCCATCCTGAGGGTCTCCTCCGCTCAGAGCCGGAGCCCCAAACATTGATGACCTTGCACCCGAGATGAGATGCCAAGTGTCTGAACTAGCATCTCAGAGCAGCAACCTGAGTTCAATGGATGCTTCCTTCTGCACTTTCTCTCTCACGACAACAGGGCATGTTTGGTTTTCTCTTTGAGGGAAATAGTTTTGTTGAAGCTGTTGTTGGCCTGTGGGGAAATGTACTCATAAGAAATGACTCTGGAGAAGCTGCAGATAGAGCCATGAGAAATGAATGCAACTGATTATTTAATGTTGTTTTTATAGGCAATAATTGAAGCTTTGTTAGTTCCAGGTTTAATATGTGCAATAAGTTCATTTCAATACGTTTCTGCAATAAACATTGAACCAGTCCGGCCCTCGACTAAAACCGATTTTTTTTATTTTGGCCCACCGTGTATTTGAGTTTGACACCCCTGCTCTATAGCAATACATCTTACTACTGTTGATATGTACATGGTTAATGTTTATTTTCCATTTCATTTTAACTCATGTGCAATGCCTTGTCGATATGCTTCTGTAACCATGCCGTATTTAACCAATAAAGTCAATCTAATCTTATTTGTTAATCACCGTTTTCATGGGAGCTAAGTGCATGCTTAAGGAAGTGTACTATTTTTCTGCAATAAACATTGAACCAGTCCGGCCCTCGACTAGTACCGTTTTTGAAATGTTGGCCCACTGTGTATTTGAGTTTGACACCCGTGCTCTAAACCAACATGTGGCCAACATCGTACAACTCGTGATTTAACAGAGTTATATCTTGTCGCTGCTCCTCTGTCCCCAGACATTTAGATGGTATTTAGAGAGGTTGTCTTTGTGATTAGAGTAGAGGCAGAGTTGATGAAATGAAGGCTCTAAAGAAAACTGTCTTCTCTTTTGATGTTCTCATTTACTGTGACTGATGAGGAAACATCCCAAAGTAAACAAGTCCATTTGACTGAAGGATCCCTGCTGTTGTTCCTCCAAACAACACCCCCTCCCCCCCACCCTTTTGTCTCCCATTTCCCAGTGCATTGCGGGATGACAAATAAACAAATCGGAGCGGAGGAGGAGGAGTCCAACGTTCAGCCTCCACAGCAGGCATCTGTGGCCGAGTGTTTCTCAAAGCCAGCTGGCTGAGTCACCGTGAATCACTCTTAAAAAAGACCACATGTCATTCTGAACACATCTGTGTCCAGGCGACGCATGTTACCATGCATCCGTATATATATAGATATATACTCTCTCCTAAAGACAATATGACGTTGATCGGTTCCCTTAGAGGACAGATTGTTGCTGTAGGAACAGAACGTGCCAGGGAAGAAACGAGCATAAAGAAATCGTATCTTTCTGTATGAATTCAGAATTAAGACAATGTGATTTATATGTTAAATCTAAATAATAATAACAATAATAATCAATCAGCAAACTTTTAATTTGAGTAAACAAAACTCAAAGTGCTACAAAATTAAATGGTTGAAACAAAACAACAACAACAAAATCTATATATAATAAAGTAAACAACAGAATAAAATCAGTGACGTTCAGGTTGGCATGGCAACAAGTGGGGGTTTTACAGCTCAAGTAAAAATCGATTCTAAAAAGAAGCGTTCTAAAAGCATCCACAGTCTGTGCTGTCCTCAGCTGGTTTGGGAGGGCACTTAAGGACTAAAGGCTACACACAGATGTGAAATATATATTCATATGTACGTATCTATGTACGTATCCCCTCTGTTTCAGCCCTGTTTCCAAAGTGCTGATTCTCTGTCTGTTACTTTAGATGAAAGTAAGGAGCCCCTCCCCACGCCCCCTCTGAGAGAGATTTGGTTAGCAAGAACACAATGGTGCTCTAGAGGAGATTCAGGTGATAAGGGGGGGGGGCGGGTTACCTTGGTTGCTGATTGGCAAATGGTTACTCAAGACAACACATCGTGATGACATCACAAAGTGGCCAAAATCTGATCAGCTAATTTTATGGAAATGGATCAAAAAGAGAGAAAATCTTTGTTCCTGAAACTTTCAGAGTCTCTTTCCACAGAGGGGACACATGTTGATGTAGAAGAGACGTGAAGAAGAGGGGACACATGTTGATGTAGAGGAGACATGAAGAAGAGGGGACACATGTTGAAGTAGAAGAGACATGAAGAAGAGGGGACACATGTTGATGTAGCAGAGACATGAAGAAGAGGGGACACATGTTGATGTAGAAGAGACATGAAGAAGAGGGGACACATGTTGATGTAGAAGAGACATGAAGAAGAGGGGACACATGTTGATGTAGCAGAGACATGAAGAAGAGGGGACACATGTTGATGTAGAAGAGACATGAAGAAGAGGGGACACATGTTGATGTGAAGAAGAGGGGACACGTGTCGATGTAGAAGAGACATGAAGAAGAGGGGACACATGTCGATGTAGAAGAGACATGAAGAAGAGGGGACACATGTTGATGTAGAAGAGACGTGAAGAAGAGGGGACACATGTTGATGTAGAAGAGACGTGCAGAAGAGGGGACACATGTTGATGTAGAAGAGACATGAAGAAGAGGGGACACAATAGGTGACCTTTAAACTAATCCGACCCTAACTACTTAATGATCCAGTTGCAGAGACATCGTTGCACATCCGGTGTCACGTCTTAAAACGAGTCTCTTACATGTAGATGATAAACTTTAAATTCCCCGTCCGGTGGGAGTACGTCCTGCTGCTCCGGCACACCGTCACCATGGAGATCCCCGGGGAAAGGTCAGTACGGGGATGTTTGAAGGTCTGCAGATCAGATATTGATGCTGAGCACACGGGACTCACCGGCTCGTACCGCTGATCCTCATTTCACTTTCAAACTTTGCTCTTTAAGAGGATCGTTTTGAGGAATATCTTCAGCTCGCGATGCTTCACCTTCCGTGTTCCCGAAGGAGGAAAGATAATGTGTTTTAGAACAAAGCAAAGTCATTAGATCATTCACTGAAATAAAAGTAGAAACACTACGGTGTTAAAATACTCCAATACAGGTAAACATCCTGAATTGAAATAAGTATTTTCAACAAAATGTACTCTTTTCTCAGTATTCGTGTTCTACAATAATCTACTATATGTTTTAACCACAAACAAATACATACATTTTAAAGTAGAAGTTCGTCAATGGGGAGCTGCTTTTGAGAGTTTTTTTCAATACCCTGCAGATTTTTAATCCAGTATTAGATCATATTATATCAGCATATCTTGAGTTTTCATAGGCCCTCTTTTCACAGTATTATAATGTTGTGTACAATATTTTATCACCAACAAATTCTATATCATTTTAATGTTGTAGTTCGACAATGTAGAGCTGATATTAGATTCCTCTTAAAATACGGTACTTCATCATATCAGCATATCATGTGTTTTAGATGCAAAAACTAGGTAGTAACTATACGTTTTAAATACATTTAGCGGAGTCTTTGCAGTATATGAAAATGTAGCATTAGATTGTACTTAAAGGTGGAGTAGGTAAGTTTGAGAAACCGGCTCGAGGGCTGAAGTCGAATAGTCCATTTAGCTTAGGAACCTTCCTAAAGGAGTGAAATGACCCGGAAGTCCCTCAGTGGCAGCCATGATAAGTGCCGTTCGAATTCTCTAGAATGATGAGAATGATAGGAAAGGAGGTTTCAAACTTCCTTTATAGCCTCCTTTAGCTTAGGAACCACTGGACCTCCCTAACCGACAGGAGAAGCGAAAATGCTGCCCCACAATGCCTTGCAGCCGCAGCATGTGCCGTCACTCAACAGTCGGCCGTTCACGGAAACAACCGATTATGACCGAGCAATGATCTCATGAAAGTTACGGTGCTTATTAAGCATTTTAAAACATAGGTGGTAAGTTGCCAAACGTGCTTTGTTTTGAACGTTCATCAGTATTATAATCAAAAGAGAGAAATATGAACGTTAGTTTTACTGAAATGATCAAATAAAGTCAACATTTCAGTCTTCACTGAGCTGTGTGGGGTTTGTTCAACTTTTAAAAGATGTTTGAATGGTGATATACACAGTGATAGATGTTAAGGACTAACGTTTATAATAAATACATCTGTATTGATTTTAAGATCTTTAGTTCATACAATCATACGTATTGGGATCATTTGTATTAATGTGGACCGGAGGGAGAGGGGGACGAGTATAAGTTTCACTTTCCTTTTTTATTTCAATTCCAGCTTTGGTCCTGAAGAATATGTTTCTCTGTTGTCCACGTTCGCAAAGCAAGCAGCAGCATCAGAGCACGGTGCAGAGTCTCTCGATGAGTTTACAGTAGTCCCTCGTTCTTATTGAACATCCATGTTGTAGTCCGCTGTATAGAAAACTGTGGTTTCCATGGTTTCCCCACAGCAGCAGACGCACACAATGACGTCCGCTGGCGCATCATAAACACGTCGGATAGTGAAAGTGCATTCGGATTCTCTAAAGTACTGTAGTCTCTTCTCCTAAGTCCTTTTGAATTCTCCTATCCACTATCCCTTAACCCCGTGACGTTTCACTCAGAGGTCAAGGGAATAGACGATAGGGTTAGAACTTAGGAGCTGATTTTTAAACTATCCGACTGCAGCTCGAGATCGCTAGAATTTGAAAATACACAACCGGAGAAAATCTACCACTTCCTCACAGAGCCCCTCCTCCAACACACACGAACGCGCACATGACCAATGAGGGCACGAGATAAGTTTGTGCCCCGATGGAAGGCTGACAGGCAGGGAGGCCATCCAATCGGATCAGTTGTACTTTTTACAGTATTACGGCTTCTACAGATGACATTTCTTTATGGATTTGTTGTCAAAGCACTTCAGATATTCATTGCCATCGGGATGTTAAGAGCATTCCATGGAATATAACAAAAAGTGTATCTCGAGCCGGTTTCTCAAACTTACCTACCCCACCTTTAAGTATAGTACATATATCTCAAAATAGCGCTTTGGATAGTACTAGTCCTTTGTTCCAATCACCGCTCTCATCGCTGATATTCAGTATATTTATTTTGACATTTCTATGTAAATCTCTTCCTCTCCACTGAAACACATACTCATAATATTCTATTAGGTGAGTTCTCGGCTCCTCGCGGCCATTTTCCCTTTGAATGCAGTCAGTGAAGAGCCCTCCAGGTCCATTTTAAAGCTGTAAAAACATTACAAGTGTTTGGTTAACAAGACACATCTGCCCACTTAGCACCTGCTCATTTATTTCATTTGAACATTTCACTTCAAGCCGATGTGTGAAAACCTTCATTTCAGATCGTGACACGTTACAATTCCTCCGTTGTGTAAACGGATTATCTCTGCTAACAGACATTTGTATTTATTGCAGGGCTACATTATTCAGCCTTTCATAACAACAGGTTGTTTTCCATGAAAAGACTAATCACGGTTGAGAGGGGGGAATTAATTTGAGTGTTTTATGGATCTAAAGGGCCCTCAGAAGGTATCAATGCGTTTATTGTGCAGAGAAACATTCAATTAAAATAAAAAAGCATAAAGCAATTTGGCATCAGCTCAACCATGGAAACAAAAGTGTTTCGGATGAAAGGAATTATAATAACGGTAATAATTGCATAGCATGTTTTCACATCTCATTTTGAAGCATTAAGAAGTGTTAGAACCTTTTTTGTATTATTAATTTGCAGCAATATGTCAGTGTACCAGCTTCTAGTCAGGCTCACGAGACTGAGACAAAGGGCCAGGACCCAGCAGAGTTAATGGGAATAGTTTAGCAGCAAGAGTTAAATTCACCCTTTTTTTGTGTCTGACATTCACATTTTGTATTTAGTGTCTCCACTGGGACATGTCTCCATGTTTTAATGTTCAAAAAGCTCTTTATTTTTCTCATACTGCCTGAGCTGCAGCACCTCTTTTCACCCTCTGTCTGAAACCAGAGCCCAGTCTGCTCTGATTGGTTAGCTGGCCAGCTCTGTTGTGATTGGTCAACCAGCTTAGATATGTCCCGCCCCTTAGCCACGTACAATGTGATTGAGCACTAGCCAATAGAAGAGCGAGTGGCACATAGTGATGTCATTATGTTCTTGAAGTGAATGGGGTGCAATGGAGGCTTTTCAGGCTCTATTGAGGCACTTTTAATGGAATGAATGGAGAGCTATTTGGAGATATGTTTTCTTAACTTACTAGCATGCTATTGGTTAGCATTCTAGCTTTATTTGTTTCCCCACCATCCCCACAACGTTTACATGTCATTGTGCTTCAAACATTGTGTTTGGTGCCTCAGGAATGCTGTTTTTAAAGGCTTACCTACAAGTAAGCATCAAATGTCTAAACCTCACTGTACCACTCGATGGTTGTGACGTTCATATAGCAGAACCATGGATGTATAATAAATAACTAGATACAGCGTGGGAGGCGGGGCCTCGTCCATTCCTATGAGAGTTGCTCATTGGCGCATGAAGACAAAATGGCCCAACTTTTGAGAGCGAAACGTCACGAAATTATTCATATAATCCGTTCTTATTGTGCATCCATGGGTTAAGGTAAAGCTCATGTAGTACTGAACACGTCACATGAACGTGCCGGGCGGCGTGGTTCAATGGGTTAGATGGGCGTTCATAATGCCGAGGAAAATAACTCTCAGAATAACGTTATTACCTTTTACAACTTGAGGACCAAATGTTTTTAATAAGGGCTATACACACGTTCATACTGGGTAGTTTATTTAGTTTAAGAAATATTATCCAACGATTTACAGACGTCTCTTTCCCGATGTTATTCAATGGGAAAAAGAATTTCCGGGCCCAGCGACTGATACGGAAGTGTAGTACCGCCGTTTGGCCACAACGAATATTTTCCTCAGAGTCCGGCGCACTTCCTGGGGGCTTGAGCAGAACCCATCCAATAAAAGCTGTCTTTAAACATATACATGAGTTGCATACACAGATAGCATCACCTCCTGTGTAGCATGGAAGCAGATCCTGAAAACATCAGATTCTCAGAGGGGATGCTGACAGTATTAAAGCTCAGTTCTGGTTGCAGATAATACACAGCGGAGAAAATGGCTTTGACTTGTAAACACACTCTGCTGCCTGAGGAACAGTCTCCTCTCGTTAGACATGCAGGAATCACACGCCACCAAAATACCTCCAGCACGGCAGGGGGGGGTATATTTATATTGATTGCAGTCATGTAGATTAGTTTGGATGTTTACATTTCTACAGCCTGCATTAAAACATGAAGCTTAAAGCGGCATGATGAAGTAATGCAAATGTGATTTTGTGTGACATTTAAAACACCTGTCAAAATCACTTAAAACGATATCATTTAATGTGAAGAAGTGACAAGATTCCAGACTTGCTTATTATAGTAAAATGTTACTTTTCATTATTTTAATGGTTAAAAAGAATGTGGGAAGAGTGATTTAGAGATATACTTTGTTTTATTTGTTGAAATACTCCGACAGCAATCAATAAACCCAAGGCTTTGATCCAAAAAAGTTGCATTATTCTCCAATCTTAAAACCAATTACAGCCAAAATGTAATTGGCAAGTTAACAGTAATTATTGAACTTGAACTAAGGTGTTTTTCTGGGATGATTTTTCAGTCTGGACTTTGGAGACATACTGTGACAAATCAGTCACGCAGTCGTCATCAGCAGATTGAGCTCTTGAAACAATAACACAAAATGAACCACGGTTTTTATCTTGCATGTCACAAGCTGTTTGTCATGCTCTGTGATTGTTTATCTATCAGCTGATTCACTGTAGCAGCAGCTGGCTGTGATGTCACACGATGTAAACATTTTGATTGGCTGTTGCTTGACCTATTACTTGTATTAGTTGCTTCTTACAGTAATCTAGATTTTGTTAATATTCCAAAACCAACCAATTAGAAAATAAATGTTCAGAAACACACTATGAAGTAGTATTTTCCGGATGCTGTTTTATAAATGATTATACTATCCTGTTTTCACGGTGCTCACATTCACACATACTGTTTTTGTATCTATTCTTTGCATGTGTGGATGTTTTTGCAGCTTTATTCCATCCCATTGTTCTTTGACATTTAGCTAATTTGTTTTCAGACAAAGAACCATACACATTACGCGGTACACAGCAAAATCATGTATTTTATCATGCAGCACTTAGATAAGACCTGCTTTTGTAAGGGTTAAACAGTGAATCATTGCAGAGGACAAGCGCAGTGTTTGATTAATGTTTCTCCACAGCGATGTTCTTTCTCGGTTATCCACAGGCTGCGTCTCTGTTTTTGTTGTGACCCACTTCTACCTCCAATTTCAAAACACTTAAGCAATGTAGGGCAGCAGTTATGCAGCAGCAAACAATGACACGCAGCAACACCGTGTTGTCGGGCAGGACGTTATCTGAACACGCTGATTTGTTCCAGCAGGATGGAGAGACACAGGAGGCAGATAATAAAGATTAGGAGTTAGAAAGAAAAGAAAAGACAGAACTAATCTTTAGATTGTTACTGTGTGAGCTGAAATATGACCCTGTGGTTATGTAGAAAAATGGCTGCTGCAAGCCTTATGAAGTGGTGCAGGAATGAGTCCTATAATCTGATAATGAGTCTGCATTTTACCACTACCTGTTCCCTAGTCTCGTATTTGTAGATGTTCAGCCATCCTAATCTGTCAAATTATCTTTAATTAATATTCATTCTTTCATTGCAATCTCACATTTTGAGGGCAAGATTTAAAACTCCCTTTATATGTTATTAATACAATCATCTTAACACGGTTAACACCACAAACATTTGAGTTCCTTTATAGCCCAACATTAGCCTCCTTTAGCTTAGCGGTGGTGACATGAAGTCATGTGACCGTGCTGTAGTTCCTTTATAGCCCAACGTTAGCCACCTTTAGCTTAGCGGTGGTGATGTGAAGTCATGTGACCGTGCTGTAGTTCCTTTATAGCCCAACATTAGCCACCTTTAGCTTAGCGGTGGTGACATGAAGTCATGTGACCGTGCTGTAGTTCCTTTATAGCCCAACATTAGCCACCTTTAGCTTAGCGGTGGTGACATGAAGTCATGTGACCGTGCTGTAGTTCCTTTATAGCCCAACATTAGCCACCTTTAGCTTAGCGGTGGTGATGTGAAGTCATGTGACCGTGCTGTAGTTCCTTTATAGCCCAGCATTAGCCACCTTTAGCTTAGCGGTGGTGACGTGAAGTCATGTGACCGTGCTGTAGTTCCTTTATAGCCCAACATTAGCCGCATTTAGCTTAGCCGTGGTGACGTGAAGTCATGTGACCATGCTGTAGTTCCTTTATGGCCGAACGTTAGCCACCTTTAGCTTAGCGGTGGTGACGTGAAGTCATGTGACCGTGCTGTAGTTCCTTTATAGCCCAACATTAGCCGCCTTTAGCTTAGCGGTGGTGACGTGAAGTCATGTGACCGTGCTGTAGTTCCTTTATAGCCCAACATTAGCCACCTTTAGCTTAGCGGTGGTGATGTGAAGTCATGTGACCATGCTGTAGTTCCTTTATGGCCGAACGTTAGCCACCTTTAGCTTAGCGGTGGTGACGTGCAGTCATGTGACCGTTAGTGCTGGGGGGAAACGATTATTTCGAAAACGATTAATCGGGCGATTATTTGATCGATTAGTCGACTAATCTAACGATTATTTTTCTGTTGTTCAATTCATAAAAAACGTAATGTAAAAAAAACGTAATGTAAAAAAAAATGTCACGATACTGTGTCTCAGCCAGGGATCTTAATATGTAACAAACTATTCACGTGTTATACCAGATTAACGGAAATAATCTCAGCTAATTGACGATACAAACCATGTTTACCAAAACAAAACACAAGTCTCATAAGAAGCATCTAAATGACCCATGAGCGAAAAATGCTAACGGACATTGGCACAGAACTCAAGATAAAAGTACCCTTATTACTTATCGTAGCTGCACATACAAGATATCCGATTAAAGCTGAGACTCCACAGATTATGTAGGTATATAGTATCATCACTGAGTGATCCGGACTCGCGACAGGGGAAGCAAATACAGTCATCACAACACGTACCTTTACAGAGCTTCTAGGGAGATCGTCTCACCACCGTAGCTGTCAATCTGATCAAAAGACGTGTTCAATGGCATTAAAACGAGAAAACACGCAGTTGAATCGGTTAATCCATAGGTTTTTAACGTCTATGTATAAAAAAATGATTGAATTTATAATCCATAATTCCATTTCTATGTAAAAATCCGAGAGCAAATGCTAGCTGCTAATGGTAGCCACCACAGCTAGCTGCCGCTTTAAATGTTCCAACATAGCCGTTGTGCTTGTGTGATATGCCAACTCCATTTGGCAAAGACTGCAAATGACAATATCTTTGCGTTTTGGACTAACTTTAAAATATTCCCATGCTTTTGAAGACCTAGGGCGAGATGTTTTCGTTTGAGGGCTTCGTGCGCAATCCTGTGAGGAGGAGTTGGTAGCCGTTTCAGTCTCCATTGTGTTTGAAGTGCGATTGCGAACGGCTTGTTGCTTTGTTTACACGCCCACGTGTGTGGAGCGACGCGTCGACGCGGAAATATGTCGTCGACGATATTTTGAAGTCGATGCGTCGACGACGTCGACGCGTCGCTCCAGCACTAGTGACCGTGCTGTAGTTCCTTTATGGCCCAATATTAGCTTTTATCTTAAAGGGGACCTGTCATGCAAAATGCACTTTGTGATGTCTTTTATACATAAATATGTGTCCCCGGTGCGTCGGGGAACTCACTCAGCGTCAGAAAATAAAACCCTCTCTCTTTTCCTCCGTATCCAAATCTTTTAAAAACAGGGGGTACAACGAGCGGATACAGATTTGCTGCTGATCTGACGTCAAATCGGCAGAAACAATGTCTGACGTGTTTTGGACGTAATCCCGTCTTTGTTTACATTAGCAAGCCTCGCTAACACTCAGAGCTAACCTTTACTGTAGAGCACATGTGTTTAAAAAGCAGGAAATAAATAAAGGAACTCACCTTGTGATAAACCCGCAAGAGAAAAAGCATTTCAGCTCCATACTGTTTCAGAGATAATCTTTGATGTGGTTTAGAACAGGATGGCGTTTTATCACCGCAGAATGTAACTTTATCTCCAGTAGAATTCTGATCAGGCATTAGCTCTGCCTCCTCTTTTTTTTTAAGCTTAGAACCCAAAATCTGCGTTTCTCAAAATGGGCTGCAAAAGAGGGGTATGAGCAGTATGAGGCATGGCTACAATGGGTGATCTGTTTGGTATATTAAGCAAAAAACTTCACAGACATGTTTTGTATAGGTATGGCCCTACAATATATTTTTCCAATATAGCATGATAGGTCCACTTTAAAATATCATTAGGTAGTGTTAATATGTGGAGATTCAGTGAACATGGCCTTGCAGAGCTATGAGAGGTAGTTTCCCATGTTCAGCTCAACATTAGCTCATGGGTTTCAAGTTTCAAGGCTTTTATCGTCATGTGTGTATAGCTAAAGTGTAGTTATGACAATGAAAATCTTAGGTCACAGGCTAATGAAAGCTGTTTGCTGTAATACTGAGGTGTTATGAACTTCAGAGGCCAAGTTAATAAATTAGAACTAATGCAGTGAATAAAACAGGCGGAGACGGTAAGCTGCTGCAGTGACACACACTTAATGTACCTCTGAGGGCAGTATGAGCTCTTATGTAATCAAACACACGCTGACATGTAGTTACCGTGTTTGGATAACACCTATGATCAGTTTACACATGGATAGGCAGGCTGTGTTAGACCTGAGAGCTGTAATGGAGTTTCTACAAATCATACTGTCCACAATTACATGCACATTTCCTTCTCGGTTATTTCCCCTTTAAGCTGAAATGCCTGCACAAATTATTATACATGGATATACAGATTTAGTGTTGTTAATGGCATCTGCTCCTGTTTGAAATATTATATTCTCAAAGTTGTTGTACTTTTCCAAGTTTAATACTTACTATTTTAAAGCTGCATTCATTGATTTTTTTCTAATTTCGTCAAATGGGGATTGCGAAATTACATTTTGTGCATTCCGTGTTAAATTCTGTGTCCGTATAGCCAGGTAGCTTAATAGGCTTCATCAAGTTTAAAGGTCCCCTATTATTCTGTTTTTCATCAATATCTTATCGGTTTCAGATATATACAGAACATGTCTCTGAAGTGTTTGGCTCCAAATACCAAACAGATCATTGCAGCATTACCCATAATCCCCTCTGTTTCAGCCCTGTTTCCAAAGTGCTAATTCTCTGTCTGTTACTTCAGATGAAAATAAGGAGCCCCTCCCCACGCCCCTCTGAGAGAGATTTGGTTAAAAAGAACTCAATAATAATAATAATAATAATAATACATTTGATTTATATAGCACACTTTAAAGACAACGTCATCTCAATGTGCTTCACAAAGCTATAGGGAAAAATAAGTACAAATATATCGAAAGGAGCATATTGGATAAAATATGGCAATATAAAAAAATAAAAATACAAAGGTAGGCGCTTTCACACCAAGTACTTTTCGCGGAACACCGGAACAAGTCCCTGAGGGAGCCGCTGACGTCACTTCTTCTTCTTCTGCTTTGGGTTTACTGGCAGGCCGCAAACAACTTCACGGCGTATACTGCCACCTGAAGTCCCCGGCCGGAAGCCTTCCGAGTAAATCGCCAGAACGCCGACACCTCCTCATCTCCACCACTCCCATGTTTTCTTTTGTGTTGCCATAAGTTAGTCTCTCTCCGTTGGTGCGCTGGGCTAATGCTAATGCTAATGCAAGCAAATAAAATGGCAGCTTCACAAAAACTTTTCAGAGTTTTACGTGGCGTGGTTTGCAATCCGCCCAGCCAATCAGAAATTGGAACCTTTTTCTCCCCAGGAAAGTACCTGTTCTCTAGCAGGAACTTAAAAAAGGGGGAAAAGGTTCACAAAAAAAAGTTCTAGTTCCAGATCTTTTTGGTGCGAACGCAAAATCCCAGGAACTATCAGAACTATTCCTGGGAAAAGTACTCCGGTGTGAAAGCGCCTAATGGTGCTCTAGGAGGAGATTCAGGTGATAAGGTGGGGGGGGGGTTACCTTGGTTGCTGATTGGCTAATGGTTACTCAAGACAATACATCGTTATGACATCATAAAGTGGCCAAAATCTGATCAGCTCATTTTCAGACAGGTTTTTATAGAAATGGATCAAAAAGAGAGAGAATCTTTGTTCCTGAAACTTTCAGAGTCTCTTTACGCAGAGGGGACACATGTTGATGTAAAAGAGACATGGAGAAGAGGGGACACATGTTGATGTAGAAGAGACATGGAGAAGAGGGGACACATGTTGATGTAGAAGAGACATGAAGAAGAGGGGACACATGTTGATGTAGAAGAGACATGAAGAAGAGGGGACACATGTTGATGTAGAAGAGACATGAAGAAGAGGGGACACATGTTGATGTAGCAGAGACATGAAGAAGAGGGGACACATGTTGATGTAGAAGAGACATGAAGAAGAGGGGACACATGTTGATGTAGAAGAGACATGGAGAAGAGGGGACACATGTTGATGTAAGGGAGATGAGAAGAAGAGGGGACACATGTTGATGTAAGGGAGATGAGAAGAAGAGGGGACACATGTTGATGTAGAAGAGACATGAAGAAGAGGGGACACATGTTGATGTAGAAGAGACATGAAGAAGAGGGGACACATGTTGATGTAGAAGAGACATGAAGAAGAGGGGACACATGTTGATGTAGAAGAGACATGAAGAAGAGGGGACACATGTTGATGTAGAAGAGACATGAAGAAGAGGGGACACATGTTGATGTAGAAGAGACATGAAGAAGAGGGGACACATGTTGATGTAGAAGAGACATGAAGAAGAGGGGACACATGTTGATGTAGAAGAGACATGAAGAAGAGGGGACACATGTTGATGTAGAAGAGACATGAAGAAGAGGGGACACATGTTGATGTATAAAATATATGAAAAAGTGGATTTTTCATAATGGGTGACCTTTAATGTATAATGCCAACACATCAAACCCAAATGGACAGGTATAAAAGTCTTTCATCTACTATATTTGTTGTTAGAGTTGAATTCCTATTAAGCCATTTTGCATTAGCAATTACATATTAAAGGAGCTTAAGGCTGATTATTATTACATAAAGTTATTATAGAGTCCTGAACTGGGTTGGGTACCCGAAAGTAAAGTTGTTTACTAGGTGTTCTTTCGCTGAACAGATTGGAAATTAGCAAATGTGAGCACTGAAACCAAACAGGACAACTGATAGGATGAACTTTTGTCCCCAAAGAATAATCCATTGGGTCATTTGCTCCGTCTGTATTTCAATAGCACAAATTCAGTTGTTATGAACCTCCTTTGTTTCTGCTTAGACTCCTTGAAATTGGAAGAGACTCAAGACAAGAAAGAAATCAATATTCATTAACACCCTCACACAGCTCCGCAAAAGACTGCGATGTGTGTGTGTGTGTGTGTGTGTGTGTGTGTGTGTGTGTGTGTGTGTGTGTGTGTGTGTGTGTGTGTGTGTGTGTGTGTGTGTGTGTGTGTGTGTGTGTGTGGTGTGTGTGTGTGTGTGTGTGTGTGTGTGTGTGTGTGTGTGTGTGTGTGTGTGTGTGTGTGTGTGTGTGTGTGTGTGTGTGTGTGTGTGTGTGTGTGTGTGTGTGTGTGTGTGTGTGTGTGTGAAGTGGAGGAGGGGTCAGACTTTTGTGCTTCAAATTGGGCCTGGCTGAGGAATGTGGGCGGGAGAACAAAAAAAGTTGTATTGAGAGGGATTACAGACGACACTGAATGACAGCTCAGTGGCGCACTCCCTCTCTGCAGCTCATGTTTAATTCATCGCTCTTTAATCAGGTAGTTTAACTCAAATCAAGATGTCTTTATTAAAAGGAGTGCGCCGACAACACAAACACTTTCATAGGATTTATTTGAACCTAATTTTGCAACAGAGATTTCATTTGCGGGGGTAAAGCTGAAAGGTAAAGCTATATCAATCAGTAAATGTTATTTTATCTATATAGCAGTTTTGAAGGTAACAAAGTTCACAACCAAAAAAAAACAATACTTACCCCGTCCTTTGACAAAGCAACACATGATTGATCAGAAACTTAAACAGGCCCTATCCTCCTTATTCTCAGGTGTATATCAGTATGTAGTGTCTCTACTTTAAAGAGTCCTCTCCTGCTGATGTTCAGGTGTATATCAGTATGTAGTGTCTCTACTTTAAAGAGTCCTCTCCTGCTGATGTTCAGGTGTATATCAGTATGTAGTGTCTCTACTTTAAAGAGTCCTCTCCTGCTGATGTTCAGGTGTATATCAGTATGTAGTGTCTCTACTTTAAAGTGTCCTCCCCTGCTGGTGTTCAGGTGTATATCAGTATGTAGTGTCTCTACTTTAAAGAGTCCTCTCCTGCTGATGTTCAGGTGTATATCAGTATGTAGTGTTTCTACTTTAAAGAGTCCTCTCCTGCTGATGTTCAGGTGTATATCAGTATGTAGTGTCTCTACTTTAAAGAGTCCTCTCCTGCTGATGTTCAGGTTTATATCAGTATGTAGTGTCTCTACTTTAAAGAGTCCTCTCCTGCTGATGTTCAGGTGTATATCAGTATGTAGTGTCTCTACTTTAAAGAGTCCTCTCCTGCTGGTGTTCAGGTGTATATCAGTATGTAGTGTCTCTACTTTAAAGAGTCCTCTCCTGCTGATGGTCAGGTGTATATCAGTATGTAGTGTCTCTACTTGAAAGAGTCCTCTCCTGCTGATGTTCAGGTGTATATCAGTATGTAGTGTCTCTACTTTAAAGAGTCCTCTCCTGCTGATGTGCAGGTGTATATCAGTATGTAGTGTCTCTACTTTAAAGAGTCCTCTCCTGCTGATGTTCAGGTGTATATCAGTATGTAGTGTCTCTACTTTAAAGAGTCCTCTCCTGCTGATGTGCAGGTGTATATCAGTATGTAGTGTCTCTACTTTAAAGAGTCCTCTCCTGCTGATGTTCAGGTGTATATCAGTATGTAGTGTCTCTACTTTAAAGAGTCCTCTCCTGCTGATGTGCAGGTGTATATCAGTATGTAGTGTCTCTACTTTAAAGAGTCCTCTCCTGCTGATGTTCAGGTGTATATCAGTATGTAGTGTCTCTACTTTAAAGTGTCCTCTCCTGCTGGTGTTCAGGTGTATATCAGTATGTAGTGTCTCTACTTTAAAGAGTCCTCTCCTGCTGATGTTCAGGTGTATATCAGTATGTAGTGTCTCTACTTTAAAGAGTCCTCTCCTGCTGGTGTTCAGGTGTATATCAGTATGTAGTGTCTCTACTTTAAAGAGTCCTCTCCTGCTGATGTTCAGGTGTATATCAGTATGTAGTGTCTCTACTTTAAAGAGTCCTCTCCTGCTGATGTTCAGGTGTATATCAGTATGTAGTGTCTCTACTTTAAAGAGTCCTCTCCTGCTGATGTTCAGGTGTATATCAGTATGTAGTGTCTCTACTTTAAAGAGTCCTCTCCTGCTGATGTTCAGGTGTATATCAGTATGTAGTGTCTCTACTTTAAAGAGTCCTCTCCTGCTGGTGTTCAGGTGTATATCAGTATGTAGTGTCTCTACTTTAAAGAGTCCTCTCCTGCTGATGGTCAAGTGTATATCAGTATGTAGTGTCTCTACTTGAAAGAGTCCTCTCCTGCTGATGTTCAGGTGTATATCAGTATGTAGTGTCTCTACTTTAAAGAGTCCTCTCCTGCTGATGTTCAGGTGTATATCAGTATGTAGTGTCTCTACTTTAAAGAGTCCTCTCCTACTGATGGTCAGGTGTATATCAGTATGTAGTGTCTCTACTTTAAAGAGTCCTCTCCTGCTGATGTTCAGGTGTATATCAGTATGTAGTGTCTCTACTTTAAAGAGTCCGCTCCTGCTGATGTGCAGGTGTATATCAGTATGTAGTGTCTCTACTTTAAAGAGTCCTCTCCTGCTGATGTTCAGGTGTATATCAGTATGTAGTGTCTCTACTTTAAAGAGTCCTCTCCTGCTGATGTGCAGGTGTATATCAGTATGTAGTGTCTCTACTTTAAAGAGTCCTCTCCTGCTGATGTTCAGGTGTATATCAGTATGTAGTGTCTCTACTTTAAAGTGTCCTCCCCTGCTGGTGTTCAGGTGTATATCAGTATGTAGTGTCTCTACTTTAAAGAGTCCTCTCCTGCTGATGTTCAGGTGTATATCAGTATGTAGTGTCTCTACTTTAAAGAGTCCTCTCCTGCTGGTGTTCAGGTGTATATCAGTATGTAGTGTCTCTACTTTAAAGAGTCCTCTCCTGCTGATGTTCAGGTGTATATCAGTATGTAGTGTTTCTACTTTAAAGAGTCCTCTCCTGCTGATGTTCAGGTGTATATCAGTATGTAGTGTCTCTACTTTAAAGAGTCCTCTCCTGCTGATGTTCAGGTTTATATCAGTATGTAGTGTCTCTACTTTAAAGAGTCCTCTCCTGCTGATGTTCAGGTGTATATCAGTATGTAGTGTCTCTACTTTAAAGAGTCCTCTCCTGCTGGTGTTCAGGTGTATATCAGTATGTAGTGTCTCTACTTTAAAGAGTCCTCTCCTGCTGATGGTCAAGTGTATATCAGTATGTAGTGTCTCTACTTGAAAGAGTCCTCTCCTGCTGATGTTCAGGTGTATATCAGTATGTAGTGTCTCTACTTTAAAGAGTCCTCTCCTGCTGATGTTCAGGTGTATATCAGTATGTAGTGTCTCTACTTTAAAGAGTCCTCTCCTACTGATGGTCAGGTGTATATCAGTATGTAGTGTCTCTACTTTAAAGAGTCCTCTCCTGCTGATGGTCAGGTGTATATCAGTATGTAGTGCCTCTACTTTAAAGAGTCCTCTCCTGCTGATGGTCAGGTGTATATCAGTATGTAGTGCCTCTACTTTAAAGAGTCCTCTCCTGCTGATGGGCAGGTGTATATCAGTATGTAGTGCCTCTACTTTAGGGAGTCCTCTCCTGGTGATGTTCAGGTGTATATCAGTATGTATGTCTCTACTTTAAAGAGTCCTCTCCTGCTGATGTTCAGGTGTATATCAGTATGTAGTGTCTCTACTTTAAAGAGTCCTCTCCTGCTGATGTTCAGGTGTATATCAGTATGTAGTGTCTCTATTTTAAAGAGTCCTCTCCTGCTGATGTTCAGGTGTATATCAGTATGTATGTCTCTACTTTAAAGAGTCCTCTCCTGCTGATGTTCAGGTGTATATCAGTATGTACTGTCTCTACATGTCTCCAGGCTTTAATGTTCAAAAAGCTCTTTATTTTTCTCATACTGCCTGTGCTGCAGCACCTCTTTTCACCCTCTGTTTGAAACCAGAGCCCAGTCTGCTCTGATTAGATAGCTGGCCGGCTCTGTTGTGATTGCTCAACCACTCAGAAATGTCCCGCCCCTAAACCTATCACGTACAATGTGTTGGAGCGCTGGCCAGTAGAAGTGTGAGTGTTATGAAGTGATTTCATTATGTTCTGGAAACAAAAGAGTCCAAGCCAAGACTACTGCAACTCCCTCCTGGCTGGTCTCCCTGCATGTGCCGTCCGACCTCTGCAGCTCATTCAGAATGCAGCGGCTCGTCTGGTCTTCAACCTTCCTAAATTCTCCCACACCACGCCGCTCCTCCGCTCCCTCCACTGGCTTCCGGTAACTGCTAAAATCCACTTCAAGACACTGGTGCTTGCGTACCATGCTGCGAATGGATCTGGCCCTTCCTACATCCATGACATGGTTAAACCGTACACCCCAGCGCGTGCACTTCGCTCTGCATCAGCCAAACGACTCGCTGCACCCTCGTTGCGAGGGGGACCCAAGTTCCCATCAGCAGAAACACGTGGGTTTGCTATCCCGGCTCCAAAATGGTGGAATGAGCTCCCCATTGACATCAGGACGGCAGAAAGCTCACACACCTTCCGGCGCAGACTGAAAACTCATCTCTTTCGACTCCACCTCGAGCGATAGAATCACTAACAAAGCACTTATATACTAATAAAGGACTGGCTGATCTAAAGCCAGTTATTCTTGAAATGTTTTGGCTCTATGAAACCTGATGTACTTTTATGATTCTGTTTTCTTCAAGTTTGTATCTTGGTCGAACGCACTTATTGTAAGTCGCTTTGGATAAAAGCGTTTGCTAAATGTAATGTAATGTCCAATGGAGGCGTTTCAGGGATGTTTGCCTTTACAGGCCATTTACATGCACAGAAATCTATAGAACACACTACATGAAAGGGAAAACCACAAAAAAAAGTGCCTCTTTCAAACCAACAAAAGTCTCTAAACAGAGGACGGAATAAAAGAAGAAATTAAAATGTTGGAAACGTATCAATCCTTTTCTCTCTCTGAGTGTCCTAACAGACATGGAATATTAGAAATAACACATTTAAACGCTTTTGTGAGCTGGAGAGAGTCTGAAACATTACTGCTGTCTATCAAGCAGCCTTTGAATGCATCTGTGTCTGTATTTAATAAAACAAGCCGTTATTTATTCTACTCTCTTCATGTCTGCTACAAAAGCAGACAACATAAGCGTACAAAAAGGCTCAAAGGGGTGCAACATTTGTTCCAGGCTAAATATGTGTAAATATTATTCTGAATTACGGATGCTTAGAGGCTTCACATTGTATTTTACAGACTTTGGAATAACATATCTTTGTTTGGTACAGATCCTTTTTAAAAATCAACCCATGATCATTTTTAATATATCTTTAAATAATGATGCAAAAGGATAAATCCCGCAAATAGTGAATCTTATCTCAACTAACTGAAATGTATTAATTTTGAGATGAACCGTTGTGTTTTCAAGGGGTTGCTTACATATGGAACAAACACAACTAAATCACGTCACAATACAACCACAGAGAAGACTATTATAATCACAACACAAGATACAAATTCGGACATAGCCACTGTGTGGACACAAACAGAGATGACAACGCATTTTTTCATATTTCTAAAGAAGTGAAGCATCGTATATTTGGTGGCTCATTATTCCAGTCTGACGGAGCTTAAGTGATCTTTTAAAATATTGCTTTGGACACTGAGGGAGTGGAATAAGAGCATTGTGTCGAGTGCCTCGAATGATATGTGGAGCACTGTGGTACTTTTAAAGGTGGGGGAGGTAAGTTTGAGAAACCGGCTCGAGATCGCTAGAATTTGAAAATACACAACCGGAGAAAATCTGCCACTTCCTCACAGAGCCCCTCCTCCAACACACACGAACGCGCACATGACCAATGAGGGCACGAGATAAGTGTGTGCCCCGATCGAAGGCTGACAGGCAGGTAGGCCATCAAATCCGTTTTGCCAGGCCGGCTAAACGGATTGGTTGTACTTTTTACAGTATCACGGCTTCTACAGATGACGTTTTTGTATGGATTTTTTGTCAAAGCTCTTCAGATATTCATTGCTATCGGGATGTTCAGAGCATTCCATGGAATATAACAAAAAGTGTATCTCGAGCCGGTTTCTGAAACTTACCTATCCCACCTTTAACTGCTGAAGATATATGCGGATAGTTTTGATGTATACATTTAAATATGAGCTGCAGCCTGAATATGTCTTCTTATATTGACCACCCTCTGCACTCAGAACTCAAGCTTCTTCCTTCAGGAGGTTAGTTGTCCCAAAGTGTAGAACGAAGCGGTATAAAAACAGCTTTATTCCGACGCCTATTTATTCATTTCGAATGCCCATGTTTGTACTAGTGTGTTTTAAAATGTTTTTAGATGTGACGGAGCAGAGTGTACTTTTATTACAGAGATGTCTTAGAACGTGAGTCAGGATGGGTCCCTTGTCTCTTTATCTGTAAACTAAATCGACCTACTAATGAATAGCCTGAACCTGATGTCAGTGTGCGACACAGTACACAGTGATGAAGATACAGTGAGTGTCGGAGAGCAAACCGAACGGGATTATTGTGTGCTTTGTTGAACGGTTGGAGCTCAGTTGTCGATGCATTTTGGCATTATCAGTCAACCTATTTGCAATGAGTTATTTTGTCGTGCTGCCTCTTTTCCCTGCAGCCTCTGTATTGAGCACTGACGACAGCAATACAACACACAGTCCCATGCGCAGTCACACAAGGATTGACATGTGCCAGGCGGAGCGACGCAGCAGCTTGTTCACGACCGTAATCAATGGGAGGCTTATCCGCTGACACAAACCATCATGGCAGCAGCAGAATCTGCAGACTGGAGCAAATCCCAGCTCATCTCATTACCACAGATGCATGAGAGCAGCCATGTTCCCGTTTCTGCCAGATCTGTCACTGGGAACGTTCACGCACATAAGAAACAGCCATATACATGTAAACATCTGGCACTGCGTGTGAATATCCAGAAGTTAATCAACGGTGCTGATTAGAAGTGAGTTTCTGCATATGTTGTCACTCCATGCTGTTCATCTCACAATGCAAGTGTCGCACTGTTTAAATGCTGAAATATGATTTCCATGTTCATTTTGGTGCATTTCCATCGGTTGCATGATGTTTTGCATCGGTCTGCATTTTGGATTTGACGTGTAACAATTTACTTTAAAAATAACTAGCAAATAGGCTTAAGTTAAAGTATTGTTAAGTGCCGTTTCAACAATTTATCCTACACAAAATGCTTATTAAATGTATGCACTGGCGGTAAGAGCTCCATGGAGGAGTGACGGTTAGCAATGTTAACTGGGTGTGAATTCTTAGCTCATTGTACACACTTAAAGGTGGGGTAGGTAATTCATTTCAGAAACACTTTGTGTTATATTCCATGGACTGCTCTTAACATCCCGATAACAATGAATATATTAAATACTTAGACAATAAATACATACAATAAATATCATCTGTGGAAGCCGTGGCGCTGTAAAGAGCACGACCAATCATCTGAGCCGGCCCGGCTAAAGTAACTGGATGGCCTACCTGCCTGTCAGCCTTCCATCGGGGCACACACTCATCTCGTGCCCTCATTGGTCATGTGCGCGGTCGTGTGTGTTGGAGGAGGGGCTCTGTGAGGAAGTGGCAGATTTTTTCCGGTTGTGTATTTTCAAATTCTAGCACACTCGAGCTGGTTCCTCCAAAATTACCTACCCCACCTTTAAGTTAATCAATATTACTGGACATACTACGATGCAAACAGCCCAGTTTCTAGACTTCAGTACGCAGCAATGTTTGATAACTTTTACATTCAAGCTAAACTGTACGTAAGAACTTGTGTTAAATGTTTTCAAAATGGCACTTAAAGCGCTACAACCAGTGATATATTTGCATTAGCGTGTGCACTAAGGACTTGGAGGAGACCAAAATAGAGCATTTGTCAGGTGGACACTAACATGGAATCCATTTCAGCAAAATAACTTTACAAGGTGATATATAAGGTGGAGATGTTGTGTTTTCAGCTTGATCAGTTGCACCAAAGTAAAAACAAATGTCACTTTGCAGCTTTAAGATTTGTACCTGACAGTTGAGTTTCATTTTCTACACTGCTTGTGTTTACAAATGGTGATGTGTTACTGGTTGAGCAACGTCCGTCTGTAGAACAGAGCCACATCTCACAGACTGGCAGCCAGTTCCTTGTATTATGTTGAGTTGCAATGAACGTTAGCATGTAGCTTCATTTTTTAATCCTAAATGGTGTGGCGCTATCCAAGTTAAGGCAAGGAAAATATTTGTATTGTCTTTATGCAACAACTAGTATAAATACATACAAAACAGATCAGAAAAAAAACAGTGCAACACTATATTAAAGATATCACTGAAATCTGTTTTTGCTAACGAACGTCCATCACTGTGTTACTTCAGGAGTTGATATAGTTTAGTGTCCATCTACTCTACACTTTGAATCTCAAGCATTCCTTATCGGATACATACTTCACATACTGACACTGCACATTACTTTGAAACCATCTCACAGTAATTACTGACAGACTTCTTTAAGCTGACTCGTACTGTTAATCAACTTCATACGCCCGGCCTGTGCAGCTGTGCCTTTGTAGTCCTGATGTATTTCCGTACTTCAAAGTCAAAGACCTTTCTAATGTGGTATCTCTGTTATCCTTTTCCAACCGCTGTATATGCAGTGGATCCAGTAGCCAGTGATGATAAAGAATACCTATCACTTCCAAGCCAGAGCTAAACACAAGAAAGCACCAGTACACACACCTGACAGCCATCCACTTGGAACAAATGCATGGGTTGTTGTTGTTATTATTAATCTTTCTTGTTTCCTTGTTTGTCTTTACATGTAAATACCCATTGTATTTGTGACCTTTAGCCTGCACTGGTACTGTAATTGCTATATCACTTTATCAAAGTCAACTTTATTGTCAATCTTTCAGTTTGTGTGTACAGACAGAGCGATCGAAATACCGTTTCCCACAATCCCGAATACAAAAACAAATATATATAAAGATATGTATGCAAATATGTACTATATATACACAATCGAAGACACATTTATACATATGCACACATTAAGTAAGAAATAAATAAAAGCACAACAATCAATATATAAAATATATCTTTGAGAATGTACATTGGTGCAAGATTGTCCATAGCAGCGTAAAACATATATTAATACATAATAAAAGGAAGTCCTTCTCCTTTGTAGCCCTGTATCAAACGGATATATTTTCAGAGCTGGTATTCCCCTCTCAATCTGTAAGGCTGTGTTCTGCCGCCGAGACTCAGCCAGGGGTCTTCCACACTGTCAAAGGCTTTGTTGAGAGAATACCCTACGCTGAATCAATCCCTTATGTAGTGGACACAGGAGCCGATTCACAGCCATAGGTTCCTCAGCGCTGATCCATGTTCCTCGTACAAAGCCTGCTGTTGTGCAGGAAGCTGTCTTCCCATGACCAGACAGACCGGCCGTATCTAAAGCGGTGTTTCAGGGCGCGTAACGGGACGTGACTGTCCACTGGATCTGGACTCTGCTGTGGAAAATAGACAGGAGATTGTGTCTGACGGATATCGGCAGAGATGGCAAAAGCACACACATCCTTTACTCAAGGAGAAGTACAGATACTCGTGTTTAAAAATACTCTGGTAAAAGTAGAAGTACTGACTAAACTTCTTTACTCAAGTAAAAGTAAAGAAGTATGGGATTCAAAATGTACTTCAGTAAAAAGTACCCATAACTAGCAGCTGTTTTAAAGAGTACCTGACCTCCCTTTATATTAATAGAACAATAATGTCATTGTTAGCTAATGAATGTTTCCATGCTGAACAACGGCAACATGACAACGTTTCCATTGGTTCCTCTTCTTTAGAGAAGACCAGGAAGTGATGGATACACGGATCGTGTTCAAACCAATAGGCGCGCAATGACTCTAAAGAATAATGACCACGCACCAACACACATTCAGACTAAAGGAACCAGCTGTTTGGGAAATGAGAGAAGTAGAAAGTACAGGTATTTGAGTTCAACATGTAAGAAGTAGAAAGTACAGGTATTTGTGTTCAACATGTAAGAAGTAGAAAGTACAGGTATTTGGGTTCAACATGTAAGAAGTAGAAAGTACCGGTATTTGTGTTCAACATGTAAGAAGTAGAAAGTACAGGTATTTGGGTTCAACATGTAAGAAGTAGAAAGTACAGGTATTTGTGTTCAACATGTAAGAAGTAGAAAGTACAGGTATTTGGGTTCAACATGTAAGAAGTAGAAAGTACAGGTATTTGGGTTCAACATATAAGAAGTAGAAAGTACAGGTATTTGTGTTCAACATGTAAGAAGTAGAAAGTACAGGTATTTGTGTTCAACATGTGAGAAGTAGACAGTACAGGTATTTGAGTTCAACATGTAAGAAGTAGAAAGTACAGGTGTTAGTGTTCAACATATAAGAAGTAGAAAGTACAAGTATTTGAGTTCAACATGTAAGAAGTAGAAAGTACAGGTATGTGTGTTCAACATGTAAGAAGTAGAAAGTACAGGTATTTGTGTTCAACATGTAAGAAGTAGAAAGTACAGGTATTTGTGTTCAACATGTGAGAAGTAGACAGTACAGGTATTTGAGTTCAACATGTAAGAAGTAGAAAGTACAGGTATTTGTGTTCAACATGTGAGAAGTAGACAGTACAGGTATTTTAGTTCAACATGTAAGAAGTAGAAAGTACAGGTTTTAGTGTTCAACATGTAAGAAGTAGAAAGTACAGGTATTTGAGTTCAACATGTAAGAAGTAGAAAAGTACAGGTATTTGTGTTCAACATGTAAGAAGTAGAAAGTACAGGTATTTGTGTTCAACATGTAAGAAGTAGAAAGTACAGGTATTTGTGTTCAACATGTAAGAAGTAGAAAGTACAGGTATTTGTGTTCAACATGTAAGAAGTAGAAAGTACAGGTATTTGTGTTCAACATGTAAGAAGTAGAAAGTACAGGTATTTGAGTTCAGCATGTAAGAAGTAGAAAGTACAGGTATTTGGGTTCAACATGTAAGAAGTAGAAAGTACAGGTATTTGTGTTCAACATGTAAGAAGTAGAAAGTACAGGTATTTGTGTTCAACATGTAAGAAGTAGAAAGTACAGGTATTTGTGTTCAACATGTAAGAAGTAGAAAGTACAGGTATTTGTGTTCAACATGTAAGAAGTAGAAAGTACAGGTATTTGAGTTCAGCATGTAAGAAGTAGAAAGTACAGGTATTTGTGTTCAACATGTAAGAAGTAGAAAGTACAGGTATTTGAGTTCAACATGTGAGAAGTAGAAAGTACAGGTATTTGTGTTAAAAATGTAAAGTAAAAGTAAAAAGTCGTCAGAAAAATAAGTAGTGGAGTAAAGTACTGATACCAGAAAAATGTACTTAAGTACAGTAACAAAGTATTTGTACTCCACTCCTCCCCACCTCTGGATATCGGATGAGAGAGAGACAAAGATATTCACCTTATTGTTGTCCTGATCTTGGGTGCTTCCAAATTGCCTTATTTTGTTTTACAACTTCCGCTTTGAGTAAAGTTATTACTTAGCCTAGTGTCGCTAGCATTATCAACCATACCGAAACAGTTTTTAAGCTTTTCAATTTTCAGGTTTTATGTTTTGTTGTTAAAAAGAAACCATTTAGATTCCCAATATGTTATTAGATTATCCAAATGATGCATATTTTTTAGCTGTGATGAGCTGCAAGCTGTTTGAGAGCGGCAGGTCGGAGTACATGAAGTACTTTAAAAAATGTTTTAATAATAACTCTTACTGTTAAAAGATGGTCCTATCTGTAATTTTGATCATATATAAAAACTAGGATTTCAATTATGAGAGACAACTATTTGGTGATAGCTTGCTAGTTCGAATGTTAATGTTCGTTATCTAGCTTATTAGATGGGTAGCTAATGAAAAAAGCCAATTCTAGCTAGCGTGTTGATTGGTTGTTAGCTAGCTTGTTGGATAGATAGATAGCCAATGTAAGCTAGGCAATGTTAGCCACTACTTACGTTTACTAGCTATTCAGATGGATGCTAGCTATCATGTCAGATAGATGGGAGAATAATGCACTTAAGGTGAATAGAGCTTGGAGATATTGAGAAAATCAAATTTTACAAATTTCTGATCAAAAAAACCATATCAATATTGCATCGATGTTGTAGGGTTGGTGCTTTCACAAAATATTTACAGAATCAAAATGTCAATAGGTCAAGGCAAATATTAGAACAGCTAGAACAGACTATAATGAAGAATTAGGACATCCCAAATGTAGTTTCATATCACTATTTTGATGTGGATTCAAGTCAAAAGTTGAAGCCACAGAAACAGTTTATTTATTCAGATACAAAACCCCTGGAACCTGTTTCCTGACAGTTAGTGTAAACACAGAGAGAAAGTCTCTTTAAACAGTTCTTCTTCAGTATCCGCCTGCTGCCTTGTAAGCCCCGGGCTAAGACAGCTTCAGTGTCCTCATTTGGACAATTAGGTGATGATATGCAGCCAGGTTTTTTATGTGCAGTACAGTACAACTCATGCCTGTTTAATCAAAGAGAGTCTTATTCCTCGACTAAATCCTGACGTAGGCAACGCCTCCATCAGATAATATGATTCAATGCTATCTATAAAGTCTCGTGGGAGATATACCACCACTTGACTTCCTACATTAAAACAGCCATTACTAACCCACTGTTTCTTTAACAAGATATCTGGTGTCAGAGTCATGTGCTTTGTATACCCACTATCCACCCTGACCTTTTCTACTGCCCTCTGTACAATATAAATATGTCTCATTTGCTGGAAATGGGATGACTTAAAACCTTATTGAAGCAATTTAAGGGTAACTTCAACTTTGTTGTCCATGTTTTTTAGTCTAATGGCGCATTTCCACTGCAGGGCCTCGCACGGCTTAGTACAGTATAGTTAGGCCTTGATAGGCCAGGCTCACTTTATGCTGCGTTTCCATTACAGTTTAGTAGCTGGGGCAGTAACTATAGTAACGCAGTGTAGGCGGAGCCGTGACGTCATCTTCAATGCGAACCACAAAACCAACATCAGCCGTTAGCTCTTAGCACTCAGAGCTCACAGCTCCTCATATCTGTTCAGAAACTAGACAAAAGTTAAACAAGTACAAACCACAGACTGCCTGTGTCATGGAGAATACAGTCGCTGGTTTATTTATGTCTGTAGGCCGTTGTTGTGAGTGTGGACGGTCGGAGCATATACTGCGTTAGCTTAGCCGATCTCCATTCAGAAAACACGCACTTTTAAAGGGTTTTCGCCTGCCGTCTGTCTGCAGACTTGTCAAAGCATTAATTCATGGTTTTTACTAACCGGTATCAGTATGTTGTTACTTCGGCATCATTTTGAAACCTGTATTACAATTAAATCACAGTAAAATAGGTTCATCTTGTTGTAGTTCTAGCCCCCTTGCCAGCGATTCTCTCTGACCAATCAGCAGCCGAGAGTGTTTACGTCACTAGTTTAGCATATTCAGCCCGGTTGGTGGCCCGGTAAGAACCTCGATTTTGGAGGGCCAGAAAAAAGGTGAAAAAGTAGCCCTGAGTCGGAACTACCCCTGGTGGAAAAGCACAAAAAAACGGGCCGGATTTGGCACGGAACGCTTAAACCACCATGGAAATGCGCCATAAGTGACTGACAAAGATTTGTTGTAAAAAAAGACGCAGACAAAACGGATGCAGTGTAATCCCTTGGGTAATTGGGCAGCATACATCTAGTTAAAGGGCTTTAAAAGGCTTTGTTTCTTTTATAATAATTGTCTAAAACATTAAAGAAAAGACCCTTTAGAGAAATGTACTTTTACCTTTAGCTTCATGTTTGTTGTTGGGTCTAAGAAAGTCTCACTCAATGGGAAGGTTGTTAAAATCCTACAAATTTTCAGCCATGAGACTGCAAATATTTTAGATAAAAATGCAAATGAAAGCTGACAAAACCAACTCTTTACGCTGTTGTCACCTCTCATGAGTCTTCAGAAAGAGACCTCCTTTAGCGAGACCTTGTTAGTCACTCAACAATCAGAACGGGAATCAAGCTAACGGCGAACACGTAGGGCCGTTTTCATAATGCTGTCGGGCACTTTTGATGACAATCTGAGCCTTTCAATGGCAAGAAGTGCTTTTAGTGGACTTACAGTTCTCAAATGGCCCATAGTGTTACATTGCAGCCAGTTTCTTCAGTGTTGTTGCTCAATAAACCAAATTCAAAAACTGTTGTCCTCACAATCCCTCAAAAGCATAGGGAAATACCAGTTTCCACCAAAAGACTTCCATCCATCCATCCATCCATCCATCTTCTGCCACTTATCCGTGGTCGGGTCGCGGGGGTAGCAGTTTCCACCAAAGACTTGTTTCTGTTATTATCCGCTGCAGTTCCCTTCAGACATATGGTCATAGTGACTTTCACATATTAACATCACTTAGACGTGGCTAATACACAGTTCTACTGCATTTCCTTGAGATTTGTCACAGTGTATTGATGCTTCTCTGTTTTCCACCTCCTTCATCAAACAGACAGAGGGTCTGCAGATCTGAGTGGTGGAAGAACACAAAGGGGGATTGAGATGATGGGTGGAGGGGGACAGAGGAAGAAGTGTCAGAAAGAGGACAAAGACAACACCATCTGACTGCAGACGATTGTCTCAGTCATTAGCATGGGTTTGGGCCTCCTCTGACTCTCAGCAGGGCTTTTCTCTGGTGATACAGGCAAAGCTTTTATTGAGCAAATGATGATGTTGAAGTGGAGCTACAAGCCTCCTTGTCCTTATGATAACCTTATACTCTGTAAAGCTTTCAAATAAAGAATTCCACACACTATAGTATGGTAGCGAGGGGTCTTATGGACTAAATCTGGTTTAATTGTCTTATAAACCCCACAGGAGAACAACATTACTTCTGATAAGCAGCCTGACCTTATCTAGCACTTCCGATGGGACATTACGTTTTTCTTTCTGGCTGCCTTTCCACATTTAGTATCATTAAACTATGAACTACAAAGTTTCTTCACAATCTTTGTATCTCCCCAGGGCAAAACAAAACTAGGTCTGGACAAGGGTTATTATTGTAAAGTTTAAAAAGTGTTTTTGTGAATTGAAACTACATAAGATTCCTCTCTTTTCAGAAGAACTGAACTCGAAAGATATTCCAAATACTATATAAAACAAATAACAAGCCTTTTATATATTTCAGTTTTGAGGGTTTTTACTATAATACATCAAAACGGAACAAAAAAATTGAAGCATGAATTTCTGTCAACTCTTAACGGATCATTTAAGTCAGAAATGTCAGCATCACGTGTCCAACTTAAAGGTCACCTATCGTGCAAAATCCTCTTCCTCATGTCTCTTCTACATCAACATGTGCCCCCTCTTCTCCATGTCTCTTCTACATCAACATGTGCCCCCTCTTCTTCATGTCTCCTCTACATCAACATGTGCCCCCTCTTCTTCATGTCTCCTCTACATCAACATGTGCCCCCTCTTCTTCATGTCTCTTCTACATCGACATGTGTCCCCTCTTCTTCATGTCTCTTCTACATCGACATGTGTCCCCTCTTCTTCATGTCTCTTCTACATCGACATGTGTCCCCTCTTCTTCATGTCTCTTCTACATCGACATGTGTCCCCTCTTCTTCATGTCTCTTCTACATCGACATGTGTCCCCTCTTCTCCATGTCTCTTCTACATCGACATGTGTCCCCTCTTCTTCATGTCTCTTCTACATCGACATGTGTCCCCTCTTCTTCATGTCTCTTCTACATCGACATGTGTCCCCTCTTCTTCATGTCTCTTCTACATCAACATGTGTCCCCTCTTCTTCATGTCTCTTCTACATCAACATGTGTCCCCTCTTCTTCATGTCTCTTCTACATCGACATGTGTCCCCTCTTCTTCATGTCTCTTCTACATCAACATGTGTCCTCTCTTCTTCACGTCTCTTCTACATCAACATGTGTCCCCTCTTCTCCATGTCTCTTCTACATCAACATGTGTCCTCTCTTCTTCACGTCTCTTCTACATCAACATGTGTCCCCTCTTCTCCATGTCTCTTCTACATCAACATGTGTCCCCTCTTCTTCATGTCTCTTCTACATCAGCATGTGTCCCCTCTTCTTCATGTCTCTTCTACATCAACATGTGTCCCCTCTGTGGAAAGAGACTCTGAAAGTTTCAGGAACAAAGATTCTCTCTCTTTTTGATCCATTTCTATAAAAACCTGTCTGAAAATGAGCTGATCAGATTTTGGCCACTTTATGATGTCATAACGATGTTTTGTCTTGAGTAACCATTAGCCAATCACCAACCAAGGTACCCCCCCCCTTATGACCTGAATCTCCTCTAGAGCTCCATTGAGTTCTTTGTAACCAGATGTCTCTCAGAGGGGCGTGGGGAGGGGCTCCTTATTTTCATCTAAAGTAACAGACAGAGAATTAGCACTTTGGAAACAGGGCTGAAACAGAGGGGATTATGGGTAATGCTGCAATGATCGTTTGGTGTTTCAGCCAATCAGAGCTCTGTATATATCTGAGACCTATAATATATTGATGAAAAGCAGTATAATAGGGCACCTTTAATATTTTCATTATTTTAAAGTGTTTTTTACGGGCGCTAAAATATTAGCTTTTCTTTTTGCATCAAAGTGCATTGACTGATTGGTGCCAGTTGAATCTCCATTGGACCAAAGTCCTCACTAAATCCAGCAGCGTGTATCACCGCAGATCAATAATGCACACAGACACTGTCCATATTCCCGTGGCTCTCTTCTGGTGAGCAGTTTTCTGCCGTGTTTAAGTCGTGTTCTTATAGCCTGGCCTACTTTTATGCAATTCCTCATGCATGACAAAACAGTACCAGCTTCTGGGATGCTGTGTTCAGCAGCTAGATGCAGAAAATAGATTCTCACGAAGATTATCTTTTTAGATTGTAACCCTAACTCTAGTGGCTGATGCATTGATGCTAAGCATGTATCATGTTTTCCATTACAATCAGAGATGGCAAAAGTACACACATGCTTTACTCAAGTAGAAGTACAGATACTCGTGTTAAAAAATACTCTGGTAAAAGTAGAAGTACTGACTAAACTGCTTTACTCAAGTCAAAGTAAAGAGGCTTTGAAGTGTACTTCAGTAAAAAGTACCCATAACTAGCAGCTGTTTTAAAGAGAACCTGACCTCCCTTTATATCAATAGAACAATAATGTCATTGTTGCTAATGAATGTTTCCATGCTGAACAACGGCAACATGACAACGTTTCCATTGGTCCCTCTTCTTTAGAGAAGACCAGGAAGTGATGGATACACGGATCGTGTTCCAATCAATAGGCACGCAGTGACTCTAAAGAATAATGACCACGCACCAACACACATTCAGACTAAAGGAACCAGCTGTTTGGGAAATGAGAGAAGTAGAAAGTACAGGTATTTGAGTTCAACATGTAAGAAGTAGAAAGTACAGGTATTTGAGTTCAACATGTAAGAAGTAGAAAGTACAGGTATTTGGGTTCAACATGTAAGAAGTAGAAAGTACAGGTATTTGTGTTCAACATGTAAGAAGTAGAAAGTACAGGTATTTGTGTTCAACATGTAAGAAGTAGAAAGTACAGGTATTTGAGTTCAACATGTAAGAAGTAGAAAGTACAGGTATTTGGGTTCAACATGTAAGAAGTAGAAAGTACAGGTATTTGAGTTCAACATGTAAGAAGTAGAAAGTACAGGTATTTGTGTTCAACATGTAAGAAGTAGAAAGTACAGGTATTTGTGTTCAACATGTAAGAAGTAGAAAGTACAGGTATTTGAGTTCAACATGTAAGAAGTAGAAAGTACAGGTATTTGTGTTCAACATGTGAGAAGTAGAAAGTACAGGTATTTGAGTTCAACATGTAAGAAGTAGAAAGTACAGGTATTTGTGTTCAACATGTAAGAAGTAGAAAGTACAGGTATTTGTGTTCAACATATAAGAAGTAGAAAGTACAGGTATTTGTGTTCAACATGTGAGAAGTAGAAAGTACAGGTATTTGAGTTCAACATGTAAGAAGTAGAAAGTACAGGTATTTGGGTTCAACATGTAAGAAGTAGAAAGTACAGGTATTTGTGTTCAACATGTAAGAAGTAGAAAGTACAGGTATTTGAGTTCAACATGTAAGAAGTAGAAAGTACAGGTATTTGGGTTCAACATGTAAGAAGTAGAAAGTACAGGTATTTGAGTTCAACATGTAAGAAGTAGAAAGTACAGGTATTTGGGTTCAACATGTAAGAAGTAGAAAGTACAGGTATTTGTGTTCAACGTGTAAGAAGTAGAAAGTACAGGTATTTGTGTTCAACATGTAAGAAGTAGAAAGTACAGGTATTTGTGTTCAAAATGTAAGAAGTAGAAAGTACAGGTATTTGTGTTCAACATGTAAGAAGTAGAAAGTACAGGTATTTGGGTTCAACATGTAAGAAGTAGAAAGTACAGGTATTTGGGTTCAACATGTAAGAAGTCAAAGTAAAAGCTACTTCCCACCTCTGCTAACAATTACTAATAAGCAGCTTTTGCTAATGGGAATGTCATTGCAGGTATTTGGTCATTAACCCTAAGAGTATAAATTAATATTTACAGCAAGTTTCACTGCAATATATCCAATATTTGATTCCCGATGAGCCAACCTACTGGTGGAGCAAAAGGGTGAGGGGACGTTCAAAGTAAAAAGGATTCATCCATGAATGCCTTGATCAAATTTCATTGCATTCATTTTATGGTCCTTGGTCTTGGAATGACCTTCAATCAAACCTAAAACTGAGGGCACTTTTCTCAATAGCATGTTTTAAATTGAAGTTGTCTGGTCCTTACCACCAGCTGCTCTTGTATTAATAAGTAGTACCTTTCTTTCTGTCGTAATGTGCTCAATGTAGTGACTGCTTTTTTGTTTTCTTAGTTATGTTCTCTGTATTTTACATGTCTGTGTTATGTGTAATAATGTGTAACGTTGCTGCCTTCTTGGCCAGGTCAGCATTGAAAATGAGATTGTATCTCAATGCTTTTATCTGGTTGAATAAAGGTTAAATAAAATAAAAATTGCGATCCCTTCAATTTGTATCAAGATATTTCAGACTTGAACTAAGTGGTGGACCTTTTGCCTTCACTAGAGAATTCACTAACAGCTTACATGTAGGTTAATCCCACCTATCTCTACTTATGTGTTTAATGAAAGCTGGTACACTTCTGCCTGCTGAAACCATTCAGGACCACCCTGTTGGTTCTATAGTTCTATATTTGGAAAGACTCCAATACAATACAATCCTTCAGACGCTTGTCAAGTTAGCTAACAAAGCATTGAACTTGAAAACAATGTGTCTGATTATTCAAAGTTGCTGTCAGCCCCGGATTCAGAAGCTCAAAGAGATATTTTTACCGACACAATGAATCTTCTGGAGTGAGGACAAAATTAATAAAACTTGTGAATCTATTGTTTCTGTCTTCGTGTTTTTGCTTCACCAGCAGTCAGGTTTCTGGTTCTGCTTCATCAGTTTTGATTATTTCCCCCCAAAAAATCAGTCAATGTTATTGCGGTGCAGCGCTTAATCTTTGGATTCATTCCTTAAAAAGGCTTCCAAATGTTTTTGCCTTCACATTTTTTGATAGCGTTTACGGGGCTGCTCTTTGGAACTTTAAGTATTAACTCTTGCTATTAGAGTGTACTTTATTCAGAGGTTTTTTTTTCTCATTGCACCTTTTTGCTGAGGTTGCGAATACTGCTTTAATAAACCTCCCTCAGAGCATGATTTAGTCTACTCGAAGCTGTATTTACCGCGGTTGTCAGCACTTATTTGGCCTACAATTTTTTGATGATAGAATTTGTTGCTATATTTCTAATGTTCCTTCTTGTACAGTTTGCAGGTGGAGATTCTTTGTGTCTATTTTAACATTGCACTTCTTTTTCAAGGCTCCAGATACAGCCGTTAAAATGCAAGCCTTTATTTAATCATTGTGTTGTACGTACCCCCGGTTGTCAGCGTTCTTTTGGGTTTAACATTGGTACTTTATTTCATAATTCTTTCTCTTCAAGTTTGCATGTCGGGATTTAAGAAAATCTTTCTCTGGATTTAAACAAGTTGCCAGTTGCAGCTCCATTATGTTGCATGTACCCAAGCTGCCACAATAGTGCAAATACAAGTATATCTTTGAAGTCTTCTTTGGAGAGATTGGATGTTAAGAGCATTGTATTCTCGATTTAAAAACGCAGCTTCATTGTTTTGCATTCACCCTCGCTGTCAACACTAGCACAAGCTACCGTATCAGCATCTGGCCGACATGTTTGTTTGGTAACATCTCTGATAAGATAGATCATTGTGAATGTCTGACAAAAGACCGAATGCCGGTCCTTGGAGAGACAAAAGCCTGCAACAACAGTGCGTGGTGCACAAGATGTAACCTGAGCCAGGTAGCTGCTGAATCTTCCTGAAATACTCGTTCTAACTAACCAGCTCTCCGGGAGGCTGTCTTTGCCTCCTGCCCTCTGCTGTGCTCTTCCCAGGCAGCCTGATTATGTAAGCTGTTATCCAATCGAAGCCTGTCTGGATCGCGCAGTCCTCTGTGTGCTTGTTTGTTTGCATAGTATAAAGCTGAGAGCAGTACAAAGAAACCCGGATATTCCAAAGAGCTTTATGTAACTGAAAGCTACACAGTGTGCCATCGCAATACCTGCATGCACCGACTGCTAATACACGGAGCCTTCAGTACGAGTATTCATATGAAGGTTACACGCCATGTCACTCCAATTATCCATGTCGGCATTACGTACTAAGCTTAATTCAGAACAGCTTCTTTGTCACTGTGTTTGTCACATGAAAAGTGTGTCCTGTACTTGCAGAGATAATCAGACGGGAATGAAAGCCAGTTAATGGGCAGATAGTGGATGTTCTCTCACAATGTTAAATGTCCGTCTGTAGAGGAGCGAGAGGACATGTTCGGTCCCTCTTTGAAGTCTTCAATACCTTCTTTCAAGTAAGTCTGACCCCTGATTATTTCTCAAGAGATAAAGGCACATGGACCTTTTCACGCCGCTGCAATGTCAGCTCCTCAGACAGTACTACCACCACAAACAAGTTTCAAAGCTTTTATTGTCATGTGTACATAGCTACACTGACAATGAACATCTTAGGTCACAGGCTCCTCCAACAGTGCAACACAATACAACAGATAAAATAGCACAAGTAAATAAAATATAACATTTTTTCGACAGGAACGACAGAAAATGTGCTAAATTAAGATTACTCGGTTACTGGAATGGTTCCTTGTAACTTAAGTGTCAGTGTGTTCTCAATATAAGATTGCTTGTGTTAAAATCACGTTCAAAAAACCATTGACCTCCAGAAATAAAAAGGGAACAGGAAGTGCTGAAATGAAAGGTCCCCTATTATTCTGTTCTTCATCAATATATCACAGGTCTCAGATATATACAGAACCTGTCTCTGAAGTGATTGGCTGAAACACCAAACAGATCATTGCAGCATTACCCATAATCCCCTCTGTTTCAGCCCTGTTTCCAAAGTGCTGATTCTCTGTCTGTTACTTTAGATGAAAACAAGGAGCCCCTCCCCACGCCCCTCTGAGAGACATCTGGTTACAAAGAACTCAATGGTGCTCTAGAGGAGATTCAGGTGATAAGGGGGGGGGGTACCTTGGTTGCTGATTGGCTAATGGCTACTCAAGACAACACATCGTTATGACATCATCAAGTGGCTAAAATCTGATCAGCTCATTTTCAGACAGGTTTTTATAGAAATGGATCAAAAAGAGAGAGAATCTTTGTTCCTGAAACTTTCAGAGTCTCTTTCCACAGAGGGGACACATGTTGATGTAGAAGAGACATGAAGAAGAGGGGACACATGTTGATGTAGATGAGACATGAAGAAGAGGGAACACATGTTGATGTAGAAGAGACATGAAGAAGAGGGGACACATGTTGATGTAGAAGAGACATGAAGAAGAGGGGACACATGTTGATGTAGAAGAGACATGAAGAAGAGGGGACACATGTTGATGTAGAAGAGACATGAAGAAGAGGGGACACATGTTGATGTAGAAGAGACATGAAGAAGAGGGGACACATGTTGATGTAGAAGAGACATGAAGAAGAGGGGACACATGTTGATGTAGAAGAGACATGAAGAAGAGGGGACACATGTTGATGTAGAAGAGACATGGAGAAGAGGGGACACATGTTGATGTAGAAGAGACATGAAGAAGAGGGGACACATGTTGATGTAGAAGAGACATGAAGAAGAGGGGACACATGTTGATGTAGAAGAGACATGAATAAGAGGGGACACATGTTGATGTAGAAGAGACATGGAGAATAGGGGACACATGTTGATGTAGAAGAGACATGAAGAAGAGGGGACACATGTTGATGTAGAAGATACATGAAGAAGAGGGGACACATGTTGATGTAGAAGAGACATGAAGAAGAGGGGACACATGTTGATGTAGAAGAGACATGAAGAAAAGGGGACACATGTTGATGTAGAAGAGACATGAAGAAGAGGGGACACATGTTGATGTAGAAGAGACATGAAGAAGAGGGGACACATGTTGATGTAGATGAGACATGAAGAAGAGGGAACACATGTTGATGTAGATGAGACATGAAGAAGAGGGAACACATGTTGATGTAGAAGAGACATGAAGAAGAGGGGACACATGTTGATGTAGAAGAGACATGAAGAAGAGGGGACACATGTTGATGTAGAAGAGACATGAAGAAGAGGGGACACATGTTGATGTAGAAGAGACATGAAGAAAATGGGACACATGTTGATGTAGAAGAGACATGAAGAAGAGGGGACACATGTTGATGTAGAAGAGACATGAAGAAGAGGGGACACATGTTTATGTAGAAGAGACATGAAGAAGAGGGGACACATGTTGATGTAGAAGAGACATGAAGAAGAGGGGACACATGTTGATGTAGAAGAGACATGAGGAAGAGGGGAGACATGTTGATGTAGAAGAGACATGGAGAAGTGGGTTTTGCATAATAGGACACCTTTATCACATCTCCAGGAGTAGGTCTCACTCCTGCCTGCAGTAACTGCATAGTGACACATATATCACAAAATGGTGGTAAGTGTTTTTTTCCCTCAACGGCATCTCTCCCTGATCCTAACCTTTGTGCTCCTAATAAGCGAGCGCGGCGTGCACAGACGGGAATGAGAACGCACTGCCGCTCCTCAGGTTAACATCAATGTGAAACCGACCGATCCGGCACACGGTCGTATTGATCCTGCCGGTGCTTCTTTCTGGAGAATAGGTTCTGTCCGTGTGATGATTGCAGTGCGTCTGTATTCATTTAGCCAAAGAGGAAGATCTCATCGTGTAATCAGAGTCACACAGAGACGGATCAATATTTTTATTCTTCTGTGAAAATGTCTTCAATGCCCTGCAATCATTTGTCGCGCTCCCGTGTGAAATGGACATGGAATAAGAATGAGCAGCTGCTGGCATCAAAAGGTATCAGTCAGACGGAGCAGAGAGGCTAAAGGAAGAGGACAGTGGATCTGCTTCCCTCTGACAGTTCAGTCAGCTGTGATTTCCATATCAATATTTGAGTGACACTGAATAATTTAGAGGCATGCAGTGACACAACGGGATGCAAGGCTGAGCGGCACCCTGCCACCACTCTCATTGTTTGTGTGTGTGTGTGCATTCAGAATATATATTTGAACGTCGACTGACAGAAATTGAAAAAGCAATCATGTATGTGAGAGTAGGTTTTCAAATGGCCTGCCGAAGAGCCACTCGCTTCACTCTGCTGAGTAATAAACATTCAGAGATGATATTTAAAAACATTTATAGTGTGACTGATGATAACTGAAAACGATTTATTCGACAGAGTATATTCATAGCGGAGAGGCTAATGAACCATTTCTGTCCCTGAAGAGAAAGAACACAGCAGCATTCGTTTTCTTAAGTTAACAGATTGCTTCATGCTTTATATCATAATGTAGCGTACCATAGTATACCTTAATGTAGTGTACCATAGTATACCTTAATGTAGCGTACTAACCATAGTATACCTTAATGTAGCGTACTAACCATAGTATACCTTAATGTAGTGTACTAACCATAGTATACCTTAATGTAGCGTACTAACCATAGTATACCTTAATGTAGTGTACTAACCATAGTATACCTTAATGTAGCGTACTAACCATAGTATACCTTAATGTAGCATACTAACCATAGTATACCTTAATGTAGCGTACTAACCATAGTATACCTTAATGTAGTGTACTAACCATAGTATACCTTAATGTAGCGTACTAACCATAGTATACCTTAATGTAGTGTACTAACCATAGTATACCTTAATGTAGCGTACTAACCATAGTATACCTTAATGTAGTGTACTAACCATAGTATACCTTAATGTAGCATACTAACCATAGTATACCTTAATGTAGCGTACTAACCATAGTATACCTTAATGTAGTGTACTAACCATAGTATACCTTAATGTAGCGTACTAACCATAGTATACCTTAATGTAGTGTACTAACCATAGTATACCTTAATGTAGCATACTAACCATAGTATACCTTAATGTAGTGTACTAACCATAGTATACCTTAATGTAGCGTACTAACCATAGTATACCTTAATGTAGTGTACTAACCATAGTATACCTTAATGTAGCGTACTAACCATAGTATACCTTAATGTAGTGTACTAACCATAGTATACCTTAATGTAGCGTACTAACCATAGTATACCTTAATGTAGTGTACTAACCATAGTATACCTTAATGTAGCATACTAACCATAGTATACCTTAATGTAGCGTACTAACCATAGTATACCTTAATGTAGTGTACTAACCATAGTATACCTTAATGTAGCGTACTAACCATAGTATACCTTAATGTAGTGTACTAACCATAGTATACCTTAATGTAGCGTACTAACCATAGTATACCTTAATGTAGCGTACTAACCATAGTATACCTTAATGTAGCGTACTAACCATAGTATACCTTAATGTAGCGTACTAACCATAGTATACCTTAATGTAGCGTACTAACCATAGTATACCTTAATGTAGCGTACTAACCATAGTATACCTTAATGTAGCGTACTAACCATAGTATACCTTAATGTAGCGTACTAACCATAGTATACCTTAATGTAGTGTACTAACCATAGTATACCTTAATGTAGCGTACCATAGTATACCTTAATGTAGCGTACCATAGTATACCTTAATGTAGCGTACTAACCATAGTATTCCTTAATGTAGCGTACTAACCATAGTATACCTTAATGTAGTGTACTAACCATAGTATACCTTAATGTAGTGTACTAACCATAGTATACCTTAATGTAGCGTACCATAGTATACCTTAATGTAGCGTACTAACCATAGTATACCTTAATGTAGCGTACTAACCATAGTATACCTTAATGTAGCGTACTAACCATAGTATACCTTAATGTAGCGTACCATAGTATACCTTAATGTAGTGTACCATAGTATACCTTAATGTAGCGTACTAACCATAGTATACCTTAATGTAGCGTACCATAGTATACCTTAATGTCGCGTACCATAGTATACCTTAATGTAGTGTACCATAGTATACCTTAATGTAGCGTACTAATCATAGTATACCTTAATGTAGCGTACTAACCATAGTATACCTTAATGTAGCGTACCATAGTATACCTTAATGTAGTGTACCATAGTATACCTTAATGTAGCGTACTAACCATAGTATACCTCAATGTAGCGTACTAACCATAGTATACCTTAATGTAGCGTACTAACCATAGCATACCTTAATGTAGCGTACTAACCATAGTATACCTTAATGTAGCGTACCATAGTATACCTTAATGTAGTGTACTAACCACAGTATACCTTAATGTAGCGTACTAACCATAGTATACCTTAATGTAGCGTACTAACCATAGTATACCTTAATGTAGCGTACTAACCATAGTATACCTTAATGTAGTGTACTAACCATAGTATACCTTAATGTAGTGTACTAACCATAGTATACACTCCCTCCAATATTGCAAATCCTACGTCAATTACAATATCAGTCAAAAATAATCGCAATTCGTTATTTTCTGCAGATTGTGCAGCCCTAGATAGAATGCATAGTACAATATGGTATAGCAGAGTCTAGTATATTGCAGTTTAGTAGAGTGAAGTATAATGCAGTCAGTGTTTTGTGTTTTAAACAGTGTCGGCTGCTGTTTGCATCCCTCTCAGACTCTGTTGACCTGCAGACTTTCTGTCTCTGTGACTGATCAGCCATTTATCAGACTCCCCATCACAGTTGCCTGGAGACTGTTGCTCCTCTTTTCAGTCGCAAGGGCAAGGAGGGTGATGCACTGATCCACCCAGGAATAATGTGGCACTGCACCGTGTTTCTAAGTGTCGCAGTTATTGCTCGGCATCAAAATGTTAAATCCGGGGGGTTAGGGCTGATTTGGAATGTCTTTTTACTGATATAGCAATTGAGATATGCTTTATGGCAAGGATTGATCATTTTGCATCATCATTCTCATCATCAAAACATATATTAAATTGAACATGTTGTGATTACAATCAAATCAGTCAATCAATCAAATCTACCTAAGGGTACAAATAAAGAACCTGATATATATATTTGTTTTTTCCTCAAATTGGCTGCGCTACTTCCCCATGTGTTCATGTTCCAGCTCAAGATGAATACTTCCCTGGTTTGGCTTCACTCTCCATGATTCTTTGCTACACTTCTTTGAGTCAAAAATATCAAAAGCATTTTAAACACTTGGCTGAGGTGAATTGAAAAAGGATCTTACAAAGGCTAACGTGATTCTTTTGGTTAGACGATAAATGAAAACTCAAGGTCCACCTCTCACCAGACTTTTTTTGAGCTTTCGACCATATCTCTTAGAGCTTTGAACAGGAACTGCCCAATGTTTCTAAACCCAAGGGTCTGAAAAAAACCGCCATTTATCCCTGTTGCTTCCTGAATACACTTTCCCTGCAGTTATTCAATCATGAGTTCCTTTTTACTTCCTGCTTCTTCACACACATGCTCTCCAGTACAGGTTAGCTCTGAGTGTTAGCGATGCTAATGTAACATGCACCTGTGTTTACGTCCAACACAGTCGGGCATTGTTTCTGATGGCAACTTTCTGATTGGGCCGTGGGTCCACATTTCAGATATTACGTCATAACGGGCGCAAATCTGGATCAGCTCGGTTGTAGCCCCGTTTTTAGAGATTTGGGTACGGAGGAAAAGAGAGAGGGTTTTATTTTCTGACGCTGCGTGAGTTCCCCGACACACAGGGGACACATGTTGATGTAGAAAAGACATCACAAAGTGCATTTTGCATGATAGGTGCCCTTTAAAACTCCCTTAATGTCTTATAAATAAAAATGAAATTAGTCAGCATGTAGCACTTCCTGTCTCCAATGTATTTTTGGTTGTTATCCTGAAATAAGGACCGTGGTTAACACAAGCTCAAGAGATTTTAAAGCTTTTTAAATTAATTGATAATATTAGATTAAATAAGATGTATCCAATTGTCCATTTGAGTAGAACTTTGTCTTCGGCTTCTAGCACAGCAAAGGTACCAAAAATACAGAACAAAACACACCATTAAAACATAGGAATATACAATGCTAAGACTATTAAACACCTGCTCGTTTGAAACAACATCCATAACATTCATCTGGCTGCAACTTACAAATTATTTATCTAATATATCATATTCCAATCACTTGTATATAGACTCTTATCGCACTATTTCACAATTTTACTATTTTTTTTTGTATTTACTTATTTTTTTCTGTTTTATTGTGTTGCACTGTTGGTAGTGCGTGTGACCTAAGATTTTCATCGTCATAACTACTGTATCTATGTACGTATGACTAATAAAAGCCTTGAACCTTGCTGCTAATGGGCATGTATTAGCAATATATAGTGAGTTACAGTTTAGGGAAATGGTGAATTATAAGTGTGTAGCTTTGAGTTGCTGCTCGATTATGGCAAAAATCATAATCTCGATTATTTGGGTCAATAATTGATATCACGATTATTTAAAACGATTATCCATTCACTTTGAAAACATCCATTTATTGAAAAAGAAAATGTGTAGTATGTTTTTAACAGTTGATTACCCTGAACTTTAAGTGTAATTCAATTGAAAAACCAATACAAAAATATATAATCTTTTTTTTTAAATAAATAATAATAAAAAAATTAATAATAATAATCGTTTTATTTCGATGTTGTTGTTTTCATAATCGTTGCAAGCCAAAATCACAATTGCGATTAAAATACGATGAATTGAGCAGCCCTAGTAGCTTTTGTAGGTTTGACGTATTTCAACATTAGTGGATTTTCCCATCAATCCCGAAATGAATACAGCAAAAACCAACCAATCCATATCCTCCTGAATATCAACAGCCTTCAGCGACTTTCCTCTGTCTCCATGAACATGATAGGAACAGATAGCACTGCTTCTGATTTCGCTCTTCATTCCTCTTCCCATTTGTCTGCTTTGTCAATTCCAGCCACCCCAGGCATTCATTGTTTCACCAACTATTTCCTTCTTCTTTTATGGCCTCTGGACACATGAAGCAGGCTCCATTCGGCATACATTCATGAATAGAAATAAAGAGAAAACGGGAGACAGAAAAATGACTGGAGGCCATGTTTCTAATCTAATCCTCCGTTTGTTTTACAGGATCTCTACTCTTAAAGGGCTTGACATTAAATTCAATACGAAGATCTCATTGGCTTTCAGTCCCTGTTCTGTATCTCCGTCTCTGTACGCTCTGTAACGTTCAATACTGTTGGGTTTTTTGGAGGTCGTAGTGACGAAGGCCTGATTTGAAAGGGCAGCCGTGATCTGATCCTTAATGCCAAAGAAAAATAAATAAGATAAGATATACTTTTATTGATCAAAATTAGGGAAATTATTTAGTCACAAATGTATTAATACATATACATATCAACAGGGAAAGATGTACAGTATATAGGGCTGCTCAATTAATCGTATTTTAATCGCAATTACGATTTTGTCCTGCAACGATTATGAAAACAACATAATCGAAATAAAACAATTCTTTTTTTTAATTTAAATTTAAAATTGAGTTTTTCAGTTGAATTATACTTAAGGTTCAGGGTAATCATTTGTTAAAAACATACTATTAAAAAAAAATGTTCAATAAATGGATGTTTTCAAAGCAAATGGATAATTGTTTTTAATAATCGTGATATCAATTATTGACCCAAATAATCGAGATTATGATCGAGCAGCCCTAACAGTATATCTCGAGTATCTCTATTGAATATATCAGAATCAGAATTCCGTTATATACAATATATACAAATAAGCAGCGGTGTAAAGTAACGTAGTACATTTCCTCAAGTTCTGTACTTTAGTGCAATTTTAAGGTACTTTAGTTGAGTATTTCAATTTTTTTGCTACTGTGTACTTCTGCTCCACTACAATTCAGAGGTACATGGTGTAATTTTCCTCCACTACATGTATTTAGTACCTTTAGTTACTCTACAGATGTGGATGAATGATGTGAAATATAATCAAGTGTTGAATCAGACTTTAGTTCCACCTGGAGTAAATCCACCAGCTACCCTGCAGTCTACAAAGCCATTCAAACTAGCTGCACCTTCACCAGCTTTGAGAACACTTTCATGATCAATCATTATAAACCATATATTATTCTGCCACCATGTTCGGTCTTTTCTTTGTCTAAATTCATGTCGTTTTTTCCCACATTTACTGATGCGAACAGTCCTCCCACGCACCGTCCTTGAGCGTGGTCACCTTCACATGGTCACATGTCAAAATATAGCCTGGGCTAGAAAAAAGAGGGGGGAGAAAGAGGGGGGGAGGTGGAGGCATAAAGGACAAAAGGAGACTGAGGGATGGGGAAGGAGGTGGAAATAACAAAGGTGGAGGCGGCATTATGAAAGAAAGCGATTTTGTAGAATATCTCTGTGCTGACGGTGATTGGGAGGTTATCTCTTTTCTGTGTTGATGCATAATGATTCTTCACACACTGCAGGTCTCCATTGGATCAATAGAGGGGAAATCTCCTAGAATGAAAATGAATGTGTGAATGTAGAAAATATAAATGTGTCTAGTGTTACTTCAAAGGAGGGTATAACATACTGTAATGAACCAAAGTGTTTCTAACACCAGTGATGTTTTACCGTGCGATTCTTCACACGTCAATTACTTTTTTTAATGATGAATACTTCAAACAAAGACATTAAAAAGTAAGCAGCAAAAAGTAATTTATTTTTGTAATAAAGCCACGTTTTATGAGTGTTAGCAGCCGGATAAAGGTGTCGAACAATCACGTTATTCAGAATAGACCTCACAACGTTCTAGTGAAGCCAAGGTGTTATGGGTTGTGTCTTTACTTATTTCTAAAAAAGATGGCATACTTTATTAGAAAGATGGATGGATGGATAGATAGATGGATAGATGGATGGATGGATGGATGGATAGATAGATGGATGGATGGATGGATAGATAGATGGATGGATGGATGGATAGATGGATGGATGGATGGATGGATGGATGGATAGATGGATGGATGGATGGATGGATAGATAGATAGATAGATAGATAGATTAGATTCAATTGTATTGTCGTTGCAGTAAAACAAAATGCAGTTCAATCCAACCAGAATATGCAAAGAGTAGTAAAGTGCATGATGTTACAATACGTTTACATAACAAACAATGTTGTAGAAATGTACAGAAATGTTTTAATTATTACTAAGTTGTCAACAAAGGCACTGCGTAACAAATCTTCTCCTCTGTTGTTACCTTTCACAATAAAAGCCCTTCACATCTAAACCCTACAAACTGTGTGTTTACCAAAGAGGACTTAAAGACTCTATTGTCCTAATCTTAGTTTACAGTGTTAGCATATTGACGTTTGCTAATCACCACACAAAGGACATGAGTGTTGCAGGTCTTAACCAAAGTATTGGACAAATAGACATTTTGAATCAATAATGGCGAAAAAACGTTTTATTTTACTTTGTTACAAATACAGTCTCTACACCACAGTTGTGTACGGACATTACTTTCAAACATCCCTAGCACGGCTAAAACTACAACACACCAACCCAAAAGCCTTCACCTAAGGTTTTCTCCAAGGTTGAGGCACAAACAAATACAGAAAAACAGAACAATTATAAAGAAAAGACAGAGGGCTGCAGGTACAGACATTTAATCACAGAAATATATAGAACGTTTTAGGGGAAAACAGCCCATTGATTCTTTCTATCCCTCTTGTTAAATATAAGTGTGAAGATGAACAGGTAAAACTTGTGCATCTGCTACTAATACTTGGGGGGTGAACAGTTATAGGAAGGGGGTACTTGGGGTTTTGGTCATTGGTCCACACTCGTTGATTTCCAGGAACTGTGGCCAGCCAGTTTTCTGCTCCTCCTGCAATAAAAGGTCTGTCCTAAACATAATCGATGGGAGTCTTGCTTACCTGTTAGAACATTCTTCATCCTGCTCGAGGTCCATGGCCTTATTACACCCGACACATCTGGAAGCAAACACAGCAATCGCCCGAGACACCGTACAATGGATTATAACGGCTTCAGCAATAACACAGCTCTTAGAAAAGAGAAATGTTGGTGGGTAAGCAGACTCAGCCGCCTGCACAGCAGCTGCCGCCAGAGCATCCTGTGTGTGACCAGGAACACAAGGTATCAGGAGAAGAGATCAGAGAATCTAAGTGTGCACAATATTTAAGCTTTCTCTCCTGCTTTAACTTTTAAACTGAGGGAAATCTGTACTAGAAAGGCTGTAACTCCAGAAGATATCTACTTGATTTTCTATCTGAAACTGCTAATGTCTCAAGAACACTTTGTTGGACTTCTTCCTCCATCTATTACGTTGGAAACATGTTGGTATCTCTTAAAGACCAGTGTGAACAGGAGGAATGAATACAGAACGTACATCCTAGAATAGACTTGAATAAACATTGTCATCTAGGGGTAAAGATGTCCACACTTAGAGGTGGTCAAAGAGATCTTGCTCGAGCATGTTGCCGGGACAGAACAAAAAAAGACACATTTCACTTGAGAAAAGTTTATTTTCTCTCCTTATTTATCCTCCTCAAATATGCCGTTTCAATGTCATAATGTTCGGGAAATGATGTTTACAAGAAATTGGTTCATTATTGACTCGGGTAACCATGGGTCCCAGGGTTGGAATTAGGAAAGCTTAAGCAATAATAAAGCTTTAAAAAACGCTGAGAGATGTTGTTGGGAAGGCAGAGTCTCTCGCCTGAGCATCCTGCAGAGAAACACTATTACACTGTAATCTGAGTTTTTTTTTATTTGAACTATATTGTCATACTATATTTTAGATATTTTTATTTAAGTGTATTTGAAGTGTACTAACTATTATGTTGGTAACCTGTACTTAAATCAGGTTTTAAAATGGTTTGACTGATAGATCATGCAATGTTATTATTTGTTTATTGATTGTTATGAACCTGCCTGATGGAAATTAGCTATTAGCTATAATCTGGCATATTGCATCTCTTCTCTTCGCTGAGATTAATGTTTTGTATGCATGGTCCTTCTATAAATAAATACAAATACAACAAAAGATATATATTTGAACCTGAAATTGCCCATTTACATTTTGACACATGTGTAGCTTTGTTTCCAATCTGCGTTAGATCTTTCAAAGTGTGTTTTTCTGAAACTGACATCTTCGTCTGATTTGTCCGTTTGAAAAGTGCCATTTTACTGGCATAATGTTTGAACAATATGTGGCCCGGGAAAAATGGTTCCAATATTTACTTTGACAAGAAGTGGCCATAATCTGTGCTTAAATTCGCTCCTCCATTAAAGTGTATAGACCCTCCTGCAGCCAGTCTACAGGGCAGTAGGCAACCCCACTTGAAATAGATATTGAAAATAGTCTTTTCTAAACTGTCTCTCTGGACTCTTTGGCAAAGCCTTTACTTCCTCCACATTATTCCTCTCCATTCAGGGACTCTAACGACTGACTCTTAATAACCTCCCATTCCCGAGTATCATGACACGCCATTTATTCTCCGAGCACTGTCCTCTTATCGTGTCAAACTCTCCAAAGTGAATGTACTCACATACAGTTGTTGTCGTTTGAAGTTTAATTGACTAAAACATAAAGAAAGGGCTTGTTTTCCTGTGAGTGTCTCTCCGATCTATCGGCCTATTGAGTGTGTCCGGACACAGGGAGCAGTGATGGAGCAGATGCTGCTGAATGAAAGCCTGTCGGGACCAGCCGCCTCAGACAGTCTCCTCTTTCTTCTTCTGTGTTTCTGAGAGCCTGAAGCCTTCTTCCTCGTCATCTGTCGCTGGCAGACGTCAGGTCAGAGAGGCAGCAGGTGGTCCGCAGATACAGTCAACCTCTCAGACCCCTTTTCACTGAAATCACTTCTGCTCTAGTTCTGAGCTGGGGCTGGTTTGTTCGACTTCATTATTGAACAATTAGATTGCATTTCAATCAATCCATCAAGTCAAAATACTTTCATGATGAAGACTCAGGCTCATGGTGAAGACATGACAAAGACATGGTGAAGACATGATGAAGACTCAGGCTCATCGTGAAGACATGATGAAGACTCAGGCTCATCGTGAAGACATGATGAAGACTCAGGCTCATGGTGAAGACATGATGAAGACCCAGGCTCATGGTGAAGACATGATGAAGACTCACTCAGGCTCATGTTGAAGACATGATGAAGACATGATGAAGACCCAGGCTCATGGTGAAGACATGATGAAGACTCAGGCTCATGGTGAAGACATGATGAAGACTCAGGCTCATGGTGAAGACATGATGAAGACTCAGGCTCATGGTGAAGACATGATGAAGACTCAGGCTCATGGTGAAGACATGATGAAGACTCAGGCTCATGGTGAAGACATGATGAAGACTCAGGCTCATGGTGAAGACATGAGGAAGACTCAGGCTCATGGTGAAGACATGATGAAGACTCAGGCTCATGGTGAAGACATGATGAAGACTCAGGCTCATCGTGAAGACATGATGAAGATTCAGGCTCATGCTGAAGACATGATGAAGACTCAGGCTCATGACGAAGACATGATGAAGACTCAGGCTCATGGTGAAGACATGATGAAGACTCAGGCTCATAACGAAGACATGATGAAGACTCAGGTTTAGATGAAGACATGATGAAAACATGGTGAAGCTCTCAGTCAAATCCTTGCCGAGACGTAGAATATGACGTTCATAGCATCACCGTTTCGGTACCGTGAATGTCAACAACAACAACAACAACAACAACAACAACAACAATGGCACTGTGCCTCCTCCAACTTGATCCTGTTCTCGGCTATAGTATGCTACCATGATTCAACATGTGCGTCCCCTGTTGCATATTTCCCAATGTGTAATGGAAGAAGCAAGCAGACGTATGTAGTTGATTCAACATACATGGTTTGATTGAGCAGCTAGCCTTCTTGTTTTAACCACAATAATAGCATACTGGTTGTCTTCAAAGTATGTTAAATAATATCTAATATGTCCCATGTGCTCTAGCCACTTAGCAAATGTAGCTTTATTGCTTCTGTAACTTTATACTGTCGCAATGAACTGTTGTTGCTCTGTTAGCCTCGAGTTCGCAAACTGCTGCAGCTTCAAACTGGCCCAGGAACCGCCTCAGTGGAAAAGGGCCAAACGTTTCTGACCGGTTGGACTCTGACAAGTTTCCCCAGTCAGGAAATCCGTGCCCGTACCTGTTCATCTGCAGCTGCTGATCTCATCTGTCTGAAGAAAGTCCCAAATCTTCTGCTGGGAGCCACAGTTGGGACTAAGGTGCATTTGGTTTTATGTTTCGCAAGCTGTGTCTCTTTGTTTTATTTTTTGGTGCTGTTATTTAATCAAGCATGAAACCTATCCGGTCACAGTCCAGATTGATTTTCCTTTGCGTCATTCTCTGACGAGGAAGAGAAAACAGCTGGTACACTCAGAACACACAAATAAAATGTGTAAACCTGTAATATATTGAATTTGCTTTGTATTAGGAGCGCAAAAGAACATCAAAACAACAGCCGTCCATCTGCGAGACTCCTTGAGTATAAAATACGACATCATAAAAACATTATTTGTGAAATAATTAGAGGTCATCAGGAGCCGAATTTAGAGAGATAAAGCATGTGTCGACCTCTGACCTCTGTGTATTAACTGTTATGACATTAAGCGTGTTAGTATGGACCGTCTTGATGAGAAACACACCATATCCCATCATTCACTACAAGCACCCAGTGTTTTGCATAAATGAACAACTGTAGATTATCAGTAACTAAAGTGTTGCAAGAACATTCCTGAAGACGTGATTAACAGTGTGGCGCGTCTCCTTCTGTTCAATGATTTTCATAAAGCCGTCACAGCAAGTTAAAAGTCCAGAGGTTAACACGTTGCAAGACAAACCAGCAGGACACGAGTCACCAGGATGTTTCTCTCGGGTCAACGAGGGGGTCAAAAACTCTCCGATGTCTTTTCCCAAAGTTCAAGATGCGAGAGAGATTCATCGAGATACAGAATCGCTGTTGGATTGGAAACTGTGCCAGAAGGAAATGGGGCAAAGGAATAAAATAGTGCCAAGATATATATATATATAGAACATGCACAAATGATATGGTGCAGGAATGGACTGGACTGCAAGTCAGCATTCACACATTCAATAAATAGAATGTGTCCAAGAAGAAATTGGCTTAGAGGAAATAAAGCAATTATAAGAATATAGTGTACTCGTGGAAAAAGAAAAACAAGTATACAATTAAATGTAATCAGTATGTAGAGAGACTCTTTTCACAGTATTATAGAATATTATTATCCTATCAACAACAAACTCGTCAATGTTATAATTGTATCGTTGTAGTTTTTCATTGTTCGGCCAATTGTAGTTGCTTTTAAAAATACCGGGTAGATTAGAAGTACAATAAAGAATCATATAATATAAGAATCATGTATTTTTCTATTAACAAAGCAACTACAGTAACTACAATAAATTAAGTGGAGTAAAAAGTATGGGATATGCCTCAAAATGTAGTGGAGCAGAAGTAGTTTAAAATGAAAATACTCAAGTACAAGTGTCAAAACAGAGTGTGTTGTTGCCTTCCACGACTGCACACGAGTAATGAGCAGCAGTGATTCCTGCAGCATGACACATTTATTTTTCGCAGCCTGATGATTTTTAGGAGTGGATGCTTACTGTATGCAGGGAGCAGCTTCGGCTCAGATTACAACGAGAACTCCTCTGTGGTTTACTCAGTCTGACATGGAGCCACACCCGAGCTAAAGTGGTGCCAAAATGTGTTTAGTTTAGATTAGAGAGGGCGGGGAGTACGTTTTTTGTTTAACCTTATAATACTAAGCAAGGCCTTTGTCTTCCTGGCTCCCCGTCCAACTCCTGAGAAGAAACATTCAAAGACGCCCTGGTGTGCTTTTCTGGGTTTCCCTTTCCTGTAGTCTGTCCTATAGGTTGTTGTGCATGTACATCGTCTGATTGGACTCCTTTGTTTACTTCAGCAACTTAATGACATCACAATGGAACACTCACGCTCCTATTGGCTAGCGCTCCAACTCATTGTACGTGATTGGCAAAGACTCTGGTTTCAGACAGAGGGTGAAAAGAGGTTCTGCAGCACAGGCAGTATGAGAAAAATAAAGAGCTTTTTGAACATTAAAGCATGAAGACATGTAGAGACACTACATACTGATATACACCTGAACATCAGCAGGAGAGGACTCTTTAAAGTAGAGACACTACATACTGATATACACCTGAACATCAGCAGGAGAGGACTCTTTAAAGTAGAGACACTACATACTGATATACACCTGAACATCAGCAGGAGAGGACTCTTTAAAGTAGAGACACTACATACTGATATACACCTGAACATCAGCAGGAGAGGACTCTTTAAAGTAGAGACACTACATACTGATATACACCTGAACATCAGCAGGAAAGGACTCTTTAAAGTAGAGACACTACATACTGATATACACCTGAACATCAGCAGGAGAGGACTCTTTAAAGTAGAGACACTACATATACACCTGAACATCAGCAGGAGAGGACTCTTTAAAGTAGAGACACTACATACTGATATACACCTGAACATCAGCAGGAGAGGACTCTTTAAAGTAGAGACACTACATACTGATATACACCTGAACATCAGCAGGAGAGGACTCTTTAAAGTAGAGACACTACATACTGATATACACCTGGACATCAGCAGGAGAGGACTCTTTAAAGTAGAGACACTACATACTGATATACACCTGAACATCAGCAGGAGAGGACTCTTTAAAGTAGAGACACTACATACTGATATACACCTGAACATCAGCAGGAGAGAACTCTTTAAAGTAGAGACACTACATACTGATATACAGCTGAACATCAGCAGGAGAGGACTCTTTAAAGTAGAGACACTACATACTGATATACACCTGAACATCAGCAGGAGAGAACTCTTTAAAGTAGAGACACTACATACTGATATACACCTGAACATCAGCAGGAGAGGACTCTTTAAAGTAGAGACACTACATACTGATATACACCTGAACATCAGCAGGAGAGGACTCTTTAAAGTAGAGACACTACATACTGATATACACCTGAACATCAGCAGGAGAGAACTCTTTAAAGTAGAGACACTACATACTGATATACACCTGAACATGAGTAGAATACGCCCTTTTTAATGCTTTTAATGTTTTGTTGTCTTAATTTGAAATATGCTTTCTGAGTACACTTGCCTTGGACTTTCGTTGTCTGGACAGACGGTCGATATCAAAGAAGTGTTTCTCAAAGTCAAAGCTGTAAATCGTCGTCTGAACCTGCATATCTTTTTCCTTGTCATCTTTAAATCTTAATCAGATAACCCTCCATCTCTTCCACATATCTCTGCTTGCATCTGGTTTTTTTACGCTCCACCTCCCCCAGTTCTTGTCCTCTTTCTTAACTTAACACCCTTGGGATGCACCTCTCCTCCCGTTACACATCTCACTCTATCTACCAACACCACCTACACACAAGAAGAATAATAAGAAGACACTAGCAGCTGCCCATTAGCCACCTGAAAGCACTTCTGCTCAACAGAAACCCACAAGGTGACAGTTTGTTGAAAGGAAATGTCTCTTTCTCCATCCACTCCTTCCTGCAGACGGGTACAGACAATGAGTGGAAGTGATTAAACTCTTGTCCACAGCCACTTTCCAACTGTATGATGGATTTACACACACACACTTCACTCTGCCGACTTAATCTAAAAACGGTGTAACGTAAAGCTGAGGCTTTCCGTGCTCCCTGGCGCATTAAGGAACAACGCAAAGCCGAGAAACGAGGTCACATCCCACTTTCTCTACTTTCTCCTCCACACACACATTTCTCTCATGCCAAACATTTGTGAGCTCAACGGGAAAGACATTTGAAGAATCTGCTTCCAAACTCGAGCGTGGCACCATTTCAGGGTCAGGAAAACGGAATGAAAGGAATTGAAAGAGGACGGCTGTAATCTTGTAGCTGAACTAAATGAGCAGATCATGTTGTTGCATCCAGAACCAACGCTAATGCATTTAAAGCCAACCTGATTATACTCTACTGTATCCTGACTCTGTAAGCTTCAGCCTACATGCTTTAGAACATAAAACATGCAGACGTCACTTAGTTACATAATAATAAAAGTGGCTTTGGTCAAATATTTTCTGTATTCCTTAAAGAGGCCCTTAATGCTTTTTGAGAAAATCCCTCTGGAGGAAAAACAGAGATTTTAGCCTTTGCCGACCATTTACATGCACTCAAACCTCTATAACACACTACAGGAGAGGAACAACATATATACAGTATATAATAGGGCCCCTTTAACTCGTGCTAATATGCATAATAGCAGTGACGAGTCCTTCCTGTTCCTTCGACAAAAAAGCAATGCAATTTCTCCATAGGGTTTTGGAAACTAGCTGGAAATCAGGTCTGTGGTTGAAACACATTTAAGAGACGGATCACGTTTTGTTCAGCCGGATAATCTCCACATGTCGACCCCACTTTTATGATTTTCTAATCATAAATCTAGTCGCCAGAAGCAAAATGCTAACGTTATGCTATAAACGAACTACAGCAGGGTGGCGTCTTCAACGTCACGCCGACTTCAGATCCAGATTCAAAAATACAGATTCTAAATTGTTCAAGTTGAAGCGTTTGTTGTAACAGTTTAGCGGGAGTGTTTACGTGTTTGCCGTAATGACGTAAAACGGCCCCGACAACTTCTGTAGTCCTGTTCAGCCGCTTGGTAACAACCATCGTTTCTCAGACACGTCAACTCTTCAGAAACCACCAGTGGGGTCACTGCTGATGGATTTAATGTCGCTGAACAAAACGTGATCCGTCTCTTCAATGCCTTTCAACCACAGACCTTATTTCAGCTATTTTCCAAACTCCTATGGAGCGATCGCGTTGGCTCTGAGACGAGGGAACCGGAAGTGGTGAAATGCTAACTCACTTCTGGGTTTTAGGACGCGTCACTGTGGCCCTCGATACAATGCCACAGTTATGGAGTGATGCTCAGAGATGTCCAGAATCCAATCTGTAAAAATATACTATGCAAAAACATTGAAACCTGGCTTTATCCAACGTTAATAATCAGTTTCATGGTGATATCTACCAGTTGACATGTCTGTACTGTCTCCTCCTATAATCATGTTATTCACCATATCGCAGCGTTGGAAATTAACTGAGTATATTTACTCAAGTATTGTAAGTCGCTTTTTAACATATTTGTACTTTATCCCTCTACATTTCAGAGTCAAATATTTTACTTTTTACAGCATAACATTTATTTAAAGAGGCCCTTTTTTGCAAATGTAATAAGAATCCAATATGTAATTATTATTTAATGTTGATATCTACCAGTTGGCATGTCTGTACTGTCTCCTCCTATAATCATGTTATTTAGCATATTAAATATTGGCACAAATGATCATCTGCTAACACAAAGGGCCATATTGCTAGAGCCCTAAATAACACAGTATGTCACCCTGTTCTCTACATGTCCATGGAGTAATGCTACACTCACTATAGCACGTGTGCTCCCTGGCCATGAATCATTAACCATCTGCTGGTTGGGAGGAACAAGAGGAAGGGGGGAGGATGACAGAGAGAGAGGGAGAGTAGAACAAAGTCTGCTTTTTTATGGCTCCTATAAGACCCTAAACAAAGGATCTGTTTAGTTAGCCTGGAGCATGATGGGAAGATTGGGATGAGAGGGGGGGGGGCGGAGGCGCTGGTTAAAGACAGAACAGAGAAGCTCAGTAATCACTCGTTAGGAAACGCTGCTCATGACACTGATAATTGTCTTTTATTGTCTTTACTGTAACTGGTGTTTTATCGCGAAGCAAGAAACACAATTGGTGGTTTAAAATAATACACACTGATATATATCAACAAGTATTACATGGGTTACTGTGATATTTTGTACAGTATGTGCAGAGTTGGAAATTAAATGGTTGGAGTACATTTACTCAAGTATTGTAAATCGTTTTTAAACATATGTGTACTTTATTTGAGTATGTACATGTACTTTATCCCTCTACGACTCTACATTTCAGATTCAAATATTGTACTTTTTACTGCATAACATTTATTTAAAGAGGCCCTTTTTTGCCTTTCTGTGGTTTCCTCTTTCCTGTGGTGTCTTATATAGGTTTTAGTGCATGTTAATGGTCTGCAAAGGCTAAAATCCCTGTGTTCCCTTCAGAAGGAGTTGCTCTCCACACACTCCGCCCCGCCTGAAAACCTCCATTGGACTCCTTTGTTTACTTACGGAATATATCACTTGCGCTCCTATTGGCTAAGCGCTCCAACACATTGTACGTGATCATCTCCAAGCAGTTGACCACATGTGATGCTTACTGGCAGGTAAGCCTTTAAAAACAGCATTCCTGAGGCACCAAAAACAGTGTTTGAAGCACAATGACGTGTAAACCTTGTGGGGCTGGTGGGACAACAAATAAAGCTAGAATGCTAACCAATAGCATGCTAGTAAGTTAAGAAAACTTATCTCCAAAATAGCTCTCCATTCATTCCATTAAAAGTGCCTCAATAGAGCCTGAAAAGCCTCCATTGCACCCCATTCACTTCAGGAACATAATGACATCACTATGTACCACTCGCTCTTCTATTGGCTAGTGCTCATTGTACGTGATAGGCTAAGGGGCGGGACATCTCTAAGCTGGTTGATCAATCACAACAGAGCCGGCCAGCTAACCAATCTGGACTGGGACCAGACTGGGCTCTGGTTTCAGACAGAGGGTGAAAAGAGGTGCTGCAGCACAGGCAGTATGAGACAAATAATGATCTTTTTGAACATTAAAGGGGACCTATCATGCAAAATGCACCTTTGTACGTCTTTTATACATGAATATGTGTCCCCGGTGTGTCAGGGAACTCACCAAGTGTCAGAAAACACAACCCTCTCTCTTTTCTTCCATACCCAAATCTCAAAAAACGGGGCTTTAACTGATCTTCTTCTTCTTCTTCTTTCGTGTAACGTCAGAGATCCAACTCGGTGTTGTGTAGCCATGCCCGCATCTCTGGTCCTAAGTCGAAGAGGCTGGCTTCCGAGGGTGGTCTATATAAAGGGCAGGTGGTTATTATATGTTCGGCAGTCTGTTTACCTGATCTGATACCGACTGATACAGATTTGAAAATAGTTTGACGTCAGTGACGAGGAGCTCCTCCTATATGGCCAACTCTCCACCAATCAGGGGAATGAGAGGTTGCCGTGGCATGGTAACAGCATGGTAACAGCATGGTAACAGCATGGTAACAGCATGGTAACATGACGCTCGTAACTCGGCCCCCTCCTTTGCAGGGGGGCGTGGTCAGCTGCAGCGCATGCAAAGACAGGGTGGAGGAGAGCAAAATAGAGCGAAATGAGGCATGGCTAAAATGCATGATCTGTTTGGTATTTTGAAAAAGAAAACGTATAAATATACCTTATATAGGTGTGGCCCTACAATATATCATTCAAATATAGCATGATAGGTCTCCTTTAAAGCAAGGAGACATGTCACAGAGACACGACACTGATATACACCTGACAATTAGCAGAATATGGCCCCTTTAATTACTTTTAGGTTAACTCTTAGTGAACGGTGCCCAAGCTAACAGGGCTCCTACCTGCTTCAAAACAGTCACCTCTGACCCATACCTAAAAAGTCTCCAGTGTCTAAACTATTCCCGCCCTTTGGCACTGACCTCCATTCTGATGAAGAGCTCTAAAGAAACAGGTTTTTCAGGATATTCCTCACCTGTTTCATAGAGAGCCAATAGATCAACAGATCTCCACTCAGTCCTTGCACACCTGGAAAACACATTTTACACAAGTTTGTAGAGTTTAGCTTTACACAATCTAGTCGATATAACTGATAGACCAACCTAGCATTACAGAAACTCTTTACTGAACCCTATCGTTAAGTCTCCTTCCAACCTGCACTATTGCCCCTTTCACACCAAGGCTTTTCCCGTTCTAGCTCCGTGCTAGAGCTTTTCTGGTTCGGAACCGGTTCTTCGGTTCAGCTCCCGCTCTGTTCACACCGCTCAGAGCCCGACTGGTGCTGCGTCATGACGTAACCGTTTGCGTGGCTGCTTCATAAAGCCAAACCGCGCGGAACCCCCTCACATCAACAACAACAACAACAACAACAATGGCCGATTGTATTGAAGCGCTACTCGTTTTGATTTTGCTCTGTAGAAACGAAATGGAAGAAATGGGACGACTTTACTACCAACTTTACAGTCGTTACATGCTACATTCAACAGTTAAACAGTGGGCCAAAATAAAAAAAGATGGGTACTAGTCGAGGGCCGGACTGGTTCAATGTTTATTGCAAAACTTATTGAAATGAACTTATTGCACATATTAAACCTGGAACTAACAAAGCTTAAATTATTGCCTATAAAACAACATTACACAGGGTTAGGCTTTTTGTTGTTGTTAGAGGTTGATCCTGCCCCGCCCCTGCCCCTGCCCCTGCCCCTGCCCCTGCCCCTGCCCCTGCCCCTGCCTCTGCCTCCGATGTAAGCGTGACATATGCGGTGCTTGCTTTCTAGACCGACAACTTTTTGGTGCTTGAAACAAACCGGATTCCGGAGCTTAAAGGCGGCTCCGCTGCGGTGTGAACAGGAAAAAACTGTGCTTTTCAAGCTCCAGCTCCGAACCGACCCTGGAACCGCGTTGGTCTGAAAGGGGCATATTATATCATGGATGTATTTCTGTACCTCTCTCAGTCCTTCAGCAAGCTATTCACCATGAAGAAACATACTTTACTTTAAGAGTACAAAAGCTGAACCTACAATAGCGCATTTCAGTAGATTCAGTCAGTGATGCTGATGCCCTTTCATAAACTAAACACGTCTAATTGCAATATCCTGCTGAATGTCTCTGATTGTGAAGCCAGAGCACTAAAGGACTCTCACGATGCTAAACGCACTGCAGGTTTAACAAGAAGGTGAAAATACGAGTCTTTGAGTGTTGACTCAGCCGGAGGGAGATGAATGACAGCCGTGACAAATGCTATAATTCACAAGTACTATAATATTCTTTTTATCGTGACATTCTCCTCCAGCATACGAGCCGGTGGAAAACACCTTTCAGTGCTGCCAAACATCAATGACATGTTCCCTTTAAACAATTGCACGGCAGTAAAAATATGTTATTGATTTCTTAATGGGTCCTCATGACAGCTATTACAGTGTAAAATGAAAAAGCAGCCCCATGAATCAGTAATGTGTGTTTAGCATTTACGCACCTCTATGACAGTATCATCACAGACTGAGAGCAAGGAGCAAATGGTTGCAGCACTGCTGTTGATAGTAGAACAGGTGCGTATGTGATTGTTATGTATGATTGTCGTCTCTAGCAGAGTCTGAGACATTTGGTTTTGAGTGTGTAAGAGCTGCAGGAAAGCTAAGGTTTTTCCATTTCCTTATTAATCTAAAAGCCTACATTTAAACTGTGGAGGATTTTGACATGCAACTCATTGGTGACATTAGAAGAAAGAGAGACCGAAGAGACCAAAATAAAAGACAGTTTTCATGTTAGCTTTGTCCCGCCAGAATTGGTGTTAAAATGACAAAAAAACGGTCCTGTTTTTTTGTCATTGCTGCGTCATCATCTCTACAGCACATCCTATTTTTTGGAATAAAGTTTGTCGTGCCATTACCCGTCAGGCACTAAACACATTCCCTTCTCATATGCAGGGGAAGAAATGGCAGCTTTAAGTTATTGTATCTTGATGTGGGATTGTGTTGTCGGAAATATATATATATATATATATATATATATATATATATTTCCGACAATATATATATAAATTAGAATCACTTTTAAGTATATTATTCAGTTAACTCAAGAATGCCAGACTATGGACATCAACGTATTGTGATTATTTGTAGTATCTTCAAACAATCATCACTTTCCCTTACAATAAACTCACGTATACCTCTAAAGGTTTTTTAGAAGCTGATGCAAATGTGTGTTTTCACAGCGCAACACTCACCAAAAGCCCTCTTGGTGGGCCTGCTTCGCGCACCACAATGACTCATTGTGCATAAGATAATGCTCACAAAGTGCATGTGTGTGGCAGCAAACAGCAGTGTGTAGCAGTAATGGCAGGGGGGGTAAGAACCAAGCATAGCTGCAAGCTGTCACTCTCTCTCCGACTTAAAGAGGCAGTGCGCTAACTCTGCATACAACACACACCCCGTTACACACCAGCTATTATACCCTAACAGCCAGTCTGGAGGAAATGAAGCACGCACACACACACACACACACACACTCACACACACATCGCATCTTCAAGTGTTCTCTTTTGTTAAGGAGGGCAACAAAAGACATGGGGACAATGAAGGGGAGGAGATGGCTGCCTCTGAGGGAGGCAATGAATGAAAGAAGTAGAGATGGAGGCAGAAAAGGGAGAACAGAGGTGGTGTTGTTGTGATGGAAAGGTGAAGGAAGGCAGGGAAAAGGAGGACTGGATGAGCTGTTGTTGATAGGTATGGCATTTAACCACATGTGAGTGGATGGTGGTGTAGGGCAGTGTTTTTGCACCTGTTTGGAGCCTCGGTACATCTTTTACATTTAAGAAATCCCCTAGCAACCATACAACCAAAGCAGTTACTAAGTGACTCGTTCTAGCCTAATACAGCTTATATATAATGATAGTTTAATGACAAGTCTCTCTATTTGGCTATCAGTTAAGCTCCTAAGTAGCTAGCTTTGAGAGCTTTAACCAGTTTCTCAGTTTGTTTGCGCAGGCGAACAAATTGCCCATGTTCTTGTTTTGAAGTGACAGGTGTTTCGTGACAGGATGTTTAAGCTTGCTTTGGAACATGCCACTTTTGGATATTTATTTGAACCGATTAAGTGGTATTGGACAATTTTCCGCGGCACACCTGACCATCTCTCACGGCACAGTGGTTGAAAATCTCTGATGTAGGGAATAGGAGAATAAGATGTGCTCTGGGACCTTTGCACGCAGGCAGGAGAAGGTTCTTCTGTAACCTTGTTCTTTTATCTAGGAATGAAGGCATTTGCATAAACAGCATTCGGAAGAAAAAAAAGAAAGCCAGGGACACGATGCCGGCCAGAATAGCCTCATTTTGTGGATTTATCGCAGCCCAAGGTCATTAACGTGTCCTTGTTCTGACCAAACCCTGTGATTTGTCCTTCACTTCTAACTCCCAGCCTCTCTGCTTGGAGCGCCTCAACATTCACGTCACACACTTACACCTTCTACCATTTGTTTTTCAAAGGTTTTATTGTCATATGCACAAAGCTACAGTGGAGAAATGGCAATGAAATTCTTCTGACCTGAGCTCCTCCAACAATGCATATAATAAAATACAAAATAGTGCAAGAAGTCTATATACATGTCAATAGAATATGGGATATGTACAAGAACAGAATATGAAATTAAATAATGTTAATTAAGACAAAATGAAATACGGTGATAACTATTTATATTTGATTTGATTTATTTCGAATGTATAAAACCAGACAAACTTAAGCAGTGTAAAATGTATATACAAAAATATTACTGATTCTAAATTATGTATAAACAAATAATCTACTTAATTACGCATCTGGAAAGGGGTGGGAAGAAGTTTACACTTATTTAATCCCACCCATTCTCCCAAAAACTAAATTATTAACATATATATATATTTAATTTGTTATAATTTTTTCTTTAAGGAATACATTTGTCATTGAAAAACAAACAATCAAACAAAACAACAAATAAATAAACAGATAGATAAACAAACAAATAAACCAACAACTACATAACAGAGGTAAATTATATTCAAGAAAAGATCAAATAACAAACCAAATAAATAAATAAACTGCAAAAATAAATTAGTATATTACAAGATGACAACAAGAATGTTTATCGGACCATGCACCATTTTACCATGCACACACACACCCGTGCACGCCCATACATAGATCTATACATGCATACATCCGCATACAGCTCCCCGCCCACACACCCTCCAGATCTGAGCAGAGGAGGCTGTGTTTTCCCGATACCTCGTCGAGACCCAGTGGCAGGAAAGTGGCCGAATGCATGTGCGAGGATGGGGGTGGGATTAGAGCTATTTAAAGCCGTCTGTCTCTCCAGGCTAAAGCACCAGATACATCCCCCCCCCCTCTTCTCCTTCTCGCATTTTTTTCCATCTTTCCACAGAAAGCATCCCATGCACCACTGTGGCTCAGTGAAGCAGGCATGCAGGCCTCCGTCCCTGGGCTCAATCCACTTATGTAACAGTGTCAGTGGTGGGGAAGGAGCACCATCTGGGCCTGGAGCTACTGTACGCTCTGTCCTCACTGTGTGTGCCTTTCTGAAACAGAGGGAGGAAGGGCATTGTTGCTGATCGCTTGGTTGCAAGTCCCTTTTTTTATGAACATGAACCCCTCATTTGTGGTGATTTTTAAATATTAGTACAAGACCGTTGAGTGAATAAACCTTTGGGTTCCACTTATGTTTTTTCAGAAACTGTGGATGTTAAAAGTCACCTATTATGCAAAATTCACTTCTTCATGTCTCTTCTACATCAACATATGTCCCCTCTTCTTCATGTCTCTTCTACATCAACATGTGTCCCCTCTTCTTCATGTCTCTTCTACATCAACATGTGTCCCCTCTTCTTCATGTCTCTTCTACATCAACATGTGTCCCCTCTTCTTCATGTCTCTTCTACATCAACATGTGTCCCCTCTTCCTCATGTCTCTTCTACATCAACATGTGTCCCCTCTTCTCCATGTCTCTTCTACATCAACATGTGTCCCCTCTTCTTCATGTCTCTTCTACATCAACATGTGTCCCCTCTTCTTCATGTCTCTTCTACATCAACATGTGTCCCCTCTTCTCCATGTCTCTTCTACATCAACATGTGTCCCCTCTTCCTCATGTCTCTTCTACATCAACATGTGGAAAGAGACTCTGAAAGTTTCAGGAACAAAGATTCTCTCTCTTTTTGTCCTGATCCATTTCTATAAAAACCTGTCTGAAAATGAGCTGATCAGATTTTGGCCACTTTATGACGATGTGTTGTCTTGAGTAACCATTAGCCAATCACCAACCAAGGTAACCTTAACACCTGAATCTCCTCCTAGAGCACCATTGAGTTCTTTGTAACCAAATGTCTCTCAGAGGGGCGTGGGGAGGGGCTCCTTATTTTCATCTAAAGTAACAGACAGTGAATCAGCACTTTGGAAACAGGGCTGAAACAGAGGGGATTATGGGATGCTGCAACGATCTGTTTGGTGTTTGGAGCCAATCACTTTAGAGACTTGTTTTGTATCTATCAATACTCATATTGCCCGAGGCACAGGCCGAGGAGGTGGAGTTGCAGCAATCTTTGACTCAAGTTTACTTATCAATACTAAACCAAAATTAAATTATACCTCCTTTGAAAGCCTCCTTGTTAGTCTTACGCATCCGACCTGGAAAACTTTGCAGCCAATCTCATTTGTTACAGTGTACCGTGCACCAGGTCCTTATTCAGAATTCTTATATGAATTCTCTGAGTTTGTATCAACTTTGGTTCTTAAAACAGATAAAGTAATTATCGTAGGTGACTTTAATATTCATGTTGACGATGATAAAAATAGCCTTACTGTTGCATTTAACTCTATATCAGATTCTGTTGGTTTCTGTCAGAGTGTAAATAAACCAACCCACTGCTATAATCACACTCTCGACCTTGTTCTGACTTATGGTATTGAAATTGAGCAACTATTAGTTGAACCGCATAATCCTGCTTTATCCGACCACTTCTTAATAACTTTTGAAGTACTATTACGAGACTACAAAGCATTAGTCAAAAGCTCTTGCAGTAGAAACCTATCCGTTAGTGCTATAGCCAAATTTAAGGAAGAGATTCCACCAATACTTAACTCGATAGCATGTCTGCATGTAGGGGAGGAAACGTATACAAAATGTACAACACCCCAAATTGATCATGTTGTTGATAGTGCTACAGATGCGGTGCGAATAAAATTAGACTCTGTTGCTCCTTTGAAAAAGAAGAAAATAAAACAACATAGATTAGCTCCATGGCATAATGCCGAAACCCGCAAAATAAAGCAACGGTCGAGACAACTTGAAAGGATCTGGCGTTCCACTAAACTTGAAGAATCTCGTTTCATTTGGCATACTCTCAATGAATATAAGAAAGCACTGTGTAGAGCAGCAACAACAAAGCACAACCTCGATCCAGAGGTTTTAGCCAACTATAGACCTATTTCTAATCTTCCGTTCATCTCAAATATTCTTGAGAAAACAGTCGCAAAACAGCTGTGTGATTACTTAAAAAACAATGCTTTATTTGAAGATTTTCAGTCTGGCTTTAGAACACATCATAGCACAGAGACAGCTCTGGTTGAAGTCACAAATGACATTATAATAGCCTCTGACAAGGGACTTGTCTCTATTATTGTTTTGCTCGATCTCAGTGCTGCATTTGATACTATCGACCATGATATCCTATTGCAAAGACTAGAGCACTTAGTTGGCATACAGGGAACTGCTTTAGGCTGGTTTAGGTCCTATCTATCTGAACGCTCTCAGTTTGTACGTGTCAACGATAAATATTCCACGCAAACCAAAGTTAGCCATGGAGTGCCACAGGGCTCAGTGCTCGAACCTATTTTGTTCACATTATATATGCTTCCGTTAGGCAATATTATAAGGAATCATTCTGTAAACTTTCATTGTTATGCGGATGATACTCAATTATATTTATCAATCAAGCCTGATGAAATTAATCATCTAAATAAAATTCAAGACTGCCTCAAGGACTTAAAAACGTGGATGACCTTAAACTTTTTGATGTTAAACACGACCAAAACTGGAGAATCTACAAAACAAATTATCTAAAGATATACTTGCTTGGAACAATCTTCAGCAAGAATTGAAACTGAGCAATCTCATTCCTCTGCATGTTTTTAAAGCTAGGGTAAATGAAATGCTTGCCGATACAATGGGCACTTGTAAATGTCTATAACTATGTATCCTGTAAATATAATGTATAATGTCCTTTATTGTTTTATGTTTCATGTGGAACCTATATGCTGCAGGTCTCCCTTGAAAAAGAGATCTATGATCTCAATGGGACCAATCTGGTTAAATAAAGGTTTGAAATGAAATGAAAAAACTAACTATGGATGGCATTAATTTGGCCTCCAGTGAGACTGTAAGGAATCTTGGTGTTATATTCGATCAGGATTTATCCTTTAACGCCCACATAAAATCAATTTCAAGGACCGCCTACTTCCATTGACTTAACATTGCAAAAATCAGGCATGTCTTGCCTCAAAACGATGCAGAGAAACTAGTCCATGCATTTGTTACTTGAAGGCTGGATTATTGTAACTCTTTATTATCAGGGTGTACCAAGAAGTCAGTCAAGTCGCTTCAGCTGATTCAAAATGCTGCGGCTCGTGTACTAACCAGAGTTAGGAAAAGGGACCACATTACTCCTGTTCTGGCTGCCTTACACTGGCTCCCTATAGAACACAGGATAGAATTTAAAATTCTTCTTCTCGCCTACAAAGCCCTTAATGGGCAGGCGCCATCTTACCTTAAAGAACTCATTATACCCTACTGTCCTACGAGGGTATTGTGTTCCAAGAATGCAGGGTTGTTGGTTGTTCCTAGAGTCTCTGAAAGTACAATGGGAGCCAGAGCCTTTTCTTATCAAGCTCCGCATTTGTGGAATCAGCTTCCAGTTTGTGTTCGGGCGGCAGACACCCTATCCGTTTTTAAGAGTGCGCTTAAGACCTTCCTTTTTGATAAAGCTTATAGTTAGGGCTGATTAGATTCAGCCCCTAGTTTCGCTGATATAGGCTTAGTTTGTCGGGGGACATCTTACTTCTTCCTTCTCTCTGTCTATACCTGTGTACTCTCATGTTCCGATTAACCCTGCTTCCCCAAATTGCTTTCTTTTTGGTGTCTATATACGCCGGGATCCGGAGTGATGGATGATCCTGTTGCTGCGGTCCTGTGTCCTGGATCGCGAGCCCCGGATCGCGAGTCGTGGCTGTGGTCCCGGATCATGAGTCCTGGATGGATATCCTCGTGGATTCATCTTCCTGGGTCTCGTCATGCTGCTTCCCTGATGGCTTCCACAGGATTGTAGTTGACATCCTCGTGCATTCATCTTCTTATTACAGACACATGCATTTCCTAAACATTCGGTCTATATGCTGTAAAATGCATTATCTCTTCGATTTACACACGGCATCTATTGCACGTCTGTCCGTCCTGGGAGAGGGATCCCTCCTCTGCTACTCTCCCTGAGGTTTCTCCCATGTTCCCTTTAAACTGTGGGTTTTCTCCGGAAGTTTTTCCTTGTACGATGTGAGGGTCTAAGGACAGAGGGTCTAAGGACAGAGGGTCTAAGGACAGAGGGTGTCGTATTGTCATACTGATATTCTGTACAAACTGTGAAGTCCACTGAGACAAATGTAACATTTGTGATATTGGGCTATATAAATAAACATTGATTGATTGATTGATTGATTGATTGATTCATTCATTCATTCATTCATTCATTCATTCATTGATTCATTGTATATACCTGAGACCTATAATATATTGATGAAGAACAGTATAGCAGGGGACCTGTAAAGGTGTTGCAAGTCCCTTTTTTATGAACATGAATCCATCATTTGTGGTAATTTTTAAATATTGGTATAAAAGGATAAGACCGTTGAGTGAATAAACCTTTGGGTTGTTTTTTTCAGAAACTGTGAGTGTTAATCATGTTAACATGGATTTTTCCGTCTGCCTTTGAGTCTGATTATGGGTATTTTATACCCTGCTTTTCACAATAAAAGACCTAGTGGTTTTGCTTGGAAGCCAGGTCACATTTGGGGTGCCTCAGGGCTCCATCCTGGGGTCATATTTCCTTTCCTATTTACTTATTTTTCATGGAAATGCCATCTTAGACACTCCCTCGGGATTTGTTCTCATGCAGATGATACACCACTATATATTGCAATTGATTCTGATAAGATTTTAATTATTATTCTGTGTTTCCTATATTTCCATGTCATCTGGAATGAGACAAATGAGGGTTTCTGATCTGATAGAAGAAGTTACTACAACTAAATGAACTAAATATTCAGTTTTCTGCCCTTAGTCCAAAAAAGAGAATATTCCTACTTCCCAATGTGGCTAATGTAAATCAGTATTCCACTAATAGTTTCCCAGCAGCTGCATCCGTCCTTCCTTCAACCACCTTCTTGAAAAGATTGACATTGTGATGTTATTGTAAGTCTGTTATTTTGGGTCTGAGTCAAACTACAAACCTAGCTTAAACGGTGGAAAACTGCACCATTAATCTCTTTTCCCCCCACAGCTGATGTAAATTGGAAAACCTTTCCCTACTTGAATGGATGGGGGCTAGTTGTGTTTCCTGTTCTGAACCCGTCACTCCATACTTGTTGATGTTGTGAAGGCAGTGGACTGTTTGCGGCTGGATTCACGCTGGGCTGCAGTGACAACAGGAAACAAATCTTGTCGAAGCCATTGCCAACCTAAAATGGGATTTAAAAAGTATTCCCGCTTAAAACCACAGGTTGTTTTTCGGCCCTGGCAGGGGTTAGTTATGGCGCATCTCCACTGCAGGGCCTTGCACGGCTTAGTATGGTATAGTTAGGCCTTGGTAGGCCAGGCTCACTTTATGCTGCGTTTCCATTACAGTTTAGGAACTGGGGTAGTAACTATAGTAACGCAGTGTAGGCGCAGCCGTGACGTCATCTTACAAAACACAAAAGCAACATCAGCCGTTAGCTGTTAGCCCTCAGAGCTCACAGCTCCTCATATCTGTTCAGAAACTAGACAAAAGTTAAACAAGTACAAACCACAGACTGTCTGTGTCATGGCGAATATAGTCGCTGGTTTATTTATGTCTGTAGGCCGTTGTTGTGAGTGTGGACGGTCGGAGCATATACGTTATACGATCTCCATTCAGAAAACACGCACTTTAAAAGGGTTTTCACCTGCCGTCTGTCTGCAGACTTGTCAAAGCATTAATTCATGGTTTTTACTATCCGGTATCAGTATGTTGTTACTTCGGCATCATTTTGAAACGTGTATTACAATTAAATCACGGTAAAATATGTTCATTTTGTTGTAGTTGTAGCCCCCTTGCCAGCGATTCTCTCACAAGTTTAGCATACTCAGCCTGGTTGTTGGCCCGGAAAGAACTTCGATTTTGGGTAGTGGAAATGCGCCATTACAGTGCTCGCTTGTATGTATTTGAGGAACAGAGGTTGTTATACCTCTAAGGCTCTATGTTTGACTATACTATAAGAGAAACATGGACATTTTAAACATAGTCATATACCAATTTATCTGTGAATGTTATTGCTTCAATAAGGCAGTCATCCTCGTACTTTCTTCTTCTTGTCTCTGATTTGATTAATTGTTTCTTTGTGTTTATTCTATCCCTCCAGCTGTCACATACGTCATCATATGCTGACTATTAATGGCTGGGTCAGGGTCTCTTATTTGTTTCCTTCATACTTTATTCTCCTTTTCCTTTACACATTTTAAAGACCATCTTACTTCCTTATTGCCTTCTTTAGCCTGCTGGAAATGTTCCTTCTCATCTTCAATTCTGTCGACCTTTTGTTGCTCCTTCTGACCCTGTTTCTCTGTTTTTTCACAGCTGTTCTTCCTCCGGAGTCTTTGCAGTGCTTTATCTGTAATCCAGTGTTACACCTGGAGTTTTAAACACGTTCAGAAAGCATGGAACAGCAGGAGACGTGTTTATGAGTTCCTATTCAGATAATATACCTCATCACCGTTCAATCAGAGTCATTCTTCTCTGTCTGAATGCATCAGCTTATTGTTGCGTGTAATATCTTGAGCTATTGTCGTGAATGGGAAGTTATTTTTGGGCTTACAGGTTGTGAAAGTAAAAGTAAATTGTATGCCAAGACAATCTTCTAGGTAACTGCAGTATATATGATTTGCCAGTCAATATATAAGTATTTCTGTACGCTATTTATTGCTAAAACCATACCATTTAAAGAGTCCCTACTATGCTTTTAAGGGTTTTTCCTTTCCTGTAGTGCATTACTGTATATACGTTTTTGTTCATGTTCTGCAAAAGCAAGCAAAAGTTCCAGATGTTGTTATGGTGTGGATTAAAAGATGTAAAAAATGTCCAAACATATTTTGTCTTACTTACCGTCATAGACCTATTTAAATACTTGCTTATTGAAAAGCTAAGCATTTTTGTAGCTGTCTAATAATAATCAGATAATAAATGTACCCATCATGCACTGGGGTCACGGCATGATTCGTGTCTGTTCAGGCGTTAACTTCCACAGGTCGAGCTGGTCCTCTTTTCTCCAATTCACACAATCTGACTCCTGTTATCTCACGCCTCAGCGACTAAATGGCACACGGTTGATCTGCTGCAGGTTACAGAGAAACGGATTCAGTTCAGATGTGACCTGCTGCATTTCATCAGAGCGAAGAAGTGCCAGTGGAGAGGATTGTGTAAGTGGTATGTGTGTGTGTGTGTGTGCGTGCACGCGTGTGTAGCCCTGCAGTCTCTTCCCTGATTGGCTGTAATGACCCCCCCCTCACACTTTCAGCCCGGCCGTGGGCAGGCAGTCTATCGCTGACATCTGCTCCCAGGACCCAGGATTATATCTCGGGTTTTTTATAGAGATCCTGAGTGTTGACCTGTGGATTTTATTATATGCAGAGGGGTATAATGAGATGATTGAGACAGTGAGAGGAGCATTCAGCAGGCACATAATGTGGTTTTAAAGAGGCCCTATTGTGCGTTTTGGGATTTTAATTTCCCTGTAGAGTGTTATATAGGTTTATGTGCATGTAAATGGTCTGCAAAGGCTAAAGTCACAAAGTTCAGGAACATGGTGATATCACTCAGGGACACTTGCGCTTCTATTGGGTAGCGCTCCAACACATTGTACGTCATAGGCTAAGGAGCGGGACATCTCTAAGCGGTTGATCAATCACAACAGAGACGGCCAGCTAACCAATCAGAGCAGACTGGGCTCTGGTTTCAGACAGAGGGTGAAAAGAGGTGCTGCAGCACAGGCAGTATGAGAAAAATAAAGAGCTTTTTGAACATTAAAGAACGTAGACAAGTAGAGACACTACATACTGATATACACCTGAACATCAGCAGGAGAGGACTCTTTAAAGTAGAGACACTACATACTGATATACACCTGAACATCAGCAGGAGAGGACTCTTTAAAGTAGAGACACTACATACTGATATACACCTGAACATCAGCAGGAGAGGACTCTTTAAAGTAGAGACACTACATACTGATATACACCTGAACATCAGCAGGAGATGACTCTTTAAAGTAGAGACACTACATACTGATATACACCTGAACATCAGCAGGAGAGGACTCTTTAAAGTAGAGACACTACATACTGATATACACCTGAACATCAGCAGGAGATGACTCTTTAAAGTAGAGACACAACATACTGATATACACCTGAACATCAGCAGGAGAGGACTCTTTAAAGTAGAGACACTACATACTGATATACACCTGAACATCAGCAGGAGAGGACTCTTTAAAGTAGAGACACTACATACTGATATACACCTGAACATCAGCAGGAGAGAACTCTTTAAAGTAGATACACTACATACTGATATACACCTGAACATCTTTACAAAAATTGTTCACACATCTTTTTCACATTATTACGAAACAGGTAATGTACTGAATAATGATTGACAGCACTAATACATACATGTGAACAGCGTGTGTGCAGTAGAATTACAGCTAACACCTCAATGGGAATTCCTCATAACTCTAATGTAAAGTGTGTGTGTGTGTGTGTGAGTGAGTGAGTGAGTGAGTGAGTGAGTGAGTGAGCGTGCTAATGTTGCCCTTTACAGTAGCTCTCCACCCATGTTGACTGACGTGTTTTATGGTGACAATAAAAGCCTCCTGAAGCAGATTGTAACTGCAAACACACACACACTAAAGCACATCGAGTGTAGAGTGAAACTTGAGTTACAACGTCCCTCGGCGGCAATTTGCCGAGTGGTGCAAAGATACCGTGCGTAGTGAAAAAGTGTGTGTTCTGTATTCATTGCACGCCTTTCTTCTTCTCCTTCCTCTCGGTCAGCAATCCCGGCAATCTCCCTGCACACAGATTCAAGCCATCGACTTACTGCGGATCAAACCCAATTATGTCTGATCAGCAACACAAATGGAGACGCATGGAGAGAGGAGCATGTTAGAGGATCATTTCAGATTAGGGCGCTGAGCACTGATGTAGTATTAAATACAAGAGGGGGGGGGGATCTATGACCTCCAGTCAGTAATTGTGTTTATGAAAAGCAACCACCAGAATAGAAAGCAATCAATTATAATTGGAGCCATCAATCTGATGCTCTTTACTGCATAAGGTACAGGATGAGTTATGGAGTTGCACTGATAGACCGCAGCAGACTTTGGAGAGTTTCTCCACGGGATTTTACACAGGAAATGGGTCACATTGTGGATCGAGATCTGCGCAACGTGAGCAATTAAATCCCCAAATCTTCCAGAAAACAGGTGCAGGTACTTTATCTTCATACTGAGCCTTCAGATGGACTCTCAACCCCCGGGAAGCTTTTCATCCGTCAGTAGTTTTGCACTCAAAGCAAAGCAAAAAGGCAGACCTCGACTTTCAACACAGAATCTTTGGATATTTGAAAATAGGGTCTCTTAGTTTTCAAATACTCTTTACTCTAATACAGGGGTGTCAAACTAAGAGCCACATCAGCATTATGGTTGCACTCAAAGGGCCGGTTGTAACTTTAACACTATATAAATATACATGTAGATAATATATATAAAATAATGTATTATATTACATGATTGCCTCTGCATTGGATTATTATCGGATAGGGTAATAACTTCACAATTAACTACGTCTGAAAGCAGAAGTATATAGGGCGACAAATTGCAAGTCTCTTCAGTGCTCATGTCACAAAATGAGATGCATTGTGGGACATGTAGTTTATGGGCAACCTGCTTCTGTAAAGCAGCATGTAACCCAGGCCCGGTTCTACGGGGGTGCATTGCACCCTCAGTTGAGTCGTTATGCACCCTCATTTGAAAAATGAACAGTATTAAAAGTGAAAAATATTACATATATAATAATATATAATTTCATACTCATTTTGAAGCTCATGGTTTCAAAACCGAGATTGGCTGGAATATTCATGTGAAAAAGATACCATCTTCTGCTATGCATGTAGACATTTCGGTTCAAGTAAGTCAGATGCCTTCACCACAACGGGCTACAACAACTGGCGCCATGCTCTTGTAGGCTACGTGATAAGGGACTGGGAAGGCATGAATCAAGCACAGAGCACATCCATAGATCTCTTAATGTTGCTCTCAAAGTGCACCAGATTGATGCTTTTAACTTCAATATTTAAAAAAAAATCTTCCCGGGGGAGCTTGTCCCCGGACCCCCCTAGAGGATGTGAGGACCCCCCTAGAGGGTGTTAGGTTCACTCCCCACTTGTAAAAATAGCACTTTACCAATGCACCCTCTCTAATCTCAGATGCACCCCGAGTCATTTTGTTCTGGAACCGGGCCTGATGTAACCGTACAATAAACGTATTATATTCTTTGCAAGCTCTTGCGGGGCCACATGAAATGAAGTCGGGCGCCGGATTTGGCCCACGGGCCTTGAGTTTGACACCCCTGCTCTAATATAATACATATATTGTGACGGAGCGGGTCACAGAGTGACTGACTCCGCCACTGACAGCCGACACACACACACACACACCACACACACCAAACATTTCCTGTTCTCTTCCGTCAAATGAACCATGCAATTTCTTATTTATTTTACGTTTGCTTAATTATGGGGAATGATTATGTTAAGAGGTGGTCAACCTGTTTATGTTTGGGTCGGATTCTTTTGTTGAAATATGGTTTTGAGTTGATTGTGTCACCTGTTGACGGTGAGCCTGTGGGAGGGGCTATGGGGTCAAAAGGGACGGTGTTGGTTCCTTGTATTTTCTCGGACTGTGTCACTCGGAAGAATGTTGCAATGAAGGCAACAGTTGGGACATGTTTGGGAGTTGGTTGCAGAGAAGGCAACCCAGAGCATGTTTACTAATGAGTGATGGACGGCCTGTTCAGGATTTTATTTTGTTGTAACTTGTGCTGGTTCGCTATTATTATTTTTTGTTGCTGATATAAATAAAGTGTTTTTGGAGCTTAAACAACCGACTAAGTCATGTATCGAATGGACGAATTGAACCCGTCACATATAAATACAATTGAGTTGCATATTAAAGAGGCCCTTTTCTGCTTGTTGGGGTTTTCTCTTTCCAGTTGTGGTTTTTGTATGTAAATGGTCTGCAGAGGCTAAAATCCCTGTGACACGGTTTCTGCACTGAGGTCACCAACGCTAGCTGAAGGGCTTTATCTTCACTAGACACAATTGACATTAAGCTCATGTGATAGCATAGGGATTTGTGTGTAACAGCAAGAGTATATTAAATGTTGTTTAAAGCAAATAGATCAGTTTCTAATCTGCCCAGACGACTTTATAAAGATTACATGTCTCAGTGTCTTGTTGCTGTATATCCACAACTGTGATGCAGGCTTAACTAATACATGTTCTAGAGACAAAAACAATATACAATTCAAACTAAATCGGCTTTCATACGTAACGAACAGCTTTTATTTGCATTACGTAGCCTAAAGGTTAGGTAAGTCTGAATGAAGACACCTCCCTTGAGAGTGTTTTGTTCTTGTTTTCCTTTTAAACCGTCAGATGACACGAGATTACAGGAATTTGTTTTGGCACTGCAGACGTGATAGTGCGGGGTAATGAGTTTAATGTCTCTGCACACACGGCGTTATCAGCCGTGTGTGTTCCCTGGGAGTATGAGACATGTTGTTCTCCGGGGTTATTTTCAGAGAAACAACATGTCTTAGGACACAAACAAGAGGCGCTTTCACATCGCAGTACTTTTCCCACAAAGGTTCATCATAACTTAGTTCATGAGAACTCTTTAGTTTACATGAACTATCGCGTTCACACCGGAAAAAGTCCCTGAGGGAGGATTAGGCAAATGAAGCCGCTGACATCACTTCTTCTTCTTCTGCTTTGGGTTTACTGGCAAGCCGCAAACCACTTCACGGCGGGTATAGATATATTCAATAGATATATATATAGGGATGGGAACGATTAATCGAATATTCGATATTATTCAGGTATTCGAATAATTATTCAGGTTTTCGAATATGAGTTATGAATATTTTTATGAATTTTTTTTTGGGAGGGATGCCTAAATTGATTACATATTATCAAATTGAATAATTCAATGTATGCGACAGTGCCATAGCTAAATGTGTTAGGTCTAAAGGTGTGTTTTGCTCCGCTCACCGGTCCCTCACAGCGGGCAGAGCTGCAGGTGCTGATCTCTCTCTCTCGCGTCCGGTTATACTTCACTTGCGTTTATATCCAAATCCATCAGATCTAGCTAGTTCTAGCTAATGACATGGCTGCTGCCCCTCCCTACACGCAGATCACGCAGACTCAAACCTCATTTTAGGCCCAAACGCACTCCGCAGCCGTTGCGAGGTTCCAGCGCTAACAGTTCATGAGCGTAGACATGCTCATATTTTTAAACAAGAATGAGTAGCCTATTGAATAGCTGCATTCTGTGCATAGGCCCTGTTATATGGGACCTTATTTCGGAAAAAGTATGTATTGAAGTCAATGGGGAGAGAAAGATTATCTTTCGATCCCGTTTGAATTGTGCCACGAATTACACACATGATGTTTGTCAATTTAAAAGATAATTTTGCAAGTCAAAAAATTTGTCGTAAAACTATTAAGTAATACTTTTTTTTGTGTGAACTGCATCTCCCGTCTCGCACCACACACCAAGACGGCCGTCACGTTGAAACATTTCATTTATTTCTTTCAGAATGAGGCGAAAAGTAAGTCTGGTCACATTGAGAGCTGTACATACACACAAGGGGAGTTAGTCGGTTCCCTGAGAGCCAGCATGCGGGACCGGGACTCTGGGATTTGTTGTCTTTCTAGTTGCGTATTTTTCATAGTCTTATATTTCAACAGTTTTACGACAAAAGTGTGACTTTTTTTGACATGGAAATAATTGTTTAAAATTGACAAACATCATGTGTGTAATTCGTGGCACAATTCAAACGGGATCGAAAGATAATTCTTTCACACACACATACGGGTTTTGGGCCGAGGGCGACACCGTACTGCCGGTATGCACCATTTCACGCGAGGTGCAAGCAGAATATCATAGTCTATTGCCTTAATCAATATTAGTCAACTGTAAAATACCACATATATGCAATGGCATGATACAAATTATTGTGACAAGTGGGGTATTCACCTGGTGTTTCCAGAAGATAGACGTAGATGCTGCCAAAATCGACCGAAGGCCACTTTCGAGAGTCGTTTTTCCATACATCTGCAGGCAGTCTGTAAGGGCAATCGGACAACCCACATAGCTCTAGTTTACGCTGGTAGCGACCTAGAGCACACCCCTCCAGTCCAGAGATGTAATCCGAAGACATGCAGCGATTTCTTCGGTCGTTGATTCAGAAAAAAAACCTAGTGCGCTCTGCCTGGCTACGTTAGCTAGCTGTTTATATTAGCACCTCCAGGATATTAGCACCTCCAGGAAAATGGCGTATTTATATATATATATAAATACGCGTTGCATTGTGGGTAGCTCGTGACGTCACTGTGTGTGAAAGATTCTTTCTCTCTCCATTGACTTTCCCAAATAAGGTCCCATGGGTCGGAAGTAGATGGGCGGGACTTCGGTTTTTGATGTTTTAAGCATGAAAGCTGTAAGCCTACAGCTGTCAAACTGTGATCACCAGTTCAATACATTTGACAAATTCGACTTGGTTTCTATACTTATTTGAACATGTATTTATTTATTTCCAAAAGTTATTCAATCACCAAAATCGACCAATGGGTTCCAGAGAAACGGTAAAACCCCCATTTCCACCCAAATCACCTCAGAGGTGGAGTTTTTTGGCTAAACCTCTCTAGAAAGGTCAAATGTGACTTGTTTTGCATCAATCTTGATACAGGGTACTTATTATATGTTGTACTTTGGATTCCTAAAGCTTTTAGTCTAACTTACCATCATCCAAGGTTAGTTTTCACGATAAGTAAATAACTGAAATAACTGAAAACATGCTTTAATGATATCAGCAGCTTAACTCAAAAACAGTGTTTTCTCAACATTTTCCAGTCTTATCTATAGTCTCCTTCACACCTCCTCTTCCTGTTGCCGTGGTGAATTCTCCACATTCCTGACACTCGGCTGCCTCCTTTTAGGTCAGTGTCTCGGCCCCCGGCTCTTCACATCAACATCATCATCTTCGTCATTATTTCCCCCCCGCCAGAAGCCTCTCACATGAGTCAACGGTGTCTCGTACCGAGCAGCACATCTGCTGATATTCAGAGCTGCAGATTTAATTGTGCTGAGAGGTGTTTTTGGAGCAATCAACAGATTTCAGTGGGCTGAAACAACTCCTTAATTCATTAGTCTGCTCCTCGGTGTGACAGGAGTTCTGCTCGCTCCTGATTACACTGTGGAGAGCGCCTTCTGATTTCCCCCTGTGGCCCTGCAATCAGAGACGGATCACGAGAACACGAGCTCCTACGTCTGAATTAAGACGTCACATCACTTTATGACTCCTGAAACCATTTTTAATACTTTATGATTCGTTTTCCGACAAAAACCCATCAAATCGGAGGTGCTTCTTTGTCTTTATAGGCGTACATACTTGTTGCACTTCTCTTGTGATGGTTTTATAACAACAAAATACCAGCAAGGCATCTATATGTAACGTCAAATGAAAACACTTGAAGTCTAAATAATTATCTCATGGGTTTCAGACTAATCTAGGTGAGATTGTAAATTAATTGTAATCAAATCTGCACAACAGAAGGTGGGTGAATGTTTGTTTTTATACAGGCGATTATTACTGAAACCATTATTTGATTACTGAAGAACATAGTTCAAAAGATGACGCTGTGTGATTCGTATTCTGACAAAAAACTATCAAATCTGAGGTGTTTCTCCTTCGGTTAACAATTGATCATTGTATTTATACATATGAATACTATTGAACTGTTTTACGACAATGAAAGACCAGCATGTTATCTAAATTGGACGTCAAACGAGACATTTAACGTCAATTTTGATCAAATCTGCATAAGAAAGGAGAGATGAGTAATTGATTCCATGGCCTATACGATTAGGTGATTATTGTTTAAACCATCGGTTGATTGAATAAGAATAGGGGCGACTGTCGCTGCGAGGGAGTGCGGTCGTCTTTCAAGGTTGTGGGTTCGATCCCAGCCCGTGCAGTCAACATGTCGATGTATCCTTGGGCAAGGTGCTTAACCCTGAGTTGCTCCCGATGGCCAACGGTGTGTGGATGTTAGGTCCTAGAGTAAGGTACTGCTGTATGAATGGGTATGTGAAGCGCTTTGAGGGGCCTTAAAGACTGGATAAAGCGCTATATAAGTACAGACCATTTAACACGTTGACGTCAGTAAATCAGGACTAAAGCTCCGCACATCACTTTATGAGTCCTGAAACAGGCTTTTTTGTATATACGCTGTGTGATTCGTGTTCTGACAAAAGCGTCAAATCTGACGTGCTTCTTTGTGGGATAATAAAATAGTCTTTGATTTTATAGGTATAAATATGTGTTGCACTTCCTTCATGATGGTTTTGAACTAATTTAACAAAATACCAGCAAGTCATCTGCGTCAAATGCGACATTTCAATCAGGAGAGACTTTGGTTTAAAGAACATTTATTGACACATGCTCCATATGATGGAAAAGTTGAATAGTCTTTGGCGATTCGACGCTTATCCCTCTTTGCTGTTGGCAATCGCTCCGCATCATCATTTTGCACGAACTGACTTTGACAGCATCATTTCAACAGATTGGCACTTTATATAACACACACAAATAATGTCATCCAAAAAACAACAACAGTAGAAATAAAGCGCTGCGATTACCGGATTATTCCAAACAAAGGCTTCTGTATAGCGGACGCTAAAGCATTTCAAACTCGACCAAAGCCAGATTATTCGATTCAAATGGATCAGTGTTAAAAGTTGTTTTTCTAAGCAGTGAAGCAGCAGTGAGACGGCTGCTGTGTTGCCATAGAAGCTGATTCAATATGTAATTGCTAATGGGATCATTAGACGAGGGAGCGACGTGAGACGGGAAATATCCAATAATATGATGCAGCGTTAACTGGCTGTATCGACGTGCTCTTTAAGATGAGAACAAACAAGGATATCAAATTATTTTCATGCTGTTTTTTACCTTAAATGTGCTGTTTTATCTGCAGCATTCAAAGCCTGTAATCTATACTGTGATTACATGTAAACAAAGACTGCTTTAGTTGTGTTGGTATTGAGATTGAGATTGTGGCAGTCCAGTCAGTAGGGGCTTGGACTGTGAGCCGTAGGGTCGCCGGTTCAAGTCCCCGACCAGACATAAAATATGGAGTGTGGACTGCTACTTGGAGGGGTCCCAGTTCACCTCCTGCCCTGCCGTGGTGCCCTTGAGCAAGGCACCGGACAACCCCCCACTGCCTTTTGCTCCCCGGGTGCTGTGCAATAGCTGCCCACTGCTCCTAGTACTAGACTCCTGGTACTAGGATGGGTTCAATGCACACATTTCACTGTGTGCTCTGCATGTGTGAGAGGGTTTCATCGCTCCCATTCTATCTATCTATTCTATATTGATTACACATTGGGGACATTGTTTTGTTACAGCATGTTAACAAGGCTCTATAAAGTGACTATAGAATACTAGATAAGAGATATAAAATAATAAGTTAGAATATACCGTAATAGACCAAGATGCTATGTTAATAATATTAGTATTTATTACATGGCTTAGTTGAATATTTCAGAAGTCAATATGACCATCATTGCTAAGGAGGGAGAAGAAAGAGAAAGGAAAAGAGGGTAAAAGATGGAGCGCTGGATGTCAGATAAATCAGCAGAAGAAGACAGACAGACAGGAAGTAAACAATTACAGGAACACCGTATGGGCTCTGTAGGGTTTAAGGACTTGTCCGTGGAAACTGAACAGACTTGGAAGGTTACAGAGCTGCCTTAATTTTGCCTTTGCGTCGGGCTCCGTGATCACGCTGTCGGGCGTCTTTTTCCAATAATGCCTGCCTCGCTGCACATTATTCCTTAGTTAGTGTCTCTCATGTGACATGTATACATGCTTTAAAGGTCACCTATTATGCAAAATCCACTTCTTCATGTCTCTTCTACATCAACATGTGTCCCCTCTTCTTCATGTCTCTCCTACATCAACATGTGTCCCCTCTTCTTCATGTCTCTTCTCCATCAACATGTGTCCCCTCTTCTTCATGTCTCTCCTACATCAACATGTGTCCTCTCTTCTTCATGTCTCTTCTTCATCAACATGTGTCCCCTCTTCTTCATGTCTCTCCTACATCAACATGTGTCCCCTCTTCTTCATGTCTCTTCTACATCAACATGTGTCCCCTCTTCTTCATGTCTCTTCTTCATCAACATGTGTCCCCTCTTCTCCATGTCTCTTCTACATCAACATGTGTCCCCTCTTCTTCATGTCTCTTCTTCATCAACATGTGTCCCCTCTTCTCCATGTCTCTTCTACATCAACATGTGTCCCCTCTTCTACATCAACATGTGTCCCCTCTTCTTCATGTCTCTCCTACATCAACATGTGTCCCCTCTTCTTCATGTCTCTTCTACATCAACATGTGTCCCCTCTTCTTCATGTCTCTTCTACATCAACATGTGTCCCCTCTTCTTCATGTCTCTTCTACATCAACATGTGTCCCCTCTTCTTCATGTCTCTTCTACATCAACATGTGTCCCCTCTTCTTCATGTCTCTTCTACATCAACATGTGTCCCCTCTTCTTCATGTCTCTTCGACATCAACATGTGTCCCCTCTTCTTCATGTCTCTTCTACATCAACATGTGTCCCCTCTTCTTCATGTCTCTTCTACATCAACATGTGTCCCCTCTTCTTCATGTCTCTTCTACATCAACATGTGTCCCCTCTTCTTCATGTCTCTTCTCCATCAACATGTGTCCCCTCTTCTTCATGTCTCTTCTACATCAACATGTGTCCCCTCTTCTCCGTGTCTCTTCTACATCAACATGTGTCCCCTCTTCTCCGTGTCTCTTCTACATCAACATGTGTCCCCTCTTCTCCATGTCTCTTCTACATCAACATGTGTCCCCTCTGTGGAAAGAGACTCTGAAAGTTTCAGGAACAAAGATTCTCTCTCTTTTTGATCCATTTCTATAAAAACCTGTCTGAAAATGAGCTGATCAGATTTTGGCCACTTTATGATGTCATAACCATTGTGTAACCATTAGCCAATCACCAACCAAGGAGCCCCCCCCCACACACACACACACATTAGCCGCGTTCACACCGAGTACTTTGCTGTACTTAATACCCCAGGGCACTAAGTACAGATCGCGTTCACACCGGAATAAGTTCTCTGAGGGAAGATTACGCAAATGAGCCGCTGACGTCACTTCTTCTTCTTCTGCTTTGCTGCCAGGCCGCAAACCACTTCACGGCGTATACTGCCACCCGAAGTCCCCGGCCGGAAGTCCCCGGAGTTGGGGACTGGCCTTCCGAGTAAATCGCCAGAACGCCGACACCTCCTCATCTCCACCACTCCCATGTTTTCTTTTGTGTTGCCATAAGTTAGTCTCTCTGCGTTTGTGCGCTAGGGCTAATGCTAATAATGCTAATGCGAGGATAATAAAATGGCGGCTCTACAAAACATTTCAGAGTTTTACGGGGGGCGTGGTTTGCAATCGACCAGCCAATTCAGAACTGTGGTACTTTTTTTCCCCAGGGAAAGTACCTGCTCTCAGCAGGCAATAAAAATGGGGTGAAAAGTTCCCAGCACTTAGTTATTTTTTTGGTGTGAAGGCGACATCAGCGGTACTAACGGAACTAAACGTGAAAAGTACGGGTGAAAAGTACTCGTGAAAGCGGCTCTTATCACCTGAATCTCCTCCTAGAGCACCATTAGGCGCTTTCACACCGGAGTACTTTTCCCAGTAATAGTTCCGATAGTTCCTGGGATTTTGCATCAAACTGATCTGGAACTAGAACTTTTTTTTTACCTTTTCACCCCCAGATAGTTCCTGCTAGAGAGCAGGTACTTTCCTGGGGAGAAAAAGGTTCCCATTTCTGATTGGCTGGTCGATTGCAAACCATGCCCCGTAAAGTTTTTGTGAAACTGCCATTTTATTTGCTCTCATTAGCATTATTAGCATTAGCATTAGCCCAGTGCACCAATGGAGAGAGACACATGTCAACACAAAAGAAAACATGGGAGTGGTGGAGATGAGGAGGTGTCGGCGTTCTGGTTGTTGTTTGCGACCTGCCAGTAAACCCGAAGAAGAAGAAGAAGAGAAGAAGAAGAAGAAGAAGAAGAAGAAAGAAGAAGAAGAAGAAGAAGAAGAAGAAGAGAAGAAGAAGAAGAAGAAGAAGAAGAGAAGAAGAAGAAGAAGAAGAAGTAATTTGCCTAATGTTCCCTCAGGGACTTATTCCGGTGTGAACGCGATTTACTAGATAGTTCCAGGAAATAAAAGTTCCGGGGAAAAGTACTTGGTGTGAATGCACCATTGTGTTCTTTGTAACCAAATGTCTCTCAGAGGGGCGTGGGGAGGGGCTCCTTATTTTCATCTAAAGTAACAGACGGAGAATCAGCACTTTGGAAACAGGGCTGAAACAGAGGGGATTATGGGTAATGCTGCACTGATCTGTTTGGTGTTTGGAGCCAAACACTTCAGAGACATGTGTTGTATATATCTGAGAGCTGTAATATATTGATGAAGAACAGAATAGCAGGGGACCTTTAATGTTACAAAAAGCTCTTAATTCGTAGCCTTTGCAGACCATTGACATGCACACACACCTAAAGAACAAACTACAGGAAGGGAAAACCCAGACAAATCACAATAGGGCCTCTTTAAGTCACATTTATCTCATTTTCTTTATTACTTCACTTCAAGTTCTATTTTAATTACACATTATTTTAATTGTCTTCGCTGTACAGGAAATGATGAGTCTTACATTTACAGTTTGTGTGGTGCAGATAGTTTAATAGCCCGCACGGCTGATAACATTTTGAGGAGAATAATTAACCGCACTGCCCACACATTAATTGACTTGCAGGGAAACGCTGGAAGCTAAATAAAAACATTATTACTCTGAAGGGTTTAACAGGAAACAACGAGATATACAGTATCTCTTCAGGATTCAAGCCACACGTCCATCAGCTAAGTTGTGATGAGTCATGCTGTTACACCATGCCTACGCACACACACACACACACACACACACACATTCCTCCCCCCTTTATTCTGCGAGGCAAAAAGCTAGAACACAGTATTCTTCACCGCCACCAATCCCTGCCCTCGTAGCTCCTGCCTAATTCAGTTACGTAACGGACAATGATACAACCCGTGCTCCTGGAAGACTCGTCTCACTCGCGCTGTGGGGAGAAGAGGTGGAGGAAGAACTCATATCTTATTAATGAAAAGCTGTATTTGTACAGGTGCAGCTCAAAGTGCGTTGACAACATGGCATGCATGAGAAAATGGACAAAAGAAATACCATGAAATAAGATGAAATAAATAATGATCAGTAAAAAATGGAAGACATAAGACAAAGTGAATAAATGCAAAAAATATATTAAAAAAAATAAGTAAATAAACCAATAATCAAAAAGTTAAAGATCTTGTACTTGAGTCAAAGTAGAAGTACTCAGATCTTGTACTTGAGTAAAAGTAGAAGTACTCAGATATTGTAGTTGAGTAAAAGTAGAAGTACTCAGATCTTGTACTTGAGTAAGAGTAGAAGTACTCAGATCTTGTACTTGAGTAAAAGTAGAAGTACTCAGATATTGTAGTTGAGTAAAAGTAGAAGTACTCAGATCTTGTGCTTGAGTAAAAGTAGAAGTACTCAGATATTGTAGTTGAGTAAAAGTAGAAGTACTCAGATCTTGTGCTTGAGTAAAAGTAGAAGTACTCAGATCTTGTACTTGAGTAAAAGTAGAAGTACTCAGATATTGTAGTTGAGTAAAAGTAGAAGTACTCAGATCTTGTACTTGAGTAAAAGTAGAAGTACTCAGATATTGTAGTTGAGTAAAAGTAGAAGTACTCAGATCTTGTACTTGAGTAAAAGTAGAAGTACTCAGATATTGTAGTTGAGTAAAAGTAGAAGTACTCAGATCGTGTAGAGTACTAGTGTACTTGAGTAAAAGTAGAAGTACTCAGATATTGTAGTTGAGTAAAAGTAGAAGTACTCAGATCTTGTACTTGAGTAAGAGTAGAAGTACTCAGATCTTGTACTTGAGTAAAAGTACCAGAGTGTAGGAATACTCTGTTACAGTAAAAGTCCTGCATTCAAAATGTTACTCAAGTAAAAGTAAAAAAGTATTATCATCTAAAATATAGTGAAAGAGACAGTAAAAGTAGTCGTTGTGCAGATTGGTCCATTTCAGAATAATATATATGATATGTTTTATAATGATTGATCATGAAAGTGTTCTCAAAGCTGGTGAAGGACTTTGTATACTGCAGGGTAGCTGGTGGATTTACTCCAGGTGGAACTAAAGTCTGATTTAACACTTGATTATATTTCATATCATTCATCCACATCTATGAAGTAACTAAATGTATTAAATACATGTAGTGGAGTAGAAGTACACCATGTACCTCTGAACTGTAGTGGAATAGAAGTACAAAGTAGAAAAACAGGGAAATACTCAAGTAAAGTACAAGTATCTTAAAATAAGTCTTAAGTCCAGTACTTGAGTAAATGTACACCACTGATGGTAAGCAGGATGCTGGTGGAGAGAAGGAAATGTGAAAGTAACGTTAATTAAGAGATAGAATACAGTTAAAACCCATCATGGACTAATGATAGGAAATGAATAACGTGGAGGGAAGGAGCCGGTGTGAAATTGTCAATTAGGATTTTCTTCCTGTGGCGGCTGCAGGGAATTGAATCAGCCGGAGATCACAGAGGCTGCACCAGCTAAACTGCAGATTATAAAATCAGCTTTAATGAAGGCACTGAAGCCTCTCTTACAGGAGGGGTTTTATATTTCACCATCCAGTTAGTGTCAGCAGTTTAACTGAGGACATATTTATATAAACGTGTTTTTGCAGATCACTAGAATTGACTGTAATGGCATTCATATTATATACACGTAGTGCATGCTATAACATGTTCTAGATTGTGAGAAACCTCTTTTTATACCGGCAGCAGGTCAGTCACCTACAATCTGTTTCACTGTATGTTATGTATACTTTCACAGATACAGGCACAATGTTGTTTTGGCTTGTGTAACCGTTAGCCAATCACCAACCAAGGTAACCACCTTATCACCTGAATCTCCTCCTAGAGCACTATTGTGTTTTTTTAAACCAATCATCTCTCAGAGGGGCGTGGCCAGCAGCAGCTCATTAGCATTTAAAGCTACAGACCCAGAATCAGCACTTTTGGAACAGTGCTGAATCAGAGGGCTTTATTAGGATCCCCGTTAGCATTAGCATGAGCATGATGCTACAATGAAGATTTCAGCCAATCACCTCAGAGATATGACCTATAATATATTGATGAAAAGGAGTATAATATGAGACCTTTAAGTACACTTTTTTAGTTCATGCACTTGATACTTCCAGTGCACGGTGATTGGCTAATGGTTACTCAAGCCAATAAATCGTTATGACATCATAAAGTGGCCAAAATCTGATCAGCTCATTTTCAGACAGGTTTTTATAGAAATGGATCAAAAAGAGAGAGAATCTTTGTTCCTGAAACTTTCAGAATCTCTTTCCACAGAGGGGACACATGTTGATGTAGAAGAGACATGAAGAAGAGGGGACACATGTTGATGTAGAAGAGACATGAAGAAGAGGGGACACATGTTGATGTAGAAGAGACATGAAGAAGAGGGGACACATGTTGATGTAGAAGAGACATGAAGAAGAGGGGACACATGCTGATGTAGAAGAGACATGAAGAAGAGGGGACACATGTTGATGTAGAAGAGACATGACGAAGAGGGGACACATGTTGATGTAGAAGAGACATGAAGAAGAGGGGACACATGTTGATGTAGAAGAGACATGAAGAAGAGGGGACACATGTTGATGTAGAAGAGACATGGAGAAGAGGGGACACATGTTGATGTGGAAGAGACATGAAGAAGAGGGGACACATGTTGATGTAGAAGAGACATGAAGAAGAGGGGACACATATTGATGTAGAAGAGACATGAGGAAGAGGGGACACGTGTTGATGTAGAAGAGACATGAAGAAGAGGGGACACATGTTGATGTCGAAGAGACATGAAGAAGAGGGGACACATGTTGATGTAGAATAGACATGAGGAAGAGGGGACACATGTTGATGAAGAAGAGACATGAAGAAGAGGGGACACGTGTTGATGTAGAAAAGACATGAAGAAGAGGGGACACGTGTTGATGTAGAAAAGACATGAAGAAGAGGGAACACATGGTGATGTAAAGACATGGAGAAGAGGGGACACATGTTGATGTAGAAGAGACATGAAGAAGAGGGGACACATGTTGATGTAGAAGAGACATGAAGAAGAGGGGACACATGTTGATGTAGAAGAGACATGAAGAAGAGGGAACACATGGTGATGTAAAGACATGGAGAAGAGGGGACACATGTTGATGTAGAAGAGACATGAAGAAGAGGGGACACATGTTGATGTAGAAGAGACGTGAAGAAGAGGGGACACATGTTGATGTAGGAGAGACATGAAGAAGAGGGGACACATGTTGATGTAGAAGAGACATGAAGAAGAGGGGACACATGTTGATGTAGAAGAGACATGAAGAAGAGGGGACACATGTTGATGTAGAAGAGACATGAAGAAGAGGGGACACATGTTGATGTAGAAGAGACATGAAGAAGAGGGGACACATGTTGATGTAGAAGAGACATGAAGAAGAGGGGACACATGTTGATGTAGAAGAGACATGAAGAAGACGGGACACATGTTGATGTAGAAGAGACATGAAGAAGAGGGGACACATGTTGATGTAGAAGAGACACGGAGAAGAGGGGACACATGGTGATGTAGAAGAGACAGGAAGAAGAGGGGACACATGTTGATGTAGAAAAGACATGAAGGTGAACTTGAGTGTATTTGTACGTTACAACAAGAAAGCGCCTGAGCACTTCTTCGTACACTGACTGAATCACCCTGAGCTGCTGCTGTGTCCTGAGGACCTTGAGCTTCCCGCTGCTCGCCCACAACAGAGCCGTACATTCCTGGGAACATGTGACTCTCCCCTCTGCTTCCCTTCCACGTGACCGCAGAGCTGCTTCTCCCTGGAAAACAGTGTGAGGCCTGCCGCACAGAGACACTTAGCATGTGTAAAATGATTTCTGATAGCACTGGCCATGCTAACGCTACATGCTACTCCACTGCAGCTGAAGCTAGTTCCACCACCACTGCAGATTGGGGGTTATGTGCTGCTCTGTTTGCCCAAGAGAGTCTTATTTTATTCATTTGTTTACCTAGCTTCAAAGCGTGCCCATCACACGTTTGGTAATTGGGTGGCCTGGCAGTTCTTCTTTGTCACACTAGGGGAAAATCGACTTGAAGCACACAAGTAGGCTAAGTGCTCTGTTTCAGCAGAAAGCAGAAAGTGCATAAAGGTCCATGTTAACATTTAGATGTTGTGCAAATCAAGCATACTAGTCTCACTAGGAACACCTGTGGCACATGTTATCACGGTGTGGGGTCTGAACGTTGCTTAAAAGGCCAACCATCACTTACACCCCCCTTTAATCAGAGGTCTATCCCTGTCTGACAGTTTAGGAATTCTGTCGAGAGTTTTCCTCTTAAAGGTGAAACGAATTGTTTCATAGGTCAGAAGAAATGTCTCGGACTGTGTTGCTCACAACCGTCATACATCTATATGTATTGGCATTACAAATGTGAAGCTCTACACAACAATATTTCAGTTGTGTAGAGCTAAAACTGCATTCACACGACGAGCAGCAAGACAGCTATGCGCTAACATAGGCGTTATGTAAATCGTGTAACATGTGTGGGAATATTTCCAGCTCAGGACTCCTTAAACCTTCATCTGCACCAAACTGCCTGTTCATGTCACGTCTTATTTTACCCTTACTCATCAACATTACTACAAAATACGAGAACCTCAGACTTGGAGAACTGACTCCAGAACCGGCTAGAGTCCATGCTGGATGTCACGGTCTGATGAACCAGAACAGTATCATCTGCAAAGAGTAGAGACGCAACTCTGACATTCCCAAAGCAGACTTCCCCTGACTGTGCCTTGAGTTATCACAAACAGAATCAGTGACATTGAGTCTGTGTTTGACTTTATGTCGAGTATAAGGACACAAGAACCGTATGAATGTGAGGTTTATCATACAGTGTGGGTCACCTCCGGTACAGTGTGTAAAACACAATGCAATGAAAGACTACTTGGCTTGAGGCGCCCAATATAAAGAATTACAGCATTCTGACATTCAGTTGAAAATCATATAAACAACTATCCATACATACAGAAGGGGAAACAGGTCATCCTGGTTCATTTCTGGCAATATTGTTTTTCTCAAATATAGACACAAATGCTGAAGTATATTGCTTAAAGGGGACCTATCATGCAAAATGCACTTTTTGATGTCTTTTATACATAAATATGTGTCCCCGGTTTGTCAGGAACTAACGCAGCGTCAGAAAATAAAACCCTCTCTCTTTTCCTCCCTACGCAAATCTCTAAAAACGGGGAACAACGGAGCTGATCCAGATTTGCGTAACATCTGAAATGTGGACCCACGGCCCAATCAGAAACGTTGCTATCAGAAACAATGCCCGACTGTTTTGGACGTAATATGGTCGGTGTTTACATTAGCATCGCTAACACTCAGAGCTAACCTGTACTGGAGAGCATGTGTGTGAAGAAGCAGGAAGTAAAAAGGAACTCACCTTGTGGTATAACCGGCAAGAGAGAAAGCCTTTGAGCTCCAGACTGTGAGAGAATCCTTGATAATCCATGATATGGCGTTTTATCACGGCAGCATTTAGTTTAGACAGTAGCTGCCAGGTCCCACATGAGCTCAGACCCCTCCTTTTTATTTATTTTTAAGCTTTATACCCCAAATCAGCACTTTAGAAACAGGAAGTGAAATAGAGGGATATGAGGCATGGCTAGAATGCGTGATCTGTTTGGTATTTTGAGCAAAACACTTCATAGACATGTTTTTTATATATTTTTATATATCTGAGAGCTGTGCTATTGCGTAAAAATAGCATGATAGGTGACCTTTAAATCATCTTGAATATTGCAGTGTTTTTGGAGAACTGTGTTTGCACATTCCCGGTCAGATCCACCCCATAAAATACAGCTCTAGACCGTCATCTTAGGAACAGTAAAAATGTAATGAAAAACATTGTCTCACAACAAAGGACACAAACACAGAACTATCTCTTAGTCGAGTTCAAGTACAACCAAATATAAATGCGTATGACCCGATCAGGCAGCAATATTTATATAAAAGAGATCTTAAAGAATCGAATAAGCTCAGCTGAGGGTTCGCCCTTTGCTTCCTTCTGTTGTACTCAACGACAGCAGGAGGACTTTTGATTTATGTTTCCGAGGATCAGTGCTCCAGGAACGATTCCAGCTGTTGCACCGACACAGCTGAGGCCAGAAGAAAAACACGAGTAATGCAATTAACCGATGAATCGGACGAGGAAGATGGAGATGGAGAGATCGTTGTATCTGAGGAAGAGGAGGGGGTTACAGTTTCCCGCTGATGTTCCCACACAACAGAGCCATATCTCAGCAGTGTCATCCTCTCAGCATAATTAATGAGATAAAAGTGCCCTTAAAGCCTGACGTCTGATTCGCCGAGACGTGGGTTCATGTTATATAAACACACACTCAGTTACATCTCAGAGGGGACGATGCAGTATTAACAGATGAGACGGGGAGTATAAAGCGAACGCTGATAGATTTGAACAAAACTGATTTTGTACAAATATTAGAAATGAAGGAACAAGTAGGGTTTATCTTTAATACCTAATTAGGTTTAGCTTTCATCATTTTACCAAACTAATCTCATCTAAGCTGTACATATTCAATGTCTGTAAATGCTATGCAATGTTTTTAATTGGATGTTTCAATTGAAATGGTTTTATTATTTTAGAGGAAAATCAAACTGACGTGTTTCGGAATCAGATGTTTCCTGGATGTTTCCTGGATCCATTGGACCAATTGGGAAACTTGGGTTTTCTTTAAGCCCTGCCTCCGATTCGTTATGTCACATCAATGGAGGGGGGGAAATAAAGGAATTTACCTCAAAACAGAATGATATGCTTATTGATAGATCTCCCTTTTCCAATTAGTCAATTGGGGAAAGTATTGTTTGGGCCGAATGACATCACTTGAATGACACTGAAGTTGTAGTACCACCGTTTGACCACAATGAACATTTGCTTTAAAGGGGATCTATCATGCAAAATGCACTTGGTGATGTCTTTTATACATCAAGATGTGTCCCCGGCGTATCAGGGAACTCAGGCAGCGTTAGAACATAAAACCCTCTCTCTTTTTCTTCATACCCAAATCTCTAAAAACGGGGCTACAACGGAGCTGATCCAGATGTGCCGTCCGATAAGACGTTATTTACGTCATAGTGGATGGCACCCACGTGGTGGACCCACGGCCCTATCAGAAACGTTGCTATCAGAAACAATGCCCTACTGTTTTGGACGTAATATGGTCAGTGTTTACGTTAGCATCGCTAACACTCAGAGCTAGCCTGTACTGGAGAGCATGTGTGTGAAGAAGCAGGAACTAAAGGAACTCACCTTGTGGTATAACCGGCAAGAGAGAAAGCCTTTGAGCTCCAGACTGTTTCAGAGAAATCCTTGATAATCCATGATATGGCGTTTCATCACGCCAGCATTTAGTTTAGACAGTAGCTGCCGGGTTCCGCATGAGCTCAGACCCCTGCTTTTTTCTTTTTCTTTTTAAGCTTTATACCCCGAATCAGCACTTTTGAAACAGGAAGTGAAACAGAGGGATATGAGGCATGACTAGAATGATCTGTTTGGTATTTTTGAGCAAAAAACTTCATAGACATGTTTTTTATATTTTTTTATTAGGGCTGTCAAACGATTACAAATTGTAATCAGATTAATCACAGTTTAGAAATGAATTAATCATGATTAATCACCATTCGAACTATGTCCAAAATATGCCATTTATTTATGTATATTGTTGTGGGAATGGAAAGATAAATGAAAGAAGGCGGATATATCCATTTAACATACAGTATGTATGTTTATTATTTATAACATTCAAAATGAAAGACAGCCCACACACCTATCAATCATCAAACCGTGGGGTCTTAATCCATTACGTGTTGATTTCTATCAACGGGGGGTACTTCAGGAAAGTCGACAGAGGGGCTAGTGGAGTACTTCGTGACCACAGAGTGTGAACGTTGTGATCAGCTGTTTTAGCGCAGTTCTCCAGTGAAGAAGTCTCCCTCCGCAGCCGGTTGGCGTAGTTTTGGCACAGTTCCGTTGTACAGACCGACGTTAACAGCAGCCCTGTCTGTGCACACGGAGACCGACTCTGTCGTCCGGTGATCTTACCGCTTTCTGGAAAAGCTTCACAAGTACGTCAGATTACGCACATAACCTGCGTACCAGTTATGTGCACCCCTGTACTCAGACCCGGCGGCAGACATACGTCTCTGGGCGGGCATTTGATGTACCAGGGCGGGCCCACTCCGAAACTTACATTTCCCGGGAAAACTGAATTGTGAAAGAGCTGACATGCTGAAAACCCAACCCCTGCAGGGGGGTCTGGGGAGATTCTCCCCCAGGAGATTTTTTGAAATACTAACATAAAATACACATTCTGGTACTCTCTTGAGAAGAAAAATAAATAAATCTATTACTACACAACATATTTAAAAAAAATGAATGCAATTTCAGTTTTGTGTTACTTTGTTCTGAAAGCTGAACCTGCTGCTCCTCACGGAGAGAAGAGGGAAGAGGCTGTGAATTACTTTACATTGTGGATAAGGGTGGAAAGCCCCCATTGTTCTGTGTGTCAAAATGAAAGACAGCCCACACATCAATCATCAAACCGTGGGGTCTTATTTAATTACGTGTTGATTTCTATCAACACGTAATGTTGTATCGATGTATATAGAGATGTACTACAGCAAAAGTATTCTCCGTGGGGACTTCCTGCAACAACACCACGTCGTTATCTTGATTCTGATTGGCCAGAAGACATTATCAAAGATGTTCTATTGAGAAGACGATCACTACGTGACAACAGTTTTCAAACCGTTTCTAGTCTTCGGTATTTCCAGACAAGTGACTGCTGAAATCAATCTTACTAACTGCTGTCTGTGCAATTTACTCCGCGCGAGTTGGCGGACTTTATTTAGCTTACTTTAAAGCCATTTATTGGTATGGCTGTAGCCTACCCCAAGTATACCCTGGCGCCGCCACTGAACATAATAATAAAACAATTAAAATGTTGTATTCAGCCCTGATTAAAGCAGAGGGCCCAAATCCTGGATGGTCGGGCCCAAATCCTGGATGGGCGGGCCCGGCCCCATGGGGCCCGCCCATGACGCCGGGTCTGCCTGTACAACAGTAAAAGTATTCTCCCGTCGGGACTTCCTGCAACAACACCACGCCGTTATCTTGATTCTGATTGGCCAGAAGACATTATCAAAGATGTTCTATTGAGAAGATGATCACTACGTGACAAAAGTTTTCAAAACCGTTTCTGGTCTTCGGTATTTCCAGACAAGTGGCTACTGAAATCAATCTGACTAACCGCTGTCTGTGCAATTCTCGGCGCGAGTTGGCAGACTTTATTTTGCTTACTTTAACATCACTTGAACACTTTTTCATGGTGGGGCTAAGCCATGTCTTGGTATGGGTGTAGCCTACCCCAGCCATACCCTGGCGCTGCCACTGGTGGCACGTATGGGGCGGGCCATTCTGCATTAAATGCGTTAAATGTTTTAACGCAATTAATTCAAAAAATGAATTACCGCCGTTAACGCGATCATTTTGACAGCATTAATTTGTATATATCTGAGACCTATGCTATTGCCTAAAAATAGCATGATAGGTCCACTTTAACTCTTGGAGCACTTCCTGTTGGCGTTGTTGCTGCGCATCCTGGCTCCAAAGATTGTTCTTCTTCCCTAACTTCCAGAACAACATGATCTTTAAAGGTCCCAGATTCAATTATTTTTCATGAATATATAATAGGTCTCAGATATATACAAAACATGTCTCTGAAGTGTTTGGCTCCAAACACCAAACAGATCATTGCAGCATTACCCATAATCCCCTCTGTTTCAGCCCTGCTTCCAAAGTGCTGATTCTCTGTCTGTTACTTTAGATGAAAGTAAGGAGCCCCTCCCCACGCCCCTCTGAGAGACATTTGGTTAGCAAGAACACAATGGTGCTCTAGGAGGAGATTCAGGTGATAAGGGTGTTACCTTGGTTGCTGATTGGCTAATGGTTACACAAGACAACACATCGTGATGACATCATGAAGTGGCCAAAATCTGATCAGCTCATTTTCAGACAGGTTTTTATAGAAATTGATCAAAAAGAGAGAGAATCTTTGTTCCTGAAACTTTCAGAGTCTCTTTCCACAGAGGGGACACATGTTGATGTAGAAGAGACATGAAGAAGAGGGGACACATGTTGATGTAGAAGAGACATGAAGAAGAGGGGACACATGTTGTTGTAGAAGAGACATGAAGAAGAGGGGACACATGTTGATGTAGAAGAGACATGGAGAAGAGGGGACACATGTTGATGTAGAAGAGACATGAAGAAGAGGGGACACATGTTGATGTAGAAGAGACATGGAGAAGAGGGGACACATGCTGATGTAGAGGAGACATGAAGAAGAGGGGACACATGTTGTTGTAGAAGAGACATGAAGAAGAGGGGACACATGTTGATGAAGAAGAGACATGAAGAAGAGGGGACACATGCTGATGTAGAAGAGACATGAAGAAGAGGGGACACATGTTGATGTCGAAGAGACATGAAGAAGAGGGGACACATGTTGATGTAGAAGAGACATGAAGAAGAGGGGACACATGTTGATGTAGAAGAGACATGAAGAAGAGGGGACACATGTTGATGTAGAAGAGACATGAAGAAGAGGGGACACATGTTGATGTAGAAGAGACATGAAGAAGAGGGGACACATGTTGATGTAGAAGAGACATGGAGAAGAGGGGACACATGTTGGTGTAGAAGAGACATGGAGAAGAGGGGACACATGTTGATGTAGAAGAGACATGAAGAAGAGGGGACACATGTTGATGTAGAAGAGACATGAAGAAGAGGGGACACATGTTGATGTAGAAGAGACATGGAGAAGAGGGGACACATGTTGGTGTAGAAGAGACATGGAGAAGAGGGGACACATGTTGATGTAGAAGAGACATGAAGAAGAGGGGACACATGTTGATGTAGAAGAGACATGGAGAAGAGGATGTTGCATAATAGGTGACCTTTAAATATTAACAATAGACCGGCTGCAGACACACAGAGTTTATAAGAGCACATTATCCATAACGCAGAGTAAAGCAGCGTCTGACTCTGACCTGCTGCTGCTCTAATGGGAGGAAATGGCTCGTGGTTCATCCAGCCCCGCTGTGGGAGTTTAATTGAATCAAAGCTCCGGTCAGAAATGAATTAAAACTCTCATTAAGCCCTCCTCCCGTGTCTCAGAGACTAAGCTGGCTGCTGCTGGAGGTCTGGTGTTACGGCTCCGCGTGTGAGTCAGGCTTCAGTCGCTCACTCCCATCATTTTGTTATTTTAATTTGCCGGGCTCACGGTGAGCCTGATGAACCAAACAACAGTGTGCCCGTCTCGTTGTTTAATCCCAAACCACTCACAGTTTGAGCAAAGTGCGGCAGCAGAGCTTGTGCTTCATATCTCCCCGAGCACGGCGAGGATAATACACTATCACGGGACCATTGAGTTTGATAGCAAATGGGATTGATTGAGGGTTTAACATGTAAAAGAAGTAAGATATAAATAGTGTTGGAAATATAGAGGTGGGAGAAGTACTTAGATCTTGTACTTGAGTAAAAGTAGAAGTACTCAGATCTTGGACTTGAGTAAATGTGGAAGTACTCAGATCTTGTACTTGAGTAAATGTGGAAGTACTCAGATCTTGTACTTGAGTAAATGTGGAAGTACTCAGATATTGTACTTGAGTAAATGTGGAAGTACTCAGATCTTGTACTTGAGTAAAAGTAGAAGTACTCAGATCTTGTACTTGAGTAAAAGTAGAAGTACTCAGATCTTGTACTTGAGTAAAAGTAGAAGTACTCAGATATTGTACTTTAGTAGAAGTACTCAGATATTGTACTTGAGTAACAGTAGAAGTACTCAGATCTTGTACTTGAGTAAAAGTAGAAGTACTCAGGTCTTGTACTCGAGTAAAAGTAGAAGTACTCAGATCTTGTACTTGAGTAAATGTGGAAGTACTCAGATCTTGTACTTGAGTAAATGTGGAAGTACTCAGATCTTGTACTTGAGTAAATGTGGAAGTACTCAGGTCTTGTACTTGAGTAAAAGTAGAAGTACTCAGATCTTGTACTTGAGTAAATGTGGAAGTACTCAGGTCTTGTACTTGAGTAAATGTGGAAGTACTCAGATCTTGTACTTTAGTAGAAGTACTCAGATATTGTACTTGAGTAAAAGTAGAAGTACTCAGATCTTGTACTTGAGTAAAAGTAGAAGTACTCAGGTCTTGTACTTGAGTAAAAGTAGAAGTACTCAGATCTTGTACTTGAGTAAAAGTGGAAGTACTCAGATATTGTACTTGAGTAAATGTGGAAGTACTCAGATTTTGTACTTGAGTAAAAGTAGAAGTACTCAGATCTTGTACTTGAGTAAAAGTAGAAGTACTCAGATATTGTACTTTAGTAGAAGTACTCAGATATTGTACTTGAGTAACAGTAGAAGTACTCAGATATTGTACTTGAGTAAAAGTAGAAGTACTCAGGTCTTGTACTTGAGTAAAAGTAGAAGTACTCAGATCTTGTACTTGAGTAAATGTGGAAGTACTCAGATCTTGTACTTGAGTAAATGTGGAAGTACTCAGGTCTTGTACTTGAGTAAATGTGGAAGTACTCAGGTCTTGTACTTGAGTAAAAGTAGAAGTACTCAGATCTTGTACTTGAGTAAATGTGGAAGTACTCAGATCTTGTACTTTAGTAGAAGTACTCAGATATTGTACTTGAGTAAAAGTAGAAGTACTCAGATCTTGTACTTGAGTCAAAGTAGAAGTACTCAGGTATTGTACTTGAGTAAAAGTAGAAGTACTCAGGTCTTGTACTTGAGTAAAAGTAGAAGTACTCAGATCTTGTACTTGAGTAAATGTGGAAGTACTCAGATATTGTACTTGAGTAAAAGTAGAAGTACTCAGATCTTGTACTTGAGTAAAAGTAGAAGTACTCAGGTCTTGTACTTGAGTAAAAGTAGAAGTACTCAGATCTTGTACTTGAGTAAATGTGGAAGTACTCAGATATTGTACTTGAGTAAATGTGGAAGTACTCAGATCTTGTACTTGAGTAAAAGTAGAAGTACTCAGATCTTGTACTTGAGTAAAAGTAGAAGTACTCAGATCTTGTACTTGAGTAAAAGTAGAAGTACTCAGATATTGTACTTTAGTAGAAGTACTCAGATATTGTACTTGAGTAACAGTAGAAGTACTCAGATCTTGTACTTGAGTAAAAGTAGAAGTACTCAGGTCTTGTACTCGAGTAAAAGTAGAAGTACTCAGATCTTGTACTTGAGTAAATGTGGAAGTACTCAGATCTTGTACTTGAGTAAATGTGGAAGTACTCAGATCTTGTACTTGAGTAAATGTGGAAGTACTCAGGTCTTGTACTTGAGTAAAAGTAGAAGTACTCAGATCTTGTACTTGAGTAAATGTGGAAGTACTCAGGTCTTGTACTTGAGTAAATGTGGAAGTACTCAGATCTTGTACTTTAGTAGAAGTACTCAGATATTGTACTTGAGTAAAAGTAGAAGTACTCAGATCTTGTACTTGAGTAAAAGTAGAAGTACTCAGGTCTTGTACTTGAGTAAAAGTAGAAGTACTCAGATCTTGTACTTGAGTAAAAGTGGAAGTACTCAGATCTTGTACTTGAGTAAATGTGGAAGTACTCAGATCTTGTACTTGAGTAAATGTGGAAGTACTCAGATATTGTACTTGAGTAAATGTGGAAGTACTCAGATATTGTACTTGAGTAAATGTGGAAGTACTCAGATTTTGTACTTGAGTAAAAGTAGAAGTACTCAGATCTTGTACTTGAGTAAAAGTAGAAGTACTCAGATATTGTACTTTAGTAGAAGTACTCAGATATTGTACTTGAGTAACAGTAGAAGTACTCAGATATTGTACTTGAGTAAAAGTAGAAGTACTCAGATCTTGTACTTGAGTAAATGTGGAAGTACTCAGGTCTTGTACTTGAGTAAATGTGGAAGTACTCAGGTCTTGTACTTGAGTAAAAGTAGAAGTACTCAGATCTTGTACTTGAGTAAATGTGGAAGTACTCAGATCTTGTACTTTAGTAGAAGTACTCAGATATTGTACTTGAGTAAAAGTAGAAGTACTCAGATCTTGTACTTGAGTCAAAGTAGAAGTACTCAGGTCTTGTACTTGAGTAAAAGTAGAAGTACTCAGGTCTTGTACTTGAGTAAAAGTAGAAGTACTCAGATCTTGTACTTGAGTAAATGTGGAAGTACTCAGATATTGTACTTGAGTAAAAGTAGAAGTACTCAGATCTTGTACTTGAGTAAAAGTAGAAGTACTCAGGTCTTGTACTTGAGTAAATGTGGAAGTACTCAGATCTTGTACTTGAGTAAATGTGGAAGTACTCAGGTCTTGTACTTGAGTAAATGTGGAAGTACTCAGGTCTTGTACTTGAGTAAAAGTAGAAGTACTCAGGTCTTGTACTTGAGTAAAAGTACTCAGATCTTGTACTTGAGTAAAAGTAGAAGTACTCAGATATTGTACTTTAGTAAAAGTACTCAGATATTGTACTTGCGTAACAGTAGAAGTACTCAGGTCTTGTACTTGAGTAAAAGTAGAAGTACTCAGATCCTGTACTTGAGTAAAAGTAGAAGTACTCAGATCTTGTACTTGAGTAAATGTGGAAGTACTCAGATATTGTACTTGAGTAAATGTTGAAGTACTCAGATCTTGTACTTGAGTAAATGTGGAAGTACTCAGATCTTGTACTTCAGTAAAAGTAGAAGTACTCAGGTATTGTACTTGAGTAAAAGTAGAAGTACTCAGATCTTGTACTTGAGTAAAAGTAGAAGTACTCAGATCTTGTACTTGAGTAAAAGTAGAAGTACTCAGATCTTGTACTTGAGTAAAAGTAGAAGTACTCAGATATTGTACTTGAGTAAAAGTAGAAGTACTCAGATCTTGTACTTGAGTAAAAGTAGAAGTACTCAGGTATTGTACTTGAGTAAAAGTAGAAGTACTCAGATCTTGTACTTGAGTAAAAGTAGAAGTACTCAGATATTGTACTTTAGTAGAAGTACTCAGATATTGTACTTGAGTAAAAGTACTAAAATCTTGTACTTCAGTAAAAGTAGAAGTACTCAGTGTAGGAATACTCTGTTACAGTAAAAGTCCTTCATTCTCAAGTAAAAGTAGAAAAGTATTATCATCAAAATATAGTAAAAGTAGCGACAGTGAAAGTAGTCCTTGTGCAGATTGGTCCATTTCAGAATAATATATATGATATGTTTTATAATGATTGATCATGAAAGTGTTCTCAGAGCTGGTGAAGGTGCAGCCAGTTTGAATGACTTTGTATGTTTGAGTAATACTTGAGTAAATGTACTTAGCTACTTTACACCTCTGGAAATATACAGATCCCAGGATCACTGACCTTTTCCACAGGAACGCTGACTGTAACTAACCACCTTATTAACGGAGCACAGAGTGCGGTTTTGTGTCCGGAGAAAGAGGAAGCTGTGTGTCGTAACCATACACTGTTTATATAAAGGTTGTAACCCAGCAGGAAAACATCCCCAGTGTTTCTGCTCTGAGACCCTCTCCTCTGATGCTGCGTTACGTCTGTGTGACACTGATGCGTATTCTTATTATATCACAATATTATCCTCATGGATTCAATGAAGTACAAGATTAAGTGTGCAAAGCTTGTTTTGATTTGCTGCCATTATAATATAATATAAGATATGAATAATGCAAGGAGCTTCAACTGTAATGCTGATAAATACCTTGTATAATATGTGGAGGTAAACAGCTGGCTGAAGGACTTTCAACATGAGGGATATAAAGAAATAAATACATCTTGAAATGTGAAACATGAGCTCCCCCTGCTGCCTGAAAAACGTCTGAGTACTTTGTCCACCTCCAATAGAAATGTACTCATTATATATATATTTAAGTACTGCAGTGTAGTACAGTTTGAGCAGGGGTGGAAGAAGTACTCACTAGTACCACAGGGTAGAAATATTGTAACAAAGGTGGGTAACCAACTTTACTCAAGTACTGTGTTTGAGTCCATAACAAGGGTGGTAACATTTTGGTACACATATTCACCATCAACACGTTGTTAATTAACATGCATATTAGCTCTTTATTAATAATAATACATTATATTTCTATAGCGCTTTTCTTGAACCCAAAGACGCTTTACATTTGGGAGGGATGGTAGACAAACGAAACAAAAACTAAAAATGTCATTATTGTTATTAGTCATTATAAAACACTTATTAATGCCTAATTCTACACGACCATATTCCACAAGTACTCGGCCATTAGTTTTTCCTCAATGACCCTCTAATTAGTGTTTATTTATTTGTAAGTAAGGAAGTTGTTGTACATGAGTTTTGGTCTTAATATGCTCTTCTCAATATGGGCATAATAAGGCAGCAGCAGTACCACAACAATAGTAATTCTCCCATAATAACACTGAACAAATATGGTATATTCTGATGTAGCAAGACAAGTGTTAATTGTGTCAAAATAACTTAACATTTTGTATTTTCTAACTCAGAATATGTTCACTCATAAGATAGTAGTTTGGCTCTAATATGCATGTTAATGAACAACTAGTTGATGTGAATATGTGTCTAAAGGGTTGTATTCTTCATAATTAAAGTTTATTTTTGCTATACACCTACCTGCCTAATCCAAGTACCTTTTTCACTTCTGGCTCTTATTAAGTAGGATTTTTATAAATAACTTGTACTTGTAAACAAAGTATTTTTACATTGGTGTTTGATCTGAATGCTTCTTTCACCTCTGGTAAAAATGATGCCGAGTGATGCATTGGCTCCAGGAGGTGGCAGCAGAGCAGTAAAACCCCACAGAAGAAGAAGATGTTGGTTTGTCATGTTTTTTTTACAAATGTTTTATTGAACATTTTTTAAAACAAACAAAAGCTTGGTGAGGATATCATCAACATAAGTGCAAGACATTCATTCACAAGACAAAAATAATACATCCAATAAGAGCCAAAACAACCATTTGAGAGGCATTAAGCTTACTTAAAATAATAACCATTTGGAAATGTCATTGCAAATCTTTATAGACATGTTACAAGATTGTATTTTCCTAAGGGACAGAAAAAAGGACTTGAACTCATTTATGAAACAGGGAAAGGAGGGCTTGCCTCCTCTCCATTTACTACAATGTAAATGATATTTACCCAAAATAATAATTATATTTACCAAATCAGATATGGGAGAATCCAAATTATCAATATAATATAAAATGTGATATGAAGGCCGGAATGTTTGTTTAACAACCAATCTCTCATATTCGACCAAAACAATTTAGAAAAAGGGCATGAGAAAAAATAAATGTTCCAACGATTCATCAGATAAATTACAAAAGGAACATGGTTCCACTTCAAATCTTGAATTTACAAAAGTAGAAACCGGGTAGATTTTATGAACAATTTTAAAATGAGTTTCTTTTGCTTTAGGAGAAATAGGCCATTTTATAAAATAGTGTTACGGTGTGTGCAGGAAGCAGGAGCCAAATGCAGATTTAAGTGTCAAAAATATCTCCTTTATTTCAAGGCTATACTAGAAACAAAGACAGAACAGAACACTCACCGAAGACCAAGTCAAAACACAAGACGAAGCGACAAGGACAGAAAACAAAACTAAGGCCAACAGGGTGGGTGGAGGACGGGCTTGGGCTGACAGCGGAGGACCCGGAAGGGGTCTCGGGCAGACAGCCTGGGGGCAAGGCAGAGTTCAAGGAAGGGGAACTCGGGCGGACGGCCCGGGGGCAAGGCAGAGTTCAAGGAAGGGGTCTCGGGCGGACGGCCCGGAGGCAAGGCAGAGTTCCAAAAGGGGTCTCGGGCGGACGGCCCGGGGGCAAGGCAGAGTTCAAGGAAGGGGTCTCGGGCGGATGGCCCGGGGGCAAGGCAGAGTTCCAAAAGAGGGACTCGGGCGGACGGCCCGGGGACAAAGCAGAGGTCAGGGTGGGGCGAAGGCCAAACAGCTCCGGAGGCCGGGCAGGACCCGGTGTCGGCCGAACAGGAACCGGAGCCGGTGGGACAGGCTTTGGCAGGATCCCCCACGGAAGAGGACCAGCAGTTGGCAGGACCCTCGGGGAGACAGATGATGGCGGGGCCTCCAACGGAACTGGACAAGGGGTTGGCAGTACCCCCGGCAGGACAGGTGATGTCGGGGCCTCCAACTGGACTGGACATAGAGCTGGCAGGATCCCCAGCGGAACCTCCAAAGGCACGGGACATAAAGTTGGCAGGACCCCCGATAGAAGAGTAGTCGGCGGGACCTCCAAAACGGAACAGGACAAGGGATTGGCAGGACCCCCGGCAGAAGAGTAGTCGGTGGGGCCTCCAACGAGACAGGACACAGGGTTGGCAGGACCTCCGGCAGGAGAGTAGTCGGCGGGGCCTCCAACGGGACAGGACTTAGGGTTGGCTGGACCCCCGGCAGAAGAGTAGTCGGCGGGACCCCCAACGGGACAGGACACAGGGTTGGCAGGACCCCCGGCAGGAGAGTAGTCGGCGAGAGGGAACTTGAACGGAGACTCAAGAGGTGAATCGAGAGGGGACCCGATAGGGAACTCGAGAGGAGACTCGACAGGTGACTTGAGAGGAATTTCGAGAGGGCACTTGAGAGGGAACTTGAGAGGGGACTCGGGTAGGAACTTGAGAGGGGACTTGAGTCGGTCGGTACGCCGACAGGACACGGGGAGCTGGCGTTGGCTGGAGAGCCAACAGGAGAAGAGGTGCTGGAGTCGGCCGGTACGCCGATAGGACTCGGGGATCTGGCGTCGGCCGATGAGTCAACAGGTGATGAGGAGCCGGAGTCGGGACCATGACTGCTGGGGCCGGTACTTGAGCCCGGAACCATGGCTGTAAGGTCCGGAGCTGAAGCCTGGATCATGGCTGTGTGGGCCGGCTTTGGAGCTGGAATTGAAGCCGGAACCATGGTTGCCGAGGCCGGAACTGGGGCCGGAACCATAGCTGCTGGGGCCAGAACTGGGGCTGGAACCATGGCTGCTGGGGCCAGAACCGGGGCCGGAACCATGGCTGCTGGGGCCAGCACCGGGGCCGGAACCATGGCTGCTGGGGCCAGAACTGGGTCTGGAACCATGGCTGCTGGAGCCATAGTTCCTGCTCAAACGGATCTACTGGGCCCATATTTCAGGTCGGTTCATGATGTTACGTATTGCGCCGAGGCTTTGGAACGTGTGTCGAGTAATCCCCGAAGATTTTTGTGAAGCATGTTTCAAGGCTTGTATCGTTTTGGGTCAGTGACGTCATCGATGACAAACGAAGCCTCGCTGCCTGTCGATACCACGTGACTGCTTCAGGAAGCGATTCAGATCGGTTGAACCACAACGCTCATACCCATGGATGTATAATAACAATATAAACCCTCCTGTACCCGGCCCCGGTGACACGATGGAATTAAGAGAGCTCAGACCCTCACTCATATAGAGGTCGGAACATGTCATAAGTATCAATAGATACAAGCATAAATAGAAAAAAACATCAATAAAAACATGAATAAATATGTTGCAGTGTTTTCAGGGAGCTTCAGTGTGTGTGCTGCGGCTCAGCTGGAAAGCAGTTGACTCACGACCGCGGGGTCCCTAGTTCAACGACTGAACAATACGTATTTGTTGTCGTTTATAAAAGCTACAGCTAAATGAGATAATGTAGTTAATGTATTCTTTGATATGGTTTAGCCTTTCTCCGGCTACAACATGGTTAAGTTTACGAATATTATTAAGGAACACAAATCCCTCTTTGCAATGTTTCCCAGCCTCCTTAGGCTTTTCAATCCAATCCACTTTATTTATATAGCACAGTTTAAAAACACAGGGTTTGCCAAAGTGCTTCACAATGAACATAACATTATAATAAAATATAATATTACACGAATAGATTAAAAAAGCACACATAAGAATAAATACAAGGCACATAAAGGCTATGGACAGACAGTGAAAGCATACAAATAGGTATGACACAGCTCAGACTGACTGGTAAGCGAGGGAAAAGAGGTGGGTTTTTAGGCGGGACTTAGTGGGCTTCAAGAGTGGGCGACAATTTACCATGAGGGGACAGGTCGTTCCAGAGCCTGGGGGCTACCGATGAAAACGCTCAGTCTCCCCTGGTCTTTTTCTTTGTTTTTGGGACTACAAGCAGCAGCTGATGTACACCTGTAAGAGGTCGGAGATTTACTCTGGGGCCAGCCCATTAAGAGATTTAAAAACAAACAATAAAATCTTAAAATGGACTCTAAACTGGACAGGAAGCCAGTGGAGCGAAGCCAGAACTGGTGTGATGTGGTCAAACTTGCGGGTTCCTGTGAGCAGCCGCGCCGCAGCGTTTTGAACAAGCTACAGGCAGGCCAGCGAAGTCTTATTCAGGCCGGCATAAAGTGCATTACAATAATCTAAACGAGTTGAAACAAAGGCATGAATTACACGCTCAAAGTTTAAAAAGGATAAAACCGGTTTGATTTTGGACAGGAGCCTCAAGTGATAAAAACTGGATTTAACCACAGAGTCAGTGGCGGCTGGTGGAAAATATTTTTGATGGGGCTGTTGATAGAGTGAGTAAAAAAAATGTTGGGGAGAAATGACCCCTTAAATTAGGACTTCTGGTGATGTAATGGCGCGTCTCCAGTGCAGCGCGGAGCTCGCTTTAATGCTGCGTTCAGACCGGACGCGATGCGAAAATTCGCTTCGCTCTAAACGCTCCTATCGCATCGCTCTAGTCGCTCGAGTTTCACCGCAGCTGTCAGCTGTGTTTACTCGCATCATTCAAACAAGACGTGCTGGCTCGGGAGCTACAGCGACAACAACATGAACATATTTTACCGTGATTAAATTGTAATACACATTTCTAAATGATGCCGACGTAACAACATACTGATACCGGTTAGTAAAAACCATGAATTAATGCTTTGACAAGTCTGCAGACAGACGGCAGGCGAAAAACCTTTTAGAATGCTTGTTCCCTGAATGGAGCTTGGCTAAGCTAACACTATATATGCTCCGACCGTCCACACTCACAACAACAGCATACAGACATAAATAAACCAGCGACTGTATTCTCCATGACACAGACAGTCTGTGGTTTGTACTTGTTTAACTTTTGTCTAGTTTCTGAATAGATCGTATCTGTCCCCGGCTGTTTGAAGAGCAAGCATGTGAAACAAAAGATAGCATTTACCTGTTTGCATCCAGCTAGCCATGTGAGAAGCCTTGTCGATACGTTTTGTCTTTTTCACGAGCTTGCTGTGATATATAAAAATCGGGGTGGTCCGGTCCAAGGTCTTTAAGTATCAATTTATCTCCCAAACTTCTCCTTTCAAAAGGATTGGAGAGTAGCTCTTGGGCGGACCGAGTTTCCGGCGACTCCACCTGCACACCATTCTCATCCAAATACTGCGTCACCTTGGTTACTCACGAGTCTAAAAAACAACTCCTCACGTCAACGCACGTAAGCAACATGGGCGCTAACGTGAGCGCCCACGTGACCAAAATATTTGACGGCGCTGATTGGCTGAAATTATGTTTCGGCAGCACAGTTTACAATTGAGACTTTTGCAACCTGCTGGTTGCTGCTGTTTCGCTCGGGGGCTCTGCCCCGTAATAATAAACTAATGCCATGGGCAAGGCCAGGCAGGAAACAGGTGACTTATCAGTAACTTTAGACATCGTAACACAATTTTAAACGAGATTGTATTGTAGATTATACATTTTTGTGATACTAATTGTATGATATTTACCTTGTTCATTAAAAATTAAAAAATATTTTTTTTTAAATATATTTATTTTTATTTAATATTTATTTTTATTTTTTATCTTGTATCTGGCAAGAGGTGGGGCGGCTCCCCTAGCGCCCCTATGGGCTGGCCGCCACTGCACAGAGTTTCTGTTTATCTAATTTAAAAGCAAGGTCGATGTTGACACCCAGATTTGTGACCATGGCTTTTTTGTGACTTCTTTTCAATCACAATCATTCAACTGGAATAAATACAATACTGTTAACATGAAAATATGATTTAATGTTCGTTGTTTAGAGTTATTCTAAGGCTTTACTCAATGGGAACTCGGTATGAGATAGAGCACACTGTTGAGATGTCCAATCTGCCTGTTTTACACACTTTGACCAACAGGGGGGTTTGTGTTCAAATGAAGCCCATGATGAAGCCTCATGAGATGAACCCTTTTGCGAACCAATTGGCTGGAAAGCTTCAAAGCTTCATATATGGCTTCATCTCGCCATCACTAGTTACGGTGTGTGCAGGAAGCAGGACCCAAATTCAGATTTAAGTGTCAAAAATATCTCCTTTATTTCAAGGCTTAAGGCTATACTAGAAACAAAGACAGAACAGAACAGAACACTCACCGAAGACCAAGTCAAAACACAAGACGAACCGACAAAGACAGACAGAAAAAACAGAACTTAAATACACACAAGACTAATTAACAAGACACGGGTGAGGAGGGAGGAGAAGACACAGGGACACCAGGTGCACACAATCGGGTAATAAGACACACCAGGGAAACTAACGACAGGGAACCACAGACAGATCTAAAGACAAAACACAACGCAGACAGAAAACCAAAGACAGATCTAGACAAGACACAACGCAGACAGAAAACCAAAAACAGATCTAGACAAGACAAAATACAACACAGACAGAAACAGGCACGACTGGAGGTGAAGACCTTTCAAAATAAAACATGAAACAAAAGACGAGACAAAATACAATAAAGCCAGATCTTGACAGATAGAGCTTTTTCCATTACAGATAAAGTGTCAGAGTAAGTGAGAAATGAATTTAACTTCTGTTAGACAGCTATATGCCATACATGTTTGCACACATTCACAGTATGTATTCAGTATGATAGCTGTCTAGCAGAAGTTAAATGCATTTCTCACTAATGCTGACAATGTACTTAACCCCAAATAAAACAACCCAATAAAAAGAGTTGTTAAATAATAACTCATCTCTCTCTCGTTTTATTTTTGAGATTTGCCAAAAGCCACTGTGTCAATGTTGTCCTACTTGGGTTGCTGTCCGGAGTTGTCCAATATGGCGGGCCATCTCGCACATGCGCACTGCAGAACGGGCAGAGCTGCAGATCGGGTAGTGATATAATGAACCTAATGAACTCATGAATGATGTTCAGCTGCAGACACGTGTAGAATCAGCTGCAGGATACATGGCTCTTTTAGGGAGCATTTAAAAAGCGTTTCTATTTGGATCGATATTTTGTTTTGGTAAAAGGTTTTGTGAGCTTTTTTTCCTCGTCGATATTTTGTTTTGAAGAGAAGAATATTTTGGTAAGTTGATGTTTGATGCTGTGAAACACTTGCATTACAAGTTGAACAAAACACATGAGCATGGTTGTCGGTACACATTTTCAAAATAAAATAGCACTGTTATATAACGACCGATTTAACTTTAACAACAGTCTCGTAACATAACACTGTTTTACGAAACCCTATTATATATGTTTATTTCAACTATTATTTTGCAGTTTGGTTGCTCTTCTCTTTGTATAAAAGTAAATACAAATCTACGCCGCTTTTATTTTGAAGATATTCTGTCGGGCTTGATGTGGGTTTTTCGAAATGCAGACGGTTTTTATAATTGAACTCAATTATTGAAGTCAGTTGCTGTTGACCGTGTCCGTTTTCTACCCACCGACACTTCAGAAGCATTTATTTTGGGTGTCTTATTGTAATTATCGTATTACCCCTAACAGTTAGCCCGAAGCTAATCGCGCGGGCGGTAATACTGTGGTACTGTGGCTGGATTTATTCACGCGAGTATCCTGTGCGGGCGGTTACTCTCTGTTCCCTTTATAACACAACGGAATGATGAAGTCCCCACCCGCTCGGCCCACACTGTGTTAAATCAAACGTTCCTTATGTACCATGCGTGAGGATCTGTATTGTGAAGGATGAAAAAACTTCTATCTTTTAACTTCATTAGATTATTATCAAACGGTGGTTTTAAGAGGTAAATGTGCATTGTTTATATGATGATCTAATTTATATATTCTGGCAGAAAGAGCCACGTTATAGAACAAGGACATCGAGGTTTAGCCATTGTTATGGTTAGCTAGCTTGTCCTTCATAGACATGCTTTCTAACTTGGCCTCATGTGAGCTACAACACATTACTTTGTCAGATATCTTCATATAAATGCAAGTATAATGTTTAACCTTTGTGTCAAAAACATTTTCTATATGTATATTTTCTACATTTAAAATACCTTGTACAGTAATGTTTTATCTAGGACAAAAGCCTTATAAATGATGATAATACTACTGATGAAGCAGATACTATAAACTCCAATATTAGTAGATATCATCCTTGAACCTTCGTAGAATATTGTTTTTAACCTTTTGTTTGTTATGTTTTTCTTTGTCTTATAATGATTTGGTTCCCATGCAATTCAAAATGCTTTACTTTTTTGCTTTTAAATGACCCCTTAAGCCTTTTTTAAATGTCTTATTTATACTAGTACAATAGCCTTATTGTCAGCTACATGTTGTTGCTTTCATTAGCTGTTAAGATCAACCGCCATGCATAACCACCTGTTTCATAGAAAATACTAAAAACTAGTTACTAATTAACCTTAATTAATAGTTTTTTATAAATTATTTTAATGATTTCTATTTTTCTGCTCTGTATAATTGGAATGTCTTTCTTTCTGTTAAATTCCAATATTGATAATGGCTATTTTTCCTTTCATTGGTTCCTTTTCCACAGGTTTTCCCCAATCTGCAGACACCAGAGTGGCACGATGAAGTACATCCTGGTTACTGGAGGAGTGATCTCAGGCATCGGTAAAGGCATCATAGCGAGCAGCGTGGGGACGATCCTGAAGTCGTGCGGTCTGCATGTGACCGCCATCAAGATCGACCCGTACATCAACATAGACGCCGGCACGTTTTCCCCCTATGAGCACGGTACGTCCCAGGAGATGATGAGTCAGCACATGTGTGATTAAACCGCAGCATGTTGTAAACGTGTTGTGTTTGTCGCGCAGGGGAGGTGTTCGTGCTGGACGACGGCGGCGAGGTGGATCTGGATCTGGGGAACTACGAGCGCTTCCTGGACATCCGGCTGACCAAAGACAACAACCTGACCACCGGGAAGATCTACCAGTCGGTCATCAACAAGGAGAGGAGGGGGGACTACCTGGGCAAGACTGTGCAGGGTAACAACATTCTGTTTAAGGACTAACTCAAATGTACACAGGGATTTTTGAAAACTTGTTTTTAGTTTTGTTCCTCCAGATTAGTCCTCTGTTTGTTTAAATGGACACTGAGAGACTCAATTGAAGCTTTGTCGAGACCATTGATATAATAGTCTCTCGTTATACCTCGGAATAATCGATTATTATACCATGTATAATTGATTATCTTAAAAAAATGGTCTACAGTAAACTGCATTTACAAAACATCGCGGGACGTTAATTTAAAAGCTCACAGCTGACGCCATGTAGTAGTTAATTGAACATGCTATAGTGCTGCTAGCATGATCACTAACAGGAAATGGTTAGATGATAAGATGTAGGTAGAGATTTCAACTCGACCCAACACGTTTCCTGTCCTTCCTTGCTTTTCATTTAATTCATGTTTTCATTTTTAGGTTTTGCAAATGAATCGATCCATTCCCGCCGTTGCATCAAATGTTGCCTCTAGTGACGCATCACAAAGGAGATAACGGAGCGCATTAAAGGCCTAAAACGTGAGCACTGAAAATAGAGCTCTGATAATCCTCCCGCCGCGAGGGGTTTCACAAAAGCTTTGTTTTCAGGAACCTAAATCACCGTTTGTGTGTCGACAAAAAGGCTAAACTACATTATTAATTTGCAGCAAGCTCCGTCGTCACAATACGGTGTTGTGATTACTGTGATGTGGTCTAAGCTTCGTAAAGGGTTTCTTGACACAGAGAAATATTTAACTAACATAAATAATAATATGCTTCTGTCTCTTCCAGTGGTGCCACACATCACGGATGCCATCCAGGAGTGGGTGGTGAAACAGGCGAAAGTTCCCGTGGAAGATGATGGCGTAGAACCTGAAGTCTGTGTAATAGAGGTATGAATGCTCCATAACGTGGACCACGGCATGTTATTAATTAAGCTTATTTAAGGCCTTTGCTCATGATGTGTTTCTTCTGTTATCGTGCGCCTGCTTGCAGCTGGGCGGCACGGTGGGAGACATCGAGAGCATGCCGTTCATCGAGGCCTTCAGGCAGTTTCAGTTCAAAGTGAAGAGAGAGAACTTCTGCAACATCCACGTCAGCCTCATCCCTCAGGTGAGAGAGACGCTGTTTTACAGGTTCACGTGTGAAGTTTGCACAAAACGACGGCTTAAAGTACGAGCAACCGTTCAGCCCGGAGCACAGAGTGGGTCGGGTGGTTCAGGGACAAAACAAACCTTTCTAAATCTCTAAAAAGGTCAAATGTCACTTGTTTTGCATCAATGTTGATTATATGTTATAGTTTAGATGATGTATATTTATAATTTACATTTTTTTACTATGTTCAATCTGAATTTACTTTAACATAAAACAATTCTATATTGATTCTGACTCTTCTCCATCCAACTCACAGGTTTATCATTGCTTTGAGAACAAGGATTATTAATGTTCCCCTTTTAGAAGACAGTCATTTGTTCTGGGAATGTCTTCTTCGAGCCTGAGGCCTGGAAACAGGCTCAGGCCTCAGCTGGTTGTGAACTAGCGATATCTATTATCTACCCAAAGTGTTTTGATGTCTAGTATTTTATCAAAGGGCCTGGTTTGTTCAGGTGAGTCATGTTGGATCTTGCAGTTGAACAAACATGCAGACTAATAATAATGTGTGTGTGTGTGTTGTGTGCAGCCCAGTACGACAGGAGAGCAGAAAACCAAACCCACACAGAACACGGTCAGAGAGCTCAGAGGACTCGGACTGTCCCCTGATCTGGTGAGGCTCGCTAAGTGTGTGTGTGTGTGTGTGTGTGTGTGTGTGTGTGTGTGTGTGTGTGTGTCATATCATCATGTGGACAATCTGCTTGAGTAAACATTCCTATGTTGCTTTCTATAAATATAAGACTGTAGCAGAAATGCAAGCTAAATGAACATTGTTTGAGGTCATTCAGTTTATTCAAGAAGAAGTTCTTCTAGGTTTACCTGATCTCTTTGAACTCGTGTAACCTGTCACATGAAAGGCGCTGCTGTGTGAACTCTGCGACCTGTGAACACTAATATACAAATGATTAATGCATTTCCCTGATGTGATGCCCGTGTGTTCAGTTTGCACCCGGCTCTACCTCCTGCCGGTGTTTCTGGGTTTCACTGATGTCCCCTCTCTCTCTGCAGATCATGTGCCGCTGCGCCACGGCTCTGGAGAACTCTGTGAAAGAGAAGATCTCCATGTTCTGTCACGTAGAACCTGAGCAGGTACGTCTCTCCCGGCAGAACCTCCTATTATGCAAAATCCCGCCATTTTTTAAAAAACCGCTATTTTGGTCCATCTGCGGCGGTAATAGGTTTTGTGGGCTGTGATGATTCGGCTGTTACTACTTGAATATTAAATGTTGAGAGGAAATCTTTCCACCAATAATTCCAATAAGTAATCCAACATGTATTCACTTCAGGTTTACGAAAGTAACTGTAATCAGATTACTCGTTTTTCAAATGTAACGCGAGCTGAATACAGTTACTTGATTTTTGTATTCTGATTACGTAACGCCGTTACATGTATTCCGTTACAACCCGACCCTGTACCTACACTTCCTACAGTGTAACCTGAGACCAGGGCCGGCCCGTTGCACTGGCGTTATAGATGTTCGCCTAGGGCGCCAGATCTGGGAGGCGCTGCGCCGACAGCTCTGGTGTTTGATGTAACAACATTCATAATTAAGTAAATGTAACACCCTTTTCACCCCGGTTACACGTTTCATTCGCCCTGTACGATGGGCGCTGTAAGTGATGAAAATGGGGGATGTTGGCTTATCTGGCAACCGCAGCTCACAGCCAAAGTGGGAGCAAGCGAGGGAGAAAGGGAGGGTGCACCGGTACGCGCTGTTGTTATTAGCATCTGGTGCTAGCTGCTCTAACGGATATTAGAAGAAGATGTTTCTCCAATGATGTGGAGGAGAGTCCTCTCCAGTCAGACTGAGGCTGATAACTACAGCTCAGTGAGGTAAAGGACTCTGAGTGTTCAATTTAGTCTAAGTTATCTCAGTGGGTCTCAAACGGTTTGATCACAATTTATGTAAACGCATATTTCAGAGGCACTCCTTTATAAATGATTGGGATAAAACAGGTTTGAAATCATTCCAATGTATACTATAGGACAGTAGACCAGACATATCGTTTTAAACTGGAGAGATACAAAAATATCCATAAATAAGATATGAATGAACAACAAAACTAAAATACGTTACATGTATTTGTTATTGGCTATGGGTTACTGGTTATGTTCATATACTTATTTGATTATTAAAATGTAAACCGATCTTTTTCATATGGGTGTTGAGAGTTGGACCCCCTAGATCTAGTCTCTAGTCATTCTGCTTAAAGTGCACCAGATTGAAGCATTTTACTTTCAAATGTTCAAACATTTCTTCCCGGTATGCCCGAGAGGCAGATGTGCTTGCTTTCCTCAACAAGAACCGTTTTTAAATGTCCTTTAAAAGTTGGACTGGTGTAGCTTCAGTGGTTCTCAGGTTACAGTTACATGGCAGTGAATATAAACAGACTGATTAATGTGAATATTACTGTAAACTAACCTGTGTAAAAGTTTCTCGAATAAATGGAATTTCTTTGGTGGAAGAAGCATGTATCATTTGTTTACCCCTCAAAGAACCGGAATCGAAAAGTAGAATCAGAATCGTGGTAATTCAAACGATCCCCAGCCCCATGTGTCTGAGACCTGTAATATCTTGATGAGGAACTGTCTAATGGGGGACCTTTTATAAAAACCCATCCGGACTCTTTCTGAACGTGTTCCCTGTCCTCAGGTGATCTGTGTGCACGACGTCTCCTCCATCTATAAAGTCCCTCTGCTGTTGGAGCAGCAGGGCGTCTGTGGCTTTCTGACCCGGAGGCTCAACATGCCGATGGAGACCCGGCCGCGACGCATGCTCACCAAGTGGAAAGAGATGTCCGACAGGTGAGCCACCCGGAAATAAATAATGTCCTGAAAAATTTAAATGAACCTGATCAAAAGTTTAATTTTAATAACGCCATAATGTGATTATAACCTTATTGGCAGTGCAAAAGAAAATATGTAACATTATTGAAATTGTAATAATAAAAAGATTACTGTAATAGTGTTCCTGAAAGTGTAATAAAACGTGCACTTTGATGGAACATTTAATTAAATAACCAATAATTTAATATTTGTTTCTGAAAAGAGAAAATAAAAAGACAGTATACCTTATTTTTATTAAAAGTTTAACGAAAACCCAATAATGTATTCCCTTGACCAACAGTGTAGGAATATGTCCCGACACATATTGTACTTATCAATATTTGATTACAATACCTTCCAACAGGAAATAAATCACTGGAGATTCAAGATGTTTATTGTAATTTGTACACGGTGTAAATGGACTGTACTTATATAGGGCTTCAACTGGAAGGTCACCAGTTCAAGTCCCGGAAAGACCAAGTGCTACCGAGGTGTCCCTGAGCAAGGCACCGTTCCCCACACTGCTCCTAACACTAGGATGGGTCATGCTGAGAAACCGTTTCGTTACATAGTACCTGTACTACGTAACAACAATAAGTTGAATCTATCCAGTCTTTAAGGCCCCTCAAAGCGCTTTACACACCCATTCACACAGAGCAGTGTACCTTACTCTAGGACCTAACATCCACACACCGTTGGCCATCGGGAGCAACTCGGGGTTAAGTACCTTGCCCAAGGATACATCGACATGTTGACTGCACTGGCTGGGATCGAACCCACAACCTTCGGGTTGAAAGACGGCCACAGTCGCCCCAGTGTACTTCTGACACTGGAAATCTTAGGTCACAGGCTCCTCCAACAGTGCAACACAAAACGACTGATAATAGTGCAAGTTAAAAATGTAAAATTGAATAGAATAGGAGTTGATAACAGTTCAGTGTTTAATGATCCATTCTGTGCTCAGGTCCGACCGGCTGCTCGAGCACTGCTCCATCGCTCTGGTTGGTAAATACACAAAGTTCTCCGACTCGTACGCCTCGGTCATCAAAGCTCTGGAACATTCTGCGCTCGCCATCAGCCACAAACTGGAGGTCAAGGTAAACGCCACGGTCCCTTCTCAATCAGCTCGAGCTTTTAGTCCCTTCATAAATCAAGCCACTCACCATCGAGGGAACGACTCCAGTAGGAGGACGAACATTATAATATCAGTCATGCAAAAGCCTCATTTGGACTCCCACCGTGGAAAGGCACATTTTATAATCAACACTTCATTTACATGTTGCCAAAGCAGTCCATTTACAGTAGACGAGATTTACTATGTATCTTAAAACGGAATGTCTTGAATTTATATTTAATCAAATAGAAATATCTTTACTAGCAACACTGTATACTATAGCCTTTTCAAATGATGAATAGTTGGCATTTAGAGACTTGTGATGAACGTGAAACAATGAAGCTCAACAGTCAAAGTCACACAAGTTGAAGCTCAACGAACAGCCAATCACATGCCGGCGGTTTCCCTCCTCAGAACATCGACTCGGCCAATCTGGAGCTGTCCACGCTGCAGGAGGAGCCGGTGAAATACCACGAGGCCTGGCAGAAACTCTGCAGCGCCGAGTCAGTGCTCGATTTATTAATCTGTATTTATAACACATATTATGCAAAGTCCACTTCTTCATGTCTCTTCTACATCAACATGTGTCCCCTCTTCTTCATGTCTCTTCTACATCAACATGTGTCCCCTCTTCTTCATGTCTCTTCTACATCAACATGTGTCCCCTCTTCTTCATGTCTCTTCTACATCAACATGTGTCCCCTCTTCTTCATGTCTCTTCTACATCAACATGTGTCCCCTCTTCTTCACGTCTCTTCTACATCAACATGTGTCCCCTCTTCTTCATGTCTCTTCTACATCAACATGTGTCCCCTCTTCTTCATGTCTCTTCTACATCAACACGTGTCCCCTCTTCTTCATGTCTCTTCTACATCAACATGTGTCCCCTCTTCTTCATGTCTCTTCTACATCAACATGTGTCCCCTCTTCTTCATGTCTCTTCTACATCAACATGTGTCCCCTCTTCTTCATGTCTCTTCTACATCAACATGTGTCCCCTCTTCTTCATGTCTCTGCTACATCAACACGTGTCCCCTCTTCTCCATGTCTCTTCTACATCAGCATGTGTCCCCTCTTCTTCATGTCTCTTCTACATCAACATGTGTCCCCTCTGTGGAAAGAGACTCTGAAAGTCTCAGGAACAAAGTTTCTCTCTCTTTTTGATCCATTTCTATAAAAACCTGTCTGAAAATGAGCTGATCAGATTTTGGCCACTTTGTGATGTCATAACGATGTGTTGTCTTGTGTAACCATTAGCCAATCAGCAACCAAGGTAACTCCTAATGTCCAAATGTCTCTCAGAGGGGCGTGGGGAGGGGCTCCTTATTTTCATCTGAAGTAACAGACAGAGAATCAGCACTTTGGAAACAGGGCTGAAACAGAGGGGATTATGGGTAATGCTGCAATGATCTGTTTGGTGGTTCAGCCAATCAGAGACAGGCTCTGTATATATCTGAGACATATAACATTGATGAAGAACAGTAGAGCAGGGGGCCTTTGAATGTGTACTAACACCCCTCTGTATCTGCAGCGGGGTCCTGGTTCCTGGAGGGTTCGGGGTCAGAGGAACTGAAGGAAAGATTCACGCCATCAACTGGGCGAGGAAACAGAAGAAACCCTTCCTAGGTCAGGAGAAGGATGTCTTTCCGACCTGCTGCTATACTTACGGATGAGATGTTTTAAAATGTCTGACATGTACCTCTGGTTCTGCAGGTGTGTGTCTCGGGATGCAGTTGGCTGTGTGCGAGTTCGCCCGGAACACTCTCGGCTGGGCAGGTAATCAAACTCTCTCATTGCTTTGGGTGTGGCGTTTTGCATTGGTCCGAAATCACTGAAATCCAGAGAGACTGAAGAGCAAGCTATGGTGTCGGACTCAGGTTCATTACCAGGGACATGTACACATACAAGGAGTTTGCTTTGGTGTCTGGAGGTGTGAACATAAATAACACAAGAAAATAAGTTGCAATTTAAGGTAAAAATAATAATACTTAAGACAAGTATTAACACCAAATTTAAATATACAAGGATCCTTAAAAGCTAGAAAACGAAATCACTGTGTTGCACCCGTTACAATGCTTATGTTATATTTTGAACACTAGATGGCGTAGTGGGGCATTTATTTAAACAATATGAAGACACTTAAAGGTGGGCTAGGTAAGTTTGAGAAACCTGCTCGAGATACACTTGTTATATTCCATGGAATGCTCTTAACATCCCGATGGCAATGAATATCTGAAGTGCTTTGACAAAAAATACATAAACGTCATCTGTGGAAGCCGTGGCGCTGTAAAAAGCACGACCAATCATCTGAGCCGGCTAAAGTAACTGGATGGCCTACCTGCCTGTCAGCCTTCCATCTGGGCACAAACTTACCTCGTGCCCTCATTGGTCATGAGCGCGTTCGTGTGTGTTGGAGGAGGGGCTCTGTGAGGAAGTCTGAAGGAAGGCGCAGATTCTCTCCGGTTGTGTATTTTCAAATTCTAGCGATCTCGAGCCGGTTTCTGAAACTTACCTACCCCACCTTTAAGCTTTAGAATAATAAGCATTTTCAAACTGCTTTATAAATCGGGAAAGAAATATGTCTACAGTCATTAATACTTACCCTTATCGTATCATTCATTGCCAAGTTTAAAAACGGACTTCTGCTTTCTCCTTAGACGCCAACTCCACTGAATTCAACCCCGACACAAAGCATCCTGTGGTGAGTGCGTTGTTGAACTCAGGAGAGATGTACCTTTTTGTTTTCACCTGGGAAGCGCGTTAGATTCAGATTACCCCTGTGATCCCTGCAGGTGATCGACATGCCCGAACACAACCCGGGTCAGATGGGCGGCACCATGCGGCTCGGGAAGAGACGCACCATCTTCATGACCAACAACAGCGTGCTGCGTGAGAGACGCGTTCTACCGATGCCTAATGTGTTGTTGTTGTTGTTTACCTGCTGCTGACAGCCTCTCTGTGTTCCAGGGAAACTCTACGGAGACGCAGAATATGTGGACGAGAGGCACAGGCACCGCTTTGAGGTACGTTCACCTGCAGAGTTTAACAACACTTGGGTCCTTTACTGAAGGGACGCAATACGACAAAAGACACGTCTTGAGTTAAATACACGGTTGGGACGAGGAGATCCCTGGCTTTGCTTCCGACTGGCTTCGAGAGAGCGGGTCACATATGTGTGCCGTGTATCAGAGGTTATTTAAACGGATCCCACCTCACTGACAGTTGTGTGTGTGTGTGTGTGTGTGTGTGTATTTCATTACGTTGTTGTCCCGTGCAGGTGAACCCGGAGCTGAAGAGCCACTTTGAGGAGAAAGGTCTCCGCTTCGTGGGTCAGGACGTGGAGGGAGAGAGGATGGAGGTCATCGAGCTCGACGGTGAGAGGAAGGAACTCAAATAAAATGTCTCAGGGTTTTGAAGTAGGGCTGCACGATTTTTGCCTTTGACCGAGTGGAGGTAGTTTCTGTGATGTTCCCTGAAGGCAGCATCTCCCTGATTCAATGGGATTTCTGTTTGAGAACAAAACGTTAAATCTCTTCAGCTTGTGTCACAGTCCTTATGAAAGGATAACAACCAAAAACACATTCAGAAAACCATTGACTTCCAGACCAGGGGACAGGAAGTGGTTAAAGCCAAGTCATGTCAGGGTTTTAGGACTCGACCTGTCACCACTCTGTTTGTATACTGATGGTGTTTGTGACTGGACTGGGTTTCTGTTTTCAGATCATCCGTACTTCGTGGGGGTTCAGTACCACCCAGAGTTCACCTCCCGCCCCATCAAGCCCTCCCCCCCGTACCTGGGTCTGCTGCTGGCTGCCGCCGGGAAGCTGCCGGGGTATTTAGTGAAGGGCTGCCAGCTATCACCACGGTACACACAATAAAAACTACCTGCTACTACTACTACTATATTACTACTGCGGGTATCGTGAAGGGCTGCCGGCTACACACGGTACATACTATATACTACTGCGACTATACTACTGCCGGGGTATTCGTGAAGGGCTGCCGGCTATCACCACGGTACAATACTATCTACTACTGCGACTATACTGCCGGGGTATTTCGTGAAGGGCTGCCGGCTACTACTACTACTAATGCTCATACTACTATTGTTGCAGGGGTATTCAGTGAAGGGCTGCCGGCTATCACCACGGTACAATACTATCTACTACTACTACTACTACTACTGCCGGGGTATTTAGTGAAGGGCTGTTGGCTATCACCACGGTACAATACTATAAATACTACTACTAATGCTACTACTACTATTGTTGCAGTGAAAGGCAGCCGGCATACTATACATAAATATACTAAAGCATATTTAAGGAAAGGAGGATCCTCTTTGGGAAATATATCACTTCCATTTTTTCCCAAGTTTCCCTTCATTGTATTCCCCTGAAGCCTCATGGAGAAAGAGATTATTTCCATAACAAAGACATAATGTTTAAAATCGTACCAGTAATATACTAATTTTCTTTTTGTCGCTGCTTTTAATTGAACTATTCAGTATTCATATCTTAGACTGCACTGTAACTTTTATCCATGTATTTTCTTTTAATGTTTTAAATGTAAACGTAATTCATTTCTCCGTGACATTTATGAGAGGGACTGCTCGAAAGTAGGATATTTGGGATATCCGTCGTAGCCTGGGTTTACGATCAGTTTTTGGGTGATTTGTACTGAGGAACAAGTATCACAGCACCGACGGGTGAAAGATAGTGTTTTGGTAACACGGGGTGTTCAGGTAACACCTAAAGACTTTGCTATGGAACGCAAAGCAGAGCAGGGGGCTAGGACACCCTCCTGAGGGTCCGATTGTGGATGCGAGCAAAACATGGTGGAAACAATCAGTCTAAATTAACAATCGGGACGGAAATGTTCGGATTTCCAAAGGGAGGTTCTGTGAATAAATTAAAAATCAAGAACCGAAATAATTGAACTATTCATATCTTAGACTGCACGGTAACTTTTATCTTTTAATGTTTATTTTATTAGCTTTTCTTTTTAATGACTGATTTTAAATGCCATTTTCTTAATGTCTTTCATTTTTTGTTTTTATTTTATTATCTTTTACTGTTTTTAAATGCCTGTCTGAATATCTTTCATTTTTGTAAAGCACCTTGAATTGCATGGTGCTGAAGGGTGCTGAAGGGTGCTGAAGGGTGCTGAAGGGTGCTGAAGGGTGCTATATAAATAAACTTGCCTTGCCTAATGGGCTCTTTTTTTCTGTAAGCTTTAACACTCAATATTCCAAAAGGGTATTTTGTTTTTGGAGTTTGTGGATAATTAAACAGTTTTTCTGATCAGGTGATTAATACCTGTTGTTTGTGTTTCCTGCAGCGACACGTACAGCGACCGCAGCGGCAGCAGCAGTCCAGACTCGGAGATCTCAGAACTCAAAATGCCTTCACTCTCTAATGAATGATTTGGACGTGCAAAATAAAATGTTTGTGTTTTCAGATGCACGTGTCGTAATTGACCTACAGATGGTTTGAGGAAACTACATTTTCAGTTTGAACAAACTGAAGCACACTTTATCTTCAGTTGGACAAATGACACCAAAGATGGTTTCACGCCTGTTACAGTTTTTTCTTTCATATCAACGTTTTCAAACCTCACCTCCTTCAGTTTGACAGTTTTGCCGCTAGGCACATTGACGACTGACAATAAAGGGATGAGCGATATTTCTTTACTATGAGGACATGTGCACCTGATGTAATAAAAATAACTGAATTATGCGCAAATGTTGGTATTTGTGAAATGTCTTGAATTAAACCCTGCGGTAAACGTATAAGCCCTGAAGCTATAGGAGCTGCACACGGCTCTTATGCAAGAATGGATGTAGAGTTTGCATTTAGTATATTTGGTCAAATACCCAACCCAGTCTCACGGCATTTCGTGTTATAGTCACGAAAAGTAATCTATTGATTCTTGTTCACCAACACGATTTTCCCCTTTTTTTCGTGTCACACAGAACGATTTTAAAACCAATGTATTTCTATTGGTATGTTTCGTGCCTGCACCACGTCTTGGAAGACCGGAAGCTGACCGGAACATTCTTACTCGATATCAAGCCACGATTATTGTTTTTATTTTAATTTGTATAATGTCGGACTTTTTTTCCCGTCGTGAGGAAAAGAAATGGGGCTCAGAGCCTCAGAATACTGAAATATCTAATTAGTTATTATTTGGTGCAGGCACGAAACATTCTACCAATAGAAATACATTGCTTCTAAAATAGTTCTGTCAGAATACTGAAATCTGTATTGTTTTCCTTCTAATTTGTTATTATTTACATTGCTTTTAAATCGTTCTGTGTGACACGGAAAAAAACGGGGAAATTGTGTTGGTGAACACGAATCAATAGATTATATTTCGTGACAATAACACGAAATGCCGTGAGACTGGCTTGCAACACCACATGACTTCTGACTGAAACATTGGTCACTGGTTCCTCAGTTTGCAGCTGCCGCAGTGAGATAAATGAGGATAAAATGGAGTTGAAAGGTGGACATTTCCTGATGCAATGAATAAAAGCAACCTTTTTAAATCTCAAATTAAATGTGACATGAATATGAACCATGAAGTGTACAAGCCCTCACCTAGCTGCTGGGTCTAGACTGTACATCAGCGTTAGGAAAGGTACTTTGTTTTTAGATGAGTCATTTTGATAAGTTGGAAGTAATATGGAGTTTTGTCAAGCCTTCATTGCACGTGCTGAAACTTGAAGACTTTACTGTATTAAATACAATTTGGCATTGCATTGAGGTAAAGTAGCAGCAAACCACTCTGAAGAGTATTAGTCAAAGACCACATTACTGACATCTGAAACAGGTTACCTGTGCTTCAGTTTGATATTCAAGCGAGACATGATCCCTGGACAATTTCCACCTTTTTCAAAAATAACCATGAATTGAAAACAAGCCCTCAGTACGTGCTGTGTCTGAAAGTATTTAAAGGTCCCCCATTATACTGTTTTTCATCAATCCTGAAGTGTTTGGCTCCAAACACCAAACAGATCATTGCAGCATCCCATAACCCCCCCGTTTCAAAAGTGCTGTTTGGAAAAGTACATAAATTGTATTTTCATTTCAATAATGTACTTTATATACCCTGCTTCATAAACAATACTGACATCCCTGTGCTCCTCGCTCCGAGTCTGTCTCACAGTCCGGGGATGTGAGGACAGCGCGAGGACACAGACAGGGAGGCTGCTTCACCTCATAAAGGAAATGGCGGTCAATATTAACAACATAGGAGCTAAAAGGCTTAACCTTAACCTTTTACGTGTTAGAGAAAGTCAAAGAACATAAGAAAGGTTGACAAAGATGAGGCTGTTAAACGGGCAGCGGAGCCGCGCATCCTGTCCTCACAACTCTTATAAATCCGGGAACTGGACAATAGTTATTTGTTCGTACATGCTACTTCTAGCAATAATTCCTGAGGTTAAAGCTCAAATTAGCATTGATTTTCAACCCTGTTACTATAGAGTAACGGGGGTAATTCTTCATTGGAAAATATTAATTTGATGCCTAGCTGGGCAAATAATTTTTTTTGATGGTTTATTATCCGTTTTTCCTAAATACATAAAAAAAAGTATAAAATAAGTTTCATTTTTTTTATCTGATCAGCTCATTTTCAGCCATGTTTTTATATAAATGGATCAGAACAACGAGAGAATCTTTTGTCCTGAAACTTTCAGAATGTCTTTACACAGAGGGGGACACATGTTGATATAGAAGAGACATGAAGAAGAGGGGACACATGTCGATGTAGAAGAGACATGAAGAAGAGGGGACACATGTGATGTAGAAGAGACATTAAGAAGAGGGGACACATGTTGATGTAGAAGAGGGGACACATGATGTAGTAGAGACATGAAGAAGAGGGGACACATGTTGATGTAGTAGAGACATGGAGAAGAGGGGACACATGTTGATGTAGTAGAGACATGGAGAAGAGGGGACACATGTTGATGTAGGAGACATGAGCAAGTGTTTTTTTGCATAATAGGTGACCTTGAACTCGTGGAACTAAGAATTGGAGGGTTACAGTTTAAGGCACAATAAGTGACGGACAGGTGGATCAGTGCACACAATGTCCCACCTACTGGAATGTGCCGATGCATGTTCCTCAGATGAACTTCTTTACTGAGAAAGCTGCCAAACTGGCTCGGGAACGACATGCAGCTCCAGTACAACTCTCACCTTGGCCTTACTGTAAATGGGTTTATCACCTGTTTGCATTAAACGAGTCTCCAAATGTCCTTCACATGTGTAAATACAAGAATATCAATAAAGGGATTCTCAAAATGGTTCCATGTAAGATGTTTATTTCAACAATTGTTCTGGAGAGAAAACATTCAGCTGGTCAGTTTGTAAGAAATCCTTCACAGAGAACTCAGACTGTACTCATATAGCACTTTGTCCAGTCGCTACGTCCTCCTTCACCGTCTTCCTGCTGCCTTCAACGCACCTGAGAATACAAAGAAACTACATTTAGTGAAATTCAAACACTTGTTCTGAGGTCCTTATCTAAGATCTGATCTCAGTCCCATATCCGCGAGTTTCATCCAACAGTCCTCTTGTTTTAAATTCATCATAGATCAGGAATGTATGAAATGATGCAGACACATCTCCTTACGTACCTCACAGCAGGAACATGGAGCCTCTTTAGTCATCTCCTTATTCCTCTCTGCATCAGCGTTATCCAACAGCTGAAGAAAGAGACAGCCATTAGAGCAGAAATGCATCGCTTCATTAGCTCTGTGATTCAGTCTGAAGGGTCCTTCCCTTAGTGTGGCTCAGTTGTGCAAGTTGTCTCAATCAGATCTAATCAGTGAGGGTGAGTTTGTCATCACAGCCACTTTATATATTTGAAATATAACTCCGCGGCACCTGCATGTGGCCTCTTCATGTTTCGCCTTTTCATTAGCCGCGTATCACACTTTTCACATTTAGTTCCGTTAGTGCCCCTTATGTGGCGTTCACACCAAAAATAGTACTTAGTGCCGGGAACTTTTACCCCCATTTTTAGTGCCTGCTGAGAGCAGGTACTTTCCTGGGGGAAAGTGCCCCAGTTCTGATTGGCTGGGCGACGCAAACCACGGCCCGTAAAAAAGAGTCGCCATTTTATTATCCTTGCATTAGCATAGCGCACAAACGGAGCGACTAACTTATGGCAACACAAAATAAAACATGGGAGGTGTTGGCGATTTACTGCTTCAGTAGAAGCTGCTGGGAGTCCCAGCAGCTTCTACTGAAGCCAGTCCCCAACTCCGGGGACTTCGGGTGGCAGTATACGCAGTGAAGTGGTTTGCGGCCTGCCAGTAAAAGGAATCTAAAGCATAAGTAACCTGTATCAAGATTGAGGCAAAACAAGTGAAATTTGACCTTTTTAGAGGGGTTTAAAAAACTAAACTTTGGCCATATTTGGATATCAGCGCCATTTTACCTTTTTTATAAAAGGTACCAGACTGTACAAATCATATTACATTGAATTATCACTATAGGTATTCATTCCATCCAAATACAAGTGTTTAAAAACAATTAAATAATGTTTTGTGTGCGTTGGCTTTACATGTTTATCACCCGACTGACAATTGGGAACGATAGGCGTCACATATTCACAGAATGTAGAGCATGTTCTTTGTAGCCTGGACCTACATTAAAACTGCAGTTTACTTGCACAATAACAATTAGGAAACATTTGACTCCAACTGGAGCAGATTTATTTCAGGCATTTTACCAACGACACATTACCACACTAGGTAAATAAAAACAAGCATTTTACCAACACACTATACAATACAACCAGTGTTGGGCAAGTTACTTCCAAAATGTAATATATTACATATTACTTATTACTCTCTTTTGAAAGTAATAAGTTACATTACAAAATTACTGTCTCTGAAATGTAATGAGTTACACTACTTTAGTTACTTTTGAGTTACTTTCACCAAAATAACCGCAAAAGAATGGCTAGGTATTTTAAATGCTAAAATGTAGTTTAGTGCAGCTCATTATACATCCAATGAAGGGCGATGTGGTATAGCATAACAACTGGGTAGGCCCTTAAGGCGACTAACAACTTGTATTACACGGGTTAGTTGAATACTCGATTCTGATTGTAAATTCTTAACATGTGACACGTTGTTAATCCAGCAGTACAGACCACTGTCAAGGACTATAATGAAGGTTGCTAAGGAGGATCAAGAAAGAGAAAGGAAAAGAGATTAAAAGACGGAGCGCTGGACGTCAGATAAATCACCAGAAGAAGGCGGAGAGGAAGTAAACAATAACAGGGACACGGAATGGGCTCTGTAGTGTGTTTAGCATATGGCCATACAGGCCCGGTTCCAGAACAACATGACTCGGGGTGAATCTGAGATTACAGCAGTAGTAGGTTTACATGAGCAATAGTGGCCGGCAACAGCAATGAAAAATAGCATTGATGGTCCCCAATGAACAGATTATGGCATTTGTTATGTTTTGAAACCAAGCAAGTGAGAACATTTCAAGTGAGTGCACTAGGCATCCTGAAATATTTCATATCGTCCAAAGTGGACTGTGACAAAGAAAAGCACAAAAGCTTCAAAGCTGTAGTGATAAAACAAATGAGAACATATTGTAAATCAAGGCAAATATTATTTGAACCAGCTCATGGTTTGCAATGGCAAACATTGAAAAGCAAAAGTATTATTAAAACCATGTAGCCTACTAAATCATCACTTTGGTCCCATCATATACTCTGGGAAGAGAACATTTACTGTGCTTGAAAACTGGTATCACATCATCATCATGTGAGGTTGAATTTGTGACCTGGAGATCATTTCAGCTGCAACATTAGCTTGTTGATAAGCTTGGGATATGAGATCTTTGTGTAGCCATTCGTGGTGAAGGCATCTGTGCTATTGTATGCATTATTTTTGACCCAACATTTCTACAGGCATGGCAGAATATGGCACTATTTTCACATATTCTAGCCCTTGTCTATTTGTATACCACGAGCTGCAAAATGACCACCTAACCCCACTGTACAGGCGGGTACTTGTTTAGATATACCTGGGCAGGCTCTGGTTTGCCGTGGTATCCTGGCTGGCACCTGCGGGCCGCAGAGGGGCGGCGTAGTTTCGGGCAACGAAGAGTGCTGCTCCGGGGTTGAGGGCGGCGAGTCAGGCGGGAGTAAGCTAGTGTCCACAACGGAGGGTAACGTGATGTCCCCATCCGACCTGTTGCTACGGTCTGCAGTAGATGCAGTGTTGCTGGCGTTTAGTGATGGTTGCTGTAACCATTTTCGTATAAATGATTATCCACAGATGTGTGTCACTGCTGTGGAAGCACTTTGGAAATGATGCACGCGCAGCGGAGCAGGTCACGCGCACCTGACACAATTTGTTGTTAGTATTTTTCGCACCGTTCTCTTTTTTGAATAGAGGGTGCACTGCATACCATTCAACTGCCCGAAGATCCCGGCGCGAAGCCTGAAGAGTAAACACCAGGTTTACTAATCTACCCGCACAATTTGTCTGGTGTCGGAATGTCTCGCTATGTTAGTACATTGTTAAAAAACAAAACACAGGTTAATTTCGGGTTAAAATGTGTTGTAACTGCGTTACTGAGCATTGTAACGGGTAATATATTACCCACATTTCATTAGTAATGCGTTACATTACTTCGTTACAGCAAAAAGTAATATATTACTGTAACTCCGTTACTTTTGTAACGCGTTACACCCAACACTGAATACAACTACACTCTAGGTAGGTACAAAAAGCATTTTTTTTGTAATAAACACTCGCAAAACGTTATACATCCTGAATGTTACAGTATTTAGTCACGCCACTCCTTGTAACAGTTATTTTTGACAGTGAAGCACAGAGGGACCTGGCACTTACGAACAGTGCACACGGGTGTCTTCACCCTTTTGTTTCCAGCATCTTGGCACCTCCTGGCCATCGGTGGCGATCCTGGTCCCGTTCTCCTGTAGCAGCTCCACGTCTCCACATTCTAAAAATGTTGTCATGGAAAGAAGCTACAGAACATAGACATACAATTTAGTCATTGTTGCCAGATGTTTAGTAAAATACTAGCCATTTAGGGCGCATGAGTAAAACACTTTCCTCACCTCTACCTCCGTGAAGGCGGTGGAGTGGAAGGAGAAACCGTGGTTCGGGGCATTTTTGCCAGCAGATGGCTCACCTGAATGAACATCCGTTATGGGAACCAGATTGGACTCCCTCCAGAGGCAAACCTGGATCTCCCCCTCATCCTGCAAAAACAGAACGGGCTACATAAGTAGTGCTTAGTCACAGGTACAATGTGATTTAGGCAGACACTTCTCAGAGCATTTCAATTGCACTGGAGTGATAAAATACAGGTTGTTGTTTTGTTACAGAGTATAAATCAGTTGTTGGACATCATTTCCACTTTTCCCTACCTCCTTTAGTGGCACTGGTAGTTCTGAGTAGTGCTGCGTACCTGGACTCACATTCAGGTTCAGGTCCGGACTTTTAAGTCCGGACCTGAACCTCTGGCTTGTGTCAAGTTGTGTGAGTAACTAAAGTGAACTTATTGTGAGCTAATTATCAATTGAAAATTAACTCATAATCAACTCAAATTCAAACTCGTCAGGTTTATTGTGCTCCCTTCCAACATTTCTCTACAAAGTACAAATGTAAAAAAACACTTTTTGCCACTTAGTCTACAAATGACTTATGACAGCAACTGCAGTGAACTACTACAAAGTTCAAACATGTATTTCATTTACCAAACTAAAGTAACCAAACAGTCCCTGAGCTGACTGAGCCTAAATCCCTAAAACGTTGCTGAAAGGCAGAGTGTAGAGTAGACTATACGCATTACACACCTACTATACAGTATACACTGTAGTGACTGTCAGAGGGTACTGTACTGTCTGTACACCATGTCTTTTCTACAACTCTACATGTGTACATTATACAGTACATACATAGTGATGTACATACATACTGTTAGAAATTAAAATCTGAATGCATGAATATATCTAGTAAAGACATTACAGCTGATACTTGATTTACCGTGTTAGGTCTTTGCAGCGGCTTATCTGTTCTTTGGTGGCCCCAAGAAAAGGGACCCGTTTTCCCTCAGATACATGATCTGTGGAAGTGCAACAAATTATATATACATTATATGTACATACACTTATTTCTAGTCCTACTCTACTCACCTTTCTTAAACCGCCTTTGTGTGTTCCCTGCCAGAGGGAAGTGATGAGGTAGGAGTCGAAAATGAAAGCCCCAGCTTTTGCACCCACCCATGATAAATAGGCGTTGATAATCTATAAATACAACAGATGTTTTTATCCCATTCGATAAAGAATTATCAGTTTGCATATGTACTTTTGTCTTATAAAGTAGGCTTACCTCTCCCTCCAACTGCTGTCCTGGGGCCAAGACCACGAGGTTCTCGCTGTAAACTTTGTATGGGCCATACTTGGCCCATAGTGTCTCCTTCCTCCTCCCTGCCCATATGTCTCGGATTACTGTAAAAAAAGAAAAAAGATAACGCATGTTAGTTATTAAGGATATGCATACTTTGAGGTGTACTTTGTGTCAGTTTACTTACAAGTCTCCACCTCAGAAGATGCTCCTTCTGCCTGACTTGATGGAGCCAGGGTTTGGGAGGATGTGGAGGTCGAGGTCAGTGGATCAGCCAGAGAAGGATCCAACAATTTTTTCAATTTAGCAGGGATCCTCTCCTCTGGCTGGACATAGTGTGCGAGGTGGTCAATGTTAACTTTCATCGTACGGTTTCCCTTTTCTGAAACTATTTCAGCAACTTTCCCCTCAATGTCCACAACCCGGTAAGGTCCCTGCATTTCCACCTCTAGTTTGCCACCTTTTCTTTGCTTCAACCTTTTGTTTCTTTTTAAAACAAAGTCCCCCACTTGGAAGTTGTCCGCTTGCCCTTTCTCCAGTTTCCTCTTGTGGACCCTCTCTTGGCTTTTTTTAATGTTTTTCTTTACAAAAAAACGGCCTCCTGTTTTTGAAGTCCCTTCCAGACATCTTCCCTTTCCACCATCCTTTTCACTTTGTCTTCTGCCACAGAAAACAATTTGAATGTAGAGGACATACATGTTTGAAATAAAAATAATGCTACAGGATAAGCGATTAACCGGATCTTACTTTGTACTCCTTGGGCACCTCTGATGGGTCCCTCCCAAACATCAGAAAATAGGGACTGAACTTTGTCGTCAGCTGAGTTTTGGTTCTCACACTGAACATGGTGGGCTGCAGCAATTGGTCCCAACGCTTGGGCTCACCCGCCACCAGTTTGTTCAGGGACCTAAATTCAGGTAAAGTACAGACACAAGCGGGTAGAAGACGACATTGTTGCGAATATATGATAAAGCAACCAATTTATTTACTCTCATTATTTTATTTAGGTGCTCTGAAACTCACCTGAGGAACAGGTCACACGGCGTCAGCGCTGAGACGTGATCCACCTTTGCTGAGTTCCGGATGAGAGCCACGTTCAACCTCATCCACCACAGCGGACCCGAGTTCCACTAAAGGCACGCCGGGAAGGGTTTCAGGAGCCACTCTACACTGGGCGAATCACTTCTAGGGATCCTACTTTTGCCCGCCGAGGGGATTTAGCACAAGGGGGAGCAACTCTTGCAGAGATAAAGAGTCGGAAGTGTGGTCCCGGCTCTCCCTCGCCGCTCCTCACACCGCGTATCGCCGCTCCTCTCCGTGCCTGTGCTACCGGCGGAGATGTAAAGTGGATTAAATAGCCGGTGTAACGCGGTTGGATTACCTTCTCTACTCTGCTGCTGTAGCTGAGGCCTGCTCCACCTTGCTCCGGGAACAGCGTGGATACTGTTGTGCTGGACTGGGAGAATGGCGGGTGTCGTGTTTCTGCTGTGCCTTTTCTTGGCTGTGCTGGACAAGGAGAAGATCGCTAGTCGTCCTGAACAATCTACTGGATTCGGGTATGTTCTGCCGCCCGCAGTGGACATCCCCTGTACAGTTTCGGAGGTGTTGCACAAACAATTGCTGGTTGCACTGTCGCGGACTTTCATTTCGGAAAACGTTTGTCTTTCTCACATGCCTGCCACGATGGTCCTTCAGAATAGTTTTTTAAACTCTAATCTCACTTTCGCGAAGTTTGCTGGTGACTCTAGAACAGCTGACAATGTATGTGTGTTGATTAAGAGGAAAAGGAGCTTGGTATTTTTTATTGTTGTTACCATCAGGAAATGTACAGCCAAATCCAGGTCCACCGAGCAGTATTAGTCAAATAGCTACTCCTGCTGATTTTATATCTAGATCTGGGCTAGGTTTAATTCATTTAAATGTGCGTAGTCTGTTACCTAAATTAGATTGTCCGTATTTGGGCGAGTTCCACTGATGCTGATGTCATTGTCTTATCAGAAACGTGGCTAGATAAATCCATTTTGGCCTCTGACATTTACATAAATGGTTACAGTGTATATCGTACTGACCGGCCTAAAAAAGGTGGTGGCGTTGCCATTTATGTGAAAAATAAGTTGTGCAACTAATATGGTTTCCAAATCTGTTAGTAAACAGCTCGAATTTTTAGCTGTGAATATTGAGGTAACAAAGGGTGAACAGGTCATGGTGGTGGGCTGCTACAGGGCCCCCGTCGGCTGTCAAGGAGTCTTTATCGTCTTTGGCAAAACTATTATCACAACTTTCCTACAAGGAAATAGTGCTGCTTGGTGATTTTAATTGGGACTGGTTAACTTCTGTGTCAGAGGATTTTAAAAACCTGTGTACCTCATTGAATTTTACCCAGATTATAGACCGTCCTACTCGCCCAAATATTAAGTCCCCAAATAAATTCTCCTTAATTAATCTAATTTTAACAAATGTTCCACATAAATACTCATCTGTGGGAGTATTTGCTAATGATGTGAGTGACCACTGTGTTGTAGCCACAATTAGGGACACTAAGGTCCAAAAGGTTAAACCACGTGTCATCACAAAGAGAGACAAAAAACACTTTGTGGAGCAGGGTTTTTTACATGATCCGTTTGATTTGATGGGGTAGAATCAATTTGTGTGCTGATGTAGAAACTGCATGGTCTTATTTTTACCTTGGTTTTATGAAAATTATAGATAGACATGCACCTCTGCGTACATTTAGAGTGAAGGGACGAAACAATCCCTGGTTTTCTGCTGAGCTGTCCAGTCTCCTTCATGAGAGAAATAATGCTTGGGCTAAGGCTAGGAAATCAGGCTCAGAGGTAGAGTGGCTACGTTTTAGGCAGCTAAGAAATAGCTTCACATCTCAAATAAAAAGTGCTAAATCAAAGTACTATTTGTCGGTTACCACAGAAAACCTGAATAATCCTAGGAAATTTTGGAAAGCCATAAAATCGATTTCCACTGGTGATATCCCAAATGAGCTACCTCCGTGCCTCACCACAGCATCTGGCACTATATCAGACAGGGCTACTATGCTCAAATTGCTTTAATGAGCATTTTGTGTCTTGTGGCTCTCTGTTTGGCTCCTCTGAACAATGTGGTCTGGAAAACCCTTTCAGTTTTACTCCTTTAACTATTGGTATTGTTCATGAAGCATTATCCAAGTTAGATCCTAGGAAACCGGCTGGCCCGGACAACGTAGAACCTTTCTTTTTAAAGATAGCTGCAGATTTTATTGCTCCACCTCTTACTTCTCTTTTTAACCTCTCCCTCAGCACGAACACAATTCCAAAAGTATGGAAGTCTGCTTATGTCTTGCCTTTACTGAAAGGAGGGGAGGCAACTATAGGCCAATCTCTAAATTGTCAGTTCTGGCTAAGGTGCTCGAACGCTTAGTGAGTGAACAAGTAAAGGAGTTTTTATGTATAAATGATATCCTGTCTGAGCATCAGTCAGGATTCAGAAAGAAACACAGCACCATCACTGCCACAATGAAAGTGGTAAATGACATTACTACTATTTTAGATAATAAGCAGAGTTGTGCAGCTCTGTTTATTGACCTTTCCAAAGCATTTGACACCGTTGATCATCTCATCTTAAAGCAGAGGCTACTCAGTATTGGCATATCCAGCCTTGCAGTGGGGTAGTTTGTGAACTACCTCTCTGAAAGGTCCCAATGTGTTCACTTTGATGGGCTGTCTTCTGAGTGGTTAAACATTTCTATTGGTGTACCACAAGGTTCTGTTTTAGGACCACTTTTATTCTCCATATATATTAACAGTGTAAGTGAAAATGTGGATGAAGCTACTTTACATTTTTATGCGGATGATACCGTGATGCACTGTGCAGGTCCCTCGATTAAAGAGGCTGTTGTTAAATTACAGGCTGTATTTAACACTATTCAGACTCAGCTCTCTGAATCAAAGCTTCTTTTAAATGTGGATAAAACCAAGGTGATGCTCTTTTCAAAAGCTAAAAAGACACCAGAGCATGTTTTAGATATTGTAACTACGCAAGGAACAAAACTTGAAGTCGTTGCCTGTTACAAATACCTTGGTATCTGGCTTGATGATTGTCTCACTTTTAAACTTCATGTCAATAACCTGCTAAAAAAGCTGAGGGTTAGGCTAGGTTTCTCCTACAGGAACAAGTCCTGTTTCTCTCTTGAGGCCAGGAAAAGGCTAGTCACTGTGACCTTTGACCTGTGCTGGACTATGGGGATTTGTTGTATATGAATGCACCTGCCAATTACCTGGTCAAGTTAGATGCTGCGTATCACAGTGCTCTGAGATTTCTCACAAATTGTAAAGCGCTTACACATCACTGTACCCTGTATACCAAGGCAGGTTTACCATCACTCTCTGTACGGAGGCTCAGTCATTGGTACACGTTTAACTCCCGTATTATATCTGCTCTCTGATAACAGAGAGTTGCAAGCAGCTATTGTCTGAGGTCACATGATGTAGTCTTGTTAGATGTGCCAAGAGCAAGGACTGTCTTCGGTAAGACAGCTTTTATGTGCGCAGCTCCACTTGCTTGGAACAATCTTCAGCAAGAATTGAAACTGAGCAATCTCATTCCTCTGCATGTTTTTAAAGCTAGGCAAAATGAAATGCTTGCTGATACAATGGGCACTTGTAAATGTCTATAACTATGTATCCTGTAAATATAATGTACGTTATTGTTTTAGGTTTCATGTGGAACCTATATGCTGCAGGTCTCCCTTGAAAAAGAGTTCTATGATCTCAATGGGACCAATCTGGTTAAATAAAGGTTTGAAATGAGGTATAATTTGCGATTACTGTTAATGTAGGAAAAACAATATGTATATTAATTAACATACCTCCAACATTCCATTTCATTTTTCCACGAGCCCATTTGTCTGTGATACGGGGAACACAGACTTCTTTCGATTCCCAGCCTCTCACAAAGGTTATAGTTCACCTTGAAGGAAACATTGGGACAAAAATGAAACGATGAAATGCACCTCCTGCTGAAAATACGAGAATGTGTTTGTGAATTTTGCATTCACACTAAAAAGTTAACACAGAAATGTTACATAATAGGGAGTGGTAATGCTTCAAGGGTATACCTTATTACAGAATTCCCCGCCTTGATCTGTTTGCAGTCTTTGAGGTGCACCAAATTTGTAAAAGAAATCAAGAATACAATTGGTCACCTCATCTGCTGTTAAGTGGGTAAGCCTCTGCCCATTTGGTGAAATAATCAACCATGACACAAATGTATTAGTTGCCACCATCTGTTAGTGTGAGTTTACCCACGAGGTCCATCCCAACCAGCTCCAGAGGCTCTGTTACCTGAGAAGAAGAACAAAATGTGCATTTCAGTAAACCACAGTTCACATGTTCCAAAGCTGAAACTGGCTGGAATTGTTTCCTTGTACCTCAATGGGAGTGTACTCCCTCTTCTCTTTGATGCTTGCCCTCTTTGATTGGCACTGGGGACACGCAGCAATCTGGAAAAGAAAAATAAACTTTTTTGTGCTCCACTTTTGTACCATAATGTGTAATTTACCTCATTATTTTATAACTCACCCACTTGCGGATGTCATCCACCAGGCCAGGCCAATCAAATCTTTTCATGATGGCACCATGTGTTTTCTCCACACCAAAATGGCCTCCCAATTGGCTGCAGTGAAACTCTTTAAACAGCTCGTCAGCTTCTTCTGAGGATAGCAGCACTTTGGCGAGGTGCTCGGCCATGTCCTTTTCTTCTGCATATGTAATGCAGTTCTCCACATGGTATTGAAATGTCATCATTATATATTCATTGAGAGTATTATCATAGCACACGATATTCTGAAGTCCACACACTCTTATCTTTAATCCTGAAGGGCTCAGCTCTTCTCTTGATCACAAACAAAGTTTTACATCCATCAGCTCCTTCACAAGTCTTGGGTCCATTTTTGTTGGATCCACTCACTCCTATGTAACCCTAGTACTACGCTCTCCCTCAAACACACAGGCAAACAACAATCACTCAAACACACAATACAATTTCACTCACAAGGACCAACACTATCACATTCAGTACTCACGTTCTGATCTTTTTCTATCTAATTTCTAACTAACTGTTTTCTCTCGCCGTCTCTAACCTCTCTCTACGCAAAGTTTTGATAAGTCCAGTGGTTTATATAGCCTAGACAATCCAGGTCATTATAATGTAGCTCTACACTTGTTGTACTTGTAGAGTGTAAGCCATGGTAGGGAAACAGGTTTGATCCAGATCCTAGATGGCCAATTACATTGATTGCAGATTGCTTTCTGCTCACATTTAAGAAGTGAAACATGTCTGTGCACAGACACAGAATTCAGGGTTTTATATGTCGTTAGTGTAAACCAAAAATAAATATATATATATATATATATATATATATAGTAAGCCAACATTCAGGTACGATAGGAGGCGCAGTGCATATTTCACGTTGGCTTATAGCCTGCTATTAAACGTAACAAAGGAAGTCCTTCCGTATCCGGCATATCTACGCCCACGCAACGAAGAAAGCGCTATAATAGTTCTGTGTTAGTTAGGAACGGCTTTCCTCAGTTGTTCAGGGTTACATGGAGGTGGTGGTCAGCACAGGAAATCAGTGGATTGATAGATCATTACAACTGAGGACACAAATACAGCCGTAAGAAATTGAGTGCACTTTTTTTAGACAAATTGTCTTGAGTTAAGTTGCATTACTCATTTGAAATAAATTGGCTCAAGGAGCTTTTAACATGACATTTTATTGTTGGAGGTCAGTTCCTCAGTTTAATGTTAGTTCCTGTGTTTTTGTCCAACTAGTTCATCAGATGTTCTACCTCAGTGCTGAGTGGCTGCTCAGACTGTGGGGGTGCATTGGGGGAGAGGGATCACTCTGGAGGAGACCTTAGCCCTCTCCAGTCACCCCGCCATCACTGTAGCCACTTTATTCCCCAGCAGGGAGCAGGGGGTGCCCCAGTACCTGAACAGGGCATGGGAGATCAGACGAGCTCCAACCTGAAGAAGAACAGAGCATTGGGCTCAATGACCAATAAGAGCTTTGGGGGAGGTACCATGAGGAATGGAATACTCAGGAGGACCATCAGGACCGGAAGTATCAACAGAGATTCAGGGGATTGACAGATTTGGTAAAAACATCATTGGACCCAGAGTAATGTATATACAGTGAACACTTTGCACTTTAACTCACCACCTCTCCGAGTAAAGCTGGGGCCACTTGGGCCCCCTTGCAGAGCAGGTACTCCTGCAGCCCGAGTCGATATTCAGCCAGAGCCACCACCACTTTTTAGATTTCAAATATAACTCAAAAAGTACCTGCATGTGACTTCTTCAATGTTACTAAAGACCTGCAGAAAGATGGAGCACAGCAATTAGCACAGAAGAGATTTTAAACCCATAAAGCTTACGATGTAGTCCCAAATGTCCTTCCCCTTAATGTTGCTGAAATAGTTAATATTTAAACTGATCAGCGACCGTCGGTGGAAGTCTTCTTCTCGGCATCCAGTTGACTGCTCTAAGCTACAGTAGAGCCTGAACGGCTTCGATAGGAGCCTGGTTTATACTATTTAGTCTAGACAGAGATAAAAACATACCGGCTTTCTGTGCAGACATCCATGGTTGTGTGACCGGATGTCTCCTCCCTCTGACGCTGCTCGGCACCATGCCAGCGCACCTGCTATTTAAGTGGAGGTGACAAATCTGCTCCCTCCCCTCCGCTTCTCCCTTGTGGCTGCAGCATGGCGTGGCAGCTCACGCTCTCTACCAGAGAGGTAAAGCATCTTGCATTCTGTCATTTATTCATGTCACAAGCAACACCCGGCTTGACACTACTCTGTCTTAGCACAGCTGACGTCCGGTGCTTTTGAGGAGGATTTGGAGGCAACTATTGGTGAGCAGTGGCGTAGCGGAGGCCCCCGCACCCCCTGCCGTGCGGGGTAGCCCCGGAGCTTAGGGGGCCCCGCCCCCACTGTAGGCAATCCTCTTAGATTTCGTAACGCAGGAACATGTCGCAGAGGGCGGGGGCCCCCCCCTCCCTGCTATGTTGCTACGTCATGTGTACGCTGTGCCCCCTCCGAGGCCAGTTCAGACATAGCCAAGGTTGCCCAGCCAGCTAGCTGTGCCCCAACAGACCCGTTACAGCCGAGCCAGCTAGCCGTGCCCCGACAGTGACAGAAGCTCCCACCCACCCCAGGGACACGTTGGCCAGCGACAACTCTGTGACTGAATACCCTACTGATAGGGGGACATTCCCTGTAGATTTAGAAGATGATGTTAAACGGTACATTCTGAATAACGGACCATGCATGCCTGAAGGGCCATTCAAAAAGGGATGGGAAGGTGCTTTTCAAAAGAGTTCTATAACAAAACATCCAAAATTGGATGTAGAATTCCACACAAGTGGCTATGTTAGGAATAAATGCTTGGCAGGGTCTCTAAAAAGATTAAGGAACACGAATTCTCTCGCTCTCATTTGGCAGCATGTGTCGTGTATGATACGTGGAAAAATAATCTGACCATTGACGCGCAACTATCATCTGAGTTTAAGAGAGGTGGGGTTTTGGACCGAGGTCCTAACCAGAATAACTGATGTTACACTAACACTGGCCTCTCGCAACTCTGCTTTCCGGGGTCACAGAGAGAAAATAGGTGATATAGATAATGGTAATTTCTTATCTACCATAGAACTTATGGCGCGTTACGATCCAGTTCTGCAAAGGCTTATTGAAAGCAAAAACAAGGTGCACTACCTAAGTCCTCAAAACGAAATAATTTCATTGATATCGAAAAAAGTGCAGGACACAATCATTACAGATATACAGAATTATATTCGATTATAAATGGATACTACCCAGGACATTTCAAAAGTAGACCAACTGAGTCAAGTGTTCAGATATGTTACTATAGCAAATGATGAAAATGGAAACCCTACGGAGGTGAAAATAAACGAAAGTTTTTTGGGCTTCCATGCAGTCACAGACCCAACTGCTGCAGGTCGAGAGAGAAATTCTCGAATCGATGGAGAGAAAGGGGATACTACTTGGGAAGTGCCGCGGACAAGGATATGACGGGGCTAGCAATATGAGTGGCGTCTACTCCGGTGTACAAAAACGCATAAGGGATAAAGAGCCCAACGCAGTGTACATTCATTGTGCTGCGCACAATTTAAACCTTGTACTCAATGACGCATGCCAAAATATACCTGATATAAAAGACTTCTACGACACTGTTGAAAGGTTATATGTATTCTTTAGTGGAAGCATCAAACGATGGGAGCTTTTGGAAACACACCTCTCAGTGCCCAAGGCTGGCCAGCCTACACTGAAGAGACTATGCCTGACACGATGGGCATCAAGACAAGACGCCGTCCAATCATTGGGCTTCCGTTATGCTGACATTATGCAAGCGCTAACTAAGATAGACTTGCTCTACAAAAAAAGCGAGGAACGTGCCGAGGCGACTGGCTTGAAAAAGGCCATGGAGAGCTTTGAGTTTGTTGTAATGACTGTAATACAGGGCAAGGTCCTTGAAACAGTCAACATTGTGTCCCAAGCTCTCCAGCGCAAAGACGTGGACCTCTTACAGGCGACAGCAATGCTTGGTAACGCAACCGATACACTTGCCCAACTCCGAGGAGAGTTTGATGGCTTAAAAACGCACGCGCAAGACCTGGCATCCTCATGGGGTGTCCAGTCTCTTCAAAGACAGACGCGCAAGGCGCACAAAGAGGCACTTTTCAGAGCTTTGCGAGGACCAGCAGCTCCAAGACCCAGGGGAACATTTTAGAGTGGCGGTATTTTACGCAAATATCGATATTGTCGTTGCCCAACTCAAAAATCGATTTGTTGGGATGAGCGAAGTTGCACAGCGATTTTCTTTTCTGCTTCCCCGCACACTTTTGCGCGCAACAGACAAGGATCTGTCTGAGTCTGCAAGTGCTTTATCAGGCCAGTATAAAGACGACCCGTCAGCCGAGTTTCCTTTCCAGATCCTGTCCCTCCGTAACGCTCTTAGGCCTACTATAAAGAAAATTGAGCGTGGAACAATCAAAGACCTGGCACAAACCCTGCTCATTGAAAATCAGTCCATTTTGCCAAGTATCCCCGATGTTGCCACAGCACTGAAATTGTTTTTAACTATACCTGTGACTGTTGCCAGTGCCGAGAGATCTTTCTCAACACTTAAATTAATAAAGACATATTTGAGGAGCACATACAGAGACTGTCTGGGGTAGCAGTCCTTAGTATTGAGAGCCGACGCGCGCGCAGTATAGATTTAAAGACTGTTATACAGGACTTTGCGCAGAAGAATGCCAGGAGACACGCTCGTATAAAATAATAGGCCTACAAAGCAGCTCCTGATTGCATCCTCTATGTAGCCTATCGGATGCGTTTTATTTGTTTGTAGGCTACTTTTCTTTTATACAGAATGATATATATATATAAACCGTTCCGTTGTGTGAACTCCAATGATAGGCTATAACGTTCTACAATATACCTTCATGTTACAAAAACTACACAGCCACTTGTTTGTATTTGTCAATGATGTTTAAATCAGATTTATATGTATGTATATTATACAGAAAGTTCCTACTGACCTATAGGCCTACTGTTTACAAAAGATGCCTGAATTTAAAAAAGTGGCCACAATGTCTATCCCATGTCACTCTATTATTGATTTAGGGGAGGGGGCGGGGCCCCATGGTCCGACCTGCGGGGGAGCCCCGAAATATTGCGCAAGCCACTGTTGGTGAGTTGCCGTTGTCTGCCGTGTTCTCACCTTCAGCTTGGTTCCTCTGGTGTATTGACTGTCATTCATGTCACAGAGGGATTTGGCCGTGGGATTGTTGAGTCTCTGGCCGTTTCTCAATCGCGAGTACGCTTGCTTGGTAGCACATGTCTTCCGAGTCACTTGCTTCAGAAGCTAGGCAAGAATCCTTCCTGGCATTCGGAAAACGAAGAGTGGAACAGGCTAGCAAGTGTGCGTCATCGCCTTACATTTTCCGCCACAGATTTGGGGAAATTGTTCTGTGCGCAAAGCATTGTGGGGATTTTAAGGAAGCAAAATCTACCTATGTGCAGCCTCGAAATTACCCCCAAACCAAGGACACGGCCTCGGTGGAATTCCAAGTATACTGGAATAGCAAGGACACTTATTGTTTTAGTAGATTCATTTTGATTATCCGTTTGTTTTGAGTACATTTATAGTATTTTGTGAAGTGTGGTTTTGTTTTTTGTTTTTGTTGAATTAGTTTACTCATTTTTGTTGTTTACGTTTATTTTAGTTTCCTTTTGTTTATCTTTCTCCAACCAAGTTTTATAATCTTGCTGATTTGTAACTGTTTCTCTTGTCCGACAGGTGCTGTGGGCTCGAGGCGGCAAACCAAATCCCTCGTGGTGGGGTTTTTCACGTGTTCGTTTTGTTCGATGTGCAGTGTCACGGGTGATTTTGATTTGACCCCTTCCTCCCCGTTTTGTTAATTGCCGCCTTGGTAAGGCCCAGCACTGTCCTTCTCCCTTCTCCCTGGAGAACTTTTAGAAAATTATATTGTTTATTCTTAGAAAATGTAATTATGTATAAATAAAATAACCATTGTGGTAATATCCTTTCACTGTCTCTGCCTGTGGTGTTCAAACGAACCCGATTTTCTTTTATTAAGTTGGATAACTTTAGTTTTAGTAATTTCATGGGGGCGAAACTCGCGTGGTGTTGTCAGCAAACCGAGCACCACACCGCCACATTCGCAGAGCCCAGGAGGTAGAGCTCCTATTTCAGGTTCAACCTGTAGCAAGACAGATGACAAAGTTAGTGCATGCTCTGTACTGTACAGGGTAATAGTCAGAATACTAGAGTGCATTGTCGCACATCATAGTGGTTTATGTGCAAAACAAAAAGCCAGATTTAAGAGCATCATTCTATATTTACTAAACGGGGTTTTTGCTCATTTACATAAATGTAATTTATTTGTTTAGTCAAGCCAGTGTGTAGTTGAATTGCTGCAGAAAATCAAAATTCAGAAAGCATATGAAACATAAATTACATCGACACGTGGTTCTCATGTGACCGCCTAAAACTAACCTTACCTTATACCCTAGCATCTCCATATCTTCAGGTGTTTCTTGCATAATAAGGCAGCGCAATGTTTGGTAAAACACAACTACATTAACATGCCATTATAGCTATTAACTTAAGCTAACTGAACCACGTGATAACAGTTACATAAACAACATTAGCTCGTTGGTTTCAGCATGTCAGCCAGTAATTGACATGATAAAATACTTATTTTCAGTTCACTATAAGCTAAATATAGAACATATACACTTGTGTGACATTAAATAAGATTATGTTTACCGGAGGTTATGCTCTTCCTTCTCCTTCGGAAGGTTTGAAGCAGAAAGAGACTGAAGGGAGGGTCCTGTCCGTTTATATAGAATATAATCTGATGAAAGTAAAAACAATGAAGCTCAACAGACAGAGTCAGACAGGTTGAAGCTAAACTAACAGCCAATCACATGACGGTATTTTCCTCCAGAACATCGACTCAGCCAATCTGGAGCCGGTGAAATACCACGAGGCTGTTTTCAATAACTATCAAGATTATTACCATCACCTGTTTGTCTCCTCTGTCCTCAGTGGGTTCCTCGAGGGTTCGGTTGTCTGTTATTTGTTGTATTTTGAACACTAGATGGCGCAGTGGGGCAACAGCATATCATTGATGTCTCTGGTACAGGTGTGTGAATTAGGACTGGAAGAACAAACTGTTTTCTGACCGTGTCGCCGAGCACAAAATATACAAAATAAAATCGTATAAAAAGCAAAAAACGTCGTCGTCAATGGAAATCACACTCGTAGTCACCACATTTAGGACAATGAATATATGGCAATCTACCCTTAAAGTGGAGAGCTGTGCAGACATGTGTGCAACATGCAGAGAGCTTAGCATTAACATGGCTCACAGTATTAAAACAAATATGTTGTTCACATGATGTACATTAATGTAATGTTATTATGGGGTGGATACCAGTCACTGTCAGTGGGGGTCCTGGGCCTTGTTGATGAAATGAAGTCCATTTATTTATTTAAACAATATGAAGACACTTGAGCTTTTGCCTTAGAATAATAAGCTTTTTCAAAGTGGTTTATAAATTGGGAAAGCCATATCTTATCATTCATTGCTTTTATTAAAAACTGCTTTCATGGCTTCTTCTGCTTTCTCCTTAGTTCCACTGAACTCCACCCAGACTCAAAGCATCCTGTGGTGAGTCTGTTTTACTTTCAGGAAGGATAGAAGTTCTATGTTTACCTGGAAATCGCATTAAATTCAGTTTGACCGTTTTGTACGCACATTGAAGAATACATGAGACTCAGGAAATAAAGTGATGTGCAGTAGAGCGATATTTATTTACAATGAAGAGGACATGTGCACCCGATGTAATAAAAATAACTGAATTATGCGCTAACATTTTGGTATTTGTGAAATGTCTTAAATTAAACCCTGAGGTAAAATTAGAAGCCCTGGAGCTATGAGCTGTACACGGCTCCGATACAAGGACGTGTTAGAGATCTACAGCCGTGGCCAAAGTTTGGAGAATGACACAAATACACATTTTCACAAAGTCGGCCGTCTCAGTTTTGATGGTGGCAATGTGCATATACTGCAGCATGTTATGAAGAGTGATTAGAAGTTATTTCAACATCCCTCTTTGCTATGAAAATGAACTTAATCCTGAAAAAGGTTCAATTGTTGTGAAGAAGGCTTCAGGGCGCTCAAGAAAGTCCAGCAAGCATCAGGACCGTCTCCTAGTTGATCAGGAGCGGGACCGGAGCACCAGCAGAGCACCGTTTGATCAGGAATAGCAGCCGGTGTGAGAGCATCTGCACACAGTGAGGAGAAGGCTTTGGAGGATGGCCTAGTTGAAACTAGAAGGGGAGCAACGAAGCCCCTTCTCTCCAGGAAAAACACCAGGGACAGATATTCTGCTAAAGGTACAGGCAGGGTTCCCACGCTTGCCTTGAAAAAAAATTCCATGCTACCTCCTGATTTTCCAGGTACCATATTAAGTGATGATCTATAGGCCCCTGAAGCTTGTGAAGTGTGACCTGACCATCTTCATGACCCAGCGAATCTCTGCTTCAAATACAGCTTGGCTTTCCCCTGAGCTCCAGAGCTTTTTTCCGTAGACTGTTCACTGCTGGTACTGGGCACCTGACTGTCACTTTCGATATCCTGGCTTGTTGGGCCGCTTCTTCCCTCTCCTGTTTTTGTAGTCAAGAAATCTGTCATTCTTGTTTCATTATTTAGCTGTCCAGCTAACTTGGTGTGGGTTTGTCCTTTTGAATGGGTCTTTAGGGAAGCGACCCCCATATTGCTGATGTCAAATGACTTGCGGCAAACTTGCAATAAGCCTTGTGGACATCTCCTCCTGGTACCTCTCCAATCCAGTCCTTGTATTGAGTCATCTTTCCAATGTGACTTGAATCTGCCGCGTGTCTTTGTCACTCACTCCCATAATGCATCACACATTTGAGATTATGAGTCTTACTAATGAACCTAAAAGGGAAAACATAAGGCTGGTTCCCCTGTGATTCCTCAGTACAGCAACCCCACTAGTAAGCTTAGCTTAACAGTATAGATGTATAGAATCAGTCTAGGCATGATCAATGATTTTTCAAAAATGTCTCACCCCAAATGTTCCTATTTACTAGTGTGATTTTTTTTTAAGAAAAAAACGAAAAATCACAAAATAGCTAAAAGTAGATATAAGAATGAATGTTACAAAAGGTATCAAGACTAGACTATTCATGTCAACTAGTATAGAAGTAATGTCACAGCCTAATGTGAAAATGTATTGGTAGTTAGCTAGCAATGCAAGCTAGCCAACACTAGCTAGTTAGTTAGCAAACTGAATGTTGGCTAGCAAGATTGCACTCCATGTGCTTGCTAACCATCATTAACAAATCCAAATTCAAAACAAACTCAAACTCAAGTTGCTAGCTAGTTAGCAAGATTGCACTGCTTACCAACTAACGTTGATAAACCCAAGTGTACCACAGTTAAACACAGCTACTTACATTTGAGGATAAACTTGCGTAATAAGTTTCACTGTAGATGTCAAGGCTAAACTGGCATAAGAAGTTTCACTGTAGATGTCAAGGCTCCCGTGTTGACTGGGAAATGCATGTATTTGACCCTTCTATTGAGATCGCGAGTAACGTTATTATTCCTGAAGTCCACCAATCCGAAACTATACTTTTAAAGTCCATATCACCAAGTTGCCTGCATCAAATTCCAACATACCATATAGGATGCCAAGAGCATGCTCTACATTACAACATGGGATCATCCATTTCTATCTACAGTAAAAGCTGTTCACATGTAAAGGGTTTTTATAAACTCATCTTAATTCTGTGCTCAAGTTTCATTGTATTACTATTTTACACCTCATCCAATAACAATTTCCAGGACAACTGTTTCTATTTCCATGTAAGTGTTCACTTTTGCTCAGTTTCCATGACTTCTCCATACCTGGAAAATGATAAAATTAATTCCATGTTTTCCATGTACCGTGGGAACCCTGACAGGGATTGGACAGCTGAGGACTGGGGTGTCATTTTATCTGAATCCCATTTCATCCCATGTGGGAAGTGCAAAAAAAAGCTTGTCCGGAGAACTAAAGTTAACACTACCATCACTCCTGTCATTCCAACAGTAAAGCATCCTGAAACCATTCATGGGGTTGCCACTGTATTCAAATCTATTTGGCATTGCAGTGACAAAGTAGCAGGAAATCACTCTTAAAAGTTTAGTATTAGTTAAAGACCACATTACTGACGTCTGAAACAGGTTACCCGTGCTTCAGTTTGATCTTTAAGCTAGACATGATGGTGAGATATAAAGGACAATTTCAACCTGATTTTTCAAAATAACCCATTAACTTTTTCGTTTAAATCAAGCCCTCGGTATGTGCCGTGTATTTTATCATTTTTAATGTTAAATATTAACTTGTTGAACTAAGCATTGGATGCTTGTTGCACCACAAGTGTTGTGCAACGTATTCATCACAAACTCTAAATGTCCTTCACATGTGTAAATACAAGAATATCAATAAAGGGATTCTCAAAATGGTTCCGTGTAAGATGTTTATTTCAACAATTGTTCTGGAGAAAAACCGTTCAGCTGAACAGTTTGTAAGAAATCCTTCACAGAGAACTCAGACTGTACTCATATAGCACTTTGTCCAGTCGCTACGTCCTCCTTCACCGTCTTCCTGCTGCCTTCAACGCACCTGAGAATACAAAGAAACTACATTTAGTGAAATTCAAACACTTGTTCCGAGGTCCTTATCTAAGATCTGATCTCAGTCCCATATCCGCGAGTTTCATCCAACAGTCCTCTTGTTTTAAATTCATCATAGATCAGGAATGTATGACATGATGCAGACACATCTCCTTACATACCTCACAGCAGGAACACGGAGCCTCTGCATCCCAAGGACATCGGATTAGATCTCATGGGCAGATTGATGCCTGCAGGAAGAGAACAGCATTAAAAGAACTGTGGCTGCGCAGTAAGCATTTCTACATGATGAGGTGAGGATCTGTTGGACAGTTGAGTGGCTGCTGATGGCATAAGAGGCCAGAACAGTCAAAGACCGACCTTTTATCTGGCATGCACTTGGAGAACCCTAGAGCTACAGACAAGCCCCGGTCCTTAGGATAGCATGCTGCGAATAGCTCATGTTATACAAGATATTTTAAATTACCTTGAAGTGAGACATCCTCATGAAGTCACGGCAGCATCAGGATCAGCGCCTCGTGCTCAGCCACCATGGGCGCCTTAAGAAAGATACAGAAACTGAGTTTAAATTAAACTCCTTTTATTTAAAGTGGCTTAGTCGTTAGCAAAAGTGGCTCAGTTATCTAAGTTGTCTCAATCAGATCTAATCAGTGAGGGCAAGTTTGTCATCACAGCCACTTTTTACAGTTGAAATATAACTCAGATGTTCTACCTCAGGCTGTGGGGGTGCATTGGGGAGAGGGATCACTCTGGAGGAGACCTCGTCGGTTCCTGCCCCGCCATCACTGTAGCCACTTTATTCCCCAGCAGGGAGGAGGGGTGCCCCAGTACCTGAACAGGGCATGGGAGATCAGACGAGCTCCAACCTGAAGAAGAAAAGGGCATTGGGCTCAATGACCAATAAGAGCTTTGGGGGAGGTACCATGAAGAATGGAATACTCAGGAGGACCATCAGGACCGGAAGTATCAACACAGAGATTCAGGGGATTGACAGATTTGGTAAAAACATCATTGGTACCAGAGTAATGTATATACAGTGAAAACATTGCACTTTAACTCACCACTTCTCAGATTAAAGCTGGGGCCACCTTGCAGTCGATATTCATATAACTCAGAAAGTATCTGCATTTCACTTCTTAATGTTTCACAGACCTGCAGAAAGATGGAGCACAGAAGACATTTTAAACACATAAAGCTTATGATTTAGTCCCAAATGTCCTTCCCCTTAATGTTGCTGAAACAGTTAATATTTAAACTGATCAGCGACCGTCGGTGGAAGTCTTCTTCTCGGCATCCAGTGGACCGCTCTAAGCTACAGTAGAGCCTGAACGGCTTTGATAGGAGCCTGGTTTATACTATTTAGTCCCAGGGGTGTCGAACTCAATTTCATCGCGGGCCACATCAGCATTATGGTTGCACTCAAGGGCCGGTTGTGACTTTAAGACTATATACAAATACATATATAATGTATTATATTACATTATTGCCTCTGCATTGGATTATCATCGGATAGGGTAATAACTTCATTATTAACTACGTCTGAAAGCAGAAGTCTAGGGCCAATCAGAGCCGTATAATAGAATTCTCTCTATATGGCGCTGGGGCCAATAATTGCAAGTATCTTCCGTGAATGTCACAACATGAGATGCATTGTGGGACATGTAGTTTATGGACAACGTGCTTCTGTAAATCGTCCTGTAACTGTATAATAAACGTAGAATGAAGTCGCGGGCCGGATTTGGCCCCCGGGCCTTGAGTTTGATACCCCTGGTCTAGACAGAGATAAATTCATACCTGCTTTCTGTGCAGACATCCATGGTTGCAGAGCCCAAGTGGTAGAGCTCCTATTTTGGGTGGTTAACTCCATCCAAGGCTAAATACCGGCACGAGACCGATAATCGACAAGCACCTTATGGGAAAGTTGAAAAGACCTGAAGAAGAGTTTTTTCATCATTGACAGATGAGAAAGTCAGTGCATGCTCTGTGCTGCAAAGGGTAATAATCAGAATACTATAAATAAAATAGGCACGAAACGAGGTTTAAGCTCATTTAATTATTTCAAACGGTAAAGCATATTTTGTCAAGAGGACACAATGGACCATCTACATAAATGGAATTAATTTCAAGCCAGTGTGTTGAATTACGGCAGAAAATCAAAATGCAGAAAGCATATGAAATAAAAGTTACATTGACATGTGGTTCACATGTGTTAGCTTTAAACTAACCTTAGATATTATACCCTAGCATCATCATCATCATATATTCAGGTGTTTAATTACAAAATAAGGGAGCGCAATGTCTGGTAAAACAAATCTACATCAAAATGCCAGTATAGCCATTAGCTGAACCACGTGGTAACAGTTACTAGTTACATAAACTAACGTTAGCTCGTTGGTTTCAGCATGTCAGCCAGTAATTGACATGATAAAATACTTATGTTCAGTTCACTATAAGCTAAATATAGAAAAATATACACTTTTGTGGCTTTAAATAAGATTATGTTAAATTTACCGGAGGTTATGCTCGTCCTTCTCCTTCGGAAGGTTTGAAGCAGAAAGAGACTGAAGGGAGGGTCCTGTCCGTTTATATAGAATATAATCTGATGAATGTAAAAACAATGAAGCTCAACAGACAGAGTCAGACAGGTTGAAGCTAAACTAACAGCCAATCAGATGACGGTATTTTCCTCCAGAACATCGACTCAGCCAATCTGGAGCCGGTGAAATACCACGAGGCTGTTTTCAATAACTATCAAGATTATTACCATCACCTGTTTGTCTCCTCTGTCCTCAGTGGGTTCCTCGAGGATTCGGTTGTCTGTTAATTGTTGTATTTTGAACACTAGTTGCGCAGTGGGGCAACAGCATATCATTGATGTCCCTGGTACAGATGTGTGTATTGGGACTGGGAGAACAAACAGTTTTCTGAGCGTGTCGCCGAGCACAAAATAAATGGTATTAAAAACAAATAACGTCGTCGTCAATGGAGATCACACTCTTCCAACTAATTTACCCAGTTTGGAAAATCGCTCTGTGATATGGAGTGGCAATAGTCAATATTCATTTAGGACAATGAATATATGGCAATCTACCCTTAAAGTGGAGAGCTGTGCAGACATGTGTGCAAAATGCAGAGAGCTTAGCCTGAACATGGCTCACAGTATTAAAACAAATATGTTGTTCACATGATGTACATTAAGATAGACAGATAGATTCAACTTATTGTCATTACATAATACAGGTACCATGTAACGAAACGGTTTCTCTGCATTTGACCCATCCTAGTGTTAGGAGCAGTGTGCTGCCATTATGTACGGCGCCCAGGGAGCAGTGTAGGGAACGGTGCCTTGCTCAGGGACACCTTAGCCGCGTTCACACTGCGGTACTTTTCTCACAAAGGTTTAGTTCGCATGAACTAAATCCAGATCGCGTTCACACCAGAAAAAGTCCCTGGGGGTGGATTAGGCAAATGAACTAAATCCAGATCGCGTTCACACCAGAAAAAGTCCCTGTGGGTGGATTAGGCAAATGAAGCCGCTGACGTCACTTCTTCTGCTTTGGGTTTACTGGCAGGCCGCAAACCACTTCACTTCGCGTATACTGCCGCCCAAAGTCCCCGGCCGGAAGTCCCCGGAGTTGGGGAAGGCTTCAGTAGAAGCTGCTGGGAGTCCCAGCAGCTTCTACTGAAGCCTTCCGAGTAAATCGCCAGAACGCCGACACCTCCTCATCTCCACCGCTCCCATGTTTTATTTTGTTTGCATAAATTAGTCTCTCTGCGTTTCTGCGCTGGGCTAATGCTAATGCTAATAATGCTAATGCGAGGATAATAAAATGGCGGCTTCACAAAACCTTTTGGGAGTTTTACGGGGCGTGGTTTGCAATCCGCCCAGACAATCAGGAATATAGCTCTTTTCTCAAAAAAGAGCCGTTCGAAAGTCCCTGCTCTCTAGCAGGGACTTTCGAGGGGATTAAAAGGTTTGCATGAACTACTTTTAGTACCGGCTCTTTTTGGTGTGAACGCGAGCATGAACTAAGTTCGCATGAAGCTTTGTGGGACAAGTACCGCAGTGTGAACGCGGCTCTTGGTAGCACTTGGTCTTTCCGGGACTTTAACTGGTGACCTTCCAGTTGCCAAGCCAAGTCCCTATGGACTTCGCCACCACCGCCCTACTGTAATGTTATTATGGGGTGGATACCAGTCACTGTCAGTGGGGGTCCTGGGCCTTGTTGATGAAAGGAAGTCCATGTATTTAAACAATATGAAGACACTTGAGCTTTTGCCTTCGAATAATAAGCTTCTTCAAACTGGTTTATAAATTGGGAAAGCCATATGTCGACAGTTATTAATACTTACCCTTAGCTTATCATTCATTGCTTTTATTAAAAACTGCTTTCATGGCTTCTTCTGCTTTCTCCTTAGTTCCACTGAACTCCACCCAGACTCAAAGCATCCTGTGGTGAGTCTGTTTTACTTTCAGGAAGGATAGAAGTTCTATGTTTACCTGGAAATCGCATTAAATTCAGTTTGACCGTTTTGTACGCACATTGAAGAATACATGAGACTCAGGAAATAAAGTGATGTGCAGTAGAGCGATATTTATTTACTATGAGGAGGACATGTGCACCCGATGTGGTGCTCATGCTATGAGCTGCACACGGCTCTTATACAAGGATGTGTTGGAGATCTACAGCCGTGGCTAAAGTTTGGAGAATGACAAATACACATTTTCACAAAGTCGGCCGTCTCAGTTTTGATGGTGGCAATGTGCATATACTGCAGCATGTTATGAAGAGTGATTAGAAGTTATTTCAACATCCCTCTTTGCTATGAAAATGAACTTAATCCTGAAAAAGGTTCAATTGTTGTGAAGAAGGCTTGAGGGCGCTCAAGAAAGACCAGCAAGCACCAGACGTCTCCTAGCAGATCAGGAGCAGGACCGGAGCACCAGCAGAGCACTGTTTGATCAGGAATAGCAGCCGGTGTGAGAGCATCTGCACACAGTGAGGAGAAGGCTTTGGAGGGTGGCCTAGTTTCAAGAAGAGGAACAACGAAGCCCCTTCTCTCCAGGAAAAACACCAGGGACAGATATTCTGCAAAAGGTACAGGATTGGACAGCTGAGGACTGGGGTGTCATTTTATCTGAATCCCATTTCATCCCATGTGGGAAGTGCAAAACAAAGCTTGTCCGGAGAACTAAAGTTAACGCTACCATCACTCCTGTCATTCCAACAGTAAAGCATCCTGAAACCATTCATGGGGTTGCCACTGTATTCAAATCCATTTGGCATTGCAGTGACAAAGTAGCAGGAAATCACTCTTAAAAGTTTAGTATTAGTCAAAGACCACATTACTGACGTCTGAAACAGGTTACCCGTGCTTCAGTTTGATCTTTAAGCTAGACATGATGGTGGGATATAAAGGACAATTTCAACCTGATTTTTCAAAATAACCCATGCATTTTTTCATTTAAAAGGTGGGGTAGGGTACATTTGAGAATCCCGCTCGATCGCCAGAATTTGAAAATACACAACCGGAGAAAATCTGCCACTTCCTTATGTAAAGAGCATTCCATGGAATATAACAAAAAGTGTATCTCGAGCCGGTTTCTGAAACTTACCTACCCCACCTTAAAACCAAGCCCTCAGAATGTGCCGTTTCTGGAAGTATTTTATTATTTTTAATGTTAAATATTAACTTGTTGAACTAAGCATTGGATGCTTGTTGCACCACAAGTGTTGTGCAACGTATTCATCACAAACTCTAAATGTCCTTCACATGTGTAAATACAAGAATATCAATAAAGGGATTCTCAAAATGGTTCCGTGTAAGATGTTTATTTCAACAATTGTTCTGGAGAAAAACCGTTCAGCTGAACAGTTTGTAAGAAATCCTTTCACAGAGAACTCAGGACTGAACTCATAAGCACATTGTCAGGCTCGCTACGTCACTCCTTCACCGTCTTCTGCTGCCTTCAACGCACATGAGAGGAAATATGAACTAAATGTCATACAACACCAAAATTTTGATCGTGAGGACTGAGTTTAGGGAGGGGACAAATCTGGGGTAAAACAAGAAAATACAAAATCGCGAGTATCAGTTTGAGTCTCTTGTTTATAGGATTCCTAAGTTTAGTATCAGGAATGTTGGATGTATAAAAGAGGAGTACATCTCTTACATAGATGACAGCATGAAGAGCGGGCATGCTAAGAATCGGGTTTTGGATGATCTGATGAGATGTGATGCTCTGAGGACGTATTTAAATCTATTTGCTATTAAATGAACTGTAGATGCTGCGCAAGCAGTGTGAATGCATTTTACATGATGAGGTGAGAGATTCTGTATGAGACTGTTGAGTGGTCTTGCTAGATAGATAAGAGGCCAGAACAGTAAAGACCGACATTTAATGGCATGAGTGGAGAACTAGAGTACAGACAGCGGTCCTTAGATAGCATGCATGCGAATAGCTCATGTTATACAAGATATTTTAAATCACCTTGAAGTGAGACATCCTCATGAAGTCACGGCAGCATCGGCATCAGTGCCTCGTGCTCAGCCACCATGGGCGCCTTAAGAAAGATACAGAAACTGAGTTTAAATGAAACTCCTTTTATTTAAAGTGGCTTAGTCGTTAGCAAAAGTGGCTCAGTTATCTAAGTTGTCTCAATCAGATCTAATCAGTGAGGGCAAGTTTGTCATCACAGCCAGAAATAATCGATATTTAAGGTGTAGTTTAAAAACATACCTGCAGGTGATTTAGTCATCTTCTTATTCCTCTCTGCATCAGCGTTATGCAACACCTGAAGAAAGAGAGACAGCCGTTAGAGCAGCAATGCATTACCTTTGATTTAGTCTGAAGGGTCCTTCCCTTAGTGTGGCTCAGTTATCTAAGTTGTCTCAATCAGATCTAATCAGTGAGGGCAAGTTTGTCATCACAGCCACTTTTTACAGTTGAAATATAACTCAGATGTTCTACCTCAGGCTGTGGGGGTGCATTGGGGAGAGGGATCACTCTGGAGGAGACCTCGTCGGTTCCTGCTCCACCATCACTGTAGCCACTTTATTCCCCAGCAGGGAGGAGGGGTGCCCCAGTACCTGAACAGGGCATGGGAGATCAGACGAGCTCCAACCTGAAGAAGAAAAGGGCATTGGGCTCAATGACCAACAGAGCTTTGGGGGAGGTACCATGAGGAATGGAATACTCAGGAGGACCATCAGGACCGGAAGTATCAACACAGAGATTCAGGGGATTGACAGATTTGGTAAAAACATCATTGGTCCCAGAGTAATGTATATACAGTGAACACATTGCACGTTAACTCACCACTTCTCAGAGTAAGCTGGGGCCCCCTTGCAGCGCAGGAGTTGATATTCATATAACTCAGAAAGTATCTGCATTTCACTTCTTAATGTTTCACAGACCTGCAGAAAGAAGGAGCACAGCAATTAGCACAGAAGACATTTTAAACACATAAAGCTTATGATGTAGTCCCAAATGTCCTTCCCCTTAATGTTGCTGAAACAGTTAATATTTAAACTGATCAGCGACCGTCGGTGGAAGTCTTCTTCTCGGCATCCAGTTGACCGCTCTAAGCTACAGTAGAGCCTGAACGGCTTCGATAGGAGCCTGGTTTATACTATTTAGTCTAGACAGGAATAAAAACATACCTGCTTTCTGTGCAGACATCCATGGTTGCAGAGCCCAAGTGGTAGAGCTCCTATTTTGGGTGGTTAACTCCATCTAAGGCTAAATACCGGCACGAGACCGATAATCGACAAGCCCCGTAAGGGAAAATTGAAGACCTGGAGAAGAGAGTTTTTTTCTTTATTGACAGATGAGAAAGTCAGTGCATGCTCTGTGCTGCAATGGGTAATAATCAGAATACTATAAATAACAGGCACGAAACGAGGTTTAAGCTCATTTAATTATTTCAAACAATGGACCATCTACATAAATGTAATTAATTTCAATCCAGTGTGTTTAATTACCGCAGAAAATCTAAATGCAGAAAGCATATGAAATAAAAGTTACATTGACACGTGGTTCACATGTGTTAGCGTTAAGCTAACCTTAAGCTTAGATATTATACGCTAGCATCATCATCATATTTTCAGGTGTTTAATTACACAATAAGGGAGCGCAATGTCTGGTAAAACAAATCTACATTAACATGCAAGTATAGCTAACTTAACTACGTGATAAGTCAGTGAGTTACAAACAATGTTAGCGTTAGCTCGTTGGTTTCAGCACATGTCAGACAGAAATTACGATAAAATACTTATTTTCAGTTCACTATAATCTAAAGGTAGCAAATACACACTTCTATGACATTAAATAAGAATATATTTAGCTTACTGGAGTAGTGAGTTGAACTTCTTCCTCCTGTTAGGAAGGCTTGAAGCGGAAAGAGAGTGTAGGGAGGGTCCAGTGCGTTTATATAAGCTGGAGCCCGAGCAGCAGGACGCTGATTGGTCATGCAGATCACATGGACCAAGCATCAGCACGCTGATTGGTCAATTTAGCTCACATGGGCCCTGCTGCATGATGGGATGAGTTTTTTTACAAGCATTTGAGCGGTAAATTTGCTTTCTTTTCTCATTTATTTACACATTAGAACCTGATTAAAACCAACACAAATAACTATTTTAAGATTTCGCCGAAAATGTATTTGTTTTACAATGATAAGAAAGTGAATATATCATGAATATAGAACAAAATATACGCTAAAGTCGAGTTGTAGTGAGCAGGTCGCTGATTGGTTCATACAGGTCACATGGACCCCGCTGCATGATGGGATATGTGTTTTTATAAGCATTTTGAGCGGAACCCTTGCCGTTCTTTGGATTTATTGTCAATTTGTCAAACAGTAATAACCACATAAAGAGAGGTTTTAATTATATATTAAGCATATTTCTGCCTCACGAAGAAGAAGGAAGTAAAGATAGAAATAAACCCCACATCCGGTTATATCCTCTTCAGAACCACGGACAGCTCTTGTTGTTTTCAGATCACAGTGCAGTGTCATTCTCTAAATAGACAGTTGCGAAATATGACATGGCTATGATGAATATTCATGGTTTGTTTTTAAATATAATTATAATCAGCTGGACTTTAACACAATGTACGCAACGCCTGATTGATAGCGATATATTGCACATTTAAATATACCTAATTTAAAACAGCTGGACGTAGTTTTCTGGTTTACCCATAGTTCATGCAACTATTTCTCTTTATATCAATGTTATACTAGTTTGTATTTGTTTTTTTGTTTTTCATACATATATTTGTTCTGTGTTTATGAATGCACCATTAACACTAAGGCACACACAATTAAGAATTCTTTGTTATGACTAAATAACAGCTTTACATGCGTCTGGGACAACCTGAATTATATTTTCTCACAGTTTAAAATCGCATTAGAGATTTTCTCTTTTATAACCCAGTACAATTGAGGGCTGCATGAGGTTTCTAGTGGTGCTGTATAGGTAAACCTGTCACATGATTGCTGCGTCTCTTCCTGGGCAGCAGAGCAGCTTCATGTAAACACGCCGCGCGCACAGGGCTTTGTTTCACACACACATCACACACACATCCCCCCGTATTATAGTCATGCCATGGATATTTTGTGGCAATACCAATTCAGGATAATTTTACTCGGAGATTCCACGGTTGGGAAATCGTCGTTGCTGAAACGCTTCTCGGACGGGATCTACAGTGATGTGGCGGATCCCACCGTGGGGGTAGATTTCTATGCCCGATCGCTTGATATCGAGCCCGGGGTGAAAATCAAGCTGCAGCTCTGGGACACGGCTGGACAGGAGCGATTCAGGTACGAACAAACAGAAATACATTTAAATACAATGCATGTAAGGATGATTATGCACCGAGCAGATTTGTGGTTAAATAATGCAGAGGCCTCATTGGTTCGCTGTGGCTGCTATTGTAAGATACACAATTTAATTAAATGACATTATATGCGATTTCCCTCTTTCAGTGTGATACAATAAAGAGGTAAAAAAGGGTCAGGGGAAGATTAATCATGCCTCGGTCTTATGATAAATACAAATCGAGTCGTATCATTGCATTTGTTCATGGATGATTGGCAGCCTCCTCACATAGGCCCCATGTTTGATTCCCTGACTCCACAGTTCAGTGCAACCCAAATGCTCAAATCTAGTTGTTTTATTTTGCCTGTTGCTGTTCTGTTTCATGTGTCCTTGCTGTCACGGATAATTTATTTGAAATGATTTCTCAGTGTGCAAAGGCAGCTCCGCTCTTAGATCTGATTTCTCTTTTGAAGGCAAACCTTCAGAGGGTGTTTTCCTTCAGGCTTCACCACACTTTCATTTCTGTCTGTGTGAAGTGTTTGTGCCATTTTTTAAAAACCTCCGTATGCATAAGCGTGGATTTAAAGGGATATTTGCGAGACTGGCCTCAAGAGAGGGGGAGGGCAGGTTCCCCAAGGATCCCATGTTTACTGTCTGGGTTGTGGTCAATTGATTAACTTCAATTACATTCAGCTGAAATGAAAACGCTCATGCATTTCCAGGAAGGCAATGTCAATATTTTAAATCCCTGTCTTGGAAAGATCTTGAATTCCTTTATTATTTAATCATTATGCATATGAGGGAGGCAGCTCAGTGTGTCAGTGTTGGTCTTCGGGTCAGGAGGGCATTGGTTCAAAACCCACTGTTCTTTTTGGGTGCTGGGCAAAATATAATGAGATATGCACATTACTTGATGAGTGCTTCGAAGCTACAGGATACAAACAGAAAACATAGACAATGCACAATAACTAGAAGTACTTTTCAATGGGGAGACATATTTTGAAGAGGAGTGGAAAATCCTATAATCCTGGCAATTGGTCATTTAGATTAACGTATGGTGTAAGTAAGTAAAGTGAAAAGGAATAAAGGATTAATCAGAGCTCTAGACGTGGGAAAGGATTGACCTCAGAAAAATACACTGTCTTGTGACATGACATGACTCACTTTTAGAATTGTACTTTTGTATTTATTTTGAGACTTCACCAAAGACTTCATACATTGACAAACCCTCAGATTTGACTTGTACTTAACCCTATTGACTTGTGACTTCACATTAAGCTAACTTGACACATTTGGGACTAGCTGACTTGGGGTGTTTCTCAATGTCGAGGACGCTTCCTTGGTAGGACAAGTCCCTCCGAGTCAGGTCCTTCAGAAGTGATGCAAGAATCCTTCCTAGCCTCGGAAAACGAAGAATGGTGGAACAGGCTAACAGGTGTGCGTCATATGCGAGGCCCCGCCTTAAATGGAGCGCGATTTCTGCCAAAGATTTGGAAATTGGTCCGTGCGCAAAGCATTGTGGGGATTTTAAGACCGCAGAGGATACACATGTGCAGCCTCGAAATTTCCCGCAACGAAGGACGCCGGTCTCGGTAGAATTCCAAGTATGCTGGACATTGGAACAGTCCTTTCGGCGGGACTCGATGACGTAGTATGCTTGAAATAGTGGCTCTGGAGCAGCCTTCCTCAACATTGAGAAACACCCTTGGATTTATCTCCGGATTAAGTCCTAAATTGGGTTTTTCTTTTATCTCTTAAGACCGTCTCCAGGACAACACATAAAATGCTTGTTTTCTGAATGGAGTTCGGATCGATCAGGGCTAGGAATAATCAAATCAACCCACAGATTAGACTTTTTAAAAAGAACATCAACATAATTCTGTCTACAATTTCTAACATGTCTTCATCTTATGTTCCCACCAGGTCCATCACAACATCGTACTACCGTAACTCTGTTGGCGGGCTACTCGTCTTTGATCTGAGCAACCACAAGACCTTCGAGCACGTGAGGGAGTGGCACAAGGAGGTGAGTGAGCACATCCTGCCGCACCACATGGTCTACATCCTCATCGGCCACAAGAGCGACCTCAGCAAGGACCGCAAGGTGAGCCGGGACGAGGCGGAGCAGCTGGCGGCCGAGATGGGCATCCGCTACGTGGAGACGTCGGCCAAGTGCAATAGCAACGTGGACCGCGCCTTCGAGCTGCTGACCAGAGACATCTACGAGCTGATGAACATGGGCGAGATCGTCACCCGCGACGGCTGGGACGGGGTGAAGAGCGGCCTCACCGCCAAGGTGCTCTACCCGTGCGATGACGACGACGTACCGGCCGCCGTCGCCGAAAAGGGCTGCCACTGCTGACTGAGAACTGTGTCCAAACACTGCCCCTCGTCTCACAGCCATCGAAACCAAGTCACTCAGGCTCAGTGATATCACTTCGTCACCTCGTGCTTCTCTGTGTGGGTTCTTCTTCTGACAACTGGGGGGGTTTTCTAGCCATTGTACATCCCCCAATGTGTATCTAAATAGGCAGGTTGTCTCTGAAGCCATCTGGCGTTACATGAGCTGGGCCTTGTAGGTTTGGGAAAAGAACAGAAAGCATGAAACTTGATCAGATCTTTGGGTTTAGGCATTCACACCAAATTGGGCGTTTTTGACGATGAGAACGGGAGGGTTACTTATTTGGTGACATTTAATGCGAAACGCTCCTATTTCCGCAACCGAAACACGCTTCCAACGTTCTCCTTCTGACAACTGGGTTTTTGTCTTGCCAGTGTACATTTCCAAATGTGTGTCTTATACATAGGCAATTGTTTTCTTTTTTAAGCCATGTGGCGTAGCGTGAGCTGAGCTGATTTGGGCCTTGTTGGGTTGCGGAAAGAGGGCCTATGTGAAGAAATATTGGGCGTTTCTGGTGATTTGCATAGTGGCGTTGTTAAAAGGTGAAATGTAATGCCAAACGACTGCTAAGCTATTAACATCTTTTGTCAGGGTTGTACAGCTCTCGGTTGACGCTTAAGTATTTTTTTTGTGACCCTATTTCCGCAACCTAAACGCACTACCAACATTACAATGAATAGGAAAACCAAGCATTGTGCAGCAGTGCCTGATTTGGTGTGAATGCCTTCTTAGTTACCCAACATTGCTTTCTACGGCCCTGAAACTAAAGGACTTCTGAGTATACTGAAGATACATTTCATAAAGCACTATTGTGGGTTTCTATCTGTCAAAGTTTGTGCAATGCTTTGCCTGCGACTGTTTGTGAAATTGTAAATAATAGTGAAATCTATGGAGGGGAAGGGCCACTGAAAGTATGTTACGTGATGAACAGTGCACTCTAAGTGTCACCATGTTAAATCGATGTGCTCCTCATGCTTCTGTACGTGCACTTACGCCAAACTGACTCAGACCTTTGATCATCCTGTGAATAGATGAGTAATGTTTTTCTAAAGAAAATAAATAGATTATTTCTAGATAAGGTGTATACATGAAGATAGTATTTAGGGTAGCTATAGCATCAACAGGAGCGAGATAGGAAGTGTGTCAGCATCAGTTATCAGACCTTTAATGACTTTATTTCGATGTGTTTGACTGAGAACAAACCAGAGTTGTATAACCTGCAGCTCTCTGTAGTTTAACCTCTAACAGCTATTTTGAATGTTCGAAGCTTCATTCACAAAAATAATATTCCATTCGGGTCTGAGCTAATGTCTGGCGCCAACCATAGACTGTATCAAATAGAGAGGCGAAGTCCCTCCACTTCCGGGGACCTCCATGGGACCTTATTTCGGGAAAAAACTCCCCTTGTGTGTGTGCACAGCTCCTAACGTGCCCAGACTTGCAGAGATGTTCACCTCTATTAATACTTTCCGCCTCATTCTGAAAGAAAGAAGTGAAATGTTTCAACGTGACGGCCGTCTTGGTGTGTGGTGCGAGACGGGAGATGTAGGTCATTGAGCGGTTTCACACACAAACAAGTGTTACTTCACAATTTTTTGACTTGCAAAATTACCTTTTAAATTGACAATCATCATATGTGTAAGTTGTGGCACAATTCAAACGGGATCAAAAGATAATCTTTCTCTCTCCATTGACTTCAATACATACTATTTCCGAAATAAGGTCTCATGGAGCTCCCCGGAACGGGAGGGACTTCGCCTCTCTATGGATGCTCTTTAAATCCAGCTGAGTGGATATGTTAAGTTGTTTTGGTTCACATCAGGAGGAAATTCAAGCTTGAAAGTGTTCACCATGACATGTCAGATTATCATGACAGCATATACTCCAAAATCTACATGGAAATGTGTGAAACATGGGTATAACAGTCTCAGACCCTCTACATTTGAGCAGGTTTAGCAGAAAATAGGTCACCCTGTATTATTTTTGGCAACAGACCTTTGCCAATCCTCTTTACCCATCTCACACTCGATGTTATGCTTGATAATATATTTGCAGGGCCATAATCATTCTAAATGATTTAGCCCTTTAAGATTTTGCCAACTTTTCAGTAGTTAGATAAGATCATTGATATGTGTTGGTTCGTCCGTAACCTAGCATTACGCAGTCAGCCCGGCTCTGAAAACTAAAAAAGCATATAGGAAGTTACGTGTTCATTTAGTATGGTAATTGTTACAGCACGCAAAAGTTGTATTGTTTTTGCTTTTTGCTTGGGTACAAATGAAACTAAGAGATTACGTGTGATATTAAAAAAGCTTTAGTCATCTTTGTTGTTTTTTCACTTCACATGGAGCTAAGCTAGCTGCTAATCTGCTGTTTCCAGTCGTCATGCTGAGCTAGGCTAGTGCCCTTTGGACTCAAGCTTCGATGCATTGATGAGACTCGTATCAATCTTCTCACCCAACCCTCTCAAAGAAAGCTAAATAGTGTGTTCTCCAAAAGGTCAAATATGTCCTTAAAGCGCTCGTGATAATGTGATAGAAGTCATACCTCCATTGATTTGCCGTGATATTCATTAGCTCTAATATAAATCTCCATTTCAAAGCTTCATTTAAAGCTGCTGAAATTCTTTGTTAACTACGTCATGTTGAGTAATCACATAAGCTTTAACATGGAGTATTTGGGATTGATAAACTTGTGACTGATAATAGCAGCTGTAAGGAGCCTGGTCAGCTTCTGCAGACGCTCACAATCTGAAAGAGTACCACGGATACAGTACACTAGATGGGAACCCCCTCACTCCACCAACTCCCCTTTGACTAGCATTTCACCCCAACAACTTGCTCACACACACACACACACACACACACACACACACTGTAAACTGCAAGAAATTATGCATTCTGGAGGTTTTACTTTGCGTTCATGTGACATTGTTTTACTTTGAGTTGAAAAATCCCTTTACTTTTTAAACTCTATGCTTCCTGGTAAACCACCATCCTTTATTGCCAGGTTCAAACAACGTATATATTGTGTTGTTTTGACAATCAGATGTTAACATTTTGTGTTCTTGGCGCAGGTGAGGACTTCATCACATCTTGTGTAAACCAGTCTGACTAATACTAACTACCTTTCTCACTTTGTCATCTAAAACAGGGTTTATTGTATTCTATTGTTTGCATTTGTGTGTGCTGTTAGCTAACTGAGCATGATTTGCCATTTCTAAGCTCTGCACCGTGTTCAGATAACCAATGGATATCCGTGAGACACCACGAAGAAAGGCTGACTTTATGGGACAGAATAAGCTTATTTCTCATCAACTGTTACACCCAGCAATGAGTTGTTCATTAAAGTAATAATAACAGCATTTGTAATCTAACATACGGTGACCATCCTGTGTAAATGACCATGATAATATAGGAGGCTGAAGTCTGTCCAGATCCAGAGTCTCTGTGATCTTGAAGGTATTGCTCAACATTTTGGGAAATATATCTTTGTGTTATCTTCTCTGATATCACTTTTGTACGTAAAGTACAGAAGTGGAGCCAGCAAGTTTGACCGCTGGATCATTTGCTTTTTAATTAATCTGGTTTATTACAGTGGTATGAACCCAAAATAAACAGATTTCGCTGTTATGGAATTGCCTTAAACGGATAAAAAGTATGCCGAAATAACTGCGAAATGATGGTGATTAGTTAAAAAGTATGAAGTAATGCTTTTTTGCAAGACGACATGCGAACAACTTCTAAAATGCGTGGTTTCTTAATTGAGTTTGGATTGATCAACACCTACATTTGACCTAACAACAGCAGCAAAATAACTTTAAACACATATCTACATACAGAACATAATCTCCGAGACGGAAAATACGTAAGCACATTTCCCATAATGTTGAATTAGACCTAGTTTGTTTTTTTATCTTGTCCGCAGTAATGATCACTGAGGGCTTCTCGTACAGAGCCCAGTTCAGCTCTTCACCCCCCATGGTCACATTTCACAGTTTTACTGAATAATGTATTTATTTTATATATCATGTATAAGGGGTTCCGCCTTTTTATTTGACGTGATTTTATTGATTGGTTTAAAAAAATGAATAAATAGATGTACAATGAATAATGTTTGGACTCTGTGTTTTTTTTGGTGGGGTTTGGCGCCCTCTGCTGGTGGAAGACTATCATGACCTAGATTGTGAATAGGTATACATATTAGCAAATAAGCTGTTTAGGTGGTTATCTTGAAACGTGGGCATTTCCCTCAAAACAAAAAGGAGTTGATATTTCTTACTACATACAAATCACACATTGCAAACGCATTGAAGGCTAATTCTGACATGATAGTGTCAGCTGCCTTGATTCTGTTTGTCTTTTTCATTATATTTGATGTGTTTTACCTACATAAGATTGAGAAGCAGCTGCATTTAGAGAAAACGTCTGTCATTATGGCTTCTAAAATCTCCCAGCATCATTTACAAAAGCTTATGTTCATGTGCTCGTCGATTTCCCCACATTTAGTGAACGCAGCACAAATGAGCAATGAAATGAGAGCTAAGGATTTCATCTAACCCTGCCCATTTGTTACCCAGCATGCTCTTCGGCAGTCAAACTCCACATACAAACAGTCTTAAATTCCATCGATTCATGACTGAAACCTATATATTTCGATCCATACATGTAAATGAAACATGGCTATTATCGAACAGATAATAAAGCATTTATACGGAATGTGGAAACATACACACACATCGAACACACACTTTGCACCGTGAGTCAGGAGCATGTGTCTACTGGTAGGATACTGGGTCGTTTCAGAGAATCGTTAAAAAGGGCTTCTGCCGTGCTTGGCACAGGAGGGGTGGGGATAACCAACCCTTCTGCGGAATCGCTATCAAGAGATTTCGGAAGCACAATTTTTAACCCAGGGGCTGCTGGTGATCACGTGTCCTGGCGCCCCGCCATCTAATGTTGAAAAATAAGAAAGTAGAATGTCTGATTAAATTCACCAAGCATTTTCTTAAGTGACGTGGGCACTATTGTCAAACTACATGTACACAACTTTAACTTTCCGCAAGGACAACAATTGATCGAAACGTTAAGTAGTTTTAATTTAAAGCAACATATATAGTAAATCAAATAAGCAGTGGTATTTCTTAACGGAAGCAAAGTTAAAAAAATACCATATGCACAGGGCTCCTGCAGGTTCCACCAACTCAAATGTAAGACTTTTTAAGGCCACTTTGTATAGAATGTAAGACCTATTTCACGGCAAGAAAGTATGAAGGAAAATTGCTATGAAAGAAGAAATACGTCCCATAATTACTTACAAAGTACATTTATTTATGTTCAACATAAGAACGATGACTGAGCATAACAGTACACAGAACTGTGTTAGACAACAAGTGTGTGTGTGTGTGTGTGTGAGTGACAAGAGTTCTATTCAGAGCTCTGCTGCCTTCATGCTGTTGTATGATTGGTGTTTATACGGTATTTAGCGTCCACAGCACCTCCGCTTTTAGGGTTGACGTCTAAACTGCTGCATTAGCTAACGCTGCATTAGCAAAACAAACGCTAATTTTGTTTGCAAAAGGTGCAGCGGGCTTTAAACACGTTCCCCTCAACCTAGCACTAAATTCGATGTTTTCCAAACAAGTACGGTTGAGCTTACACTTCCCCATATTTATTTTAAAGTAGATTCGAACTTCGAAGATATCTGACTGCCGCTGGTTGAAGCTTGGTTGGTTGCTAGGTTACTAACTGGGTGTTCTCCGCTAAGGGGCTGGGGGAAACAAAGTTAGTGATTACTGGTTCCATGTTGATTTATTTCATACACATTGGTGGGGGGAACTGAAAGGCGTACTAGTTACTTTGTAGCCCGGATATTTCCCCCAAAACACATCAGACGCGATCGTAACACAGAAGTACCTTTCAAATACGATAATTTTTAAGACCTTCTAAATCATATTTAAGACCTTTCTTATTTTTGTTTTATCATATTTAAGACTTTTTAAGGCCTTCAATTATGATTATCAAATGTAATTCTTTTTACAAGACCCCGCGGGAACCCTGATTAAGCATGAAGGATATCAACATGAAATAAGGTAATGATAATATACATGCCAGGGGCCAACACCAATAAATGCATTGTTGAATTAATTATAATTTAAGGGGAAAAAAGTCACATTTGAGTTCAGGCTCACATAAGCCCTTTTTGTTTTCATATTATCTTTAAACAAAACAATACATTTTCCAGTAAACAGATAATATTTTCCAGAATGAACGCAACAGAAATCATGCCACAGTATTAATGCTTTTCCAGAACAGATGGACAGTGTGGGAGTCACACAAGGACTCCAATGAAAGGTTCTTATGCACACTCCTTGTACCAAAGAAGTGGCCCATGGAGGGTTGAAATGAACATAGTCATACACATTGACCCACAAAGGGAGGGGGGGGATTCATTTTTAGGAAGTTGGAAGAAAAACAAACCAAGGCTCTGGGCTGCAGTACAATCTCTCTTGTACTAAATAAAGATACCATTCAATAAAAAGAGCAAGTGTTTACAATATGAATTATTTTCCAGAGCAGATGGATTGTGTGGGAGTCACATACGGATTCATACAAGAAACAGATAAATGCATTTGATTTGTCAGTCATATAGCCATATATAGGAGTCAATCCTTGTGTCAAAGTGGCCAAGGGATGTTAGAAAATGAACATAATAATATAACATACATTTAAATAAGCAACCCTACACCTTGCCAAAAGGTTAGGATTCATTTTTAGGAAGTTTAAAGCAAAACAAAACAATGCTCTGTGCTTCAGTATTTAAAAATGTTCACATACTATACGATAAAGACACAATGTACATAGATATATCTTTATAAGTAAAGCTCAGGTAAGAAATAATACTATCTCTCTTGTATACAATGAAGATAATAGTCAATAAAAGGAGTTTGAGTGGGATTTTGTCTGGGTTTACAGGAGCAAAATAACACATTTTATATATTTGAAAGTGTAAAGGCAAAGGTATGGGCTCTAATTTTGCAAAGTTGCCAATGGATCTTGAAAATGAACATCATAATTAACATGTAAACAAGCAACCCTATATGTTACACCTTGGCAAAGCGTGAGGATGCATTTTTAGGAAGTTTGAAGCAAAACAAAACAATGCTCCATGCTTCAGTATTCAAATTTGACCAATTTAAAATGCAAATTCAAGCAGAAAGACACATTCTACATAGATATATCCTTATAAGTAAAGCTTATAAAGATACCAGGTATTACAAAACACCATTTCTCTTGTATAAAATAAAGTCACCACTCAGTAAAAAGAGTTTAGTCAGGGTTTACAGGAGCGAGATAACAAGGCGAGCGCTGTGCAGCAGGAAGTCAAGCTGTATCTCCGAACTGCGCATGCGCCGCAGCTCTCCTCAATCTAGCGCTGCGTTTCTCTCCATAAAACGGTAAGCACGAGCTATTTTTATAACTGTGTTATTTTAAACATGTTTATATGTAATACACCAGCCGATCTCACGACACTGGCACTATTTTAAGGAGCGGAGTGATGTGTATTTTACGCATGGGGTGCAGCGGCCGCACAGAATGGAGACGCCGCCGCCGCCGCCGTGCCGTTGTTTGCTGTACGTGCCGCCGCACAGGGAGACGTCATTTTGAGGGAGAGTTAAAATGTTACGAAGGGACGTACGGTTCACACACACACACACGTAACCGTCACACTGTAAATGCAAAGTGGTTACCCGTCTCGGTGTGTATAGCTGGTGGATTTTAGTCCAGATTCACACATATAGTTACGCCCTTGCTTGAGCCATAATGGCTACCGTCGAGCCTCAGTGTGTGTGGATCTAAACGGCATTAGACTGCATACAGGGAACGTGATAACCCATGTAACTTTGACAATATAGAGGGTTTTATCCGCTAAAATAATGCTGGATTTATCTTAAAAGTGACCGAGTGATCTACTTACCTCCATGTCAACTATCATCCCTTTTAAAGCATGTTTCTGTTCCACAACGTTCGAGGGTAAAGCACACTAACCGTTACATGTTCATTCAAAATCGGACAGTTTAAAAACAGTGTGACGACGTCAGTGGTTTAAAGTAACTAGGTTAATTTACTCAAGTCTTGTACTTTACTTTTTATTTTCATGTTATACCACTTTATGTGTGTGTGGATTTAAACAGCATTCAGGCTTCGGTCCTGATAACCCTCTCCAAAAAGAGTGTTTTATCTGCTAAAATAATGCTGAATTTATCTAAAATGGGACCGAGTGATCTAACTGCCTCCATGTCAATTAGCATCCCCCGAAATTACGCAAAACTGTGGTTTCTGTTTCCAAACGCTCGTGGGTAAAATACACTAACCGTTACATTCTTAATTCAAAATCTAACAGTTTAAAAACAGTGGGATCACGTCAGCATAAATAGGATAAAAAAAAGCTGACTTATTATTATTATTATTATTATTATTATTATTTACCAGTCGATAAATATATGTTCTGATAAATAAAGTACATCAATAAACATTTTATAATAATTAATATTGCTAGCCTTAATTCAAACTGTTCCAGGGATGGAAACTAACTAAGTACATTTACTCCAGTACATTTAAGGTACTTGTACTTTTCCTGAGTACTTTCATTAAACTCTACTCTTCTACTTTTTGGAAATGTATTTTGTACTTTTTCTCCACTACAATTATTCTACAGATTTATTTCCTTAATAAATTAGGATTTTGATACACAATACTTAGGAAAAACTTTTAAAATAGGATTATTATTATATATATATATATATATAGATTTAACCATCCAACGTTATATCTAAATAACTATACCATGAGTGGGTAAAGAGAACATTAAGTGGAAGAGAATAAGTGCTGCTTTTGCTTGTTTACATGTGTGCAAAGATGATATGAAGCCTATATAATGGTTTTTCATGTGACAAAAGTGATATCATGATAAGGGCTCTTCAATATATCGATATTGTGATATTATATTTCAGTCGTTTTACTTACGTTTATCTTATTTAACTGTGTTTATGTAACCTGTTTATGATTCTGATTCGTATTTCATGTTTTCTAGTTATGCTTCTTTATATGTGTTTCTGTGGTATAGATGTAACCATCCAACGTTATATCTAAATAACTATTCCATGAGTGGGTAAACAGAACATTAATTGGAAGAGAATAATTGCTACTTTTGCTTAACTACAAGTGTGCAAAGATGATATGAAGCATAACGGTTTCTCATGTGACAAAAGTGATATCATGATAAGGGCTCTTCAATATATCGATAGTTTTTCTTACAATTTATCATATTTAACTGTTTATGTAACCTGTTTATGATTCTGATGTCATGTTTCCTTATGTGTTCATCTCTCTCCAGATGAACGTACTCCTGGATAGCTGTCCTTTGAAAGCAGCCCCCCCGTGCTCTCTGCTCTGAGCGTGATGGCGACCCCCGGAGAGGTGACGGTGTCCTTGGCCGAGGTGGTGATGGTGAAGGCTGAAGACTGTGACCACGATGACCCAAACAAGACTCAGGTCATCCTCCAGCTGCAGCCCATCCCCACCGGGTATGTCCCTCTTTATATATACCATCCATGGTATGTACTGAGGACAGGGGTGGTTTAACTGAGACTGAAAAACTTACTTTTAAACATCATCATTTAACAAACACATTATCAGATACCATCAGGTTAACAACAGTGGGACAAAGGAGACTTATCCAAAGTAGATAAGATGCACAGACGGTACCCTCTGGTCCCCAACCCTAAGAGGGGTCTCTAGGCCTTTATGTATGTGTTCAGTTGGCCTGTATTTTAGGATTTGATTTCTTATTGTGCAGAAAACATTTAAAATTTGAATTCAAGATATATAGCTTTTCTTTTCAATCTCACGGGATAAAGGCACGGTGAAGACCTGAACTAAACTAAACTCACACAGCCTTAATGCTAAACTATTTTGTTATCATAACCGAAGGCAAATAAAACAATGGCCAGGTGTTAGAGGGAATAATCACTTAATTTCTCAAATGAGAAGCATTCATATGATCAAGAAAGCCTTTCCTTTCAGAAAACGGTGTGAATTGTATTAAATGTTCCTTAAAAACAAGTTAAAACGTCGAAAGAGCTAAAAGCTGATGGAGAAGGAAACATTGAATTTGTCCGAAACAAAAAGCCTTTGTAGTTTTAACAAACATAATACAGATTGAGATGTATAATTAAAATGTCCTAAAAGAGTAATTCAATAAAACTTATCTCTGAGCAATATTCACAGGAAAGGATCAGATCAAAATGTTTAAAAATTGCCTACATTTCACACATTTGCTGCAGTTATTGTGTCATTTTATAGTTTTAAATTGTATCTGCAGTGTTTTTGTTATGCATTACATTTAATATGAAATATTTCTCCCTAGTCAGAAGTAGTCCGTTTACTCAATGATAGAAAAGGCTCAAGAACCACCGGAGAAGAAACATTAAACACACTTTCCTTTACAGAGAAGAATCTGCTGAAACAGACGCAGCCGTCATGACGGTTGAAGCACATGAAGGTAAGAGAACAGACAACAACTATATATTACATTAGAAAAATGTATATATTTATTTAAGTTCTGTGTCATTCTTTTAGAACAAGCTGACGGAGATGACGTTGAAATCGGCTGTCCCATAACCTGCGGAGACTGTAAAGCTTTGCTGCTGGTGAAGAAGTTTGTTTGCCCGGGAATCAACGTTAAATGTGTAAAGGTCGGTATTTATACAGTTTTTTAAGTCTACATATAAATAGAAATGTTTATTGATTGGGATAAACCCCTTGAGATGCACCATCTCGTTTTCAAGGGGGTCCCGACAATAGCAACAACTTACAGACATACATAAACAAAAAGACAAAATGCAAAACATGACACACAAGACAAACCACTACAGTCTGTTAAGTGAAATGCAAGCAATGCATACAATCATTACAATTTGAGACAGTCAAGCATATCAGTTTCATCAATATCAGTTTCATTAATAACAAGTACAGACCAGTTGAAAGTGAGATGATAATGCATGTTTAAACATACCCAATGATGCAAAAGATCTAATGGCAGCAGGTAAAGTATTCCAGTCAGTTGGGGCTTTGAACATGAACGCTCTTCTGCCAATCAATTTTTTTGCAGAGGGGACAGAGAAATAAATCTACATTGAACACGTTAACATCCACAAAATGTGCCCTTATTCTGATAAAAGACAATATTCCTTCTTACTGTTTCGATGGTTAACAAAATAGGTTATTCCCATATATGTAATATTCCACCTGCAGCATCTTCCAATCCTTAAACCCCCTTCTTGACATGGTCGACTTTCTGATATCTGCACACACCCAGAAATCTGTTTATGTACAAGTCTTACTTAATGTTTAAAAGTAGGTGTTTGTTCCAATCAGAAATCTCCTTTTGTGCACGCAGCCCTTTCCAGAGCCTTGCAGACTGTTGCTAGTTTGTTTGTGTACATGATCAGATCTGGGAAAAATACATTTGAGATAGTCTTAATTAAAGCGAATTGCAACTTGCAGTAGTTTTGCACTAAACGTCTACAAAAGCTCCACTATATAATATTTAATTTTGAGCTAAAATGCTTCACAATGACACATTTAAAGACTGTTACAATAGTTGCTATACTCGACTGTACACAGCTGAACGGCAACTAGGTCACTCAATAGTCAAACAGCAGGAAATAAACATGCACTACTTCTCGTGTCCCAGAATAACTGCGTCACATTTCCTATTTCTGCTCTCTTTAAACACGTCAGCTTCAAAATGCATTATGCTGTTTACAACTGCAAGTGGATATGTGCTTACTGTGGCTGTAAACACTATCACAACCTATTGTTATTTTGGGGCTAAAATCCCTGTGTTCCGTGTGAGATTCTCTCTCTCTCTCACACACACACACACACACACACACACGAAACGCCTCCATTGTAACAGTCAATATGTAACACTTGAGCTTCTATTATGGCGCGTTTCCACTGCAGCTAGGTACTGCAGGTTTCCACTGCAGGTAGCTCGCTTTAAGCGTGCCGAACCGTGCGGGGCCCGTTTTTGGTTGCGTTTCCACTTGGCCTAGTACCGGCTAGCGGGTCCTAATTCACAGTTTTTCTGGCCCCATAAAATCGTGGTTCTAGGGCCAGGAACAACCAGGCTGAGTCGGGCTGAGTAGGCCTATGCTAAACTAGAGAGAGAATCGCTGGCGAGGGGGCTACAACTACAACAAGATGAACATATTTTACCGTGATTTAATTATAATACACGTTTCAAAATGATGCCGAAGTAACAACATACTGATACCGGTTAGTAAAAACCATGAATTAATGCTTTGACAAGTCTGCAGACTGACGGCAGGCGCAGAACCTTTTAAAATGCGTGCTTTCTAAATGGAGCTTGGCTAAGCTAACGTTATATATGCTCCGACCGTCCACACTCACAGCAACGGCCTACAGACATGAATAAAGCAGCGACTGTATTCGCCATGACACAGGCAGTCTGTGGTTTGTACTTGTTTAACTTTTGTCTAGTTTCTGAACAGATCTGAGGAGCTGTGAGCTCTGAGTGCTAAGAGCTAACGGCTGTGTTATTTTTCTGGGGCTCTCATTGAAGATGACGTCACGGCTCCGCCTACACTGCGTTACTATAGTAACTACCCCAGTTCCTAAACTGTAATGGCAGCGCAGCATTAAAGTGAGCCGGCCCTAATAAGGCCTAACCAAACCGAGCGAGGCCGAGCGAGGCCTGCAGTGGAAACGCGCCATTAGTTAGTGCTCCAACAGATTGTACATTATAGGCCAATCACAGCAGACTTGGCTCTGGTTTCAGACAGAGGGTGGAAAGAGGTGCTCTAGCACAGGCAGTATGAGAAAAATAAAGAGCTTTTTGAACATTAACATGCATGTGTATGAATGCAAAGCCTCATCAGACATAAGGAGTACAGTATGTCATTTTTCTTTTAGTTTGTCTAGTGTTTTATCCGCTACACTGGACTAAATGTCTTTCCCCCCCCCCGCCAGTATGAAGACCAGCTGATCAGCCCCAAGCAGTTTGTGCACATTTCTGGAAAAGCCACTCTGAAGGACTGGAAGAGAGCCATCAGGATGGGGGGGGGTCATGCTGCGGTGAGGAGACTCATGTCTGCATTAGAGCCGAAATCCAGGGTTAAATATTCGGAATTCTGCCTCGATGCTCTGAACACAACGTTATAATTATCACAGTCTGCATGCAAATGCTTACTCATACGTCTACAATAAATATGCTAAACCGTGATTTAAAGCTCATCTGTCATGCTATTTTTAGGCAATAGCATGGGTCTCAGATATATACAAATATCTAAAAAACATGTCTATGAAGTGTTTTGCTCAAAACACCAAACAGATCACGCATTCTAGCCATGCCTCATATCCCTCTATTTTACTTCCTGTTTCAAAAGTGCTGATTTGGGGTATAAAGCTTTAAAAAAAAATTGAAAAAAATAGGAGGGGTCTGAGCTCATGCGGGACCCGGCAGCTACCGTCTAAACTAAATGCTGCCGTGATGAAACGCCATATCATGGATTATCAAGGATCTGAAACAGTCTGGAGCTCAAAGGCTTTCTCTCTTGCCGGTTATACCACAAGGTGAGTTCCTTTCTACTTCCTGCTTCTTCACACACATGCTCTCCAGTACAGGTTAGCTCTGAGTGTTAGCATGCTAATGTCAACACCGACCATATTACGTCTAAAACAGTCAGGCATTGTTTCTGATAGCAGCGTTTCTGATTGGCCCGCGGGTCCACATTTCAGATGTTACGTCATATCGGACGCAAATCTGGATCAGCTCCGTTGTAGCCCCGTTTTTAGATTTGGGTACGGAGGAAAAGAGAGAGGGTTTTATTTTCTGATGCTTTCTGAGTGTATATCTTTATGGTTTATTGCGCTTATTGTAATTTGCTTTGGATAAAATGTTATCTAATCTAATGCTTAAAGGTGGGGTAGGTAATTCACTTCAGAAACACTGTTTGTTATATTCCATGGAATGCTCTTAACATCCCGATAGCAATGAATATCTGAAGTGCTTTGACAAAAAATACAAAATTTCATCTCTGGAAGCCGTGGCGCTGTATAAAAGCACGACCAATCATCTGAGCCGGCCCGGCGAAAGAAACTGGATGGCCTACCTGCCTGTCAGCCTTCCATCTCGTGCTCGTGCCCTCATTGGTCATGTGCACGTTCGTGTGTGTTGGAGGAGGGGCTCTGTGAGGAAGTCTGAAGGAAGGGGCAGATTTTTTTCCAGCTGTGTATTTTCAAATTCTAGCGCACTCGAGCTGGTTTCTCCATCCATACCGACCCTACCTTTAAGTAGATACATAATGTAGTAACATAGGTGCACTGGGCTCAGGAACACACCAAACGTTAAATATCATTGATAAAGGTTGCAATTCCTTTTGGTAGTATTGATGGGATCATCGGTGTCCAATTAAACATTGACTAACTGTCCGAACCCCTTCCTCATTTCTGCTCTCTAGAAAAATGATGGATTCGGGTCAGCTGGACTTCTATGAGCACAACACGCTGTGCACCAACACGTGTCGCAGCACCAAGTTTGACCTTCTGATCAACAACACACGCTTCCCCCCCGACGGCACAGGCACCTCCTCTCAGGGTGAGCACACACACACACACACACACACACACACACACACACACACACACACACACACACACACCACACACACACCGCCACACACACACTCGGGGAACACACACACACACACACACACACACACACACACACACACACAGGTCAATCAAATACTAATTTCCCCAACATGATGAGCTATTTTGTGATTATTTTCTGCTGTTTTACACTTTTAGTTTTGAGGCATTGTTATACCAGACTTGTATTATAAATATTCTTTAAATAATGATTTAGTGTTTCAGAATTATGAAGTATGTTCAAATTAAGACAAAGTATCTCAATTGAATGTACTCAGAATATTTACTATTGTGATGAAAAGAATGGCTTAGTAACGAATGGAAGACTAATAATGTCAAAATAATGACTTGGTATATTAAAATAATTAGCCTTTATATGTGGCTGCCAAAAATCTTCTGCAATGTAGCATTCAACAAAACTCACATTATCCTACGTCTTTATTGTTGTGCTTTTGAAAGGTAATTTCTTATATCTGTATGTTTAATTTGCCATAATGTGTGACGTACAGCTCAGTTGGTTCTGGGTAACGGCAGCACGGCGGGCGAGGACAGAGCCGAGACTCTGAGTGCCAAGATGGACTGGATCACCAGTTCACTGGAGGCTGCAGAGAAGAAGGAGACCAGCGAGATCTCAGGTCCCACAGAGCACCCACTACTCAGAGAGTTAATATCACCATTACTTCATTCACAGATCACACGTGTGACTTTGCTGTGTTTGTGTCTCCACAGAGGACACGCTGAACTTCTGGAAGGGCATTGCTGATGTGGGTCTGCTGGGAGAGGTGGTGACCAACATCAGCACGGAGCTGCAGGAGCTGCTGAACGGGGTGAAGCAGCGCAGGGAGCCGGCGGCCCTACAGGACACAGGTACACAGCATCACGCACTCGGGCTGTAACGCAGATACCTTAGAGGTCACCTATTATGCAAAATCCACTTGTTCATGTCTTTCATCAACATGTGTCCCCTCTTCTTCATGTCTCTTCTACATCAACATGTGTCCCCTCTTCTTCATGTCTCTTCTACATCAACATGTGTCCCCTCTTCTTCATGTCTCTTCTACATCAACATGTGTCCCCTCTTCTTCATGTCTCTGCTACATCAACATGTGTCCCCTCTTCTCCATGTCTCTTCTACATCAGCATGTGTCCCCTCTTCTCCATGTCTCTTCTACATCAACATGTGTCCCCTCTTCTTCATGTCTCTGCTACATCAACATGTGTCCCCTCTTCTTCATGTCTCTTCTACATCAACATGTGTCCCCTCTTCTTCATGTCTCTTCTACATCAACATGTGTCCCCTCTTCTTCATGTCTCTTCTACATCAACATGTGTCCCCTCTTTTTCATGTCTCTGCTACATCAACATGTGTCCCCTCTTCTTCATGTCTCTTCTACATCAACATGTGTCCCCTCTTCTTCATGTCTCTTCTACATCAACATGTGTCCCCTCTTTTTCATGTCTCTGCTACATCAACATGTGTCCCCTCTTCTTCATGTCTCTTCTACATCAACATGTGTCCCCTCTTCTTCATGTCTCTTCTACATCAGCATGTGTCCCCTCTGTGGAAAGAGACTCTGAAAGTTTCAGGAACAAAGATTAAACCTGTCTGAAAATGAGCTGATCAGATTGTGGTCACTTTGTGATGTCATAACGATGTGTTGTCTTGAGTAACCATTAGCCAATCACCAACCAAGGTACCCCTTATCACCTGAATCTCCTCTAGAGCACCATTGTGTTCTTTTTAAATGTCTCTCTTCGGGGCGTGGGGAGGGGCTCCTTATTTTCATCTAAAGTAACAGACAGAGAATCAGCACTTTGGAAACAGGGCTAAAACAGAGGGGATTATGGGTAATGCTGCAATGATCTGTTTGGTGTTTCCAGCCAATCAGAGACATGTTCTGTGATTACGACCCTCGGCCTGCCCCGTAGTTTGAGAGGAAGACAGTTTGGAGTGAGAAACTCCCTCTGGAGGGAACACAGGGATTTTAGCCTTACAGACCATTTACATGCACTAAACCCTTTATAACACACGACAGGAAAAATCTATTGCCAGCTTTAGAAAAAACATGTATTTAAATCTCGCTCCAAAGTGCTTGACAGGGACTGAACGGATGGAGGAACAAGTTCAGCTGCTGTCAGGAGCTGGTGGGTGAAATTGCCAAACACCAGAAAGCCTTTTCAATGTGTGATTTGTGTACGGATAATGAGTAAATACTTAGTGTTTGAATGTTTGCCCCGGCTGGATTTGGTCCTCCTCTCTGACTGACTGAGTGACCTTGTGATTGATTGCCGCACTGATCCCAGATTCCTGTCTGGTAGAGGTGGCGGTGCTCAGTAACCTGGCCCAGGTGTTCGGCCTGCTGGACTCAGTGAAGAGGATCGTGGAGACGAGGAGGCAGCAGACGGACCCGAGCCAAGAGCAGGTCCTCTGCACGCTCAGCAGTGAGTACACACACGCACGCACGCACGCACGCACGCACGCACACACGCACGCACGCACGCACACACGCGCGCACACACACACACACACACGCACGCACATACACACACACACACACACACACACACCTCTTTACATCCGATCACATTAGATGTACTACTATTTACAAGTTCTAAAACACAACTTTGTGTCTCCAAATAATATTACGGTATATCAAAAGAATGACTCAAATTAATTTAGTAAGACAAATTAATTGCTTTGAATAGTAGCAAGGCTGCTAGCCATACATTAGCCATGTTGCTAACGACATATATATATATTATATATATAAACAAGCAGATTAATCATCCTGTTTATATAAAAATCAACAGACAGAACATATGTTATCATTGTCTCTGTTGTACAGTTGGTTTGGAAACAAATGCAGTGTGTGTGTGTGTGTGTGTGTGTGTGGCCTAGCATTACTATCCTTGTGGGGACCATATCTGTTTACACAGTCAAGTGTGGGGACTCGCCTCCCTTATGGGGACATTTGGAGGCTCTGAGAAAATCTGAAAAATATCCACTTGTCCGCACATGATGCCACTCTTGATACTAAATATGACAACAAACAGAGATGACATTTCAATTGAGTTTAATGTGTGTGTATGAGATTAGGCATAACAATGTCCAAATATCACTATTGGCACGTGCAAAATCTGCTTTTTAGTAATGGAGAAAAATTATTTGTGATCTTACGATTGTTTCTTGTTTATAGAAGCAGATCGATCGTCCTGTTTCTAGAAACAAATTAGAAAAAATCAATTGTCTTTGCAAATAACAACACTGTCTGTTGCCACTATGAATTATTGAGTTTTATGTGAGTTTTGAGATTAGACTTGACATTCAGATACATCTCAGATAAGTACTGATAACAAATATTAATATTAGAAACATGAGCAGTCTGATAGTTAATAAATGCGCTGACGTTGTGATGTGTGTAGACCTGGAGGTGCAGCTGGAGGACCAGAGGAAGCAGCAGCAGGTCCGGGCTCTGCTCTCCTGCCCTCAGCCCGCGGCCAAAACAAAAACCCCCCCTAAGCGTCCGCCCAAACGCCCCCGCCTGCAGAGACCCGCCTCCACCAGCGCCACCCTCCTCTCCTCCTCCATCACCCAGCAGCAGACCCTGCAGCCCCAGCAGTTCACCGTGCTCTCCCCGATTTCCCTCACCTCCATGGGGCAGCCCTTCACCATGGCCGGCCTCTCCTCCTCCAACACCGTCACGCTGCTGCCCGCCGGCTCGCAGCTCTTCACCCGCTACATGCTGGCCGGGGACGGGAAGACGGACACCATCACGCTGCACCCGTCATCCGGCCTCACACTGCTGGGCACCGCGCTGCAGGACTCGGGGCAGCTGGGCACCATGGTGAGCCCCGTGGAGCTGCTGCAGCTCACCCAGCAAGGGGGCGGAGAGGGGATGGCCCTCGAGGGACAGATGGTGGACGGAGCCATGCTGGTGCATCAGGAGGTGACTACATCTTGTTCTTTGCTTTAGAGACTAGACTAGAGAGGGATAGAGACTGTTCAAGACCTGAACTTTTTAAAGAACATCCATAACCAGGCTGTCCGCGGGGTCTTAAAAAGTATTACAAGTTGATAAATCAATTTAGCGAAATGAAGGCTATTAAAAAGTATTAAACGGCATTTTCCAAGGTTTTACATTTTGTAGCTTATAAAGTATATAAATGTTCCAAAGAGGTTGAATTCTACCGTCTGCCTGAATGTAATCATGGCGTAGGTGTGTATTGTGATTCTGTGTGGTTTATTGATGGCATCCCGTTGGGTTTGACATCATCTGAACACAGTGGCGAGCCGTGACTTTTATACCTAGGCCCTCTGACCCCCCTATAAGAGTTATTACGTCTCAGCGTATACTTCAGCGGAATATCAAAACAGCGGGCCGGGGTGCAAAACGCATCGATGACAGCGACCCTCACCACACAAAACAACACCATTTATACCTACACCTATCATGACAGGGCGCCCACAGCCAAGTAACAAATACACATGAATGAAGTCGGCACGGCGGCCCGCATTGAAAATGACTTAGGCCTACCTTTGATGACAAATCACTGAAACACAAAGTCCTGTCCTTCTGGATGAAGCACTTGATGGCGGGTCATGCAGCTGATCCTTTGCCACTCCAGTTTATCATTGCAACTCAATCTTGAAAATGACTCGGTTAATAATTTCGCAACGATGTCATCACTATCACTGAAGTGAGCCATCATGAACGAACTTATGCTAATTATAAATCTATCGATCATTCTATCGATTAGATTTATGATTCGAAAATAATAAAAGTAGGATAGACATGTGGATATTATCCGGCTGAACAAAACGTGCATTTATCTAACAGGTTCGTTTCCCACAGACCTTGTTTCAAGCTATTTTCCAAAATCCTCTGGAGAAATCCCACTGCTTTCTGTCGAGGGAATCGGAGCGCAGCTTACTTCCGGGTTTAGGACGCGTTATTTTATTGCTATTTAACTATATTCTGTTACGGTGTCCTTAAAGATTTTTTGTTTTGTATTTTATGTCTGCACCATGACATCAAGTCAAATTTGTCGTATGTGTGAACCTGCCTGGCAATAAACCTGTTTCTGATTCTGATACAAGTCATTGGAATATTGATATATATAAGTTGCAAACAGATGAAAGTTAGCAGGGTCTATGCAGGAATCCTGAAGTCAAATGTAAGACTTTGTAAGACCTTTTTTAAGACCCTTTTCATACATTTTAAGACCTCATCGCCACTTGGAGTTTTAACCAGTTACCTTGGCGACACACTTCACCTCACATTCACTATATACAGTATTGATTGTCCTCCCTCCTTATCTTCCAACCATTTGGACGCAAACTTGCATTTCCCCAAAACGGTGCTGTTTAACAACCGGCGTAAACGGACCTTCGCGCGCTATCGAGCAGTGAGCGTGCGACGTCCTGTTCAGTCCGTGGCGAGCCGTCAGGGCCCTCTAGGCCCTCTGTGAGGGCCTAAGATATTCTAAAAAATAATATTTAAAACATTAAAAAAAAACATTAAAAAAAATATATTATTATATTATTTATAGACATCTAAGTTTTTTGTGCCCGACCACTTTTGTACATATAAAAACGCCACTGACGGCGCAACACTAACGTAACTCTGATCGATATTTTCTGTGACTGTTTTCCACTAACAAGGCCTAAGCACTGCAGAGCCCATATCGTGTTCATGTTAGTGTTTACTTCCTGTCTGTCTTCTTCTGGTTATTTATCTGCAGTCCAACCTCTTTCCCTTTCCACCTTGATTTTCCTTAGTACCGGTCATTATTTGGCTTAGCAGCAGTGTGTTTCATCGAGTATTATTATAGAGATTTCCAAATAGACCAATCAGAATTGAGCATTCAACAAAGCCGTGTAATAAATATATATATATGCGTTGGTTACAAGTGTTCTTTTAATCACAAAGCTATGTGTTACTCTGGTTGTTACCTGGGAAAGGGGAGATAGTAATGTTTGTTTTTGTAAATTGTCTGTTTGGTTAGTGAAACACTTGCAGTTACCTTTTGTGTATGAAAAGTACTATATAAATAAAGTTTGATTGTGATTCTTCAGGGCGATGTGGGACAGGAACACACGGTCATCGAGATCAACCCGGCGCCCATGGAGCAGGCGGTGGGCATGATGGAGCTGCAGCTGAGCGGGGACTCGGGTCAGGACGCCATGATGATGCAGACCGGCATGGAGGAGACGCAGTGCCAAATGCAGGAGGTGCAGACTGGGGGGGTGGAGGGGCTGCAGCTGGACGCCAGCGGACAGCTGTCGGGCGTCCAGATCGTGGTCATAGAGGACAACACTCAGGAAGAACACACGCACAAATGAGACTCTCTCATTTTATCCCGCGGACTGTCAGACTTTAAAGACTGAATCTCCGAATCCAATATTTGCCTTGGCCTAAGACCAAGCTCTAGGGGAACAGTCTACCTGCCAGCAATGTGAACCCGGAAATGTTGAGTACCCCACATTTTTATGTTAGAATGCAGTTTTGAGATCCCTAAAACGTTCAAATGGACCCAAATTCATCAAAATCAGTCCCCGGGAGTACAGGTACGGCCACTTCCTGGTTAAAACTGCTCTGAAAATGTCAGAAATTAATTCAACATCCTCAATAACTATTGTATGTATATGCTCATTAATGCTTATTAATGCAACTTATGCTAATGTAGTGCTTGTGAACTTGTGAAAGTTAGCTGGGGACCCGTACTTTACATTTCTTACATAAAAACGTCGGGGTACTCGACATTTCCGGGTTCACGACAGGACTCTATGAGCTGCTAAATAGACTAGTAGTTACAGCCATTTTTCCTTTTTTTGGTGTGTGTGTGTGTGTGTGTGTGTGTGTGTGGTGTGTGTGTGTGTGTGTGTGTGTGGTGTGTGTGTGTGTGTGTGTGTGTGTGTGTGTGTGTGTGTGTGTGTGTGGTGTGTGTGTGTGTGTGTGGTGTGTGTGTGTGGTGTGTGTGTGTGTGTGTGTGTGTGGTGTGTGTGTGTGTGTGTGTGTGTGTGTGTGTGTGTGTGTGTGTGTGTGTGTGTGTGTGTGTGTGTGTGTGGTGTGTGTGTGTGTGTGTAGTGTACATGATCCCTTAACATTTGTATTGAAACAAAGAGGCTTCACAACAACAAATATTCTGTTGCTTATGTCAGTTTTGCATTTTAAGTACAATTGCTGTTTATTACTTGAAGTATTAGTAGTTTTGGCTCTGATTTCTAGCTGTTATAATGACATTGTACTCATCAGGTTACATACTAAGATGGGGCAGAACAAAAATCAAGAAATCTCACAAAAAAAGTGTTTGTGTGCCCAAAGTGTTCCTGTACGATGATTCCCAACATGTTGTGTGTTCACTTGCGGTTTTATTAAAAGCGCTGGATTAGAATTTCCTTAAACATGGTTTCCCATCAGGTCCATTTGCTCCATAGCTGTGAGGAGACTGATGTCTGATTCGGCAAGAACATGTTAACATAATTACCTTGGGTACAGATTTAGAGCTAAAAGGAATACTTTATCATCACCAAAATGTCCATTTGTATATCAACAACTCTCCCTGAACTCTTGGAGAATAGTTTCTTACATGCTTCGACAGTGAACGAAAAATCTCCAAACGTATGAAAGTCTGGATGAATCCAAGTAAGACGGGACCTCGTAAAACAAAACATACATTTACAAACTAATTTACACAGACAAATTCAAGTCTCATTTGTACAGTTCTGTGCTCATATTACTACCAATCAGTTAACATTTCAAAATAGAGGAAAACCATTTAATTTTTTTAAAGAGATGTGCAATATAATTAGCCAGATGTCTAACCTTTATTTTGGTCATGATGGTGCTTCACATCTACATTTACAATACAAAATCTATAGTGCAAAACACTAAAGTAATCTGTCTCCCTGCTCGTGTGTGTTGCCCTTATCTCATCAGCGACCTTTATCAGTACAATGTCTTTTAAAACATATAGAAATTGTTGCTAAAACTCCAAAACCACCTGAGTTGTAATGATGTGGAATCCTCCTTTAAGCCATGTGAGGACAGAAGAGCCCTGCAGCTGTGGACACTCGACACTTCACACCTCTCACTGTGGAGCAGACTCATGACCAGGGACAGTGTTGGTGTCGCTGATGCACCGTGGGAAGAATTGCACTGTTTGTATCGTGGTGTGTTGTTTTGTCTGTCTGTGACGACAGGAAGACAGTTTGCCTGCTCTCGGAACATTTCTTTAGGATTGTTTTTAATGTGCATAGTTTAATGAAAACTCCTCTCACTGGAAACGCTCATGCACTTATTTTCTGTGTTTTTTTTGTATCATCCTCACACTCCATGCATTTCCTTCACCCATCTCAGTATGATAGACAGTGTGAGCTACTGGGCTTTAAGTCAATATATAAAGTTAATGTCAAACAAGGTATGCATTTATTTTACACTTGTAAAAGTAGTGTTATCATATTTATTGGTTTGCAGACTAAAGTCATGGGCCTCTCTGTTTAAACATGGATTAATTGATGGTTCAGGCTCGCATCAACACAGTCCGGTTCTATCATTTCTTATTTAATTTAACGAATGAGGTTATTTGCATTCTGACTTTGTAATGTGTTTTCAATATCAGATTAAAACTGAAAAATAACAAGTGGTTGTTTGGATGTTTCTCCACCAGAGGGCGCTGTGTGCTCACCACACTGCGGGATGAAGCTGCTCACCCAGGTAGATCTGCATTAATAATCATTATTTCAATAAAGGTTTATTTATATAGCACTTTTCATGCAAAGGATGCACACAACATGAGACAAACAGAAAATAAGATACATACAGCATGTACACATGATACGTATTTTAGTCCTCAAAGGGGGAAATTATTAGAAAAAATACAATAAAATAATCCAAAAGTAAACAACTGAGAACCCAATCAGTAAAAGTGACATCAAACAAAATGAATTGATACATAAAATAATACATCAATAAAACATTTAAATAATAACAAAATAAAAATAAATGTTTAGACTCAAAAACTCGTATTTATTCCTGTAATTTGCAGCGTCATGGTAGCTGTAATCTGCAGCGTCATGGTGGCTGTAATCTGCAGCGTCATGGTGGCTGTAATCTGCAGCGTCATGGTGGCTGTAATCTGCAGCATCATGTGACATGGTGGCTATAATCTGCAACATCATGGTGGCTGTAATCTGCAGCGTCATGGTGGCTGTAATCTGCAGCGTCATGTGTCATGGTGGCTATAATCTGCAACATCATGGTGGCTGTAATCTGCAGCGTCATGGTGGCTGTAATCTGCAGAGTACTGGTGGCTGTAATTTGCAGCGTCATGGTGGCTGTAATCTGCAGAGTCATAGGTCATGGTGGCTGTAATCTGCAGCGTCGTGGAGGCTGTAATCTGCAGCGTCATGGGTCATAGTGGCTGTAATATGCAGCGTCATGGTGGCTGTAATCTGTATAGTCATGGTGGCTGTAATCTGCAGCGTCATGTGTCATGGTGGCTATAATCTGCAACATCATGGTGGCTGTAATCTGCAGAGTCATGGTGGCTGTAATCTGCAACATCATGGTGGCTGTAATTTGCAGCATCATGGTGGCTGTAATCTGCAGCGTCATGGTGGCTGTAATCTGCAGCGTCATGTGTCATGGTGGCTATAATCTGCAATATCATGGTGGCTGTAATCTGCAGAGTCGTGGAGGCTGTAATCTGCAGCGTCATGGGTCATAGTGGCTGTAATCTGCAGAGTAATGGTGGCTGTAATCTGCAGAGTCATGGTGGCTGTAATCTGCAACATCATGGTGGCTGTAATTTGCAGCGTCATGGTGGCTGTAATCTGCAGCGTCATGGTGGCTGTAATCTGCAGCGTCATGTGTCATGGTGGCTATAATCTGCAATATCATGGTGGCTGTAATCTGCAGCGTCATGGTGGCTGTAATCTGCAGCGTCATGGTGGCTGTAGTCTGCAGAGTCGTGGAGGCTGTAATCTGCAGCGTCATGGGTCATAGTGGCTGTAATATGCAGCGTCATGGTGGCTGTAATCTGCAGCGTCATGGTGGCTGTAATCTGCAGCGTCATGTGTCATGGTGGCTATAATCTGCAACATCATGGTGGCTGTAATCTGCAGAGTCATGGTGGCTGTAATCTGCAGCGTCATGGTGGCTGTAATCTGCAGCGTCATGTGTCATGGTGGCTATAATCTGCAGCGTCATGGTGACTGTAATCTGCAGCGTCATGTGTCATGGTGGCTATAATCTGCAATATCATGGTGGCTGTAATCTGCAGAGTCGTGGAGGCTGTAATCTGCAGAGTCGTGGAGGCTGTAATATGCAGCGTCATGGGTCATAGTGGCTGTAATATGCAGCGTCATGGTGGCTGTAATCTGCAGAGTCATGGTGGCTGTAATCTGCAACATCATGGTGGCTGTAATCTGCAGCGTCATGGTGGCTGTAATCTGCAGCGTCATGTGTCATGGTGGCTATAATCTGCAATATCATGGTGGCTGTAATCTGCAGCGTCATGGTGGCTGTAATCTGCAGCGTCATGGTGGCTGTAGTCTGCAGAGTCGTGGAGGCTGTAATCTGCAGCGTCATGGGTCATAGTGGCTGTAATATGCAGCGTCATGGTGGCTATAATCTGGAATGTCATGGTGGCTGTAATCTGTAGCATCATGGTGGCTGTCGTGATGTCCTCTCTGGAGGCTGCTGAGCTGACGGGTTACCAGGGGCTTGCTGGTTATTACTGCCTCTCACTGAAGCCTCTAATACTGGCAGGCAGGCAGCATGAAGGCAGGATGGTGAAGGTCAAACACACACAAAAACAGCCTCATGCTCAAAACAGAGCGAGAAATATACAACGAGATGAAATATCAATACTGAGCAGGCACAATTACACCCTAACTTGATGCAATATTATTAACCATCTAATAATGTAAAATATAATAATACAGATAATAATGCCATACAGAGGCCATTTTTCCATACAGTGAGTACTTTCTCTTAGAGGATTTTCTGTTCTTCAAGCAAGTTTTTGAATATAGTGTTTGCACATGTATTGGTTGATATTTAGTTAGTTCTCCAAATCCTGCTGCCCTATCTTTTGCCGTATCACCCAAAAACTCAGCCGTGCTTGAAGGGATTTCTTGCCCGCGCAGACGAAAAATATTGTCGACCTTATCTGATTTATTTTTTTGGGATCTCATACACCTCTTCCTCCCCATCTCGTCCCAGCGGCGGCAGTCTGTGCTCTTTGAGAGTGTGTTCCCATCTCCCCACACCGCAATGAAGATGTCCCAGAATGACGGACAGAGGTGTTAACCCCGGTGGTTCAGGGGGGAGATGGAGGCGTTCTTGTTTACACACACTGAGTCACCTTGTCTGTCAGGGAAACCTCAGATCTGCCTCCTCTTATCTGACCCAGAGACTCTCTCTACTGCAGCTTCACATCATCATAAATATTTTCCTCTGCCACATAATTTTTGCTTCTTCATGGCATTGTTCCCTTCACTCCTCCAGATATTACTTAGAGTAGTGAAAAAAACAATGGGATTTCTCCATTGGATTTTTGCAGAAAAGAATCTGTTGCAAACAAACGTTTATCATATTTACACGTTTTGTTCATAGGATAATTTCCACATATTAACACCATTTAAAAAATATTGAAGTAAAAAACTAAAGTGAGGCCATAAAGGAACTACAGCACGGTCAAATGACTTCACATCACCACCGCTCAGCTAAAGGTGGCTAATGTTGGACTATAAAGGAAGTACAGCACGGTCACATGACTGCACGTCACCACCGCTAAGCTAAAGGCTGCTAATGTTGGGCTACAAAGGAACTACAGCACGGTCACATGACTTCACGTCACCACCGCTAAGCTAAAGGCGGCTAATGTTGGGCTATAAAGGAACTACAGCACGGTCACATGACTTAACGTCACCGCGGCTAATGTTTGGCTATAAAGGAACTGCAGCACGGTCACATGACTTCACGTCACCACCGCTAAGCTAAAGGTGGCTAATGTTGGGCTATAAAGGAACCACAGCACGGTCACATGACTTCACGTCACCACCGCTAAGCTAAAAGCAGCTAACGTTGGGCATGCTGACGTTTTGTCGTTTCACTTAGACACTTGTTAGCAACCGCCAGGTTTAAATCCACCCATGGGGTATTTATTGACGTATTTTATGTTGTAGAATAAGAATATCCTTAGCTTGTGTTAACCACAGACCTTATTTTAAGCGAACAACTAAAAACATTTTCAAATAAACATTGACTTCTAGACGAGGGAACAGGAAGTGCTTATTCATGTCAGGGTTTTAGGACTCATTCCTGCATCACTCTATTCTCTTTCTCCGTAGTCGCATTACTTCACCTCAGACGCACTTTCCAAACTATTCTCAACAATTATTCTGAAGCACAGAATATACAAAAATATACACATGTATAGAGGACAGACAGAAATACGTTTACAGCTCCTCTAACTGGTCACAAAACCCCAACTTCTTCTTCTCTGCTCTTTATTCCCTGTTCCCGTCTTATCTCTTTGACTCTGCTGCACACACACAATTGTCTTGTTTAATTATAAATAGGAAGTCCCCCTCTGTGCTTGATAACATTTTCTCTGCTGCGTTTTAACGAGAGAATAAGAGACGGACTGGTTTTTCGAGATGCTCCCCCTCCCCCTTCGCGTCGATTTGTTTCTCCACTTATGCTTCCTACATTCATCAATTTGTGAGAAATGTTAAACTCCCGGGACTCCTCTCGCCCCCTCAGCCCTCGAAACGTATATATCCAGAGTAAATGTCCATCACCACGCTGCCTCCACACGTCCTCCGGCTATTGAAACTCTCCTGGTGTGGATCATTTACTCCTGCATGCCTGCTTCCTGCTTCATTTGATTTCATTACAACCTGCCTGGTGTATTTTTGGAGCCTGTTTTGTGCTCGTTCGGAAGCTAACATATAACTGCATGTGTTTAAAGTCTGACCATATTGCATATTTATGTGTGCTTTTGTTCCCAACAACTCTTTGCTGAGAATGTGTCACAACATCCAAATACTACTCAAAAATAGTAGGGAAAAGCTATATTTACATCGCAGTTTAATGAATGTGCTGCGGGCTTTATAGAAAGTACAAAAATGCTTATGACTCAATATTGTCATAATTCACAGATCCCATTCTTACATTTAATACAATTATGAGAAAGAAATGACAGAATTATGACATAAACAATTCAAAATAATTTATAACATGTCAAAAACTGACATTTTCTCTCTAAAATATCCCTTTTGCATTGAATCATTATGTCTTCATGTCTCATAATAATGACTGTTCATCTCTTGAATGTAACACAAGAGGAAAGGCCTCACAGGTGGATGTTTCTCTCCATCATAATTCTCTCTTTTTAACTCTGGCATGTCTCGTCCACAGGACAGGTGTGTCAGTCAAACCTGAACAAAGCGAGCGTCAACGTCAATCTTTTGTCAGAGGAGAGAAACGATGCGAAAGACACCTGACATGACGTGTAGTGTTTGATCAACGTGGCAGTAGCTTCTCACAAAATGGAGAGGCAGTCGAGGAATAAATCCACTGAAATGTGGGGAAACAGTTGGGAAAGGTTATTCATGGAAAAACCCTCTCCTCACACAGAAAGGAAAATGCCAAATGTCTCGTGGACACACACACACACACACACACACACACACACACACACACACACACCCACACACCACAAGGGACAGATATTTTTTTGTAATTCTATTCGAGCGACCTGGCTGAGCTCCATAATGATGCGGGAGAGATGGAGGCTGGTTCCTCTCACAGGTCAGCGCACTTTCTGGACCCGGGGAGATGTCTGCGTGTTACAGCGATCTGTATTCCTTTCCACCGTGCGGGGGCCCTTTTCTGCTTAATATGGGTCTGCTGCAGCCTCACCGCCATCGCCAGAGTTCATTCTCAGTGTGTGTTTTTATCAGCACCCCTAGGGGCCTCATGTAATTGCTCAGTGCTGATGAGAACAGCCCCGACTCAAAGTACCATCTCATACCGCAATTACACCCGTGGAGGTGCAGAGGGGGGTGATGGGAAAATAAAGAAAGTGCCTGGTGCGGCACGGCAGGTGAAACACTCCGGCCCAACCTGCTCCTGCTGAGCCGATAGAGGACTAAAAAGTCAGACATCTCCTTGGGGATAGAGAGTTTTTTAAGCTGTTAATCCGTCGCTCTGTAGATGATTGAGGTGAACATCTGACATTTGAGGCCTTTTATGTTAAAAGTTTACAAAGCGTAGAGTGTTGCTGTGTCCCGAGAGACAATCAAGGTTGCCAACTTTCAGAGGACCTTCCTGTGTTCCTCACTGCGAGTGGGGTAACCGTTAACAAAACCTGGCCTGTTTACTATCCTTCAAAACTTCAGCATGGTCACATGACTTCACGTCACCAGCGCTAAGCTAAAGGCAGCTAATGTTAGGCTATAAACCAACTACAGCACGGTCACATGACTTCACGTTAACACCGCTAAGCTAAAGGCGGCCAAATGTTGGGCTGATGTATTTTATGTCCTAAAACCAACATCTCTTCAGCTTGTGTTAACCACAGACCTTATTTTAGGCTAACAACCAAGAACACGTTAAAAAACCCATTGTATTTAGAAAAAGCAAACCAGAAGTGCTTGGATGCTGACTCATTCCCAGGTTTTAGGACTCATTCCTGCTCCGCTGTATAGAAGAATAACGGATGTCTGAGGGGAATGTGATTGGTAAAGATATCACTCGTCACCAGCTTGAGTTTCAATCTCAGGGTCCTTGTATTTATTATCCTTGCAAGAATGGAAGTAGTCATCACATACAGAGCATTTGGTACAACTAGTTCCTGAACAGTGTCCTTCACATGCTGATATACAAGAGAGGGAGTTACACAGTCACAGATACATGTACAAAGCAAAGCAGTATTCAATGTTTAGTTCAGATTAGCTAAGGCCCACGTAAGCAATAAACATGACAGTCATATGCCTATCTCCCTAGAATCATCACTCGTTGGAACATAGCTATCGTATGTTCAACACAGTGTCTCATGAGCTTCTTCTATGTAATCATACATCCGGTCATGTGCTACTCTGATATTGAAGGAGTACATTCAGTATTTATCCCAACAGTGTCCTCGCCCAGACTGTGCAGCTCTAGGCTCCTCTGCTTATGAAAATAAATGCTGAGTAGTGTTGAACTGTGGTGTGCTGCTCTGGTGACAGCCGGGGGGGTGGGCAGGGTTTGTAGGGGTGGGTTTAGTCTGACAGGCCGACGCGCCTGGTTTGCATTGAGATGCTTGACGCTCCCTCCACCCCCCCACTCAAGTCTTTGGATGGGGCCGGGGCAGCAACATGTCCTCCGTCAGTTTCCCTCTGTGACAACACTGCAGATCCAGCCTGTCTTTGTTCCTGTCATTGCACTCTCCTTACTTTTTGCTTTGAGGCTGTGTGTGACTCTGTGGATGTTACTGAGAATATATAAATAGGAACACTGCCAGCAACCTTCCATGTCCGTCCGCGCGCCGCTCAAATGTAATAACATAACCCATGTTTATATTAGGAGATGTCCTGCAAACAAAAACTATAAAGCAAGCAATTCATAAGCCGCCAACACCAATCCTGCTGCCGCTCATGTCAGTGATAAATAAAGAGTTCACAGCCATGCTAGCAGCTCTGTGAGGCTGGACTTAAAGAGACAGTTTGCATTGAGGTTTACATGAGGTACTTAAAGGGGCCCTACTCTACTCATTTTCAGGTTCATATCAGTATGTAGTGTCTCTACTGGGACATGTCTCCATGCTTTCATGTTCAGACAGCTCTTTATTTCTCTCACACTGCCTGTGCTGCAGCACCTCTTTTCACCCTCTTTCAGAAACCAGAGCCCAGTCTGCTCTGATTGGTTAGCTGGCCGGCTCTGTTGTGATTGGTCAACAGCTTAGAGATGTCCCGCCTCCTTAGCCTATCACTTACAATGTGTTGGAGCACTAGACAATAGGAGCGAGAGTTTCCATAGTGATGTCACTGTGTTCGGAAGTAAACAAAGGAGTCAATGGAGGCGGTTCAGTCAGTGTGTGGGAGATTTTAGCCTTTGCAGACCATTTACATGCACACAAACCTATAGAACACTATACAGGAAAGGAGACGCCTATAAAAGCATAACAGAGCCCCTTCAAATATTTTAACTTGGGAATTTGTAATAATAAGTTTACCATCTTAAATTAAATCTCTTCTGAATTTAGTTTGCTTGTTCCCAGCGGTTACCTCATTTTCCTTTTTCTTTAATTTCTTTAATATAATTTGTACGCTTTTAAATCATGTCTATCTCCAATCAGTAATAATAAGCCTTTGTTCCTTTTCTCACTTTTATAAACTTATTTTGTGGGGAAAAATTGTGCACTTTAACAATTAATCTATGACTTTCCTGCTCTACAGCCATTAAAGGTCACCTATCATGCTATTTCTAGGCAATAGCATAGGTTTCAGATATATAAAAATATATAAAAAACATGTCTATGAAGTGTTTTGCTCAAAATACCAAACAGATCACCCGTTCTAGCCGCGCCTCATATCCCTCTATTTCACTTCCTGTTTCAAAAGTGCTGATTTGGGGTATAAAGCTTTAAAAAACAAAAACAATTGATAAATAAAAAGGAGGGGGCTGAGATCCTGCGGGACCCGGGCAGCTACCGTCTAAACTAAATACTGCCGTGATGAAACGCCATATCATGGATCATCAAGGATTATTTGATAGGTCCCCTTTAAAACTTCATTTAAGGCCACAGATCTTTAGTGTAGTGTAGAAATAGTCCATTTTTCTGTTTTTTCTCAATATAAAAGTGGTTTATTGGGGAGACAGGTAGACAGGCAAACAACATATCTCCCTTAATTCTGCATGACAAGTACAATTCATATCAAATAAATTATGCAGGTTTATGTCTTGTTTTACAGCCCTCCCTTTACAGGTCTGTTTACAGTAGATGTGTTCAGAGTTTACTGCTTGTCTGCCGCCAGATGTTGCCTCCCACTCGGCTGCTCTCAGTGTACTCTGCTGACTTGGCCTAATGTTGTTAAACTGCATTAAAAGTGATGAGTAGCCGTGTAATACCGCCATGTTCGGGACAAACTGCAGTCCACATGCTGTTCTGCTTGATATATAAGTCTGCAAGAAACCTGTGTCTGTGTATCCATTACACCCTGTGAATAAAAATGACCCTTGACGCGGCCTATATTTTACAGTGGAGTGTTCTTTGAGGGCACTGTGCACGGCGGACATTCATCACAAGAGTGGGTTTGATGTGGATATTCATGCTGAAGAGAGTGCACAGTTTGGGAAGATGCAGCACAGACAACAGGGTGTGTTTGATTTGTGCAACACTGTGTCAAAAACAGGAAAACAAGACACACAAGTGGAGCTTCTGTAAGCAGCGAGGGCCCATAAACACCGACTGATTCATGGCTGTATTTGCGATGTTATTTGTAAAAAGGCTGGTAAACATTTTATTAATTAATGCTATCATTAAGTGTGCTACTTCCTATCTATCTATCTATCTATCTATCTATCTATCTATCTATCTATCTATCTATCTATCTATCTATCTATCTATCTATCTATAAGGAACCACAGTAAACAAGAGGCGTTGCTATAGCAACACGTCATGTTTATGTTTACGCGCAAGATCAATAGCGCGAGAATCACCGCATTTTCTATAAGGTAAATATTACCCGCTGGCGCTGATGGGTATAAATGGCAATTTCTTTGGCAATTTTTTCAATCTGACTTCATATTGACAATTGTTAACAACAGAGGGTGCTACATAACACACTTTCAGGAAAAGTCACAGACTGGGAGACTTGAATATTTTATCGAAAAAAAGTTAAAATTAAGAAACAGCTGTGGGTAAAATTTACCCGTTGGCGGTTCTAGTGGTACATTTTTATTTATTTTTTTATGTTTGCACCACGACACCTAGTTAAATTCCTCGTACGTCTGAACCTACCTGGTAATAAACCTGTTTCTTTCTCCCGATTCTGATTCTGATTAATAATTAAATCCTAGACCTGCACAAACACTTTGTCATGTATGAAATGCCAGAAGAAAGTAATATGAAGTGCGCAAAATGCTGGTAACAGTTCGATATTTGGGGGCCCTTTTCATATTTCCCACCCCTGGCCCTCACACAGTGTTAGTCTGCCCCTGCCTCTTCATCACGTAAAAGCATTAATACACTTACTCCCCTTTGATTATCCTCCTCATGTTTCCTTCCCTGACACAACGGTTTTAATTCCCGTTTTGACACTGATTAAATTCCCCCGCAAACCTAACTCAGCTTTATTGGAAAATTAATGTGTGGGAATGAAAACAGTGTCCCGACAATGCTCCATAATTGTAGTGACGGTTCAATACGACACAACACCGAGAGGGCTTTGTGGAACATTAATGAGCTACAAGTGCCAGGAAGGTTGGATTATGTCTTGACACTCAAACATTTAATTCACTTTTTGCTGTGATCTCAAAACTGTGTGAAAGGTCAGAAATGTCACATTTTCTTGGAGCTTTTCTGCTTTACTTGGATTGAATAAAAGTTCTAGATTCTTCTGTCAGTTGAAATGACCAACATATCTCATTCAGTTTGACGGCTGATGAAGATGGTGAGGAAAGCTATTGCATTAGGCTATTAGGCTATTAAATAACAAGTCAAGGCAAACCATTAATCATTGTGTTAAATGAATGCATGACACGTTCTTCTACTTACGTTTGTTTTAATTCAAACTTTCGCAACTTGCAACTATTCAAAACTAGCAATATACTTTTGTAAACTGTCTTACTTTATGGTGGCCGACAGGTGCTAACGTGCTACACGGTCCAAAACATTTATATAACATGCTGCAGCTTCAGAAACGATGCAAATATCAAAACACGAATGTACCAAAGCACACACGCAAATGAAGAAACATCTTCTCCAACTCGATGAAACATTTGCAGCATTAACTAATAGCAAGAAGCTAAAACCACAGCGGATACCAGGGACATTAAAAAGTGACACACACGCTGCTGTCACGGAGCGTCCACACTACAGCTTCAAAAATAGCTTGGAGCTGGGCGTGTCTGGAGCTTGGGGATTTTATTCAAGCAACACGACCAACAACCAATCACATGAATCTCCCGCCCCCGACATACAAAGCAAAAAACCCCGGGGATGTAGGGAGCAATATATATATATATAAACTCCCCAAACAGGCGAAAACCTACCAGTTTCCACCCGACTGTCTCTGCCACCTCCCTCCATGCTGGCTCCTCCGGTTTGTATCCCGGTAGGTGAAGAGGGTCTGGTCATACAAAACCGGGTGATTGCTACGGCGATTATTAGTTTCTCACATTTGTGGTTTTTATATATGCATTGTTTCTTGAAGCTACAGCGAATTTCTCTCAATGGAATTGTTCCGGGCCGTTGAAGTGTGTTTGCACCTGCACTTACTTGTTCTTTATTTCCTGTAAAGATTTGGACACAAGCTCCCCATTATATTCAAAGTTCATCAAAGTCGGGAGGCTGTGCGCAGTGGGTTAGAGCGTTGGTGTTCGGATCAGGGGAGCACAGGTTCAAACCCCACTGCAGTCAGCATGTCGTTGTGTCCCTGGGCAAGACACGTCACCCCAAATGGCTCCTCTCCGGATTGCCCACAGTATGTAAGTCGCTTTGGATAAAAGCGTCTAACAAGTAACATGTGATGTAATCAAATACAAAACGCTATAGGTTGATTCCTCGGCAGATACAATTATTTCTGAATATATAGCATTATTATATAACAGGTGTAGAGCTTTATTTCTAACACCTACACACTTTGACTTGTTGATGATGTAAGTCCATTTATCTGGACATTTGGACACAAGTGGCCATGTGGAAAGGTATAATATTCAGCAATATGGAACTTTTAACCACAAAATAATCAAAAAATGTCAGTCTATTTGGTCCTCTGACCCTGTGTTTCTGTCATATTTTAGATGTTGGGTCATGCTGTGTGGGTGGTCGTGATCCAGCTGTCGGCAGCATTAACATCACACTAGTTTTTTTATTATATATTTAATGACAAGACCCGAGGCTGGAGTGTTTCCGTGCCGTTCTCTTGACTGCAATATTTCAAAAACACATCGAGGGTATTTCTTCAAATTGGGCAAAAACACCAATCTGGAATTGAGGATGAACTGATTCGCTTTTGAGTATCAAAGGTTAATGTGACCTCAAGTTCAAAACAACCTTGTTCATGTGATATCTCAAAGGAATCTCCTTAAAAAGTGATTAAATGTTGAAGAGATTGTAATGCCACTATGACGAAACATTTTTAGTTTTTAACTTTTTACATTTTCCGTCCCATTCTCCTGAACAATGATTACCAAAGCGTCTTGAGGGAGGTTCTTTAAAGTTGGCAAAACTATCAATTTGGACTCAAAGATGAACTGATTAGATTTTGGGCATCAAAGTTCAGTGCGACATCAAGTCCAAACTACTCTCGTTGATGCAATACCTCGAAGGCATGTGCTTAGAAAACAATTAGATGTTGGTGGTCAAAGGTCGAGGTCACTTGTGTGTGTCTGTGTTTCTGTGATATTTTAAAATGTTCGGTCTCGCTGTGCGGGATGTTACAGCATCGCTATAGGCAGCAATTACATTCAAATCCCCTTTTGAAAGTAAGATCATTATCCTTTTTAAACATGTTAATGCCTCCACGATAACGAAAGCCAAGGCCATATATGCTTTTGAGTCTTCCATCCCATTGTTTAAAAAAAAACCTTGAGGATATTTCTTCAAATTTGGCAAAAACATACATTTGGATGTTGGGATTACTTTGTGGAATACCTGACCTCTAATAGTAGCCTGACCGTAGGACTCTGACAAAAGGGCCTATGTACAATTATTCTAATCAAGCATCATTTGTTGTTATTATTTTTATTTTATGATCGCTGTCGTGTCTGATTGGTAATCTTACACCTTTGTATTTTTCTGTTTTCTTAACCAGGAACACTTAACTAACATGTTTTGTAGCTTGACCTTCCTCTTTCTGTATGCTGTACCATGTCAATTCATACAAAAAAAATGCTTTCAAAAAAGGCTAAAATCCCTGTGTTGGGAGTTCCCCTCGCTCGAAACGACTCCATTGGACTCATTTGTATACTTCCGGAACATAGTGACATCACTATGTAACACTCGCGCTCCTATTGGCTATAACCCTAAAACACATTGTACGTAATTTATAGAAGACCAAACAAGACCTTGAGTTTTGGTCTTAAACACATTTGGATCTCAGCTTGGGATTGATTCAGTCTTTAGGAACGAGTCCTGAGTCTATAACCGACTGTTTGTGTGATGACCCCCGTCTGAGATTCGATCCCTTCGACTCTCCACAGGTTCTTTTCAAAGTGACGGGGCCACAGTTTGGTTGTCGCTGTCGGATAAATAGCTCCACAAACATCCTGTGATGGTCACCCAGGCTTTTATTTCCAAACGTATCGACACACTCAACCTGTTACATTTGTGCAGTGGCCCACAAACACTTGGCCGTGGCTTCAGATGTCATGAAGCCATTCTGCTGCTCGCTGCTGGACTACTGAGTGCTTCGCAGACAGGAAGAGCTGGATCAGGACTCTTCATCACCCCCTGCATATGAAATATTGATTCTGTAGCCTGAGGGCTTTTAACTTGTGTCTGCGAGATATTTATTTCTTGCAGGGTGGCAGTGGGGGGCATATTGAGATCTCGCTTCATTTGCCAGGCTGCAATAATTCAACGTGAATTTTTTTAACTACGGGGAAAGGTTGATATATCGTGTCAGTGATATAGTGGTCCGCATGCCCTTCGGATCTAATAACTTCCTCTGTGCTTACGCTAACAGCTCGCCCATAAAGTGCTTTTATTACGTGTTGTATAACCAGTTAATTTGCTCATATTAATTCTGCTGTATTTCATGTCAGCCGTGTCACTAGTAATAAAGCTGGAAAGTATAAAAGGTGGTGAGCTCAGCTGGTGATCTACATCCGACCGAAGAAACAGAAATAAATTACATCTGCAGGGAGAGATTAATGTATTCCTTCCACTCTTCAAAGACACTATTTCGGGGGTTTGTATCAATGTAATTCTACTTACTATTCTACAACGTTATGTCAGGATTAAAGTTGAAATGACATTTGAATTAATCAGTTTTTGTGTTAAGAAGGTAAATATCATGATACTGCTGCTATCTTTCCATCATTTATTACTTTTGTAAGCAAAGATAAAGAGTGTTTCTTATTTGTGAAACCTTTTATTTCCTAAGGCTCTGAGTGTTCCCTTTAGTGTTTACTTCCTGTCTGTCTTCTTCTGTTGTTCCCTTTAGTGTTTACTTCCTGTCTTGTCTTCTTCTGCTGTTCCCTTTAGTGTTTACTTCCTGTCTTGTCTTCTTCTGTTGTTCCCTTTAGTGTTTACTTCCTGTCTTGTCTTCTTCTGCTGTTCCCTTTAGTGCTTACTTCCTGTCTTGTCTTCTTCTGCTGTTCCCTTTAGTGTTTACTGTCATTTACTTCCTGTCTTGTCTTCTTCTGCAGTTCCCTTTAGTGTTTACTTCTTGTCTGTCTTCTTCTGTTGTTCCCTTTAGTGTTTACTTCCTGTCTTGTCTTCTTCTGTTGTTCCCTTTAGTGTTTACTTCCTGTCTTGTCTTCTTCTGCTGTTCCCTTTAGTGCTTACTTCCTGTCTTGTCTTCTTCTGCTGTTCCCTTTAGTGTTTACTGTCATTTACTTCCTGTCTTGTCTTCTTCTGCAGTTCCCTTTAGTGTTTACTTCTTGTCTGTCTTCTTCTGCTGTTCCCTTTAGTGCTTACTTCCTGTCTTGTCTTCTTCTGATGTTCCCTTTAGTGTTTACTTCCTGTCTTGTCTTCTTCTACTGTTCCCTTTAGTGTTTACTTCCTTTCTGATTTAACAGACTTCTTTCTGCGGATTGATGACTCCTTGTCCTTTGATCCTCCATAGTAACAGTCTGTTCTCCTTAGCAACAGTCTGTTAGCAACAATTAACAACCTCTGCAATGTCCAAGTTGACCAATCAGAATCGAGTATTACTCAAAGCCGTGTAATAAAGTGCTATTCATGTGTTTCAAATGGCTGTTATTTCTTCATTGTATTTTTTTTTATAAATGCTACTTTTCGGGCAACATGAATGTTTTCCTTTCAAGATCGCCCAAACACATGTACCACATATTCATAGGATTACTTTGCCGTTCGGCAGACTTGCAAAATAATATAATATTTTTTTAATATTTGCCGCCTCTATGAATAAAAAGGGAGAGACGTGAGTATACTCGGCTCTTTGTCACAGATCGGTGCCCTGCAGGAGTGCTCTGTTTTCTTTCTGCTGGGTACTCCCTTGAATCCACACAGCTGAGGTTAACATAACAGAAATCCTGTGCTGTTGTTTCGGTGTCTGTGTTCCATTCGGAGTGATTTAATATGAGCGGAAAGCTAAATGAAGGATTGCAGAGGAAGCTGTTGTGCAAGCGGATGCCTAGCTGCTGCAGTGGCACTTTTTTAAGTCAGGCCTTCAGCAGTGGTTTTATTATCCACGATATGTTATGTATACAAGCAGCAGTGGATATAAGTTGCGGGTCACCTTAAGGTCCCGGCTGCTTCATAATTCATCAGAGCACGGCTAGCTTCCCTTCATTACTGATGGAAAAAAAGAGTCTGCTGGTGCTCTAGTATAAACACTACCTGTTGTTCTTGTTAAGGTACCTTCACTTGAATCTGATTCTGCTTCTCCTCCACACCCCAGGGATTTGTATTTAGAACAGTCTGTAGAGATTATCTCCTGAAAAACCTGAACTGGCATGGAGGACTCACACAGATGCTGGGTTTCTCATGCATTTCAATGTTTTGCTTGCTCGTTTTTCACAGCTATTATAATGCATGAGGACTAATGGCCTCAATTATGCAGGCATTGGGCATTCAGCGCAGTTGTGCATGCACCTGTTTTCAGGGAGTAGTGTGGGTGGGATGGAGAATGACGAATGCCTGGGGGGTGTAGGAATACAGGGAAGTCAAGTTTGGTGAGTTAAATGCGGTTACCACATCGATACAGTCACAGTATTTTTTGTACTGGAGCTATCATCACTTTCCTGGTAATGATGAGGCAGACGGAGGTTATGAACTGTACTTTTGTGCAACTGTAACCGACTGACAGTGCTCTGAAAAAGTAATACACGTGTAGACTGATTCTACTCTTTGTATTTTAAGACTTTTGCAAAGAATGAAAATCAAGATGTATTGCACAGCGATAGGGAACATAAATCCTCATTTACTGCTGACAGCAGACATTCTAATTTGAAAGCAATATTATTTCACTTCTAACTTAAAGAATAGCCTGAAACAAGATAAGCATTTTTTTTTAGTACACTTTAAATGGAACGCTTAAACAGACAATAAAAGCTACACACGCACGCACGCACACCCCCCCCCCGCACGCACACACCAGCAGGAGTGTGTCACAGTTTCACCCTGAATCTTTATACCTCAACATTTGCACAACAAGCGCGGGTCAATACAGCGAGGCTGTGTGTGTGTTTGTTCTTTGTGTTGCGAGGCCTTCGACAACGATCAGCGCTCAATGTGAGAAAGGATGGATTTAAAAAAGAAAAAATGTTGGAGGTTCCATTATTTGAGATTCTTAGAATCTCTCATTGTGTCCCGAGCTTCAGAACGTCTTGGTTCCAATCTGTTTCTGTCCTGGGAACATCATCCAGTCTGAGGATGAAGTACAAAGCATTTAATAATCGCCTGAATGTCAATTTTCCTCCCACGGTTATTCAGTCTGGGCTTTTTCTTGTTGTTCTCTGTCGGAAATGTGTCCTAATAACTGTTTCCCACCTCTGTTCACTGAAAACTAAAGCCAAACTATTAACAGAGAACCACAGTAAAAGTTGCAAAGACATGACGGATCACAAAGTGTCTAGCAGACGGATTGTTGAGCCAGAGCTAAACCTGGAGACCCTCAGACAGCGGTTATCCAGCTCTATAGAAGACGATGTTTCCCCCCTCTTCACTCAGAGTTTATGCTTCTTCCATCAAGAGGTTAGTTGTCCCAAAGTGTAGAACAAAGCGGTATAAAAACAGCTTTCATCCGGCAGCTATCGCACAGAGGAGCAGTGTCACACAGATGCCTATGTATTTATTTATTATCTTTGAATGCCCATGTTTGTACTATCCATCCATCTGTGTTTGTACTAGTGTGTTTTTAAATGTTTTTAGATGTGATGGAGCAGTGTCATTTTATTAGAGATGTGTTGTTTTTAGAATGTGTCAGGATGGATCCCTTGTCTTTTTATCTTCAAACTAAATCTACCTAATAAATAAATAACCTGAACCTGACAATGTGCACGCTATATAAACTGAAATACTGAAAATGTGTCATGATAAAATAGTGTTAAAGTGTTGAGTACGAGTATTTTCTTTCACAACGTGGTTTTCTATTGTTGGACAACACTGAGAATGCAACAATACAAATATGGTTGTGTTGTGTCGACATTATCATAAAATGTATTGTGTGTGACTTTAAAATGAACCGTTTGGTTTGGGGGAAATTTCGAGGCTGCACATGGGTAGACTTCGCGTCCTTAAAATCTCCACAATGCTTTGCGCACGGACCAATTTCGAAAACCCTTGCGGAGAATGGCTGAACCGACGCAGCACACATTTAAATGTAAGTATGTAGTGGCGTAGAATATGTTGGTAAATACGTTACTTTGTTACATTTCTTATCACCAACATTTTCGGGTACAGTTTATGTTGAAACCGTTAGAGAGAGTGGCACACTTGTTAGCTTGTTCCATTCTTCTTCGTTTTCCGAAGCCGTGGCTTGGAAGCATACTTGCTTCATTTCTGAAGGAAGTGACTTGGAAGTACGCGACTACCAAGCCAGCATCCACGTGTTCTACGCCACTACATACTTACATTTAAATGTGTGCTGCGTCGGTTCAGCCATTCTCCGCAAGGGTTTTCGAAATTGGTCTGTGCGCAAAGCATTGTGGGGATTTTAAGGACGCGAAGTCTACCCATGTGCAGCCTCGAAATTTCCCCAAAACCAAGGACGCGGCCTCGGTGGAATTCCAAGTATGCTGGACATTGGAACAGTCCTTCGGTGGCACTCGATGACGTAGCATCCCTGAAATATTGGCTTGAAAGCCAGTATCCTCGAGATTGAGAAACGGCCACTGTACCACACACCTACAGCTCCTAAAGCACAATCAGGCTACAGGCGTTGTGTATTTTATTATGTGAAGCACTAAATGGTCTTAGAAAAATATCGACTCTTTGTTTGTAGATATCTACTAAACTAAAGCAAATAAAGAGAGTAGGCCTGTTGTACTGAGTGATATATATTATACACACTGCTCTGCTTTCTGCACGGGCCTCACAGCTGTTCTCTCTGGAAATATCAAGACGCGATGAAAGCAGTTTCTAAAATAATATCCAGGGGATGCATGCAGAGCTGTCATTGGCTGAGATAAGTCGGCCGTGCGTCAAGCCTCCACCGTTCCCGGAAATGCATCCGTGGAGGACCCATCAGTGTCTCCTCGGTTGGAGCTCCTCCAGAGAGCCTCCTCGATGTTCGATGCTCGGTCCTCGATGTGCATTTAGAGAAATTAGATGTCCTTCAACATGGCGCGCAACACTACCGGAGGACCGAGGAGTCGAGGAGGGGAAATTTAAGAATTGAGAAGCCTCTCCTGCTTCTCGTGGTTTCCATTTAACCGAAGTGAGATGCAGCTAAAGTCTCAACATAAGGATCAAAATACTCCAGAGTCTACCAGAAATCAAACATTATAATTCTGAATATACTTCCAGCACAAACCAAGATGCTCCCTGATAAACAAACATTAATGAAAACAAACCCCATGGCGGAGGTCAGAAGTTGCAGCTCGGCTGGATCTGTTATCTGATTGGTCGGTGAAACGAGCTGCAGGCGTTTCACCTGCGGCTCAAAGTGAAACGGTGCAGCCCCGCTGACCGAACACTGTGTGAGGAAGAGGAATCAGTCAGAGAGGAAACCTGCTCATGTGTTACTTTGATGAAAATATACTGACTCAAGAGCCTCTGAAACTAGTCTCTTAGTGCAGTGGTTGAATACGCAATCAGACCCTTAACTTAAGTAGAAATACAGTCTTTAATTCTTAACCCTTAGATGCCCGAGTGACTGGACCCTACACTCTTCCAGAAGTGGGTCAAAAAGGACCCGTATTAGAATAATATGTGTTTTTATGCAATTTTTGGTTTAGAAAAATCACTTGTATTATATTTAGTATTATATTTTGGTTCACACTAGAAATATTAAATATTTAATTTTTCACTATTTATAATTTTAGACATTTCATTTACATTTTGAAAAAAACCGTTTTGAACATATTGATGCAAAGATCTCCGCTATTCTGAGACCCTCACAGTATTCCAGTCCCTTTTCAAAACTCATCTCTTCTCCTCTTGTCTACTCATAGCCCCCCCCATCAACCCATGCCGGTTGATCAAGTTTGATAGTCCTATACCCCCCACCCTAACGTCCCTTAATGTAAAGCGATTGGAGCCTTGAAAAGCCCTATTCAAATATAATGTATTATTATTATTATTATGATTATGATTATGATTATTATTATTATTATTATTATTATTATTATTATTATTATTATTATTATTATTATTATTATTATTATTATTATTATACTGACAGGTATCAGATCTTGCTGTGTAAAACAATCTTCTGAGAGGTGTCACGTGTGATGTCGTCTGTGTGTCCTACAGTGAATGTATTCCTGACAGCAACAGGTGATAAGAATCAAAGGTTCCCAGAGGATCCCATAGGAAAAGCATACCGGTCATTTTTGACCCACTTATGGAAGCTTGGGGTAGAAATACAAAAACTACAATTTCTTAAACTGTAAATTTAAAATGTGAACGGCATGATATCCTAAACATGTTTTTTGAGGAGTAGCTGGAATATGAAATGATAAAAAAATGTAATTACAAAGACACTTCAAGAAAACCACCTCACCGGGTCCAAAAAGACCCACTTATGCATCTAAGGGTTAACTACAAATCATTTATGTGTCTGAGTTTGTCAATGTGGAGTCCATTTTGGATGTTTGAAATATTAGGGTATTGGTGCAGTACTGCATCATAAAACACATTTATTTAAAATATAGCATTATTTTTGTCTGGCTTTCATGTTTTTTAATCCTATGGTTTAATTTGTTACACTTATTTTATCATCTTTAGAGTTTATTTCATTGCATTTTGTAAATATGAAACACTGTGACATGTATTCTATTTCTTTCCCTTCAGTTTATGTCCCTTGTTAAAAACTTTGAAGTGCAATTTGATTTGCTTAAAAATTGATAAAATGTGATTCACTGATTAAAGGTGGGGAAGGTAAGTTTGAGAAACCGGCTCGAGATTGCTAGAATTTGAAAATACACAACCGGAGAAAATCTGCCACTTCCTTCAGAGCCCCTCCTCCAACACACACGAACGCGCACATGACCAATGAGGGCACGAGATAAGTTTGTGCACCCGATGGAGGCTGACAGGCAGGTAGGCCATCCAGTTACTTTAGCCGGGCCGGCTCAGATGATTGGTTGTACTTTTTACAGTATTACGGCTTCTACAGATGACATTTTTTAATGGATTTTGTTTGTCAAAGCACTTCAGATATTCATTGCTATCAGGGATGTTAAGAGCATTCGATGGGATATAACAAAAAGTGTATCTCGAGCCGGTTTCTGAAACTTACCTACCCCACCTTTAAGCATCATGGCTTTGTATATGCATAAAGAAACTAGTATGAGTGTTCAATTAATGTGTCGCACAAAAAATAATGATATTTACCAAAATGAAATGTAAAAGACTAACATTAGTGACACAAATGTAAAGTGAAATAAGTCGCATTAAATAAGGAAGTATTTTTTTAAATAAACTTGAAACACTCAAGTAAAGAATAAATATATCTATATTTATTAATACAAATAATTGAACAAATAATAATGATAATAATGAGTAGTTTCAATAATAAAAAAATAAAAACAAGAATACAATGATTACATAATAACAATGGGAAATAATAATAATAATAATAATAATAATAACAGTAATAATAATATGAATTGATAGTACAAATAAATTATTCAATTTGTAAGCCAGATATGCACTTGAATGCATCACTGAGGCAAACATATCCCTTTGAGTTGGACAGACCAACAATCTGTCTAGTTTTCAGACCTCTAACCTGCAGATATGAGACTCTTGGTGCGCGCATGTGTGTGACACCTACTGTCCACGTGGAGGCGCCGCACACCCGCATTCCCGCGTGCCACTTGCTCGCTTGACAGTGCAAAAAAAACAAAACACAGAAAGTCTCAGAGCCGTTACAGAAAAAAGAGGGGGTGAGGGGGGGGCTGTCTCTTTTTTGAACGCTGTGGTTGCAGATCAGATGCTCGGTGTGCGGGCTGAGGAGGAGCAGCGCGTGGAGCCGAGCGCGCGACTTCTCTGCAAACACCAACAAAAACACCAAAACCAACATTACTGCTGCTGCTGGAGTTTCTCTAGGATTTTCTTCTGGTGACAAATGGACTTTATCACCAACATGTATTCAGCAGCTCTGCTACTGATGCTGGCCGTCAGGATCTGCGCAGACAGCATGGAGGGACCAACAGGTAAGAGATGTTTGGACACCTGCGTAAAGTTGGCTCTCATGGTTTAAAACTCGCTCTTCCTACACAGTCAGGATTCCCTTTCCCCCCCCTACAACTTCTGAAGTTGTCCCAGAGTGCAGTGTGTGATGAGGCTTTTCAAATTAGACCTTGGTTGCTGCAGTTTTCAGCGGTTTGAACTTTCTTCTTTGTATTAATCCAGCGGATTGAATGACGTATGCGACTGCCAGCAACCGGCAAGAGTCTAAATCACAGCATCATTTCCTTACGGAATCAATGGTATCGGTGATTACTATGCATTCCCTCTCAAGCTTAAACATGACTGAAAAAGTGGATTTATTATTTGCTAAATCTGGCATAAATCATCTCTTCAATGTTGTTGTATGCATGGCAAAGACTCATTATGTCTTTCCATCTGTGTCCAGCTTAATTTACTGTAATGTTTCCATTATTCAAGCTTCAGTCGGTGACAACATGCTCTCCTCCCGACGCCTGGGAATGTAAATCACATCCCAGTGATTAAGTCTCCCCTCATTGGGTTTCATTTATTGCTGATGTGCGTAAAAGAAATGGGCTGCTAAGTTGTCTTCATGTTAATGGTATTGATGGAACAAGCGCAATTATGTTACTGATGCAGGAGATGATTTGCTTGACTGGTTCAATTTGTAAAAAAAAAGAAGAGGAAAGACAAATCAAGCGTGTTTATAATTTAGCTGAAAAGGCACTACAGTAGAGAGGAATTAGTCAAATACAGATATTCCTTATGTGTGTCAGTCAAACTTTAACAGATAGAGTTTTAAATGGAAACTGAGGCTGAAATTCTCTCCTGTCTGGTGGGTTAACATTCAAATGGTTTAAGATTTCAAGGCCTCCTCTGATCTTTTGAGGATGGATGAAAGGCCTCCCCCCCCTCAAGTGGTCTCCAGTGAAAAGTGACAGTTGGTTAATCTCGAGAATGCTTTGCAAACTCGTGTGTTTTATAAATACTCCGGGGTGTCAGTTACCTCAACCAGCTGCTGAACCAGTCCCAGCCACTCCCCGCTCTGCAGGATCCACTGGGTTCTGCAGGCAGGATTTTTGAAATGGTGACAAGCCAACTGTTTCATGAGATTACGCTGAACAACAGGGAAGTCTCTGCTACCAGCTGGCATGCATTCAGCTCATGTGTTGGGAGAGAAATCTGCTGCGAAGGAATGGAGACTCGTGGGAAATGTTGGAGAATGCCCACAGAGGAAGTAATTGGTCTCATCTAATTATGTCTTTGGATTTGTACCTCTAAGCTTTTTGGACTGAAATGATGCTATAGTGATTAAAAAGTACAGAAAGTTATTGTAACGTTTCTAATCTTGTTCGGGAAGTCGTTGATCAGATGACTAATTTTTTCATTATACACTTCATTCTTGGTTTGGTTTGATTTTGTTTCAATCATGGATATTCATATACTTGGTCATGGTGTTCAAGAGAGCAAGAAGGTAATATAATTGAACCACGTGACGAACCCCAACACTCAGCAGCCATTTATTTATTCATTCAAGTCAAAGGCTTTCGCAAGTTATTATTTCGTTATCTGTTGATTGTGTTTTTTAATTCATCGATAGGTCTTTTGTCCTCTAAAATGTCAAAGAGTTAAGAAAAATGCCTGAAGCCGAAGATGACCTATGAAAATGTCTTGTTTTTTCAAATATATTACATCTAATGTCGTAGAGGACTGAGGAAACCAGAACATATTCACATTTGAGATCTGGAAACTTTCAAAGATTTCTGTCTGCTTTCCAATTGATAATTGACCAATCAATAGGCGTCTTACGAGAAGTCAAAATGCCAACAACCGACCATCTGTAGTCCTTGCTAATGCTTTGCTATCCATTGAAGCACACAGCGGTAGCAATGGATCTCAGTTTGGGGGATCTTGAAACTTGAAATATGCAGAGTAACCCAACACAAAGCACTTTGCCCTGAGTGAAATATAGCAGTGTGTTAGCAAAGTTGCATGATGTAGAGCTGAGAATATCTCATCAAACAATAACTGAACCCATATGCTAACCATGTTGGCTGCATTGCGGAGGGTTGCATCACTTCATGTACGTCAAGTGAGAAAATAATTGGATTAAAAAGCAGATCTTTGTTGGGAACTTTTCATACTTTGCTACAGGATGCTACTGACACGTTGTGGATGCTGCTTTAAGAGTGGAGGCAGCTAGGTTTAAACCTTTAAAGACTTAGCCTGGCATGTTTTTCCTTTGACAAAATTGAAGTTTCAACATTTCCCTTTTGGGGCTGCCAACACGTTGTGTTCTGCAGCAAACAAAGAAGATGCTTTGCTCCCCTCAATTTGCCTTTCTGTCGTATTCATGCTCCAGTATCAGCATGTGGCTTCCCTTCACGGTCTCTTACCTCAGGTGCAAACATGCACGGACATAATTTAATGTTCGAATTAAAACTCCCAACACTGATACGCAGCTCCAAACACTCTGAGATTGGAGCTTATAGCTTGAAAAGGCCACTCTGATATAGGTGCTGACCTGAGAAGGTGGGATATCACGGACTGCTGGTTGGATGCAGAAAGGGTCTTCGTGTGCAGCGGCGTGGATCCGACCCGGTGTTAAATCCAGCAGAAAAATAGCCCGACACACACAAAGCTCTCCTGCAGATACAGACGCTGTAAATGGAGCATACGTTTGCATAAAAGGCGATGATGAAATGTGGTTGTTCAGGAGGAAATAACACAAGATTCCTTAATGGAACAATTGCATAATGGCTGTTCACGACAATGAGTACACTCTGTAATCGTAGCGTGTGGTAATGAGATGGCAAAAGGAACAAGGTTGGTTTCACTGCCCTTTTTATAGAGAAAGAGAAAAACGGAATTTCTATCAATGAAACTCCACATCCTCTTCCAGGCAGTTGAAACTCCCCAGAGCTGTGGGACCGAACTATCACAGGCAACAGATTGAACCATGTTGCTTTAATTGTCTTTTTAGTTGAGGGAAAAATGGACGCAATTAAGCTGGAAATGGATAAAAATAACAGTTTAAGAAGATAATGTCTCACCTCCCCTCTCTGATGCAGCATGACATGGTTTACATGTTGAAAAACAGACGACACGAGGCTGTTTCCCTCAGATAAACTGGATGTTTCGAGGAGAGGAAAATGCGTGGATCAGCGATAGCCGGCTGAAGTCAATCAGTCCCTTTTCTACGTTTCACAACTTTGATGGTTTTTGAGACATTTTAATTGCCTCTGCTTCTGCTGTTAGTCTCAATGTGTTCATCCTTTCCGGAAGTTTTATTGGCAGTGAAAGCAAACTTGTGAAGGCATTCAACAGAATTACAGTTTTTCATAACTCAAGGCTCCCACGGGAAGATTGTGAGTTCTGTGAAGAGCTGAGAGACTTGGCAAATATCCTCTGCCTTTAAAAAAATGTATACAGTATATAACTGCGGCGGGATTACATCTGTTTATCTGAAAACATTTCCTCTTATCGCCGAGGGAGGAGTTAGGGCTGCTTTTGTGCAACCCGAGTACATTTTCTCCAAGGATGTTAAGTTGGTGAAATGCAATGTGGCCTCCAACAGAGCTTTTGTGCCGGTCTAAGCTGGATTCCTGCTCGTCTATCTGTCCAGGTTGTGTATCTTCAGCTGGAAACAGTATTCGGCTAAAACCCATTTTGGGCTGCAGTACTTCTCGATCAGTTAGAAGCAGTATATTGGATTTAAGATTTCAGATTTACTATCACTGAGCATTCAGGGGGCTGATCGGTGCATGGCGGAGGAGTTAGCTTTACGCAGGAAGGGGGACTCTGCAGCGTGATATAGTCTAAACTGAATTGAAAACTGACCATATCATTGGTTATTCAGAATCAGGAATCTTGTAAAAGTGTTGAATATCCAACTTGGTTGAAATAACTACAGAAGTAACTTACTCGTGGCAAAACGGCTGCAAAGCCACCATCGCTGACAATGAATATCTATCGAAACACTCTTAAATAAGCTAATTTAGTCTATTTAAATGAGGCTAGTAGTGGGGGGAACCCTGCGTGAACACACAAGTCTGTATAACTGAAGGTTTTAATCATTTTTCCCACCACCAAAATTGTTTAAATGCATTGTTGGCCTCTAACAGATGAGATATACTGTAAGGCTCCCTGATGCCAAAGTGGTCTGCAAAGCAGTTTCTTATCTGGCATCCTATCATTAGCCACTGGTACCGTACACCCCACTCAGAATCCACTGATGTTTCATAGCTAAAGGGTGTGAATAAACACTGATATCGGATTGGTACTCGATATTCGCTGATACCCAAGCTGGGGTGGAAGCTGGAGTGGAAGCTGGGTGGAAGCTGGGGTGGAAGCTGGGGTGGAAGCTGGGGTGGATGGGTGGAAGCTGGGGTGGAAGCTGGGGTGGAAGCTGGGGTGGATGGGTGGAAGCTGGGGTGGAAGCTGGGGTGGAAGCTGGGGTGGAAGCTGGGGTGGAAGCTGGGTAGAGCTGGGGTGGAAGCTGGGGTGGAAGCTGGGGTGGAAGCTGGGGTGGAAGCTGGGGTGAAGCTGGGGTGGAAGCTGGGGTGGAGGTGGAAGCTGGGGTGGAAGCTGGGGTGGAAGCTGGGGTGGAAGCTGGGGTGGAAGCTGGGGTGGAAGCTGGGGTGGAAGCTGGGGGAGCTGGGGTGGAAGCTGGGGTGGAAGCTGGGTGGAAGCTGGGTGGAAGCTGGGTGGAAGCTGGGGTGGAGCTGGGTGGAAGCTGGGATGTTAATGTATCATTGGTGCTCGAGTTGACTGCCTGAACTAGCTCGCAGGCTTCGCCCCATTTCTCGGTACTGAAAAATGTTCCTTTTTGTCTTCTTGAAAGTGTCTGTTCTTGGCTATATCTATACATATTAATATAGAAAATGTGATGTTTAATTGTTTAAATGCATTTTGGACAAAGTTTTAGACTTGATTTTCTTGACTTTTTTTTCGTGTTTGTCTCTTTTGAAAGTTAGTCTACTCTTAATTGTTGCCCTTTGTCTGCACTGTACCTTTTGCTTTATGTAACGCTGTAAATGTCCTTAAATTCCATAAAGGATTTGTAAATCTGATATATATCTGGATAAACCACAAGTTGTTCATAAATACCGACAGAGCGACCGTCCTCAATCATTATGGCAATGTTTATGGCTTTAATATACCAGTTCTGCCACACCATGTGTTTTCACTGATGCTGATGGAGCTGCCTCCTGTTCTTGGCCTGGACCCACGAGGCGTCTTAGTGGGCGCATCCAGGAGCAGTCCGCCTCTCCAGGTGTTGATGAAATGTGTTTTTTCGCCCCATCAACAACTAATCATTACTGAGCAGATGGAGTAGAGCAAGCAGGCTGCCTGTCAAGCTGATCGCTAAACATGTTTAGACAATAAAGTTAATTTGCTCCTTTTTTTTTAGTCATCCTCTCATCTGCGTCGATGTTGGAATTCAATTTGTCGTAAAAGCAGGCTGCTGGGTTTGTGATTGCTCGCTTTTTCCCCCTCACTGACTCATTCCGTTCCTGCAGTTTGATTTCAACAAGCTATGTAATGATTTGCTAGATAGAATGCTTCGTGAAATCAGCGCATTAGGGAATACATTCACGTTGCATGAATGCATCGGATGCTTGAGAATCAGCTGCCGGTTGAATTTCGATTCAGGAATTTGCCGTCTGTTGCAAGTATGCAGAGGGCTGCTAATTCATGATTATAGATTCTCAGAGGACTGACCGGCTGCCAGGGAAACTCCAGCCCGGGGTTTTAAAGCATCCCGACTTTTCAACCGCAGATGATACTCAGACACCGGCATGCTTTTCAGCTAATTTCTGAAATGCTCCAAGTGCCTGAAATGCCTCTCTGAACTCCTCTAAAGCCGCTCTCCTTCAATATAAAGCTTCCACAGATAATGTCTCAATTTGTCCACAGGGCATTGAGAGGGTGATGTTTTCAAAGCATAGGAATCTTACCTGATAACTGCACAGACAACAATATCTGTGTCTGAACACTTGAAGACACACCAAAGGACATTTCATTGAAGGTCACCTATTATGCAAAATCCTCTTCTTCATGTCTCTTCTACATCAACAAGTGTCCCCTCTTCTTCATGTCTCTTCTACATCAACATGTGTCCCCTCTTCTTCATGTCTCTTGTACATCAACATGTGTCCCCTCTTCTTCATGTCTCTTCTACATCAACATGTGTCCCCTCTTCTTCATGTCTCTTCTACATCAACATGTGTCCCCTCTTCTTCATGTCTCTTCTACATCAACATGTGTCCCCTCTTCTTCATGTCTCTTCTACATCAACATGTGTCCCCTCTTCTTCATGTCTCTTCTACATCAACATCTGTCCACCCTTCTTCATGTCTCTTCTACATCAACATGTGTCCCCTCTTCTTCATGTCTCTTCTACATCAACATGTGTCCCTCTTCTTCATGTCTCGTTACATCAACATGTGTCCCCTCTTCTTCATGTCTCTTCTACATCAACATGTGTCCCCTCTTCTCCATGTCTCTTCTACATCAACATGTCCCCTCTTCTTCATGTCTCTTCTACATCAACATGTGTCCCCTCTGTGGAAAGAGACTCTGAAAGTTTCAGGAACAAAGATTCTCTCTCTTTTTGATCCATTTCTATAAAAACCTGTCTGAAAATGAGCTGATCAGATTTTGGCCACTTTGTGATGTCATAACGGTGTGTTGTCTTGTGTAACCATTAGCCAATCAGCAACCAAGGTACCCCCCCCCCTTATCACCTGAATCTCCTCCTAGAGCACCATTGGGTTATTTTTAACCAAATCTCTCTCAGATGCCCTTTTCACACCAACATGGTTCCCGTTCTAGCTCCGTGCTTGCGCTCTTCTGGTTCGGAACCTGTTTTTATTTCCAGCCTCCGTTTTGTTCACACCGCCCAGAGCCCGACTGGTGCTGCCGCTGCAGCGTCATGACGTCACCGTTTACATCGCTGATTATCTCCCCAACGGCGCTCACAACAACAACAACAATGGGGGACTACGTCGGGTCGATGATCGTGTTACTTTTAATCATGCGAAGCCAGATTAAATTAAATAACTACTTCTCAACCCTTATACTTTTCCCCAGAGTGCCGTGGTTCATTGTTTATTAATGTCTTTCAGCGGCATTCACCGACCGCTGCAGTGCTGCCCGCTCGTCCACCGGAGTTTATTCTCCCGTTAGCTCCGGGTTAGCTCACACGGCAGCGGCCGCTGTAAAGTATTCACTGTCTGATTGTCACACAAGCAGCTGATACATATCCCCCCCCCCTTAAGTGAATGTGTTTCAGTATGAATTGACACCGTTTGGCATCACAACGCTGTTATGAAAGTTTCTCTGGTATAAAATGGGTGATGTTACCATAGCAACCGAAGCTAAACTGACTATCTTGACTACTTGTTGCTATCCTATTGTGGTATAAACCGTTTTCTACACGCACATTTTACCGGCTTATTTTTCATTATGATTCTGCTTGTGATAGTCGGACGTGACAACCTGTGCAGCCCATGTGTTGATTCCATCCGATAGCTGCTATAATACAAAACAAAATGTCTGCCTCTCTCCACAATGATCAATGACAGTGAACGGATGGTCAAAGTAAGGTACAAATACACAGAATCACACGAGGCCTGGTTAGTGTTGCCTGACTTTATAAAGTGTGTTTTTTCTTGTATAAGTGTGTGGTTGCGTTCTAGTCACTTTGCTACTGCTTATTACAACTTTCATTTGCCGTACTCGCCATAAACTGTTAGCTCAGGTTAATCTCGCCCCCTCCGACGTATGCAGTGCTTGCTTCTAGGCCGACACATTTTTGGTGCTTGGTAAGCACTGGTTTTCGGTGCTTAGAGCCGGTCCTGGAACCGCGTTGGTGTGAAAGGGGCAAGAGGGGGCGTGGGGAGGGGCTCCTTATTTTCATCTAAAGTAACAGACAGAGAATCAGCACTTTTGAAACAGGGCTGAAACAGAGGGGATTATGGGTCATGCTGCAATGATCTGTTTGGTGTTTGGAGCCAAACACTTCAGAGACATGTTCTGTATATATCTGAGACCGATAATATATTGATGAAAAACAGTATAACAGGCGTTAGACGCTTATCTCGTCAAATCTGTGAGTGAATCACAAACAAATTCACCTTTAAAACATGCTAACACCACAGGGTAACAGTCGGAGGTGACAGGTCTTACATTTCATCACCTTTTTTAAATAATTTGTAGAGTGTCTATTGAGGGAAAACACTGAAGCTGTCTCCTTTATAAGAACACAAGGCAGCTAAAACACAATTTGGTGTGCTCAGGAAGTTAGAATGAGTGTATCTTTATTAAGCACAAAAAAAAAGCAAGATTAAAAAAATGTATCTGTCTTTTATATTCAGCTAACTTAATGATTACACTTTTAAGTAATTTTGGCCGATTGTGTCCGTGTGAAATTTCGGAAAAGGAACAAAGAGTAGACATGACACAGACACAGAAATAGATTATACGTAATGAAGCTGAAATCCAGTGTGCAGAGGCTGGAGTCATCATTTAACAAAGAGCTATAATCTGATTGTTAACATTTACTGAAAAGAATTTGAGGAAATCAATGCACTCTAACGTTTTGTACGATTGTATGTAGTCAGGAACTGTGCTCATGTCTACCAGTTCATGTTGCTTCTCTGGTAATGACGCATTGAAAAAGACATTTACTCTGAATACTGAAGACTGAAGTTGTTGTACGGATGTTTCTGTTCGTACAGTTTCTTGACTCAAACATCTTTACAATTCTCAAGGCAAGGGCCCCGTCTCTGGTCGGTTAAATTAAATCCTTGCTTCCCTCACTTGAATGAAAATAGTCGACCTGAGACTGGGCCAAGTTATAGAAAACTGAAAGTATCTTCACTATTATCAAAAATATCAAATGGTACCCTACTAGCCCTTCTCATAGCAACAAAGCCGTTTGAGGGAAAGTGGCGTAAGCCGAAAAAGCCATTTAGAGCACTTTATCAGAATTACAGCCCTTGAATGCACTCAACGCCACACATTGATCAAAGATAACAGTGTGTTTGAGGAGGATTTCTTTTTTCAAGGATAATTCGCCCCACGGTGTTGCTGCACAACGACTCAGTAGGATCAGCAGGTGGAAGAAGTACTAGACGTTTTTAGTAGAGATTGGTCCATTGCAGAATAATATAAATGACATGTTTTATAATGATTGATCATTAAAGTGTTACAGGGTGTCCGCGGGGTCATACAAAGTATTACAAATTGATAAATCAATTTAGCGAAAATTAAGGCTATTAAAAAGTATTAAAAAGTATTAAACGGCATTTCCCAAGGTTACATTTTGTTGCTTGTTTTCAATAAGTATATAAATGGTCCAAAGAGGTTGTATTCCACAGTCTGCCTGAATGTAATCATTGCGTAGGTGTGTAGTGTGATTCTGTGTAGTTTATTTATGGCATCCCGTTGGGTTTGACGTCAGTTAAACAGGACATCGCGCGCTCAGTGCTTGATAGAGCGAAGGTCCGTTTACGCCGGTTGTTAAACAACATCGTTATGGGGAAATGCAAGTCCGCTGGTTGGAAGATAAGGAGGAAGGACAATCAAAACTGTATATAGTAAAATGTGAGGTAAAGTGTGTCGCCAATGTAACCGGTTCCAACTAGAAGTGGCAATGAAATTAAAATGTCAAGGTCTTGAAAGAGATTACATTTGACTTCAGGATTCCTGCATATACCTGTGTTCTCAAAGCTGGTAAAGGTGCAGCTAGTTTTAATGGGGGGGTAGCTTGTGAATTTACTCCAGGTGGAACTAATATGTAAGACTTGATTATATTTCGCATCATTACAAGCACCTTAAAATTGCACTTAAAGGTCTCCTATCATGCAAAATGCACCCGTGTCCCCGGTGTGTCAGGGAACTCACGAAGTGTCAGAAAAAAAGTTGATATATTTTTATATATCTGAAAACCTAAAAATAGCACGATAGGAGATCTTTAAGTACAGTACTTGAGTAAATGTACTTAGTTACTTTCCACCACTGCTGTCAGGGAGGATGACGAGGTGACCGGATGTTCAGAAACCGTCAGTTATCGCAGAATCGTGAGAGGAACGAGCGGCACATCCAGCAGACTGGGTCGAAGTTTGGTCCTCGGGATGATTTCGTGTCAGCAAGTGTCGCTTCAGATTGAGATGACATCTGAAGGCCAAACAGAGGGATTGGCATTCCTCTCGCTTCCTTTCCTCTCTGCTGGTGAAATAGCTGCACGATGCCACAAGCTATTTCGTTTCAGCTCTGCTACCTCCTCCTCCATGTTTTATCTTCCGGAGTTTTCCTCCTTTCCGGGTGCCGTGTTTAGTCCCCTGTGTCATTACTGTCGAAGACCACAGCGCTGATAAACCTCAGGTTAGATTAACTGCCAAACTACAAACTTCTTATATCTTTCATTTTTAAGTTGCAGCGAAGACAAGTGATATAGAGCAAGACCCGGGGTGTGCAGGTCCCAGGGAAGCAGTAGATATTACTCTTTAAAAAGTCGCCCGTTTAAAGTTATCAAACCTGTGGGCCTCCGAGTGTCCCCGTGGCGCATGAGAGATATTAAAAGTTGCAGGGAAACTTGTGAAGAAAAGTCCAATTAATAAATATATAAAGTGACATGTTTCCCAAAGGATTGAACAAGGGCACTGCGGCATCGCCCCTGTCAAGGTTAGCGGTGACACTGTGCACAGCAGGGAGGTTATGCAGCATGAGCAGCAACACCTGTGTTCTGATATCACTGCGGGACGTCTTCATCAACACTAAGGAAATTTGGATTAGTGCCAGTTTTGCTGCTGTGTTTTGCCCCTATCTTACTTTGTAATGGTATACATGAAGTGTCAGAGCTCCAGAGTGTAACATGAGGTTATAAACTAGGGGGGGTGGGTTATACTCCCCCCTCCTCCATCTGCAAGTACTCTAGAGATGCTTCATATGTAGATGACCATTACATGTATGTATGATCTGTATGTGTAATGTGTATTTGTAAAGCGCTTTGAGAGTCATTGATAAAGCGCTATAATAAATACAAGGATTATTATTATTATTATTATTATTATTATTATTATGTATATATAACTCGTTGTTCGACCACTTTAGGCAAAATATTTCATCTTCAGGAAACTATGCTGTTCTTAAAGGGGGCCTATTCCGCTCCTTTCAGCTTCATATTTGTAATTGTGTACCTCTACTGTGACATGTTTCAATGTTTAAATGATATATAGAACACACTGCAGGAAAGGGAAAATGCCTTCTTTAAAGAAATCTAAAATCTAAGGCGATATCCTTTTTCCTATCAAAATATTAATACATTTCTCAGTCCTACTCTATTTTCCCAAATACCAATACCTAAACATATCTCTTTCCTCAACGCCAATCATGTAACATTGCTCTATTTCCACAATAACAAAACAACAAGGTAACAAAGTGCTTATCATATCAATTGGTGCATAGTGTGTGAACAAACACTTCATCAACCACGTCCCACTGAGATTGGAAACAAAGATGCCACTTAGCACCACGATGTGTGGGAAAAAGCAGATTTGAACTGGATAAATTGGAAGTAAAGAGAACTCAATAAACCCTTCAGAGGCATTCACGCTGAGAGTCAAAGCTTAGCCTCGCAGGTTCATCTGTCCTTCCTCTGCTTTTCTTCCGTTTCTCTTCTCTCTGCAGCCCCTCTTGACTTCTGTGTGGAGGTTGTTACCTTGGCAATAATTCTGACGATTGGCGGTATTTTGGCACCTCTAAGATGCACGGGACACCTGGGCCCGGCATCTGCTGTGTTTCCTTTCCAAAAGGTGTCAGTGGCGAGCGCCCTCCTCAGCCTCTGAACTCAGACAGATAAACGCAAAGGATTACATTCATGAGCGAGGAGTTGGAGGATCGTGGCCTGCATGGGAATGAGCTGCCTTTGCATTCACAGAGGAACGTGTAGCCAGGGATGATTGGAGGCATATACCTCATTCTGTTTTATGAGATGTATCGCCACCTGTGCCCGGGGCGCGATGCTGTGGTTTTTATAAGCTTGCCGTTACGGGAGGTCTTGAATCATTGATTCAATAAGCCAGACCCCCAAGTGCAGGCCGGGTCTCAGACGGAGGAGGAGGGGAGAGAGGCAGTGGAGTGAAGTTAAGGAAGTTTGAGAGGAGTCTTTAGGGGACTGGAGGAGGTTTATTGATCGGGGGAAACGGCATGGAAATCAGCTTGGTTTCGGTCGAATTGTCAACTTTGCTTAGGAAGATTACTAACTGGGAGAAATGACCAGGAAGTACCTAAGTGGCAACCATGATAGGAAAGGAAAAAAAAAGTCCTTGCTCAAAAAGTGCTTATGTTTAATCAGTCACCACTATATTAAACCAAAGGCCAAGAATGAACGTTACATTAATTAAAAAGATCAAGTCGAGTTTTTGGGTGTTCAGGGAGATGTGAAGGCCTAACAAGCATGTATTGCGTAAAGTTTTCTATATTCAAAATAGTTTCATACCATCATACTTATTGGGATTCATGTGGATTTAATACAAGTGGAAAGGAGCACCAATTCACTTTATTTTGTTTTATTCCAACCATGCTAATGAAGAAGCAGGGGTGTCTTTTCACCGAGGGTCACATACAGAACAATATACGAAAGGGCTGGGCCACTCACTAGAGGTGTATTGCCTCATAAGTTCAGTTATAAGTTAGCAAAATCAATCAGATGTCGGTAAAGTATGCTTGTGAGTGTTGGCAGCGCATCCCTTAAAACAGAAGCCTCAGATTGATTATAATAAGGAGAAATATGAAGGGTGTATTTCAAGCTTGTTATGTAAATAAGTGATTGGGCTTTCTTCTTATCAACTAAGATATGTTAGATAATGTTTCCAACTTTAATTGACTGAATGTATTTGAAAAGTGGGCTTATTAACACATGAATACGACTGTGTAATATATTTTTACATTCATGTTTAAGAAGTACAATATAAGACAAGCTCAAGTTTTATTTGTGGGCCATATTCCATTATACTTTTTGAATTTGGTGAGGGCTGATTCAAATTGGCCGCATTTAGCCCCTGGGCCGTAGTTTGGACACCCCTGGCTGAGTGTCTGCAACCCCTATAAAAAGTGAGTTAGGGGGATCGAGTGTCTACAGATCAACCACCAAACATGTGTTACCCCCCCGACCCACCCCCCCTAATCGCAGCATCAATGGAGTGTGAGCAGATGTCCGGGGTCAGCGCGCCCACATCACAATAATAACAATTATAATAGGGCATGAGAGGATGATGATGGTAACCCAGACACGGGGTGACCTGGACAGACTTTAAAAACAGATCCACTTTGTTTGCTGCAGTTGACATGTGTTGTCTGAGAGTTGGTTTAATCTCAGACTGCTGTACGTTGACCCAGAAATGATGCCATCAAAAGGCAGGACTGGTGTTTCATGTAGAGGAACCCTCATGGTTTAAATGCATTATGAAACTAAAGGAAAATTCCAACCACAGGAGGTGCACTCAGATGTATTTTAGGATAGACATAGCTGATGAAAGTCTGCTTTTAGAGTGGAGCCGGGAGGACGTATGTTTGAAGGCTGCGCAAGGGTTCCTTCGACAACAATTCAAAGGGATTTTAGCATTGGATTTTGGTATATTGCAACAGATCTCTGTAGCAAAGACACCTTTATGGTACTTACACATTTTGGCCAGCAGGATAATCGCCACATACACTGAACACAAATATAAACGCAACACTTTTGTTTTTGCTCCCATTTTTCATGAGATGAACTCAAAGATCTAAAAGATGTTCTATAAACACAAAATAACCATTTCTCTCAAATATTGTTCACAAATCTGAAAAGTCTGTGATAGTGAGCACTTCTCCTTTGCCGAGATAATCCATCCCACCTCACAGGTGTGGCATCTCAAGATGCTGATTAGACAGCATGATTATTGCACAGGTGTGCCTTAGGCTGGCCACAATAAAAGGCCACTCTGAAACGTGCAGTTTTGCTTTATTGGGGGGGTCTGGGGGGGTCCGAAAACCAGGCAGTATCTGGTGTGAGGGGTAGGGGTAGGGGTTAGGGGTAGGGTAATGTTCTGAATCGAGTGGCCCATGGTGGTGGTGGGGTTATGGTATGGGCATGCGTATGTAATGGACGATGAACACGGGCCACTCGATGAGTGTGAGGTGGGATGGGTTATCTCTGCAAAGGAGAAGTGCTCACTCTCACACATTTTTTCCGATTTTTGAACAATATTTGAGAGAAATGGTTATTTTGTGAATATAGAAAATGTTTTAGATCTTTGAGTTCATCTCATGAAAAAATGGGAGGAAAAACAAAAGTGTTGCGTTTATATTTTTGTTCAGTGTATTAACATTACTTTTTGATTTCTAACGTTAGGCTATAAAGGAGCTACAGGATGGAAAAGCAGCTTTTAGTTATTATGCCCCAACAATTTGGAACAAACTGCCCAAATCGTGCACGTCCGCGGAAACAATTCCTATTTTTAAATCCTGACTAAAAACGCACCTATTTGCCGCTGCTTTTAATTGAGCTGCCCATACTCACACTACAGTATGCCTTTTTAGTCATGTATTCTGTACCTGCTGCTGTGTTTATTATTTAATTTATTTCATTACCTTTGCTTATTATGCCTGTTTTTAAATGCCTTTTTAAGAATGTATTTATGCTGTATTTGTTCTTAAATGTCTTTTGCTTTTAATCTGTAAAGCACTTTGAATCGCCACGTGCTGAAAAGTGCTATATAAATAAAATTGCCTTGCCTTGCCTTACACCACCACCGCTAAGCTAAAGGCGGCTAATGTTGTGCTATAAAGGGACTACAACACGGTCACATGACTTCAGGTCACCACCGCTAAGCTAAAGGCGGCTAATGTTGTGCTATAAAGGGACTACAACACGGTCACATGACTTCACGTCACCACCGCTAAGCTAAAGGTGGCTAATGTTGGGCTATAAAGGAACTACAGCACGGTCACATGACTTCACGTCACCACCGCTAAGCTAAAGGTGGCTAATGTTGGGCTATAAAGGAACTACAGCACGGTCACATGACTTCACGTCACCACCGCTAAGCTAAAGGTGGCTAATGTTGGGCGTGATGATTTAGACACTTGTTAGCAACCGCTCTTTTTTAAATCCACCGCTGCGGTATTTACTGAAGTATTTATACGTTTAAACTATTGACTTCAAGACGAGTGAACAGGAAGTGGTAAAAAGTCCTTTTCAGGTTTTAGGACTCATTTCTGCACCACTTACATGCCAAACATAGTTCCCTAGAGTAATTACAATTCATTTCTAAGTATGATTGTTCTTTAAAAACTAATTAGGGTTTAAAATACGGTTTAACCATTGTGGATTCTTTGAGGGGAGATGCAACATTTCAATGCCAAAACTATTCCCACAGCAATCGTTTTTGAGCTTAATGCCAATATCTAACTCTCAGGTAGGCTCTTTAAAAGTCTTCATCAGAGCATGAGAACTCAGACAGGGTGTTTCATTAGAGGGTTTCAGGCCGTCGCTCTACAAAGTGACATGGCAACGGGGTTGACAGGACTGTATTATGTGTTTAATCAAAGGAAAATATCTGTAAACTGATGGTTTTATGAAAAAAAGTGAGGAGGCGGGAGAAGCGCTTCAACTCCACTGTATTTATATTCCACTCTGAAAGCTGCACAGTTTATCTGAAGTACTTTAAAGAGTACAGCGAAGAGAATAAAAACAAGAAGTCAAATGGACAAAAACATGTAAATCACATTTTGAAGAGATGGACACCTGTAGGACGATGCTTTCTATCCACTCACCCTTGGCTTAGCAGGCATGTGACAATATGAAAATGAATGTCATGATAATTCCTGCCACAGTAATAACATTTCACGAAATAACGACACTTGAAAAGTGCTTAAAAGTTGTTACACTTTTGAAGAAACAAAAAAGTACATTCCTGCAGGCATAAAACTTCCTGTGCATTTTAAATCACATCATTTTTAAAGGTGTTTTTGTGAGACTATCACAATTAGATTATAAGTGTTTTTATTGTGAAACACATCCTATATATATTTGCTCATCCCTACTTTATTTATTATCTTTGAATGTTCGGATCAGTGGTGAAGGTTCAAACCCCACTGCATGTCGTTGTGTCCCTGAGACACTTCACCCCAAATTGCTCCTGTGGGGATTGTCCACAGTACTGAATGTATGTAAGTCGCTTTGGATAAAAGCGTCAAACAAGTGACATGTAATGTAATGTACTTGCCACTAGTATGTGTTGCACTTGAAATAGTACTCCACTAATTTGACATATATGTAAAATCAATCTATCGTGTCACCAGGGCGGTGGTGGCGAAGTCCATAGGGACTTGGCTTGGCAACTGGAAGGTCACCAGTTCATATCCCGGAAAGACCAAGAGCTACTAAGGTGTCCCTGAGCAAGGCACTGTTCCCTACACTGCTCCCCAGGTGCCGTACATAATGGCAGCCCACTGCTCCTAAGACTAGGATCTCACATGCTGAGAAACCGTTTCGTTACATAGTACCTACTACCTAACGACAATAAGTTAAATCTTCTTCTTCTATTATGTCAGTAGAAAAAGGAAGTTGAAAATCAATGCTTCTGTAACAGAAATATCCTTTTTTTAAATTCCTCACATTTATCTAAATTGTTAAAACTTGCCGTATACGTTACCCACAATGCAACAGAGCGAATTCCGTTAAATGCACAGATTCGGGTGTGTAATAGCGACTTGCTTTAGAGTTATTCTCATGGAGTTTGAAAAAGGTTCTGCAGGTTTTCATGTCCTGCAGGCAGTTATTCAGGGCTGTTAATTTATGGTGGTTAACTTACGGGGCCATACAGGTAAAGCTAGGAGTTCTCACTGTAACTGCAAAATAAATATTGTACTTATGGATAAAGTGGGCCCTTAAGGGAACATTTAAATGCAAAGAGGCTGGGATCGAGTATAACACCTCGGGGGACTTTGCTTCAGCCTTTTGTGCAAAAAACCCTGACTCAGCGACGAAGAGGAAGGTCATTTTTCACCTTTTAGATATGCAAATGTCCCGCCTGACATCCGGATTTCTTTGCTTTTTCTATTCATATCTAGTGCTGAAAAACTAGGATACATTTCAGTATGTGCACCAGTCCAGGAAGGGGGGAGGGGGGGGGGTGTATTGGCCCCTTGAGAGAGGAATGCATATATGGAACAATGTGCGACATGTTTGTCATTGTCACTCCTGAGGGACGGTTTGCACATAAATTGCTTCAGCCTGGATCTGTGCAGCCACGCCCACATGCTTCTGTACTCCCAGACAACTCTAATTATATGCACACTAAAGTAGGCTATGTATTGTTGTCAATCTGCCCCCCCCCACCTCCACTCTCATCCCCCTTCTGTTTCGCCTACTTTCTGCAAGACCGGAAGACCTGTTGTTGGAAAAGCTGTCAATCATAGAGAGGAAGAATGAGGGGAGGGAGGGTTCCTCAATTTGGAAAACGTGTTTTACTGCAGAGGTAAATCTTTATGGTAACGACGGAAACATTTTACTTAAACATTGTGTGTGTGTGTGTGTGTGTGTGTGTGTGTGTGTGTGTGTGTGTGTGTGTGTGTGTGTGTGTGTGTGTGTGTGTGTGTGTGTGTGTGTGTGTGTGTGTGTGTGTGTGTGTGTGTGTGTGTGTGTGTGTGTGTGTGTGTGTGTGTGTGTGTGTGGTGTGTGTGTGTGTGTGTGTGTGTGTGTGTGTGTGTGTGTGTGTGTGCGCCACATACTCACTGTTTATAGAAGCATAGCACTGGTTCCCTGGAAAAAGCCAATTTGTTTTTCCTTTGAATTATTGCAGAAAATAACCTCTCTGGCAAACACATGTTTATCATGCTTAAACGTTACACGTTTCATTCAACAGGATAATCTCCACATATTAACACCACTTTGATTTTTGAAGAGTAAATGCAATCTCGGAAGTAAAAAGCTAACGTTACATTTTAATTAGGCGGCTAATGTTGGGCTATAAAGGAACTACAGCACGGTCACATGACTTCACGTCACCACCGCTAAGCTAAAGGAGGCTAATGTTGGGCTATAAAGGAACTACAGCACGGTCACATGACTTCACGTCACCATCGCTAAGCTAAAGGTGGCTAATGTTGGGCTATAAAGGAACTACAGCAGGGTCACATGACTTCACCTCACCACCGCTAAGCTAAAGGAAGCTAATGTTGGGCTATAAAGGAACTACAGCACGGTCACATGACTTCACATCACCACCGCTAAGCTAAAGGAGGCTAATGTTGGGCTATAAAGGAACTACAGCACAGTCACATGACTTCACGTCACCACCGCTAAGCTAAAGGCGGCTAATGTTGGGCGTGATGACGTTTAATCGTTTCATTTAGACACTTGTCAGCAGCCGCCGTTTTAAAGTTCACCAGTGGGGTATTTAGTGACGCATTTTATGTTTTAGAATAAAACATTAAAAGCTCTTTAGCTTGTGTTAACCACAGACCAATGACCTCAAGACGAGGGAATAGTAAGTTCTAAAATGCTAACTAATGTCATGGTTTAAGGACTTACTCCTGCACCAATGAGTCCATTAAGGGAGAAATTCACAGTTGTGCAGATTTGGCAACAGCTCTTTTGTTTAAATTGAAGGGTGTAGTAACAAGTGTAATCCCACTTTTTCTACGCCTCCAGGCTCATCTTTGACCTCACGTTTCATGTTTAATTAAGAATCCGCTTGACAGGGATTACAGTAGCAGCATAAGTAGAGTCACTAACAAGAGGTTTAGTGTGGCTGGGTGATCGGCACAGTATGGGGCGGGTGGGGTTAAAAACATCGGCCACCGTGTGAGTGAAGGCTCGAAAACGCTTGTTCTGTCCAGGCATGAATGGCTTGTTTTGGGGGTGATTCACAGTAAATCCCGTGCTAAGTACTCTCCTGCCTAATTAAGTTGATTTGTTTGTGCTTAATTGAGCTTGAGGCGCGCTTGATTTGTTCACCTAAAGCACTGCTGAGAAAATGTGACAAACAGTGACAGACAGGCTTAAGTAAGGCACGTTTTGTGGACAATCATCAAGATCACAGCTGCTTCTAATTATTCCATTTTCCATTTCGTTATTTAGTGAAGCACATCATGACAGGTAGGACTAAACAGGGCGAACAAACCAAACAATATGGAAATGTTTTTTATGGAAGAAGAAGAAGAGGGATAGAACAAAACAAAAAGATACATATATTGAAAAATATAGTTTTCTCTGGTAAGTTGGGCTAATAAAATCCATTTGGTACCACTTTCTGTTTGGCTTCATTTCACTTGTGTTTTTACAAATGTTAATACCGACTTGCTTCCAATTGGTCATCAGTTCAAGTCCCGGCAAGACCAAGTGCTACCGAGGTGTCCCTGAGCAAGGCACCGTTCCCCACACTGCTCCCCGGGCGCCGTTCAAAATGGCCGCACACTGCTCCTAACACGGATGGGTCAAATGCAGAGAAACAATTTCCCCACGAGGGATTAATACAAGTCCGTCCTAATCTTAATCTCATTAGGGCTGTCAATCACTCGCATCTTCATGATACAGTAAATCATTTCCTTGATCAACAAGACAATACTGGTAGATATAACAATATACTTTTAGGGGCGTAGCTATCCAGTGAGCTACAGTAATGCTTCTACTGTTACTATTATCACAATTATTAAATACATTTAAAACATATGTCTGGTTATTCTATATTGCTAGATTTCTGGAATATTAACCTCCATATTTGCAGTCAAAAATAAGTTTAGCGCAATAACTTGTTGCTGACAACTTCATTGTTATTTACTGCGCGTATCCATCTTACCTCAGCCTGACGACTCAAGATTAGAAGCACATTAGCATTCAATGCTAAAGTGTTAGCCTCTCCTGTGGGTGTCCATTTCACCTCAGTCTCAAGGCAAGGCAAGGCAAGTTTATTTATATAGCACTTTTCAACACAAGGCAATTCAAAGTGCTTTACAAAAAATGAAAGACAAGGTCAATACTCTTACTTAAACTTAGAAGTGCATTAGCAGTAAATGCTCAAGTGTTAGTCCCTCCTGTGGGTTTACATCTCAGTTTCTCAATGTGTGTACTTCTGTATTTACATTTGCAATTTCATGTCAATAAGTATGTCGCAATGTAAGTATGGCAATATAACAATAGCCCAAATCATTGTAAGTGCTTGTGCATTCGTTTGAAATGTTTTTTTTTCGTTCCACAATTGCGGTCAACACAAATAAAAGTTATTACTAAATGTAGTACACGTACCAATATACTGGTGTTGAAGAGAAGCCAACGTTCTTTTTTTGTATTGTGTTAATTGAGCAACAATGAGTTAACAGTCGATAGAGAGCTCACAGCAGCCGTATGAGATTGAGTTCACAGTGCTGTATAGGAGTGAGAGGATATGAACTGAGACGCTTTACATCCTGTGGTTCTGACCGAACCCTCTGCCCCTGACTCAGGACTGACCTCTCACCTCTTCTGGGGGATTTTGGAGTTTTTCTGCTACTAGTAAAATAAAGAAAAATGACTCAGCAGGCATGTGGGTGTTTGTAGGTGTGCATGCTTCGTCCTAGCCGGGGGCATGAATAAAAATGTCCGGTAATTGCCCAATTCTGTCACTGAGATCATTACCGCAGCGGTTTGCAGATTCAGACGAGGCCTGTAGAGCTTTGACACAAAAACAACCCTTTTTTTTTAAAGACTTGAGGTTATGATGATTAGGTGGGGGACCCTCTTTCCATGTCACTACATTTGACAGGTGGACTTAATGATGTTGACATTTCAAATATGCTCGGGAGAAAATGTTGTTCCCTGTCTCTCTACATGTTAGGGCAAACAGAGTCAGTGGCATGTGAAATGTGTGTGATGGAAGAGGGGGGTACACGTTTTTATTTCTAGTTGATTAGGCAGCTGAAATCATCTGTTGTGGAAGCGAGGGAAGGGAGGGGAGCTAAACCTCCCAGAGGAACGCCTTTTGGGTTCATGGGCTGCTGGACTGATGCAAGTACTGGTGTTGGTGGAGGGGGGTTTGTCTGGGCTCGCTTTCAGGGGTCCATTCAGAGGAGAGACTGGAGGCTCTTGGATTTATTCCAGCCCAGTGGGTAGCCAGCGGGATGTGTTGGAGGATTTTAAACCCCATATCGAGACGCCAAAGCGGCATGCCCACTTGCAGAGAAAATGAGAGCAGGGAAGCAAGACTGTGTACTGTCATTATCAGAGGAAACAGGTGAGGAAGGGATGCACGTAAAGAGAGACAATTCTGCAGAAAGATAAACACACAGTCACAGTGAAGAGGGGGAAAACATAGAAAATGGAAGAAGAAATAACCGCAGAAAAAGTGTCTTCGGCTCAATTCCAAACAGCCCCCTACCCAATCTCACTCCACGAAGTCAGACTCTCAGCTGAATGAGGATCTTTTTTAACTCGGAGGGCGTAAATACAGGGAAAGCTTTGGGACGAACTCGCCTCTCTCTGGCAGAAACAGGAAATGCTCTACATTTTCGTAACGTGGTTTCAAATCAGCATCACTTGGAAAATAATAAATACAATAAAATGAAATGATACTTTTCAGTATATAGTATAGTTTCGTGATGGTCAAAAACAACGTTGGGTCGTCAGGAAGTTCAGCAGGTATAGTTGATTTAGGACCGATGTTGACCTGCCGTTGGAGGGCTTGATATCCCACTCCACACTTGTTGGTTTGCGACAGTTCTTAATGTGGCGGCCTTTCCACACGAATGTGCAAACTGAGTGGAAGTGTGTAGGGGTCGGTTTGGAATTGGGCCTTCAGCTGCAGACTGAAGGAAGGGGAGATCAAGAGAGGATGAAGATGATGGTTACTGAGTGTCTGTGTGAAGCATAGAGGGTCTGTTGTCCACTGTTTGAACACAGCAGAGACACTGTCTGCAGCTGCATGGATCCTGTGGCGCAGCTCCATCTCTGGGACTATCAGGACTCGCACTAAAGACAGGCTTCTCATTAATGTGCACCAAGGCTCGTTTTTAGAAACTATTATGTCCTTGTAAGAACTGCCCGTTTGTCAAGAAAAAGCAAGTGATTTGCTTTCTTTATCGCAGCGCTATCCACTTATAGGTCCAGCGGATACTTCAAAAACTGGGACTGCACAATTCCCTGTGTGCAAAATATCCATGCTGAGAATACAAACATCCGCGGAGATTGAGCTATTTATTCTCCCGGCCCATCGGCCTTCTTTCAAGACACCCAAGGGAGGCGCTTCATTTGTATAAACCAGGTGCAGGAGACAGGAAGATGTTTGTGTGTCTGTCCACCGATATATGAGAGCTCAGTTAAAAATTGACTTTTCACAAATCGTGGAAAAGCTCAGCAAGTTTTCTGGAGCAACCCCGTACTTAAGTAGACGAGTAAGAAGTGTGTCGTAAGACCTGATGGGGGAACGTCAGCGATGATGAATGGACGAACGCACCGACTGTGTGCTGCAGTGGAGAGTTTTTGCAGTGTGACCTTGAAGTGGACGTGGAGTAGACTCACAGCTCGGCTCTGATTGATGAGCTGTGGACCTGATCTCTCACCTCCAGGCAAAGTGTAGATTGGACCGACATGTTGTGACTGTTAGAGCGATGCATCGGTCTGCTGATAAATACTTTTTGAATTATAAGACACAGGTAGTATCGCCCACCTGTGGTAAGCTAGACATGATGCAAATCGGCTGTTTATCAGTATGTGGTGGTCATCATAATTCTTGATGAAATTTGTTTTTACAATTCTTTTGCTAATTTAAAGCTACTGTACCTGCAGGATTCAGTCATATCACTCGGTCTGCCTCTTTCCATCTACGCAACATCAACCGCCTCCGCCCGTCCCTTAACCCGTAAGAGCACCGCCATTCTTGTTCACACCCTCCTGCACATCAACACACCCATCCGCACTCTCAGGTCTTCTGCTTCCCTCCACCTCACTGCACCCCCCTTCCGTTTAACCACCATGGCGTCTAGAGCCTTCAGCCGCTCTGCACCCCCCCTAACCACCATGGGGTCTAGAGCCTTCAGCCGCTCTGCACCCCGCCTAACCACCATGGGGTCTAGAGCCTTCAGCCGCTCTGCACCCCCCCTAACCACCATGGCGTCTAGAGCCTTCAGCCGCTCTGCACCCCCCCTAACCACCATGGGGTCTAGAGCCTTCAGCCGCTCTGCACCCCCCCTAACCACCATGGGGTCTAGAGCCGCTCTGCACCCCCCCTAACCACCATGGGCTCTAGAGCCTTCAGCCGCTCTGCACCCCCCATAACCACCATGGGGTCTAGAGCATTCGGCCGCTCTGCACCCCCCCTAACCACCATGGGGTCTAGAGCCTTCAGCCGCTCTGCACCCCCCCTAACCACCATGGTGTCTAGAGCCTTCAGCCGCTCTGCACCCCGCCTCTGGAACTCCCTCCCACCTGACATCCGCAACACTGACTCTCGCCATTTTCAAATCACGTCTCAAAACACATCTCTTCACACTCGCATATCCACCCTGATCATTATCCATCACACATCCTCCGTTTTATTTATTTGATTGATTTATATACTGCATTGTCTTGTTTATGTTTCTTATGCTGGTGTTATGTATCTTGTTTTGTATGTGTTTGTACGGCGACCGTGAGAGCCTTGAAAGGCGCCTATATAAAATAAATAAATAATTATTATTATTTGTAATTTTATATCAAGTTAACTGTAAACATATCAGAATACAGTATTTTTTTAAAATTAAGTTAATTAATGGTTAAAATACTGTATTCATCACATTATGTTCTGCTTTTATTGGCTCAATAAATAAATACTCAAAACAGTATACTTTAAACTGTTTCAAAATAAAAGCTTTAAGATTCCTGAGACCAATCGCGTGTTACAGGTTTTAACGTCAACAGGTGCAAATAACTATCAGTCTGACATTATTCAGTGCAATATTTAGCAATATGCCATCACCTACACTGAACAGAAATATAAACGCAATCGAGTGGCCTGTGTTCGTCGTCCATAACATACGCCTGCCCATACCATAACCCCACCACCACCATAGGGCCACTCGATTCACAACATTACCCTAACCCTACCCCTACCCCTACCCCTCACACCAGATACTGCCTGGTTTTCGGACCCCCCCAAACCCCCCCAATAAAGCAAAACTGCACGTTTCAGAGTGGCCTTTTAGTGTGGCCAGCCTAAGGCACACCTGTGCAATAATCATGCTGTCTAATCAGCATCGTGATATGCCACGTCCGTGAGGTGGGATGGATTATCTCTGCAAAGGAGAAGTGCTCACTATCACAGATTTTTTCAGATTTGTGAACAATATTTGAGAGAAATGGTTATTTTGTGTTTATAGAAAAATGTTTTAGATCTTTGAGTTCATCTCATGAAAAATGGGAGCAAAAACAAAAGTGTTGCGTTTATATTTTTGTTCAGTGTAATTAAGTGTTTTTGAGTAAACTAAAAGAAAAAGCCTTGACTTATCCTGCAGGAATGAATGATCAGATACCTTTTCATCCTGACGAGAGAACAAGAACATGGTTAGATCAATAGATCAATATGGAGCATTCATATTGATCTAAGCTGCCACATGGGATTCCTGCAGCTCTTTTACAACACATATGACACGGATGAAATCTTAATAACCAGCTTTGCATTGTCACTTGAACTTTTCACACATTTTAAAATCTCATTCTTGACCAATGAGCTGTAGATTCCCCACCTTACTGTGCTGAATCTCCCAAATCAAACAATCCTCTTTCTTAAATGTCCCCTGATTACTCCAGCCAAGAGCACAAGTAGATCTGATTGCAAGGACCTTTCACCATGAATAAGAGTGATTATCAAAAGTTTAAAAAAAGAATTTCTCGTAAAATGCCATGCTATATAATGTATGATGTCTCTATTATGCGGTGCTGATTGCAAAGTTGTTGAAATGGATGATAATTACAGCCCGCTCTGACGGATCACAGACTCCACCGCATTGAGTGACGAGTGGAACATTTGAAAATTGGTTATTTTGTCCCCGAACAGCAGCTTTTGTAACCTCCACCCTTTAAAAACATACAGCACCAGCAATCATGGATACTTCATTAACACATTGATGATCAGTGCTTCTATGAGAGGACGTCAGAGGAGCTTCTGGACGATAGCGGGCATATCATTACATTTTTTTTTAAATTAGAGCGCTTTTACAGGTGCTCAAAGCGCTTTACATTTACATATTACACATATTATGTACATGTCAATACTGGGACATACCCACATGACAAATGCGGGGAGTGTCTTGCCCAAGGACACAACGGCCTGACGCAGTGGCGGGTTTCGAACTGGAGTTCACCAACGCCCCTTGATCTGATGATCAAAACCCCCATCATCCCTCTTCCAAATGAATTACCCACTTTCACAATGACTCGTATACAATAGGCTCTGATTATAATCTTTCTCAAGGGTTTGGTAGAAATGTGATATATCGCTAAATAGGATGCCGGTGCTGAGAGAGATCCTGAGACCCTGTAGCAGTGTGGGTTTATTCCAGTCAATAACTGAAGTTTAAACAGGTTTACGGAGGGTAGTTACCGCGCCCCGTCTCCCTCTTTCCCTCTGATGTTCTGGTTCGACTGAATATCTTTAGCGTCTTCTCGGAGGAATGTGCTGGTCCACTGGGGTTTGGGGTGTATTTGTAGAAGCAATCTGTCCACTTGAAGAATGTGTCTCCGGAGTGTCTTAACTCTCATTTCTTCTGTTACTGCCAACATGGAAGAAGACACACAGCGCTGTCTGCACATTATCCTCAGGGCCAAGGCTCTCCTGTCCTCTTAGATGAGACTAAACGTGTGTGTGTGTGTGTGTGTGTGTGTGTGTGTGTGTGTGTGTCGGTTTGTGTTTGTGTCTGGATGAGATGTGTGTTTCGTCTTCATGGAGACATTCACACCTCGTGAAGTTCTCCTAGATACGATGTACTACCAAACCAAAGTGAACAGATTCCGACATTTATATCAAGGATTCACAAATGTTGACTTTCTTCCTCTTGTTTAATCCTCTTGAATCTCAATTTCTTAAAACATGCATTGGTCAGAGGGTGAGAAGAGGTGCTGCAGCACAGGCAGTATGAGAAGAGTAAAGAGCTTTTTGAACATTAAAGCATGGAGACATATAGAGACACTACATACTGATATACACCTGAACATCAGCAGGAGAGGACTCTTTAAAGTTGAGACACTACATACTGATATACACCTGAACACCAGCAGGAGAGGACTCTTTAAAGTAGAGACACTACATACTGATATACACCTGAACACCAGCAGGAGAGGACTCTTTAAAGTAGAGACACTACATACTGATATACACCTGAACATCAGCAGGAGAGGACTCTTTAAAGTAGAGACACTACATACTGATATACACCTGAACATCAGCAGGAGAGGACTCTTTAAAGTAGAGACACTACATACTGATATACACCTGAACATCAGCAGGAGAGGACTCTTTAAAATAGAGACACTACATACTGATATACACCTGAACATCAGCAGGAGAGGACTCTTTAAAGTAGAGACACTACATACTGATATACACCTGAACATCAGCAGGAGAGGACTCTTTAAAGTAGAGACACTACATACTGATATACACCTGGACATCAGCAGGAGAGGACTCTTTAAAGTAGAGACATACATACTGATATACACCTGGACATCAGCAGGAGAGGACTCTTTAAAGTAGAGACACTACATACTGATATACACCTGAACATCAGCAGGAAAGGACTCTTTAAAGTAGAGACACTACATACTGATATACACCTGGACATCAGCAGGAGAGGACTCTTTAAAGTAGAGACATACATACTGATATACACCTGAACATCAGCAGGAGAGGACTCTTTAAAGTAGAGACACTACATACTGATATACACCTGAACATCAGCAGGAGAGGACTCTTTAAAGTAGAGACACTACATACTGATATACACCTGGACATCAGCAGGAGAGGACTCTTTAAAGTAGAGACACTACATACTGATATACACCTGAACATCAGCAGGAAAGGACTCTTTAAAGTAGAGACACTACATACTGATATACACCTGGACATCAGCAGGAGAGGACTCTTTAAAGTAGAGACATACATACTGATATACACCTGAACATCAGCAGGAGAGGACTCTTTAAAGTAGAGACACTACATACTGATATACACCTGAACATCAGCAGGAAAGGACTCTTTAAAGTAGAGACACTACATACTGATATACACCTGGACATCAGCAGGAGAGGACTCTTTAAAGTAGAGACATACATACTGATATACACCTGAACATCAGCAGGAGAGGACTCTTTAAAGTAGAGACACTACATACTGATATACACCTGAACATCAGCAGGAGAGGACTCTTTAAAGCAAGTACGACTGAAGCTAGGTTAAGAATGAATCCCAAATCAAATGCACCTTACAGGATCTTAAACGTAGCGTGATTGTGATATCTTAATGTCTTGTCTGTGTCCTCGTTGATGCTGCGTTGGAGCTTCTATGATGCAAGAAAAATGTCAGACTTGTCACGAAAGTATTCCCGTATCATATCTTACAGTATGACTTATATCAGAGGCCTTTCTTTTCCAGTAGTTGTCGATAGAAGTCTCCTTATTGCAGCTTTAGAGCGCCAATGCACACGGTGAGCGTTAGACGTTTACATATTCCTTTTTTCTTCGACACAAAGTTGGCAACCCTGCAGTGCCGGTGTCCTGTCGGTCTGAATAACATGGAGCTGGCTGGTTGCCGTTCTGTTTCCCACGCAGAGCCCCCTGCCGCCGGCTCTCCTCGAGCGTCAGATGCTCATTAAAAGTGTGTTTCTGCTAATTGATAAGCGGTGTTTGGCCTGGATGACCCCCCCCCCACACACCGAACCCTCGGCCATGTTAGAGAGGAAGTCTCTTTTTTAGCTTTTTATCTTCTATTTAATGCCAGTGACTCACTTCAAGTCCCATCTTTTTGTGTGGAACAACCCATTTCAAGCTCACTGAAGTATTTTGCTTAAGCTCACTCTCTTCACAAGCCATTCATTTCTTAACACAACTAAAACAAGAAGCTCAAACACAACGGACATCAGGGGACACTAAAAAGTGACGCACAGAGCTGGGACCGTTGCCCATTTTGTCAAATTCAACAGAAAATAGTTATAAATGTGGCCAGAAATTGCAAGTAAATCAGATGCACTTCCATTAGTGTCTAAAAGGGCAGATGTTCTAATAATTTTTCAATATCGAGTGATTATTTGTCTTGGTTCTGCTGCAACATTATTGAGTCAAAGCTCAGAGCAGCATCAGAACCAATAGTTATACATACAGTCAAACAAACAGGAATAGCTGAAGGCGGCTCTTCCTTTGAGTGCACATTCACACTTCTTACAGATGCACTTTTATTTCTTCCTCCCAGTGCTTTCTAACGCACACACACACCATTTTTTCTTTGTGCTGCTTTACCCACCCACCTCTCACGTGTCCCGGCCATCACTCAGCCCCCCCGCTGCTCTGCCGGTGTGACAGAGGATCCGTCAGAGCGTCTCCGTCAGCGCTGTGATGCTCAGCCGGAGTGACAGAGCGACAGGGGGAAACGCGCCAAACAAACAGCCAGTAATATTGCCCTGTCCTTTCACTTACAGCTCTCTGTCAAACCAGAGTGCTGACAGTAAGAAAAAGTACAGACACACCGAAACACGCACACACAGAGGCACATAAATACAGTACATACACACAGCTGTATGCATTGTAATTGGATCATTTCAAAGGAGCTTTCTTGCTGAGGCACTTTGAGTGATTTCCTGTAGCTTTTCGCAGCAAAGCTCAGCATGTCCTGAATTCCAAAACTCAATATTATGTGACTTACATAATATATTAATATACCGAGCCGTGCTGAGTAATTTACACAGCTTCGGGTGAGGATTATGTCCATGGGTCCTGATTGTTTCCCCATGCATGACTAGCATTAATGTGTCGGGGTAGCTAAACAGGTTGGGCGATGCACAGAGACACGGCTGGCTCTCACCTCAATCAGGGCCGGGATGATCCGGGATTACGGGAGATCGCATCCTTTCATTCCCTATGGGCTGCAGCTTGGTGGGTCTCCAAGACGCCCGCCCAGTGCTACATGCTAATCACTGCTGAGGAAGAGCATCTGCAGGAGACTGCACTGGAAGATTGTTTGAATGTATTGTATCCGGATACATTTGCCATTTGGAGTAATAGAGTGGTACAGGAATATTTTTGGTGAGAAGCCTGTAACTTTTGTTTTACGACCTTAAAATACGTCGGTAAATACCCCACTGGTGGGTTTAAAAACGGCGGTTGCTAAAAAGTGTCTTAATGAGACGATTAAACGTCATCACGGCCTACAATAGCCACCTTTAGCTTAGCGGTGGTGACGTGAAGTCATGTGACCGTGCTGTAGTTCCTTTATAGCCCAACATTAGCCTCCTTTAGCTTAGCGGTGGTGACGTGAAGTCATGTGACCGTGCTGTAGTTCCTTTATAGCCCAACATTAGCCACCTTTAGCTTAGCGGTGGTGACGTGAAGTCATGTGACCGTGCTGTAGTTCCTTTTATAGCCCAACATTAGCCTCCTTTAGCTTAGCGGTGGTGACGTGAAGTCATGTGACCGTGCTGTAGTTCCTTTATAGCCCAACATTAGCCACCTTTAGCTTAGCGGTGGTTACATGAAGTCATGTGACCGTGCTGTAGTTCCTTTATAGCCCAACATTAGCCTCCTTTAGCTTAGCGGTGGTGACGTGAAGTCATGTGACCGTGCTGTAGTTCTTTTATAGCCCAACATCAGCGGCCTTTAGCTTAGCGGTGGTGACGTGAAGTCATGTGACCATGCTGTAGTTCCTTTATAGCCCAACATTAGCCACCTTTAGCTTAGCGGTGGTGACGTGAAGTCATGTGACCCTGCTGTAGTTCCTTTATAGCCCAACATCAGCGGCCTTTAGCTTAGCGGTGGTGACGTGAAGTCATGTGACCGTGCTGTAGTTCCTTTATAGCCCAACATTAGCCGCCTTTAGCTTAGCGGTGGTGACGTGAAGTCATGTGACCGTGCTGTAGTTCCTTTATAGCCCAACTTTAGCTTCCTTTAGCTTAGGGGTGGTGACGTGAAGTCATGTGACCGTGCTGTAGTTCCTTTATAGCCCAACATTAGCCTCCTTTAGCTTAGCGGTGGTGACGTGAAGTCATGTGACCCTGCTGTAGTTCCTTTATAGACCAACATTAGCCTCCTTTAGCTTAACGATGGAGACGTGAAGTCATGTGACCGTGCTGTAGTTCCTTTATAGCCTAACGATAGCTTGTTATTTAAAAATCATAAAGTGGTTTTAATGTATGGAGATTATGGAGATCCAGGTTGGCCTACAAAGACTTGTTATCACTGCAACACTGAATAACAGAAAGCAAATGTACATTCTGTTCACTTCAGGGATGTGCAGCAAGAATCCAAATGCATTGGACATATTTTATGAATGCTTTGATTAAATAGTCATGACAGATATTCCTACTTACATTTACAGTTGTATTGGCATACTGCAGACTTGAAAGCTCCTGCTGCTCCATGCCAGCTTCGGCAGTGGCTCCTTTTTCTCTGTTATTTAGGCTAGAAAATAATTAAACAGCCGAGTATGATTATTGAATTCAGTGTGGAAAATCAGTCGCTCTCCTTTCTGAAAATGGTCATTGTCTCCTGGCTGAGTTCCGCAGCGCGCTGACAGAGAGATTAAGAGGCCCTAATTCTCCTCAGAAATCCACTTCAGCCTTACTAGAGAATCTACCCCGAGGGTTGGAGAAAGCTTTATACCCCCATCGCTCCACAAGCTTTATGTGTGCCCCGTCTGCCTCCAACTCAGCAATGATAGGTGCATCTGATAGTGTTCACCTGGGGCAATTGACTGGGATTACTTCCTGGACACCAACTCGGAAGACCTTCTGACCTCCAGACGGACTCGACGGGTTCTCAGACATCTCCCTGCCTTTTGAAACATACCGGCTCCATACTAATGTAGGATATAGCTGCATAATTCAGGAGAATAGCTTCCTCTTTGGTCCACTGTTGGGTGGTCTTTTGACCTGTGGGCTGATCCAGCCCCCTGCTCTGCGTCAACAACATATCTCAGCACTAAGCACTGACTCAAGCACTCCCAGCTCATCTTTTAAACCGTGTGTTTCTGCAAGTCTTGGCATTGTTAATTACGCTCAATCACAAACAGATCTGTGCCCACCAGCATGACTTCAGGCTAAAAGAGACTCTCCAACGCTGAGTTCTCACTGCTCTCAAAGGTGACACCGATGTTCGTTGAGGCGGCGATGAATTATTTTCTCCTTGATCAGGATGGAAAATATGCTGTCCGTCTTCGAATGGGCTGCACGGCTGGTGTTTCAGGCATTATGGACTGTCATCAATCACCGCTCAGACTGCAAGTATGAATTGTGTGGTGGGACTAACAGTGCACCTCCTTTCTCTTCAGAGTTGTCAACAGGTAGTTAATTTACCCTTCGGCGGTGATGAAACCCCTGAGATGAAGCACCTAATGGGCCGCCTGCAGCTAAATTCACCTGCCTTCAATCCGCCGTTATACAACAACCCTATAGATTTCAAGATTGCGACCAAACGGAGTAATCTCATTTGGTCCAGACGCATTTATGTGTTTCATCTCAGGGAAAGTTAGCGATTCTTTCTGTTGTGTCGGAGGCTCTGAATAAAGCACTAGCTGGCAGGTTAGCCTAATGCAACGCTCCCTCCTGGAACTCCACTGTGTGATAGCCTGAGGGCGCAAACATAAATGGATTAAAAAAACACACACTGAGAATCCACTGTCTGTTTTACAAAACCTGCACGTCCCGGCTTCCCCAGCTCACTCCCTCTTCCTTAGTACACAGTAAGGCATTCGCAAACAAGCACATTGAAGTATGAAAAGACCAGAGCGGTATTACATTACATTTACATTACATTGCATTTAGCTGACGCTTTTATCCAAAGCGACTTACAATAAGTACATTCGACCAGGAAGACACAACCTTGAAGAAAACAGAATCATATAAGAACATCAGGTTTCAAAGAGCCAATCGTTTCAAGTGCTACTCAACTGGTTTCAGGTAAGCCAGTCCTTTATTAGTATATAAGTGCTCTGTAAGCAGTTCTTTGTTAGTGATTCTATCGCTCGAAGTGAAGTCGAAAGAGATGAGTTTTCAGTCTGCGCCGGAAGGTGTGTAAGCTATCTGCTGTCCTGATGTCAATGGGGAGCTCATTCCACCATTTTGGAGCCAGGATAGCAAACCCACATGTTTCTGCTGATGGGAACTTGGGTCCCCCTCGCAGCGAGGGTGCAGCGAGTCGTTTGGCTGATGCAGAGCGTAGAGCACGCGCTGGGGTGTACGGTTTAACCATGTCCTGGATGTAGGAAGGGCCAGATCCATTCGCAGCATGGTACGCAAGCACCAGTGTCTTGAAGTGGATTCTAGCAGTTACCGGAAGCCAGTGGAGGGAGCGGAGGAGCGGCGTGGTGTGGGAACATTTAGGAAGGTTGAAGACCAGACGAGCCGCTGCATTCTGAATGAGCTGCAGAGGTCGGATGGCACATGCAGGGAGACCAGCCAGGAGGGAGTTGCAGTAGTCTAGGCGTGAGGTGACGAGAGCCTGGACCAGAACCTGCGTCGATTTCTGGGTCAGCTGGGGACGTATCCTCCTGATGTTGTTGTTCCTGATGTGGTATTCCAGGGTGTTGTGGCCAGAGGTGGGAGAAGTACTCAGAAGTTCTACTTGAGTAAAAGTAGAAGCACTCAGAAGTTCTACTTGAGTAAAAGTACCAGAGTGTAGGAATACTCTGTTACAGTAAAAGTCCTGCATTCAAAATGTTCCTCAAGTAAAAGTAGAAAAGTATTATCATCAAAATATTCTTAAAGTAGCGACAGTGAAAGTAGTCGTTGTGCAGATTGGTCCATTTCATAATAATATATATATATGTTTTATAATGATTGATCATGAAAGTGTTCTCAGAGCTGGTGAAGGTGCAGCTAGTCTGAAGTACTTTATAGACTGCAGGGTAGCTGGTGGATTTACTCCAGGTGGAACTAAAGTCTGATTCAACACTTGGTTATATTTCACATCATTCATCAAAATCTGTAAAGTAACTAAAGGTATTAAATACATGTAGTGGAGGAAAAGTACACCGTGTACCTCTGAACTGTAGTGGAGTAGAAGTACAAAGAAGCAAAACATTGTACTTAAGTAAAGTACTTTGGTATATAGGCAAGGCAAGTTTATTTATATAGCACCTTTCAATACAAGGCAATTCAAAGTGCTTTACAAAAATGAAAGACATTAAGAAAATGGCATTTAAAAACAGTCATAAAAAGCAAAGATAATAAAATAAACATTAAAAGAAAAAACGTACTACTTAGTTACTTTACACCGCTGACTGTTGCCTTGCTCCAACCTAGCTGTGATGCTAACAGGTGGTGTGGTGTTTTCCTGCACGGCTTGATCATAAGGCCTGCGTGTCTGCAGGGTTGCAAGAAACCAACTGTGCAACCATCGTTCTGCGGGTAGGACCTGCAGCACGGCAGCAGGAAGCAGCGAGAGCCGGAGATAATGATGCATGTAGCTTCCGTTCCCCTGCTACCGCTACGCCTCATGGCCTTTTTTCCACAGGCGCACCATTAGTGGGGACGTGATTGTGTCCGAAACTCACTTCAAGTGACACACATGATTTAATTCTACAGCGTGTGGGATCTCCATCGGCAGAATGGACGTGTTGTGTGCATCATTACAGAGCCAAATGTCCTGTGTCTCCATCAGAGGTCTCAGGGGTCCCTGTGTTGTCCGCATTAGATGCAGCATTCCTACCATACACTCAGAGAACAACATTCATTACTCCACCATCGACACTGTTTACTGTAACTCATGTATGTGTGTTAATGCGGGGGTGGCTTGTTTTTGTTCAGGCATCGCTGAGCTGAATGTCTTCAGAAGGCATTAAGACACTGTGGGCATGACGCTTCATTTAATTCATTGACCTCCTTCCTTGATCTTGTTTGTTTGCGGTCGCTCTAATGAAGGTGAGCTACCATTACAGCACACTCCAGCTTATGCAGGGTGAACGCAAGAGGAGAAGACAAATAATGAAAGAACTTCAAACATGTTTTCAGCTCTTATCCTTGGTGGAGTCTTAGACTTTTAAACTAACTCTGTGAGCCGCTGATTTAATGGCTGTGTCAGAACACTACATCAATAACTCGGCCCCACCTTCAGGCTCAGATCCATAATTTGAGTGGGTGATGGCGAGCAACTAAAAGTCACCTTCTCCCAAGCCCATCATGAGGTGGGGAGTGGGGAGTGGGGGGAGGGCAGCATTAGGTCACGTTGTCCGAGGTTTGACAGAGATGAATTGAGGTGGTGTGACTTTGTCCACTATCATGGCCTCCAGGGGCCTCTCCTGCCCTGATGCGACCCCGCTGTGCCCGGACACCTCGCCGTCAGTAACAGGTGAATATTTTATGAACCGCAGGGATTTGAGAGAAGCTGCCAACGGTTTTTTTCAGGTGGCAGCCGCTGGCCTCAGATGTGAGATATAGGAGCAGGGATTGGAGTTTGCTTTTCACTCAAATGTGACAATCTCTTCCACAGACAGAGGCTGCATCCTCTGCCTGGGAAAACTAAGTGCAGTCTGCCCTGACACTTTCTTTCAAACGGGAGGCCAAACTTATGAGAGGGGAAAGTTTGTCACTGCAGGGAAGTGTGGAGTTAAAGAAAGGCACAGATGGCGATGCCGGGAGGAAATGCAACGACAAACTGAGATGGAGACTGTGATCTGTTTCTCAAGTCGTTATCTCCGTCTGCTAATGTCAACCTGCGACAAACACTCTTTTATTACTAGCTGTGGCGCAGTGGATTAGTGCGTTGGTGGTGGGATCAGGGGGGCACAGGTTCAAACCCCACTGCAGTCAGCATGTTGTTGTGTCCCTGGGCAAGACACTTCACCCCAAATTGCTCCTGTGGGGATTGGCCACAGTATTGAGTCTGTAAGTCGCTTTGCATAAAAGCGGCTTACAAGTAACATGCATACTTGCCAACCTTGAGACCTCAGAAATCGGGAAAAATATAACCCCGGGAGGAGACCGGGAGAGGGAAATGAAATCGGGAGTCTCCCGCGAAAATCGGGAATGTTGGCAAGTATGGTAATATGTAATAACGTAATAATTACTACATTTGACCTCCTTGTGTCCATTAACCTGATACAATTGTATATTTTGCTGCATGTACCTTTTAAAGTTCTTAACAAATAATCTAAGGGGAATTTCTTGTTGTTTGTTTTTAACTCGTGATATGTCATTTCGTAAAGCACTTTGAGCCGCATGTGCTGTATGAAAAGTGCTATTTAAATAAAGCTTTATTATTATTATTATTATTATTTGTTGCTACAAAGCATGCATGGCTTTTATAATTGCACCAGTGATTTTGTGACACTAGCCTTTCTGAAAAGCTTATTTCCCCTACAACTCATAGTGTGTGTGGTAGCAGTTTTAATGATGTACAGCACACCTCCTCACACACCTGTGGCGTTTCGAGGTGTTTCTCATAGATTACCAAACAACTAAGAATATCCAGTCAACTGTCAATCAATTATAAATAGTTATTCTCTATTTTCTGTCTATCTTGCAGTGTCTGTATTAGGGCTGTAGCGAATCGAATATCTGAATATTCGTTCGTTGGAGTAGCTACTATTCGGGTTTCAATTTCATTATTCGGATATTCGTTGTTGTTTTATTCTTTTCGTTTTTGATTGAATGTATTGAAATCTCCCATATCAACGTAAGAACTTGTTCCTCTTCGAGGGGTGCTAACACTTAACCATAAACTTTATTTACTTTCTCCGTCTTTATATGTAGAATATGACTTTCCCCCCGTTAATCTCCGTCACGTTGTTTCCTTAGCAACAAGAACTTCCTGTCAACAGCGCTACCTCTCCTTCAAAATAAAAGCATGTCCATACAAAATAGGAAGCCAAGCCAAATTACACTTAAAACAACGAAAGTAACAAACACAATACAATATCCTTCTCAATATCAAAGAACACAAATTGGGTTGTATACATTAACACATAAAACAACAATACTGTAGAATAACAAAATGAATGCCGTGAATACATCGAAATACACGTGTTGAAGCGGTTAGCTGCTGATTACTACGCCCCCCCCCATGAATGTTTAAATACATATCATATATTTATTTATAATATTAATAATAATAATGTGAATTTGCATAGCTCCATCCCTATGGATAATGCAGGACAAAGAGCTTTACAAATAAAGTTAAATAGTCATGCAATAAACATTAAGAGGGATACAATGCCATAGTTGCCAAGAAAGTTAAACCTACATGATGAAATAAATAAATACGATGAAATAGAATACATAGGATAAATAAGATGGACCCACTCAATAATACTAATAATATTGAACCCAGATTTCCAGCATGCACATATACAACATCAAACACTGCAGTCTCCAGTCTCCTCTGTTTTGATCTTTCCTGTGGTGGAGATCTGAATTTTTTAAGAAGAAAATGCAAAAATATTGAACATTATTTTACTTCAGGAACACATGCTGCATGCACAAGCAGTACGTTTCTGCCAAAGATATATTCAGAAAAGAAGGACAACTGTGAAATGACTCGTGCACATTCACGACACATGACATTTCCTGTATGCTCACTTGGGGTTTTACTTAAAAGGAAGTGATTTTGATCAGGAGTTTGATTACTTTAAAGGTGGGGTAGGTAAGTTTGAGAAACCGGCTCGAGATCGCTGGAATTTGAAAATACACAACCAGAGAAAATCTGCCACTTCCTCACAGAGCCCCTCCTCCAACACACACGAACGCGCACGTGACCAATGAGGGTGCGAGATAAGTTTGTGCCCCGATGGAAGGCTGACAGGCAGGTAGGCCATCCAATAAAAAAGCCATACAAAAAATGTCATCTGTAGATGCCGTAATACTGTAAAAAGTATCCGTTTAGCCGGCCCGAGCCGGTTTCTGAAACTTACCTACCCCACCTTTAAGTGTTACTTAACCATAAATTAATAATTCCAAGGCAAATAAAACACTTGTATTAGCTTAAAACAAACCATATAGCATCCCTTTCCTTGTGTAACATCGAGTCCACTTTGATTTTGCTCACAAGAAATTCACTAATATCCTCAGAATCCGATTTATGTTTCTAACTTTCTTTGTCTCTGCGCTGATATACTGGTCTGGTAAATTAAACGCCACTACAACGTAGTGTTGTAGCTGATGCTTCTTTTAAAAGCATCAGCAGATACATTCTCACACTTTGCGTGGGCTTGTGTGTTAGTGTGTGAATTTTCACATCTAAGCAATATGCACACTCTCTTCTAGGTGAGGATGAGCAAACACGTCCCACCAGACGGTGTGTGTTGTCACTTCCAAGCATGTGTCTCCACACTGCGATTGCGAGAGAAAGTGTGTGTGTGATTCCATCTGTCGGTGTTTGAATAAATGCATGCTTTCTCAAATTGCTCCCCCTAAACGTCAGAGCTGAGAACATCAAAAGGCACATTGCTATAGCAGGTGAGATTGCATCGGCCCTAAATCCCACTCCCGCCGCTCCATTCAGACTAAATTACCTTTTGTACACAAAGAAGTGACATTTGGTTGCATGGAAAACATCGCGGTTTCATCACTCTCTCCGCGTCTAATCCTCACTCCTTTCTTTCCCTGTTTTTTCAACTCACATTTCCGCTCCGGGTGACGAAACCCAAAGAGGAATATGGGGGAGGAGAGGGGGGAGGTGTCGTCGTCCAGACAGGAGAGGGTGGGATCGGGATAATTCGTTCACCGTGGGGTGTTGGACAAGAGGAAGTCTGTGTGTAGGTCTGCAGGCGTTTGTGGGGGTAAATGGAGATAATTAGAGATATTCCGAGGCGCAGAGGGGGGGGCTCACATTTCACAGGATGGGTGTTGTCTGCAGAGATGTGCAGCTCATATGACAGCACAGCTTCTTCACAGCGAGGCAAACACCTGCATCTTCATGTTGTTTTCCCCTCGCCACTCAGACCCGGCGGCAGACATACGTCTCTGGGCGGGCATTTGATGTACCAGGGCGGGCCCACCCCGAAACTTACATTTCCCGGGAAAACTGAATTGTGAAAGAGCTGACATGCTGAAAACCCAACCCCTGCAGGGGGGTCTGGGGAGATTGTCCCCCAGGAGATTTTTGTAAATACGAACATAAAATACACATTCTGGTACTCTCTTGAGAAGAAAAATAAATAAATCTATTACTACACAACATATTTAAAAAAATGAATGCAATTTCAGTTTTGTGTTACTTTGTTCTGAAAGCTGAACCTGCTGCTCCTCACAGAGAGAAGAGGGAAGAGGCTGTGAATTACTTTACATTGTGGATAAGGGTGGAAAGCCCCCATTGTTCTGTGTGTCAACATGAAAGACAGCCCACACACCTATCAATCATCAAACCGTGGGGTCTTATTTCATTACGTGTTGATTTCTATCAACACGTAATGTTGTATCGATGTATATAGAGATGTACTACAGCAAAAGTATTCTCCGTGGGGACTTCCTGCAACAACACCACGTCGTTATCTTGATTCTGATTGGCCAGAAGACATTATCAAAGATGTTCTTTTGAGAAGATGATCACTACGTGACAAAAGTTTTCAAACCGTTTATATTCTTCGGTATTTCCAGACAAGTGACTGCTGAAATCAATCTTACTAACTGCTGTCTGTGCAATTTACTCCGCGCGAGTTGGCGGACTTTATTTAGCTTACTTTAAAATCATTTTTCATTGTGGGGCTAAGCCATTTATTGGTATGGCTGTAGCCTACCCAAGTATACCCTGGCGCCGCCACTGAACATAATAATAAAACAATTAAAATGTTGTATTCAGCCCCGATTAAAACAGCGGGCCCAAATCCTGGATGGTCGGGCCCAAATCCTGGACGGGCGGACCCGGCCCCATGGGGCCCGCCCATGAGGCCGGGTCTGTCGCCACTGCACATTGCACTAATTACCTTTTGTGATGACGAACAATACCGCAGTGATGAAAAGAAAGGCTCCTCTCCTCCACACCTGGGAGAGTCACGAGCAAGATGAGGATCATATTCGTATCTATTGTCTCTCCTGGGACATGTCTCCTCGCTTTAGTGTTCAAAAAGCTCTTTATGTTTCTCATACTACCTCTTTTCACCCTCTGTCTGAAACCAGAGCCCAGTCTGCTCTGATTGTTTAGCTGGCTGGCTGGCTGTGTTGTGAGTGGTCAACCGCTTAGCGATGTCAGGTACAATGTGTTGGAGCGCTAGCCAATAGGATGATGTCACTGTGGTCTGAAGTAAACAAAGGAGTCCAATGGAGGCATTTCAGGCTGCTTCTCACTTGAGTCTTCATGACGCACATCTGCAGTCCTCTGTCAGTGTGTGTGTGGTGTGTGTGTGTGTGTGTGTGTGTGGTGTGTGTGTGACTGTCTGCCTGAGGTAGTGTTTATCATCTATCCTCATACTAAATCCTGTCACCTGTTTTTTTCCTTTTCCTCCGAGATGTTTTGCATCACATATCGTCAGTCTTGCATAGCCCCAGTTTCCTGTTTGGATCATGAGGAAACTTTGTTTACAAAGCTGCATTTCCTTTATAAAAAACAACAACAAGGTGCCACGTGAATTAGTGATGGAATACTCTTTTATATAAAACACTTTTTCTCGTCTTTTGAGAGATATACTTTTTTTGTCATATTCTGTCATCATCGCCCCATCAAGCAAGTTGGGGGTATTTTTTGAATTCTAAATCCCCTTTCTTACAATAAATCTTTAGTATTCTGTTTTTTGTTTTCTCTTCGGGTGAGGTCGCTGCCTCAGTTGAATTTCATCATGAATGTTTTGATCTCGTCTTCATCCTCCTCTCTTTTTGCCGCCTTGTTTCCCCGCTGAGCTCTCAGATCATCGCTGCAGAGTTTCCCTTCACAAAGCAAGAGGACACAGTTTCAGCAGTAACATACTTTTGCTAAAGCAGAGCAACAACGTGCACGAAACTACAATACAGGAAGTGCTTCTGTCCCTTTTTAAGTAGTATTAGGAACATCAGCAGCAGGACTTGTACAAATAAACATGAACAGGTATATTTTGCAACTACATTCGGAGTTTGATAGACATCGGCGTTTACAAGGAATAGAGGGGGTGTTTCTCAATGTCGAGTAAAGCTGCTCCAGAGCCACTATTTCAAGCATGCTACGTCATTCAGTGCCACCGAGGGACTGTTCCAATGTCCAGCATACTTGGAAATCTACCGAGCCCGGCGTCCTTCATAGCGAGACATTTTCAAGGCTGCACATGTGTAGACTCCACGGTCTTAAAATCCCCACAATGCTTTGCGCACGGACCAATTTCCCCAAATCTGTGGTGGAAAATGTAAGGCGGGGCCTCTCATATGACGCACACCTGCACACTTGCTCGCCTGTTCCACTCTTCGTTTTCCGAATGCCAGGAAGGATTCTGGCCTCGCTTCTGAAGCAAGTGACTCGGAAGACATGTGCTACCAAGCAAGCGTACTCGACATTGAGAAACACCCGGAGTCTTAGAAACGACTGAGTTGCATTGTGGGAATTGTAGTATCCAGTGTTTTTGGAGCTTCACTCTGAATTCGTGGAGTAAAAGCCGTAAGCAAGCAGAGGAAAGTCTGCAAATCTCACCCTAAAATGATCCTAATCCTAATTTAATAATCGTTTGCTTTTCTCTGTTTTATAATTGCGTAAAACATGTGTTGACATGGGACACGAGCAGTGGTCTTCAGGTGGAATTACAGTGAGTTGCCTATAGAGAGTAACAGGAGAAACACACCCAAAAAAGCTGCCCCTACACTTGAAACATTTAAAAAAGGTAAAAGTATCATTATAATGTTGTTACTAGGTCTTACAAAAAAGTTTCCCCCGTTTTTCTTTGAGTAAATCAAGTGAATATCTTTATATTTTGTCAAAATTAGACATTTAGAGACATTACCTTGACCATTTCTAACTATTCTGCTGCCATTTTGTAGAAAAACTATTATTAATCGATAAAGAAAAATCATTTAAATCGCAGCTCTATGTGCAAAGTATAAAGAATCTGAAGCTTGCTCTTATACATTTTAGATTCATTAAAATAATAATTAATATTGGATCACTGGATCGGTTCGCAACCGAGTGTGAAGCGGCTGGGATGAGGATCAGCACCTCCAAATCTGAGGCCATGGTTCTCAGCAGGAAACCGATGGACTGTCCACTCCAAGTAGGGAATGAGTCCTTACCCCAAGTGAAGGAGTTCAAGTATCTCGGGGTCTTGTTCTCGAGTGAGGGAACAATGGAGCGTGAGATGGGCCGGAGAATCGGAGCAGCGGGAGCGGTACTGCAGTCGCTTTACCGCACCGTTGTGACGGAAAGGGAGCTGAGCCAGAAGGGCTCTCTGTCTACCGGGCCATTTTCATTCCTACCCTCACCTATGGTCTTGAAGGATGGGTCATGTGACCGAAAGAACGAGATCGCGGATACAAGCGGCCGAGATGGGTTTTCTCCGCAGGGTGGCTGGCGTCTCCCTTAGAGATAAGGTGAGAAGTTCAGTCATCAAGGAGGGACTCGGAGTTGAGCCGCTCCTCCTTCGCGTCGAAAGGAGCCAGTTGAGGTGGTTCGGGCACCTAGTTAGGATGCCACCTGGGCGCCTCCCTCGAGAGGTGTTCCAGGCACGTCCAGCTGGGAAGAGACCGAGGGGTAGACCTAGGACCAGGTGGAGGGATTATATCTCTTCGCTGGCCTGGGAGCGCCTCGGGACCCCCCAGTCAGAGCTGGTTGATGTGACCAGGGAAAGGAAAGTTTGGGCTCTCTGCTGGAACTGCTACCCCCGCGACCCGACCACGGAGAAGCGGGAGAAGATGGATGGATTAATATTGTAGCTTTAATGGCACCAGGTGTTACATATATTGAAGCATTATGATGAGATTAAATCATTTCTTTATCTGCACCTTGTGGGAAATTCAACATTCAGCATTAGATGTCTTTTGCAGTGTTTTTCCGGTAAACACGTAATTCTCTCTCTGTTCTAGTCATTACATTTTCCATTTCATGTCTTTAGCCCAGAGTGAAGAACACCTGAGGATTGTTTCTAAAAACTATTAACAAAGGAAACATCGCCCTGATGTGAGGGAGAATATTTATGTAAGAAACAAAGAAACACCCCGAAGGCTCGCGTTTATCATGCATTACACTCCTGCAAAATGAAAGAGAGGTTTCTCTGTGCACATTCAGATGTGAAGAAAGCCTGATGAAGTAAATGTTGTTCTCCTTTCATGTGTTCACTCTTTACAAAACATTATATTATTCTCCAAGATTATTAAAAGCTACTTCATGCATGTTTTGTTTTATCTGCACCGTGTTCACTTCAGAATCAGAAACCCTTTGTTTGTCCCATAGTGGGTGAACAGTGTACAGCTGTGCAGGGAAAGGGCCAATGTGAAACGAGTAGACCCTTATTTCATATTTGTGGTCGCCTTGTGTAAAACAGCTTGTATAACCTCAACCCTGTACTGCATAATTAAGTATTATACATATTTCATTTCAGGACAAACTAAGCCATCAGAATATATCAGCTGCAGCGATGTCACATGCATATTTAAACAGTTATAAGAACACAAAATAAATAACGGAATCTGAAAGAAAGTTGTTCTCCCAAGTCTTAGGAACCAGGTAAAAACACCTTTTAGTCAAATCTATATACATATTTTACAAAAAAGTCCTGACATTTTCGAATATATTTTTTTAGCACTTTGAATTGCCTTGTGTTGAAAAGTGCTATATAAATGAACTTGCCTTGCCTTGCCTTACAAAAAGTCAGATTTGTTTGGCATAAATGCAGCTCCTGTCACTAAACAAAGGGCCACACAAAGCACATGTTAAAAAGTCAAAGCAATAAGTACACAACCTTGGTGAAAAAACAAGTAACAGCCATTAAAAACTGTAAGTGATCATATGATAGTAGTGCTCAGAGGTGAAAGGGTTTGATTAGCAGTAGCCAGGATCAAGCGGTTGATTGACAGCTCCCCAATTCCTCACTAGTTGAGCGCTCCTGGTTTCAGACGACGCTTCTTCTTCTGTGGTGCTGCAACCAGGAACAAATCCTAAAAACCTGGAAATGAGTCAGCATTTTATCGCTTCCTTTCCCCTGGTCTGGAGGTCAATGTCTGTCAAGCTGAAAAAATGTCAACGTTTGTTCTGCGACCCTTTAAATACCCCACTGTTGAATTTAAAACAGCGTCTGCGAACAAGTGTCTGAATGAGACGACTAAATGTCATCACGCTCAACATTAGCCACCTTTAGCTTAGCGGTGGTGACGTGAAGTCATGTGACCGTGCTGTTGTTCCTTTATCGCCTAACGTTTTACTTCAGAAATCATAAAGTAGTGTTATCCTGCTGAACAAAACGTGTAAGTATCATAATCGTGTGTTATTTTGTACAATAATCCAAAATCCAGTGGAAGTATCCCATTGGCTTTTTGTAGGGAGCACTTGCGATGCCAACTATTGCATTGTGGTAGTTGAGTATACAATACAAATAATACCCAGCGTGAGAACCGGACATTATTCTCAACAGTTTAAAGTTTTATCGCTGGTGTAACAAATGTATCATCGTTGAACACTTCCTGTGGTATATCACACACAGTTATTCCTAATATTTTCTTCTGTTAAATGTCCAGTATAAGTGTTCATTTCCGTTGGTTTCATGCTGTCAATATTTACACCAAACTGACACCAAAGAACTCGTCCCGACGGACACGACTGTGTGTCGCCTCACGTCTCCTGCGTCTTGGCCAACAGGAACACACCGCAAAGATTTCAGCCGACGGCCAAGTAGCACGTACGAACTGCACATGCGTGAGTGGCAATAACTCTCCTTACCAGCAGGCGGCGGTAGTGTGTATTCGTCATTCAAAAGGTAACAACCGGAAGACAGACTGCGTGATAACCGAGAGAAGAAGAACAGACTGCGTGATATAAACAAACAACAAATAGCTGGTTTCTTCATTCCAGATCGCCATGATGAAAAAGAAACTCTTGCGTCCAGGTGAGATGAAAATGAAAAAGAATAGCCGTCTGTGTGTGCCTTCTTAATCGTTTAGAAGTTTGGGTCCCTCACATCCGTTTCGCTTCTCATGCACTGATTCGCTAAGCTGAACAGCCAATCAGAGTGATTTCTTTGGCCGACGGCCTCTCGATTCAACATGTCGAATCGGCGGCGGAAGGTGTCGGCACGGCCAAAAAGACACGACGGTGCGGGACACACCAATCTGAATAGGGCGAAAGGATGCCCATCGACGGCCAGACATCTATCGACATCTATCGACGGCCAAAATCGGGTTGGTGTTTCCGGGCCTTAAAACACAATTAAAAGACTCAAAACTCTCCATCAAATCAGATAAAACTAATTTACCCTCAGTTTTTGCAGAATAATAATAATAAACCTTATTTATAAGGTATAGCACCTTTCATGCTCAAATCAGCCCAAAGTGCTTTACAGAAAACACAACAACAACATTAAAATAAACACAGAACAAGATAAAACATCTACAGTGATCCTAATGACATTCCGTGAATTAAAGACAAGAAATTAAAATGTGTTACAAAAAGATTACAAAAAGATAATTAAAAATGTAAAATAAAAACAAAACAGCCAAAAATACAGTAAAACTTGGACAATGTGAGAATTGAAAGTTAACCCCAATTAAAAGCCATATTAAAAAGATTTGTTTTTAGGGATTGTGGGATTTGCAGAAGGGAAATAAAACAATTAAAAAAAGGGAAATTAAACGCTCCAATTATCGGAAGGATACATTGAAAACATATTTTCCACCTGCCTCACTATCTGTCGTTCTATTGGGACTAGCTCTTTGTAAAAAAGGTTGTTTAATGCAAATTGTTCAGGCTCCTGCTCAGATCTAATATCTGCCCCCTGGATGTTAATCCTCGCTCTACACCTGTAATTACTTCGATGAGGCTAATGTGTTTCCCCTGGATGTAATGTAGCGCTGCGGCAGACATCTGATCCCCGTCAGGAGGGCGCTGTTTAACGGGAGGTCAGGTTCTGAGCAGTAGAGATCTTTTTCTTACACGACCTGCTGAAGGCTGGGAGCTGGAACGTGCCCACTGCGTTCACCTTGAGAGGACGCACGCACGCACGCACGCGCACGCACGCACGCGCACGCACACATCTGGGTAAACTCTGTGCAGATTGAGCTGTGTTTGAAGGAACGTCTTTCTTTGTCTTTAGTTTGTCTTCCATTGGACTCCTTTGTTACTTCCTGAAGATAGTGACATCACTATGGAACACTCACACCGGCTAGCGCTCCATCACATTGTACGTGATAGGCTAAGGGGGCGGGACATCTCTAAGCGGTCGACCTATCGCAACAGAGCCGGCCAGCTAACCAATTGGAGCAGACTGGACTCTGGTTTCAGACAGAGGGTGAAAAGAGGTGCTGCAGCACAGGCAGTATGAGAACAATAAAGAGCTTTTTGAACATTAAAGCCTGGAGACAGTACATACTGATATACACCTGAACATCAGCAGGAGAGGACTCTTTAAAGTAGAGACACTACATACTGATATACACCTGAACATCAGCAGGAGAGGACTCTTTAAAGTAGAGACACTACATACTGATATACACCTGAACATCAGCAGGAGAGGACTCTTTAAAGTAGAGATACTACATACTGATATACACCTGAACATCAGCAGGAGAGGACTCTTTAAAGTACAGACACTACATACTGATATACACCTGAACATCAGCAGGAGAGGACTCTTTAAAGTAGAGACACTACATACTGATATACACCTGAACATCAGCAGGAGAGGACTCTTTAAAGTAGAGACACTACATACTGATATACACCTGAACATCAGCTGGAGAGGACTCTTTAAAGTAGAGACACTACATACTGATATACACCTGAACATCAGCAGGAGAGGACTCTTTAAAGTAGAGACACTGCATACTGATATACACCTGAACATCAGCAGGAGATGACTCTTTAAAGTACAGACACTACATACTGATATACACCTGAACATCAGCAGGAGAGGACTCTTTAAAGTAGAGACACTACATACTGATATACACCTGAACATCAGCAGGAGAGGACTCTTTAAAGTAGAGACACTACATACTGATATACACCTGAACATCAGCAGGAGAGGACTCTTTAAAGTAGAGACACTACATACTGATATACACCTGAACATCAGCAGGAGAGGACTCTTTAAAGTAGAGACACTACATACTGATATACACCTGAACATCAGCAGGAGAGGACTCTTTAAAGTAGAGACACTACATACTGATATACACCTGAACATCAGCAGGAGAGGACTCTTTAAAGTACAGACACTACATACTGATATACACCTGAACATCAGCAGGAGAGGACTCTTTAAAGTAGAGACACTACATACTGATATACACCTGAACATCAGCAGGAGAGGACTCTTTAAAGAAGAGACAATACATACTGATATACACCTGAACTTCAGCAGGAGAGGACTCTTTAAAGTAGAGACTCTACATGCTGATATACACCTGAACAACAGCAGGAGAGGACTCTTTAAAGTAGAGACTCTACATGCTTATATACACCTGAACATCAGCAGGACATCGCTCCTTTAAGATATTGAACAACTTTGGATCCCTTTTCGGGAAGCCTGGTGGCCATATAGCAACATCTAGTTATCATTCTCACTTGATTAAAGAACAGTTAAAACGTACTTGTTATTTCTTTCTGTTTTGAGCTGTTGCCTCCTGTTGTTTTAGAGGCGTTTTCCATGTTAAAATGACCAGATGCCTAATGGTAGTAAATAAAGAACAAGTGATGAATAACGAACATCGACAGGGTGAGAAGGATCCAAAAGCAAAATGTCTGTTCTTGTAGCTGTAGGCAAATCAATTGATTACATTATTAAAACGTTAGACTGACAAACAGCAACATATTTCTACCTACTTTAGAGTTTATAGTTTCATTGGGACTATTTATTTGGAAGAAAGTTGTTAAATTGAATTTTATTTTTTACATTAGGCTGAATCTACATCCTATATCTGCCCCCTGGACACAAGAAAAATTCCTCTCAACTGTAATCACCTTTAAGGTTGTTGCTTTGAAACACTGGCAGCTGTGTGTGTGTGTGTGTGTGTGTGTCAGTTAAATGAGGGGAGGATCTGATTGATGGAGCGCTTTCAAATATTATCCGAGCCACGGCTTCAGTATCATAATGGATATTACCACGTCATAAAATTTCATTCTTTGCTTAATGCGCCGAAGACAGACCCATAAGCTTCTGCGCATGCCTGCGTGTATCCCCAGGTGAAAAGGTCGTAAAACTGTGCACACACACTCTCACACACACTCTAGTCTACAGAGTCCCATTGGCTCTCTAACAGAGCCCAGACGGCTATATGGGCTGTGGGCTTTAGCTTCTATATTAGCGAGTGTTAACATGCAGCCGTCTTTAAATTCTCCCCGGTGACTTCCTGTAAATCAGATCTGAATTTCTGTATGTGTTAGAAATATATCACTCACCACTGATATGATACCTGAACATGAGAAGAACATGTTGTCTTTAAACCATTGAGTAGACTGATGAAATAAAATACTAAAATAGAACATGCAGTAGTTTAGTTTTTAGTAAGAGCATATGTGGGTGTTTTTCAGCTTGGAAATGATTCTGTATAATACATGAACTCTCAACATCCCTAGAAGTATTTGTCATATATCTTTTTAAACACTTTCTGTTTTGTGTCTGCGCCCCTTTTCTGAAGCTTGGATAGTTTATCGGGGGTGTCCCACTTCACAGATCTCCATTATATCCCATAACTGTTCATCCATTTTTGACTCTGTATAAAACGAGTTAGATTCGCTGACATTATCCTCCCTGTTGTGGTTTCTTTGTGAAGGAGTCGGGGTCAGCTCAGTGAGCAGGAGGGCTGGAGTGGAGCAGACCCCCCTGCTGTGGTGATTAAAGGCCCCAACGTTGAACCTGAATCTCAGACACATTAGTTTCGCCTCGCTCTCGGTTGTTTTTGGCAGAGACTCACGAGCGGCTGTCCGTGCCGGGCTCAGTTGCTACATATTTGCTCGGCTGTTGCCTGGTGAAGAGCTCTAATGAGACATTTAGCTAAAGTGTGTCCAAGATCCAGATCATCTACCCCCAAAATAGAGAAACTACCTGATATTCAATACCACTTCTACACATAGCAAGGGCTGCACAATTTAGCGAAATGTACTCTTACTGGACTATTTCAGAATTGAAATTGTAAAGGCGACACATGTTAAAATACCTTTTGTATTAAGTATTGTGTAACTGAGGAGATGTCTACAAACCACATTTGTTTGGTACGGATCCTCTTAAAAGGTCACACAATGTTCAAATGATTAAATGTTTCTATCCCTTACATTTTGTGAACAATATCGATGTGCGATATCAGTCAAAAATAATCGCATGTATTTATTCATTCATGCTGCCCTCATCGCAACATTGAATAGTAACTTTAACGCTTGTGTATATCGTCAGGGGCAGTTCTAGGGGGGGCCAGGGGGGGCCAGTGCCCCCCTAACACTGAGCTCTGACCCCCCTGTGGCCCCCCTAACAATGACATTTAAATGTATATTTTCTGGTACTCGGTTTGCCAAAAACCGCAGGATTTTGTTGCTGTAATGTGAGATTGTGCAGACACCCTTATGTAAAGTAGAGATGTAACTGTTCATTGCCTTTATTTTTATATAAATATGGTGTGAGTGCAAACATTGCACTATAACTTAAGCTGAAGCTAACGGTAATAACTATACGATCTATCTGAAATAAATAAGTGTACTGAAACAAATACCAATAACTGTATTGCATTGTTTTCTTATGCGCAATTACTTCATACTGTCTAGTTCTCTTTTTCGTCCTGCATTTATTGTGCCCCCCTCAGAAAATAACTGGCCCCCCAGTGGCCCCCCCAGTCAAATTGGTCTAGAACCGCCACTGTATATCGTGACTTTGTAAATGAGAAAAACATACCGTACTTAACGTTCACACTTTACTCACACACTTCATTTACATAACCTAACTTACCACCCTAACCCAAACCATGACCTTTTCCTGATCTGAAGTAAAAGTACTCAGAGCTTGTACTTGTAAAAGTGTTGTGTTGTTTGAGCTCTCCAGGAACAAGAGTGCTTTTCCTTCTGCTGAAAGTGGAGCTAAACGTAGAGAAAATGTTCTTTAAAAGATAACCGCAGCCTCACGTCGGGAACAAGGGAGAAACAGAGAGGATCTGAGGTCGAGGCTAAAAGGTTTAAAGCACAGGAAAGGTCAGGCTGAGCATAATCACTCCCCGGTATATAGAAAAAAGCTAGCTATGTGAAATCAAAGAGTGCCCTGTTATGTTTCAGGACGGCATAACCTGAATGACAAATGTTGAGGACAAGATCCATCTGGAGAAAATACGTTCAAGGCCAGACAAAAAACAACGCGCGTGCCCCTCTGTCAGAGGGCTGATGGTCTGCTGACCTGATGCAATTTCTACAGCCGGAAAATATCAAATCCACTAACAGGATTGTAGCAGCTGATGCAATTACTTCCAGATAATGTCATCACAATGTGGGTGCAGCGGAGGCTCCGAATAAAGACGTCTAAACGTTTGTCTCAACACAACTGACACAAAAATCATAATTTCTCTCCAATATGGATTTCAGGAAACCAAATCAATAATATTGTTCAACTCTTGACGCATCTCTGTACTTCTGTTAGCTTCATTCACACATATACTGAGCAAATGCTTCTGTTAGTTGTCATTATTATAGAATTAATGGCTGCGGGGGGCGTAGTAATCGGCAGCGAACCGCTTCAACACGTGTATTTCGGTTTATTCACGGCATTCATTTTGTTATTCTACAGTATTGTTGTTTTATAGTTTTTTGTTAATGTAACCCAATTTGTGTTCTTTGAAATTGAAAAGGATATCGCATTGTGTTTGTTACTTTCGTTGCAGTTGTATATGTCTTAAGTGTAATTTGGCTTGGCTTCCTATTTTGTATGGACATGCTTTTATTTTGAAGGAGAGTTAGCGCTGTTGACAGGAAGTTGTTGTTGCTATGGAAACAACGTGGCGGAGATTAATGGAGAAAAAGTTATATCCCACGCCGTCTATCTCATTCTCGTCCTTTGAACTGAGCCTGTTTGAGCTGGGACGGATTAATCCTGTACTGTGTGCGGTGGTCTACCGACCGCCCAAGTACAACAAATACTTTATAAAGGAGTTCTCTGAACTATTGGCCGGTATCGTGACAAACTATGACAGCGTTTTAATTGTCGGGGATTTTAATGTGCATGTCTGTTGTATCTCTAAACCACTAGCTAAAGACTTTCATGATGTATGCTTTTGACTTCATACAACATGTCTCTGGCCCCACGCAAGAGCATGGGCACACATTAGACCTAGTCTTATCCCATGGTCTGCCCATTTCAAATGTGTGTGAGGCAGCTTTATCGGATCGCCTGCCTGTGCTATTGGATTTTATTCTGCCCTGTCATAGTCTTAAATTATGCGCTCCTGTCCGTCACGGTCGTATGATGAAACCTTCCACTGCTGCTAGTTTCTCCCCTGCCTTTGTTAAATTAACACAGTCTGATACTATGTCCGCTGACTCCATGGACACTGAGCTATTAACCTCAGCCTTTCTCTCTTCCTGCACTGGAGCTCTTGACATTGTTGCTCCCCTGAAATGTATGCGCCCCAAAGTTAAATCTGAACCCTGGCTCAATGGCGTCACTCGTGCTGCCAGGCGTGAGTGCCGGCAGGCTGAGCGCAGGTGGAAGAAGGACAAGCTTCATGTAACTCGTGACATTTTGAAAGAGAGTTGGAGATCAGAGCACTGTAAAAGCTGAAAAGACGAGTTACTTTTCTGATATTATTTCTAGTAATTTAAACAAACCTCGTGTTCTCTTTAAAATAATCGATGCTATGTTAAACTCTCCTTTATCCACTTGTATTGATGCTTCAACTGAGATGTGTGAACAATTCCTCTGCTATTTTATAGACAAGATCTCCACTATTAGAGCCAGTATCTCACCACCCTCTTTTGACCCCTCCATTGACTTCACATGCACTGCTGTCTTCCAGCAGTTTGGACCTGTGTCGTTGTCATCCCTCAGTGACATTGTTGCTAAATTAAAACCCTCATCTTGTCCCACAGACCCAGTCCCTCCTCGACTTTTTAAAGAGGTATGGGACACTATTGGACCTAATGTCCATAACATTATAAATAGCAGCCTAGAGTCCGGTTCTGTGCCAGTTTATTTCAAACAAGCGGTTGTGGCACCCCTGATAAAGAAAACTAATCTGGACACTTCTGCCTTCTCTAATTACAGACCCATCTCCAAGCTTCCTTTTATTTCAAAGATATTGGAGAAAACCGTACTCTTACAGCTGCAGTCTTTTATACATGCACACAATATTTTCGATATTTTTCAATCCGGTTTTAAAGCGCTTCACAGTACTGAGTCTGCCCTTCTAAGAGTGTTCAATGACCTCCTGGTCACTACAGACTCTGGTGACTCTGCCATCCTTATGCTCTTAGACCTCACAGCTGCTTTTGATACGATTGACCACTCCATCCTTATCTCTCGTCTCGAGCACTTTGTGGGTATCAGGGGCGCTGCCTTATGGCGCGTTTCCACTGCAGGCCTCGCTCGGCCTCGGCCTCGCTCGGTTTGGTTAGGCCTTATTAAGCCCGGCTCACTTAAATGCTGCGCTTCCATTACAGTTTAGGAACTGGGGCAGTTACTATAGTGACGCAGTGTAGGCGGAGCCGTGACGTCATCTTCAATGAGAGCCCCAGAAAAACAACACAGCCGTTAGCTTTTAGCACTCAGAGCTCACAGCTCCTTATATCTGTTCAGAAACTAGACAGAAGTTAAACAGGTACAAACCACAGACTGCCTGTGTCATGGCGAATACAGTCGCTGCTTTATTTCATGTCTGTATAGGCCGTTGTTGTGAGTGTGGACGGTCGGAGCATATATAACGTTAGCTTAGCCAAGCTCCATTTAGAAAACACGCATTTTAAAAGGGTTCTTCGCCTGCCGTCTGTCTGCAGACTTGTCAAAGCATTAATTCATGGATTTTACTAACGTACAGTATGTTGTTACTTCGGCATCATTTTGAAACGTGTATTACAATTAAATCACGGTCAAATATGTTCATCTTGTTGTAGTTGTAGCCCCCTCGCCAGCGATTCTCTCTCTAGTTTAGCATACTCAGCCCGACTCAGCCTGGTTGTTCCTGGCCCTAGAACCACGATTTAGTCGGGCCAGAAAAAAGGTGAAAAAGTATCCCCGGGCCAAACCAGGCCAAGTGGAAACGCAACCAAAAACGTGCCCCGCACGGCTCGGCACGCTTAAAGCGAGCTACCCGCTGCAGTGGAAACGCGCCATTGGAGTGGTTCAGGTCCTATTTATCCAAGAGATCTTTCTCTGTTACGCTTGGTGACTTTACATCCTCTTCTGCCCCCTTGTCCTGTGGAGTTCCCCAAGGTTCTATTTTGGGGCCTATTTTATTTTCCTTATACCTTCTCCCCCCATTTTGGAAAATATGGCGTCTCCTACCACCTTTATGCGGACGACTCCCAATTATATCTACCCCTAAGAAAAAACACTAGCTCTCTGATGCCCCTGGTTGACTGTCTTAATGACATAAAGGCCTGGATGGCGCTAAACTTTTTAAATATAAATGAGAGCAAAACGGAGGTAATTGTGTTTGGACCAAATGGTGATGTCCCTTCCATTGACCTGGGTTCCCTGCAACAGTATGAAAAACCCACGGTCACAAATCTGGGTGTCAAAATCGACAAATTAGATAAACAGATAAACTCTGTGGTTAAATCCAGTTTTTTTCCTGTCCAAAATCAAACCGGTTTTATCCTTTTTAAACTTTGAGCGTGTAATTCATGCCTTTGTTTCAACTCGTTTCGATTATTGTAATGCACTTTATGCCGGCCTGAATAAGACTTCGCTGGCCTGCCTGTAGCTTGTTCAAAACGCTGCGGCGCGGCTGCTTACAGGAACCCGCAAGTTTGACCACATCACACCAGTTCTGGCTTCGCTCCACTGGCTTCCTGTCCAGTTTTAGAGTCCATTTTAAGATTTTATTGTTTGTTTTAAATCTCTTAATGGGCTGGCCCCAGAGTACATCTCCGACCTCTTACAGGTGTACACCCCCTCAAGGGCTTTGAGGTCGGCTGATCAGCTGCTGCTTGTAGTCCCAACAACAAAGACAAATACTAGGGGAGACCGAGCGTTCTCATCGGTAGCCCCCAGGCTCTGGAACGACCTCAGCCCCCTCATGTTAACTTTTCGCCCACTCTTGAAGCCCACTAAGTCCCGCCTAAAAACCCACCTCTTTTCCCTCGCTTACCAGTCAGTCTGAGCTGTGTCATACCTATTTGTATGCTTTTACTGTCTGTCCATAGCCTTTATGTGCCTTGTATTTATTCTTATGTGTGCTTTTTATCTATTCGTGTAATATTATATTTTATTATAAGCACTTTGGCAAACCCTCTGTTTTTAAACTGTGCTATATAAATCAAGTGGATTGGATTGGATATCTACATATAAAGACGGAGAAAGTAAACAATAACGTTTATGGTTAAGTGTTAGCACCCCCCGAAGAGGCACAAGCTCTTACGTTGATATTGGAGTTTTCAATAAATTCAATTTGGCAGCCGGAAAAAAAACGAAAAAAATGAATATCCGAATAACGAGATTGAAACCCGAATAGTAGGCTACTCCAACGAACGAATATTCGGGTACAGCCCTACTCACTACACAGACTTATCACGCTTTAGTTGTTGTGGTTTATTTGCAAATGCAGCCTTGCACGTCTACCACTACCGTAGATGGGATTTAAAGCCCCTGGACAAGCTGCTGTTTTTCACTCATTAGAAACCTTTCATATTTTTTTACGGATGCATAATTTCTTTGTGTGATACGATTACTGGCAACAGCTCTAGTTCATTATAGCACATTTCATATGGGTGTTCCTTTGTCTTTCTGAGCATTTTTTAATTGCCGTGATGACTCATCTCTGCTTTTGTTATTGCTACACAATGCTAACCATTACTCCATAATTGTCACTTGTGTGTAACAGTGTCTACTTTCTCTGCATACTCGGCTTTAAAAGCACATGTGCTCACTCTGCAGCTTCATTAGTTTTTCTCGACAGTTACAGATGTTGCAGCTTTGACAAAATACAAGGTGCATGAATATTCATTGAAAGGGTGAATTGAATCGATGCATTCGCAGTTTTTTTGCCCAAGACTTGCTGCGTGTGGTGCTTTTTTTTGCATAAAGAGGAGCATTTAGCTGCTTTTTTAAGAGGATGAACACTTTACCTCCTTCCTTCCTGCTACCCAGAAATGCCTCTAAATTACTGCAGGCATTATTTCCCCGTGTGCTGGGACTAAGCAGCTCAGAGTCAAAGATTGAAGAGAGCAATTATGTCTGCATCTTGGACTTTTGAGTCATAATTCTTTATCATAATAATGGACAGCACCCTCACAGCTAAGCCTCTTATTACAAGTGCTCATTTAAATGTATATGGTGTTGCAGGAAGTGCTGCTATAATGCCATGTAAAGCCTCTTGTTACCGTCTTTTCCTCCACGTGCAGCTGAGTGTCACCTTCGGATGCATCCACAACACCAGAAATATGAAATGCTTTTTAGAAAAGGGAGTAAACGCCACCACCGGAAGCAGAGGATCAAGTGTTCCTCAGGGTGTCTGAATCTGAATCCCCCCCCCGCTGTGAGAGAGGGGAGGTGTGAGCTGTAATTAAGTCGAAGCGAAGACAGTGTCACGCTCTCTGAGGAGCGATGATCTCTTTCAGAAAGAGGCTCTAGCCGTGGTGACAGTACCCTGTTATGACTGGATCATCGTGTGTGTGTGTGTGTGTGTGTGTTGTGTGGAAACAGCTGCTTTCAGGCTTTTGTGTTTCTTCCTGTAACTTTTTTTGACAGTCAGAGCGGCAACTTTTCTGCAGATGCTCAGAAGTGCATTAAAGTTATAGCAACAGTACGCCATATGGTGCTCTCAAACCAAGTCCTGCTGGTGCCTGGATCACATCACACACAGCCTCTTCAGACTGACTCGCACACATCATTGCATGAATGTTTAACAGACTGTACGACGTGGGTTGTCATGCTTTGCTTTCTGTTATTTTGTTCATGTATCGCAGCATCAGCATAAAACCAGCAGACTCAGGGACAGCTTCATCCCACAGGCCATAAGACTGTTAAACAACTCAACTTTGCAACAACATCCATAACATTCATCTGGCTGCAACGTACACATTATTTCATTAATATCTCATATTCCAATCACTTGTATATAGACTCTTATTGCACTATTCTTCTTGCATTATTTTTTCTGTTTATCTGTGTTATAGCGTTGCACTGTTGGAGGAGCCTGTGACCTAGATTTTCATCGTCATAACTGTAGCTATGTACGCATGACCAATAAAAGCCTTGAACCTTGAATGTCTGTAAGACGTTGCTTTTGTCGGGACCCCCTTGAAAACGAGACGGTGCATCCCAAGGGGTTTATCCTAATAAATAAATGTCTATACATATTTGTGATTCTCGAGCTGCAACACCACTACTAAGTAATCGATTTTGACAAGTTATAATGAATCACTGGTGCTGTGTGAAACTTGAGAAGACTTCTGAAAAGTAACCGGCCCTGCAGGATCCCACGGATACACACAGGGAGCTGAGCTGAAGTGTGTTTTCTAACCGTGAGCCTGTTGGGACGGCAGGGGGCTGCAGTCAGAGCGCTGCCTCAGTAATGGAGGTCAGACCCTTCCTCCCCCCAGAGACCCTCTGCAGCGTGTAGCCTCTTATCTCTCGGTATCCTCGGCACGTTCCCTTCCCCCGTGGATTTCTCTCTGTGTGTGTAGTAAAGTAGTTAAGGAATGAGTCCTTAAAACTTTAGGACAAACCTTAAAAGTGAGTGGGCGTAGTAAGTACTTATGGTTCTCTTTAGTTAGCGGTGGTGACGTGAAGTCATGTGACCGAGCTGTGGTGCCTTTATAGCTTTTTACTTAAGAAATCAAAAAGTGGTGTTAATATGTTGAGATTATCCTTCTGAACAAAACTTGTAATTATCATAAACGCTTGTTTTGAGAGATTATTTTATACAATTATCCAACAAAAACGTTTGGCTTTTTGTCGAGGGAAAAGTGCAAAGCTAACTTCCAGGTGAGCCTACAGAATTGCATCATTCTTGCACCACTTTATATGTAAAAATAAATAATAGAAACGTACAAATGGCACGACGACGAGTCCCTTGTCTTGCGGCTGACCACCTGCTCTGAACACGGGGACTGCTGTGCATAACATATTCTGCACCACACAAATAATGCTGATAAAAAACCATGACAATCTCTTTGCAGTTGAGTTGTTTCCTCATTCTTTTCCTTCACACGACTGAGCTCGTTTTGCCCGCAGCCATTCTGAGCATTCATTTCTACCATTTGATTGTATGGAGATTGACATCAGAGCCGCTGGTCGTCGTGAAATCATGCATGTTGTGTAAATCTATGCACGACATTACCATACAGAACATCCGGCAGACAGTTGCGGGGCTACTTTACGAAGCCTCTATCATTTTAAGGATTGCACGTGTTTGATTTGAAGTGGTACTTCTCTGGAAATCACTTCCTTTTTTTTTAGGACCCTTCATTAATATGTCTCCTTTAATTGGCAAGGAAGAATTTAAAGTGTGGAGACGGCAATAATTTCCAATATGAATACATCAGCACTAAACAGAGATATAAAGCTTTCAAGTAATGCATTTAGGTCAGTCCTGACATGAATATTCCTCTGTTGCAGGGAGACAGAAAAGTCTTGACATAACCACTTATTAAAGTGGATTCGCACACAAGGCGGAAAGTGTCTCCTCCAGCACTCATGATTACATTTTCATTTGTAGCATCAGTGTGAGTGTGTCTGTCATTTCGGCTGTAATGCAGGTGCTGCAGGGAAAGTCTTTTTAATAAGTGTGATTTGAGCCTCATTGGAAGATATCTGTTTTTATTCACCTCTATTCAAGCTCATGACATCGCTAACGATGGCATTAACTGGAGAAGATGTGGGAGATGATGGGGGGGAATAAGATAAAATGATCTAATGAAAAGCACATGCTTTGTCTGCGACTGGCTATCTTTAACTCTCTAAATAAACCATTGACAGGGAGTTTATAGACTGACTAAGGGGTGAAGTATATCTCTTACCCGGCAACCTATCTATTTTCCCATCTGGCTTGCTGGTACATCATGCAGTGAGCCCTTTAATCTCCACCGGTTCACCTGTGCTGCAGCGTCGGCTTCAGAATCCTTTTCTCAACGGGAAGCTAGTTCACCTTGGAGCACCCCGGGAGTCGTGCTTTATAACACATTCTGTATATATCATAGCAGGTTCCCCTCTATGTCAATGGTGCAACTCCATTTGTTGCACGTAACGTAAACTGTGCCGGTAGACTGTCGGTTAGGGCTGCACGATATTGGAAAAAACTGACATTGCGATATTTTTTTCCCTTTATTGCGATATGAAAAAATACAGGAATTGAAGAAAAGACCGTTTTTTTTGTCCGCAAAGCATCCTTTCTTGAACTTTAATGCTAGACAGTACAATTGGTATTTTTTAACTATATTTAACCGGATGAAGGATTTTAGTCACGGACGTCTGGATCTTATGTTGTCAGAGCAATAAGCTGAGCTAGCTCGGTTATCCTGCTGTGATCTGATCAAGAGTGATTGTGATTGGTGGTTTGCTGTGCATGCAGAGCCGGCATGTCACTCACTCAAGGACCCCTGACATGAGAGCCGTGCAAGGTTTCCTTTTGTAGCAAGCAGCAACATAATTGTAAAATGACGTGTTTGAGTTCATTTGCCTACTTAATATCGCACGTCCTAAAAAATAAATAAATCGCATCTTCACATATGATATATCGTGCGGCCTTACTGTGGGTGTTTCCTGTTACTTTCTTAAGGTACCCTAACCCTTACTAACTAACATATATCACCATGAAAGTTCCCTAGTTCCTTACTGACTCCAAGACAATTGTTTTTGGTATTATACATTTCCTGAAAATCTATGTTTAAACATGGAAATGAGCCATTTTCTTAATATGTGTTAATTCCCAAACCCTAATCTGAACATTAGATAAAGCCAGGTTTTATTTTGGTGACATGTCATTTTTACTGAAGGGATTTTGGATATCTCTTTGTATCATATACATCTGAATATGCTGAGCTAAAAAAGGCATTTCTCCATGTTTTTAGGAATAATATGTTTCCAAATGAGTGTGTGAGTGGTGTGTAAACAAACCCCTCTCTTACAAGCTTCAGAATATGGAGAACAATGAAACTGAAGAGTTTGGTGTGTGTGTGTGAGAGCTACTGAAGTGGAGATTTCTGTCTAATAATATATAGATAATGTGGAGAAAACGACCTTTAGAGATATGATAAACTCATAATTGTACACACTACAGGAGTATAGGGTAGAAGTGTTACGAACAGATATCACCATGAAACTTCCCTCGCTGTTTTTTTAGACAAAGACAATTATTTCTTGTATTACAAGTCTTCTGAAAGGCTCTCTTCAAATATGCAAATGAGGCATTATCTAATCCAAAGGTAGATTTAGAAAGACAAAGTTAGTCAAATTAACAACTTCATGTGTATTTTAGATGTCTTCCTCCAACAAGTCTAAAAGAAGAAGCATAATGATCCAGCCCAAACCCTCAGAAACGACCAGTGCATGAAGAACAATGTCTTTGTTCCTGCATTGTCTCGCCTAAAGAATACTAAAAGATGTGTTGTCGTGTTATCGGCCTCGGAGAGTTGCCCGCGTCGGCTGAGATTTTTTCCGAGTTGCAGTTTGGGGACTGTCGCCAGCATGGCCCGTAATGAAACAATTTCACACCACAGAACATGCCCTCCGGTGCCAATCCTGCCCAACGCTCCCAACCCGAGTGTGCAGGCTCCAGAAATACGTTTTTTAGATAAATAGAAAGATGGTCGCCCTTCACTGCCTTGTGTGTTCATGCTGGCTTCTTTTGAGATATAACATAGACCAAAAGGGCACGAGAACACTACCATAGGTGGGGGGAAACTGGAAAGTAAAAGCTACTTGCATGAGAACCGTGTACTTCCTGATTTTAATTGAGACGTATGGCCTTGTTGGTCTCAGGTTGGACATATATCCATTAGCAGGGCATTTATTCTCCATTTACTGTCTTGTAAATGTCTCAGGAGCGCAGAGGTTGAGTCCATCGGTCATAACATGCTTGGATATCTCCAGTCAAATCCCCATATGATGATAAAGGATGATGAATGAGTGCAGCTGAGGCTCCACCAACTACATTTTGATCGATCTGTCCTGGCGGTGTTTTTACTGGCGGCCACAGGCTCAATGAGAGCAGACACTTCTGACATCTGGACATTTTTATTTAATGACTTTGTATGTAACAAATAGCGGTAAATAAAAAATAACTCACCCCCCGATCAGTTATCGTTTAATTAAGATTTCACTGATGGCTCATGTTGCATTGGTGAAGCTCTCCTAATGCACGGTCACTATGACATCAATCAATCACTTATAATAATAATAATAATACGTTTTATTTCGAGGCGCCTTTCAGGACACCCAAGGTCGCCTTACAGTGCATTTAAAAGTTAAAACAGCTAAAAAAAATAAAAAAATATATATATATTATAGTATTATCATTCACTCACCACTTCAAATTTAAAGATGATCACTGGTTGAGACCCTTTTTAAGCTTTGCAGTTACTTTGTTTCTGAAATAAATAAATATTCTTGCAGAAAAATAACACTTAAAAAAAAACTAGGGTAACAAAATAAAAAGGGTGGGAAACATGTAAGAATGCGGAGGCCTTCGGTTTGTAGGTTAATAAAAACAATAAACTGTGTCTCGGGGCTTCTTAACATTTAAAAACCTATTAATGTGTCATACCCACTTAACGGGAAGAAACTCAGCTAACTGACGACACGAACCATTTTTACCGAAACAAAACACAAGTCTCACAAGAAGCGTCTAAATGAGCCCTGAGCGAAAAAATGCTAACACACTTAGCTTAGAACTCTAGGTATAAATACCCTTATTACATATCGGATCTGCACAGACATGATATCGATTAGCAAGCTGAGATTCCACAGATTGCAGAAATATAAGTATCATCACTGAGCGATCAGAATCCGCGACAGGGGAAGCAAACACAGACATCACAACACTGAGCTTTACGGAGCAAACACGGTCAATTTGTCTTACCTTTTGAAAAAATAGGGTGGGAGAAATGTAAGAAATGCGTGAGATTATTAATATTATTATAACCTGTATTATTTTATTTGTTTTTGTCAGTTAAAAATCCACGAATGAACTCTTCAATTTTGTAGCTCTGCAACGCTTAGTGACCTCCTTGAAAACAAACAAGATTACATTTTATTTATATAAAACATATTTTAGTTGTTTTCTTGACAATTTATCAGAAAATGTTATCAGACATCTTCCTGGACTCTATGAATAAAAATACAAATAATTGCAGCCCTTAAAGGTGGGGTAGGTAATTCACTTCAGAAACACCTTTTTGTTCTATCCCATGGAATGCTCTTAACGTCCTGATAGCAATGAATATATTAAATGCTTTGACAATAAATACATACAAACACGTCATCTGTGGAAGCCGTGGCGCTGTAAAAAGCACGACCAATCATCTGAGCCGGCTAAAGTAACTGGATGGCCTACCTGCCTGTCAGCCTTCCATCTGGGCACAGATTTACCTCGTGCCCTCATTGGTCATGTGCGCGTTGGCGTGTGTTGGGGGAGGGGCTCTGCGAGGAAGTCTGAAGGAAGGGGCAGATTTGTTCCGGTTGTGTATTTTCAAAGTCTCGCGCACTCGAGCTGGTTTCTCCATTCTTACCTCCCCTTAATTTTCTGATCTCGACAGCCTTGGACACAAAAACACATTTCGTTTATAGTACTTATGGAGACTCTTGCAAAAATAATATTGCAACAAATCAAACTGTATAATTTTCTGCGCAAAAACAAATACATCATTGTTACGTTTCTGCTTCTTAAATATGGAGATTTCCTTCTTTTCTTAGTTTTTTGTAAGTCATTAAAGTAATATCTTTAGATTTTGGACTGACACCATTTTTATTTTAAGACTGTCTTTGACATTTTTCACGTATTCCTCACTTTGTATATAGACCCAATAATGAATCTAGAACATAATGGCAACGTGCTGAATACAAGTCGAGGGGGAAATGAAATATATTAAGGATGTAAATCAAAAATAACATATTCACAAAATCTGGTTTACAAATGTCTCGATGCAGGAAGCACCCAGCAGGTTTGTCAGATCCACTCGGTGGCTTTTGTTGATGTAAACAAACATCATTTTTTGTTTGTTTACAAGAAATCTCTACAGGGCAGCATGTGTTTTTGTTGTGTGTTATGCATAATTTAAACCTCCCGCCTTTGGTGTCTGAGTTTCAATTCTCGATGTCACAATGCTGCCTGTTGGAAATAATTAAAAAAAATAAACTTTATAGACAAATATTGCATTTGTGCTCCCCGTCATATGAAGGAAGGTCAATCAAAAAAGCTTATTTTTAATAGAAATTACAACTTCTTCTTCAAAAAAAATCATAGTTTGGCTTTAAATAAGTATGTTTGTTACATCATTTAAAGGAATGGTATGCTCATGACACTCATTTTTAAATAATTATCATCCGATAAAACAGACCAGTCTCTGCCAGTCTTTATTTTATTTTATTTTTAATCCGATGACATTATCAGTGATTTTAAACTGATTATATACCGAAATAACATCAACACTGTGGGCGCCGCCATTTTCCGGACGTGACGTAAATCCATGCGTTTGGTTTTCGAAGACACGTTGATCTCCATGTTATTTACTGTAGTTTCTCTCTTCAAATATGCCTCACTGTTTCGCGAGATATTGCCACAATTCTGATAGGAACAATCCACGGAATGCTCGGTTCCATCTGTTGCCAAAAGGTAAGCGTAAGAAGTACATTCGGAGGCAGTGGCTAGCGAAATGTGGCCGGCCCGAACCGAGAGATTCACAGGCTCATGTATGCAGCGAACATTTCAAATTTCCGGACGACTACTCTGAGAGTATGATGAAACATAACATGGGATTTATGGAACAACCATTACTTAATGGAGATGCAGTACCATCGGTCTTTCTGGTGTCATCACCGACCAGGACACCAGTTCTGCCAGTTGAGAAATCGCCCTCTGCAAGTGTGAAGCGACGGAGGAGCAGAAGTAGTGCTCGGAGTAAGAGTAAGGTATGTTATAGCGCATTTCCATTGCAGCAGCTAGCCCCGTTTTAACGTCCTTTACCGTCCAGGCCAGGACAGTTTTTGGTGGCCTTTCCATATAGCGTAGTACCGGCTAGTGTGTATTTCCCCCCAGTTTTTTCCGGCCCCATAAAATCGTGATTCTATGGCCAGGGACAACGAAGCTGAGTATGCTAAACTAGAGAGGGAATCGCTAGCAAGGGTGGGTACTACATGCATACATGTAGTATCTTAGATTATCTTCCTATTATACACACATGCATTTCCAAACATCTGGACTACCTATGTTGCAAATGTATTATCTTTTCAATTTACACACGGCATCTATTGCACGTCTGTCCGTCCTGGGAGAGGGATCCCTCCTCTGTTGCTCTCCCTGAGGTTTCTCCCATGTTCCCTTTAAACTGTGGGGTTTCTCCGGAAGTTTTGTCCTTGTACGATGTGAGGGTCTAAGGACAGAGGGTGTCGTATTGTCATACTGATATGTATGGCTGAATTCCCCCATCCAATCTCTTCACATTGGTCAAAACTTCTTCCTCTGCTGACGAGTCCGAACTCCGCCAAATGAAAATATCCGTGAAATACTCCGCCATGTTTCCGTGTGTTGACAAAGTGAACGCATGGATGACGTCACGACCATCACGTGACTACTGAAAATGGCAAAAATGGCGGCGGCCAGGCGGAATATACAGGTGTTGATAAAAAAGAGCTATACAAATCATTATTTACCGGGGAATATCGCTGATTTCTTCAGGGTATGGTTTAAACATAATGTTTCACTAAATACTAGGGATGCACGATATTGGTTTTTTGAAACCGATACCGATAACTTCCTGCTTCTCAAGACCGATACCGATAATCGATAATACAAATAAAAATTACGCCACTAATTATTTTAATGCGATTAACGCATGTGTATTTTTTTTCCTCGGCCGCCCCGTAGCTTCAGAGCGCATCGAGTTTAAAATACCATCTACAAGCTGATGCCGACAGCCCCGCTCCTGCCGCCCGCTTGTGGCAGACCACACTTCCACGCTCACCGGCAGGCACCGACTGGCCACCTGGAGGACCGGGAGGGTGTGTGTACGTGTGGTCCGAGCGAGCAAGAGAGAGACGTTACGTGCATTGTTGTTGTTAGCATCTGGTGCTAGCTAGCTGCGCTAGCGGATATAAGGAGCTGTTTAAATGAAAACAGAGGAGCGCTTGTTGTTTTGACGAGTCCTGCTTGAAATCATAACAGGGAGGGAATTAGAAGACACCAGGATACCAGTTAAACAATAATCCGTTTTAATTAAACAAAGTAGTAATAATGCAATACGATATACAATAATACATTACTATACAATTCAAAGAATCATATAAGCAATGTGTCGAGTACTCCCGCCCTTTATTCACGCACTGCGGACATCCTATCGTCTTGTCAGCGCATGAAGAGAGAGGCCCAACAACCAGAAAACATTTCCCTAATACAAAGAAGGGGTGGCGTTTCATTGGGGAGATCCCAAAACGCTATCTCACAGGGAAATCAGCGTCTGGTAGCTTTGAAAGCCACAGGTGTTGGAAAGGCACCTCATTAAAACTCAACGAAAATGTCCCTCCCCATTTGTAAAACCTCTGGATGGTTTAATCCAAAAAACATTATCAGGGATAATCTTTACACTCCAAACAGAAATCACCCTTAATTCTGCATCTTCCCTTCTTCACAAATAGCTTAAAACACTCTTTTGATAAACAGGTAAACAGTCAAAGAAAAAACTATTGTGCTCATCTATTCTAAGAAAAAGGGAACATTGTTTCAGAAATCTATAAAAAACCTCTATATTTGAGAGGAAAAATGTACCTTTTGTTCCTTCCACTATTAACACACAGGAATGTATAAACTCACACATATACTTATTCAAGATACATAGATTTCCTTAAAACATGGCCTGCCAGAGATCTCAAACAGAATTTCCTCTCCCCACACCACTGTGTTGCATACCTCGACCTCCCCCACTGCAATAAAACTTATTTTACAGCCCTTTGTCTCTCTCGATTTTAGTCCTCCCATGTAGGAAAGGATAAAAACAGAGAAATCACTATAAAACACAAACACAGGTATTGTTTGAACAGTATTCACTTAACTGCTACTATTGAAACTCAAAGGACCTCATTTAGTGTCTGGAAATTGCAACAAGACTTTGCCATTTTAAATGTAACACACTTCTTTGGTACAATATCTCACATCAATTTCCACACGCTCTATCCACACAACTGCGCCGAACACTTGACTTTATGCAGGAAGCAGACAGCGGGACATTGTACGAAAAGTCAGCACACTTAGCAACATGATTGCAGCGTCCAGGCAGCTCCGGTTCGAGCATATGCCTTGAGTTGCACATAGCTCCAACGCGCGTGTGCAGACACACACACACACACACACACACACACACACACACACACACACACACACACACACATACATACATACATACATACATACATACATACACACATACATACATACATACATACACACACATACACACACACACACACTGTATTGTATTATTGTCTTCGTACGCTTTTAACACACCATCGTAGCGATGGCGATGTTTCAGGTGACTGATCAGGTTCGAAGTATTGGGGAGCGCTGGATTTGTGAAGAACTCCCCTCTTCCTAAACCACTAACACCACAGTACTGGCACAACGGGAGGAGCCGAGTGAAAAACAAGCGCCCCTCATCCCAATCCACCCACACCGCAGTATACCCAAAAAATATATTGTATATTATCGGGGCTATTAATACTGTTATCGGTTTATCGGGATGACGTCATAATTCCTAATATCGGACCGATAATTATCGGCCCGATAATTATCGTGCATCCCTACTAAATACTGAAGTTTGGAATAATTATCTAATGAGTGGACCATTCCTTTAAGTTTAAGATGTAAAATGGTTCAATCAGGAGAGACTTTTTAAGCTTAAAGAACATTTATTTAGGAGAACATTTGAAAGTTTGACTGCAGCACAATGATTGGCTGCTGGATATTGTGGTGAACTGTGATTGGATAATTGGACAGTCTTCCTGCTTGAGCTTGCGCTGGGCTATCATATCGACATCAAAACACTAAAAGTACCAAAACTCATGGTCAAAGTGGCCATTTTTCAGAATAACATATGCTACTGGATTATAAGCGATGCATTAAAATGTACACCATTTGAATTTTGCAGAAAGTAAAAGTGGAGCCAACTTTTGTATTCTCCCAGGTGTCTTAATCCATATTTATACATCATCATTTATAAGAAAAACACCAGTGAAGTAGATGTGTAGCATAATATGGAAGTAAATAGGCCTACCTACAAATTGTAGTAAGGAAAAGTTCTCGAGTAAATATGCATACTTCCTACCACTGCTTCCCGCTAATCTTCTCTTCCCTAAAGTTAAAACTATTTAAATGTTGGCTGAAACCTGGGCCTATAAGCCTCGCCCTGTGCACTTCCTGTTCTCTTTGCATTCAGTTAATTCTGCAGAAGCTCTTTAACACACCGCGTTTAATCAGAACCCCCCAGTGCTCTGTGGACTCGGGATGTTTCGCTCTTGTTTGCTTTGAGATAAAGCTCTGCCGCTGCGTGATTTGCATTTGAGCGTGTGCAGGCAATGCATCAGAGCTGACACGTTTACTTAGGGATTGTAGGGGGGGTGCAGCTGTACAGCTCATCAATAGAGAGCCAGACGAAGAACACTCCCAACACCTCCTCCTCCTCTTCAGAGACCATTAATAACGGCCGCTGCGTTCAGAGGCCTTGGGAGCGAGGAGGAAGGGCAACCATCTTTAGCGGCTTGTGTGTCTATCACTTATAGCCAGATGTATAAACCATTGTATTCCCAATAACAAGGTCAAAGTGTCGTTTTTAACACTTACGGAGCGTCCACACTACAGCTTCAAAAAAAGCTTGGAGCTGGGCGTGTCTGGAGCTTGGGCATTTTATTCAAGCAACACGGCCAACAACCAATCACATGAATCTCCCGCCCCGACATACAAAGCAAAAAACCCCGGGGATTGTATGGGAGCAATATATATATATAAACTCCCCAAACAGGCGAAAACCTACCAGTTTCCCCCACTGTCTCTGCCACCTCCCTCCATGCCTGGTTCCTCCGGTTTGTATCCCGGGAGGTGAAGAGGGTCTGGTCATACAAAACCGGGTGATTTGCTACGGCGATAGTTAGTTTCTCCTCCGACTTTTTTTGAAATATAGAAATGAACGGCGGGATATCTCTCCCAGCTTAGACGCGGTTTGTTTGGCTACGGCTTCAGCTGTCAGATTTTCAGAAACGGGATTTGATTGGCTGGCGCTGGCTACTCCGGCGTCTCCGGCGTCAGAAGGTGAACATTGTTCAACTTCTGTCGCCGGAGACGCGGACGCTGAGACGGACCGCTCTGCTACCCACAATTCAGTTCGGCGAAAAAGCGCGGCTACGTGACGTCACCCCATTGAAAGTGAATGGGCAGATTGGAGCTTTCGACGCTGTCAACGCTGTAGTGTGGACGGGCCGTTAGATGCATAAGTGGGTCTTTTTGGACCCGGTGAGGTGGTTTTCTTGAAGTATCTTTGTAATTACATTTTTTTATCATTTCATATTCCAGCTATTCCTCAAAAACATGTTTAGGATATCACGCCGTTCACATTTTAAATTGACATTTTAAGAAATTGTAGTTTTTGTATTACTACCCCAAGCTTCCATAAGTGGGTCAAAAATGCCCCGCATGCATTTCCTCTGGGAACCTTTGATTCTTATCACCTGTTGCCGTCAGGAATACATTCACTGTAGGACACACAGACGACATCACACGTGACACCTCTCAGGAAGATTGTTTTACACAGCAAGATCTGATACCTGTCAGTATAATAATAAATAATAATAATAATAATATAATAATAATAATAATAATAATAATAATAATATAATAATACATTATATTTGAATAGGGCTTTTCAAGGACTCAAAATCGCTTTACAATATAAGGGAAGGTTAGGGTGAGGGGGTATAGGACTATCAAACTTGATCAACCGGCATGGGTTGATGAGGGGGGGGGGCTATGAGTAGACAAGAGGAGAAGAGATGAGTTTTGAAAAGGGACTGGAATACTGTGAGGGTCTCAGAATAGCGGAGATCTTTGGGACAATATGTTCAAAACGTTTTTTTTTCAAAATGTAACAAAAAAGTTTAAAATGATAAATTATGAAAGATGAAATGTCAAATATTTCTAGTGTGAACCAAACTATAATACTAAATATTATTCAAGTGATTTTTCTTAACCAAAATGATGATGGCAAACATCTCCTCTTTAACCTTGTCAACAAAATGAAGCAAGATTTCAGAAATCAACTTTTCAAAACCTAATATTATTGTGGAAATAGAATAGAATAGAATGGGAGAGATGAAACCCTCTTTAATGGTCTCACATGCAGAGCCCACAGCACACAGTGACATGTGTTCTTTTAACCCATCCTAGCACCAGGAGGCTAGTAGGAGCAGTGGGCAGCTATTGCACAGGGGGGTTTGTTTGTTTTGTCAGATGTATTTTAATCCACAACTTTACAACAACAAGCAAGAACCCCTGAGGCTGGAACTGAAGTTCTGTTGTTCCTGAAATGGCCTTTCCAAAAGCGAGTTGACCTCTACCTAAAGTAGAAAGAAACATGTTTGCAGCCTTGTATCAAAAACTGTTATGGTATTTAAAGCTAGTTTAACCGCATGCTAGTTTAAAACTCAGCCGCCCGTATCATCACCAGAACTCCTTTCATTAATCATATCACTCCGGTTCTCCAACAACTCCATTGGCTCCCCGTTAAGCAGCGCATAGACTTCAAAGTGTTGCTCCTCACCTTCAAGGCCCTTCACACTCTTGCACCTCCATATCTCTCTGAGCTCCTTCACATCTACACTCCCTCTCGTACTCTCCGATCCTCCTCTGCCTTCCAACTGACTGTACCTTCTGCCCGCCTGACCACCATGGGGTCACGAGGCTTCAGCCACTCTGCCCCGGTCTCTGGAACTCTCTCCCACAAGACATCCGCAATATGGACTCACTCCCAACCTTCAAATCCAGCCTGAAAACACACCTTTTTAAACCGGCGTATTCCATTTCTTAATCTCTGCTAAACCTATTTTTGTTTTTAAGTCTCTGTTTTTTAAGTATTTTTTAAGTCTTGTATTACTGTGTGCTCTTCTTTGTTGCTTATTTGTAATTATGCTCTGTAAGGTGTCCTTGAGAGCTTTGAAAGGCGCCCATAAATAAAATGCATTATTATTATTATTATGCTGACGTCTGTACGATGGATGCATTTCTATATAACTAATAGTTCAGTTGTGTACAGGTTTTCATTATGGATTATTATATTGAATGTAACCATACGTGGCTATCGGCTGTATCACTAGACCAACCTCACCTCCACCAACACATTATCTGTAATATAACAATGGCTCTGTCAATGCAGACTACGTCATTATCTTACACTCTATGATTGAAACTGCAATTGGCAATCAGTATTGTGAATTCAGATCAGTTGTATGGGATGTTGAAGACAGGAGAAGTCTTTTTTTCTGCACAAAGAAAAAGCCAGCAGCAATTATGAGAGGGGGAGTCAGAGGGTCTCTTTCTAATCGAGGTTTCAATTTCATTTAGAGTTTGTGATCTCCAAATGAGCAGCGAGAGACAATCGGTGAGACTGGCAGCCGTCCACGGAGCCGTATATCCGTGAGACTGAAACACCTCTCTGCCCTGTAAGAGTTGGTGTCTTTGTTAAATCTGTATTTTGATGATTTAATCCATGAAGCCGTCCTCGTCCCGGACTTCAGACATTATGTATCTTTAGAGTAAACCTTTGGTTATATGGTTTCTGTGATGTTTCCATTTTGTCTCTCTCCTCATGTTGGAGGGCTCTTTACGAAGTGTGTGTCTCTCCACTCCCTCTCCAGGATAAATGCCATGTAAGAGCCTTTTGTTTCCCTCCCTCTCCATCAAAACGGATATTTATGATGTGGGCTTTAGTCAGAGTCGTGGTTTTCTCTGTCGGCTCACCACAAACACTACAGCCCCCAGTTCACCTCCCCGAGGGCCTCTGAAGCTCCTCGGGAAGTATTTAGACTCCTGGCTATTTGTAAAGATTTCTAACGTCAAACCAGTATGTAGTGTCTCTACTTTAAAGAGTCCTCTCCTGCTGATGTTCAGGTGTATATCAGTATGTAGGGTCTCTACTTTAAAGAGTCCTCTCCTGCTGATGTTCAGGTGTATATCAGTATGTAGGGTCTCTACTTTAAAGAGTCCTCTCCTGCTGATGTTCAGGTGTATATCAGTATGTAGGGTCTCTACTTTAAAGAGTCCTCTCCTGCTGATGTTCAGGTGTATATCAGTATGTAGTGTCTCTACTTTAAAGAGTCCTCTCCTGCTGATGTTCAGGTGTATATCAGTATGTAGTGCCTCTACTTTAAAGAGTCCTCTCCTGCTGATGTTCAGGTGTATATCAGTATGTAGTGTCTCTACTTTAAAGAGTCCTCTCCTGCTGATGTTCAGGTGTATATCAGTATGTAGTGTCTCTACTTTAAAGAGTCCTCTCCTGCTGATGTTCAGCTGTATATCAGTATGTAGTGCCTCTACTTTAAAGAGTCCTCTCCTGCTGATGTTCAGGTGTATATCAGTATGCAGTGTCTCTACTTTAAAGAGTCCTCTCCTGCTGATGTTCAGGTGTATATCAGTATGTAGTGCCTCTACTTTAAAGAGTCCTCTCCTGCTGATGTTCAGGTGTATATCAGTATGCAGTGTCTCTACTTTAAAGAGTCCTCTCCTGCTGATGTTCAGGTGTATATCAGTATGAAGTGTCTCTACATGTCTCCATGCTTTAATGTTCAAAAAGCTCTTTATTCTTCTCATCCTGCCTGTGCTGCAGCACCTCTTTTCACCCTCTGTCTGAAACCAGAGTCCAGTCTGCTCTGATTGGTTAGCTGGCCGGCTCTGTTGTTATTGGTCAACATCTTAGAGATGTCCCGCCCCTTAGCCTATCACGTACAGTGTGTTGAATCACTAGCCTATAGAAGAGTGAGTGTTCCATAGTGATGTCACTAAACAAAGGATTCCAATGGAGGCTAATCACCAAAAACACATTCAGAAAACCATTGACTTCCAGGTGAGGGAGCGCTAACATGCTAACCCATTTCCTGGTGTTTTGACTCATTAGTGCAAACTCATATCTTTCCACAGACTCTCAGTACTTTGTGAAAAATAGTTTTCCATCGATGGGAACAAACCTTTGTGCTTCTCAATATAAAGTGACGTAAGAAGAACAAATATAGTTTGAAATGGAAGAGAAAAACACTTCATCTCTTCCCATTAATCTTCCCCAGGGCCTCTTCTGTTCCCTCACAGCCACTTTGTGCAGCAGACACCCCCCCTACACACCCCCCCTACACACCCCCCACACACACACACACACACACACACACACACACACACACACACACACACACACACACACACACACACACCCCACACCCCCCCCACACACACACACACACACACACACGCACGCACGCACGCGCGCTAATGGGATTAAATTAAGTGGAAGGTATTTAGACACAGATTACCAAATCGTTCACCACCTGCACTTAGTGTTCCTCCAATGTTTGTTTCATTTGCACAGGTTAGGGATGTCATGATATTCCGTATTTAAGATAATTTTTTAAAGATACATTCATTTTCAAGCATTTTGACTACCGATGACCGATGTTGTTAATGTATTGTATTTTTAATTCACACACGACATATATTCCACGTCTGTCCTGTATATTCCTTACAAACTGTAAAATCCACTGAAACAAATTTAAAATGTTGTGATATTGGGCTATATAAATAATATACGTTGATTGATTGAACAGTGATATATATAAAGTATTTGATAGTATTTATTTTTTAAAGTTATGGATACCGACTCTCAGCATGAATGTTGATTTGAAAAATAAGACACATTTACAGTAAACCAATTCAGAGATGGATTTCACAGGAACTGAGAAATATTATTTGTCCCCTAAATGTCCCATAGATGGATGTAAAACAAGCAACTATCAAAACACCAAATGTCCCCCCAGGATGCGTACATTTTGTCTGTGTATTTTTTATGAACCTCTGAAGCTTTATAGCACCATTTCATATTTCATCTGGATGTGCATGTCATGTGTCTGCTGCGGAACAACATACAGAACAAAGAGCAGGAGAAGGAGAAGTTAGGGCAGCTCGATTAAGGCAAAAATCATAATCACGATTATTTTTGGTCAATATTGAAATCACGATTATTAAATACGATTATTCATTGACTTTGAAAACATCCATTTATTTAACTTTAAAAAAAAACTTTAAGTATAACTCAACTGCTAAGTATTCAGCTGAAGCCACATCTTTTTCAACTTCCCCAGGCGTTTGTCATAAAGGGCAGGCAGTGCAGATCTGGTGAAATGACGCCGTGATGGCATCGCGTAACGCTTGTCCATAGTGTTAGCCATTTGCTTAAACCCTTGGTTGCTAACCGTGCTAACTGGGCACATGTAGAATGTGATGGCATGTGTCATATATTTGTGTCTTGCACAGCCCTACTTTCAACAACGAGCTCGGGACTTGTTTGGCGAATTACCCCTCCTCTTTCCAGAGATTGTCTTATTTCCTCCGTCCTCTTTGTTCTCTGAGGAGCCGTCAGCTGAAGTTTTCCAAGTCCTCGTCTGCAGGCGTTTCTGCGGCTCTGCATGGAGGCACCGTCGCCTCTTAATAAGCAATTAGTATTCTTTAAGCCTCTTTTCCTAACATTCAGCTGATTATTATTTTAAGATTTCGTGCAAATTTGATCAACCTCAGTCCTGTTGCCTGCCTGTTGTCTCCGTGAACAGGAATCTTTTATTCCCAGTGTGTGACATCGACAGATTCATTATAATTTAACTATTTTTTTTAAGTAAAGATCATAACAACCTCAGCTAAACACGCACGCACGCACGCACGCACGCACGCACGCACGCACACACGCACGCACGCACGCACGCACGCACACACACACACACACACACACACACACACACACACACACACACACACACACACCATGTACAGTATATATCACTTCAGGGGACATTACATTGACTTACATGCATTTCCTGGAGACTTATCCTTACCTTAACCATAACCAACACATGCCTTACCCTAACCCTTAACCTTACCCTAACCTGTAAACAGATTTAGGTCCCCACGAGTATAGTAATGTTAGACCACACGCACGCACGCACGCACGCACGCACGCACGCACACACACGCGCACGCACGCACACACGCACATCATCATGACAAAAACAAACCATCACATAGGTGGAATTTAACTAAGTATTCAAGTTGTGTACACTTTTAAGGTACTTTTACCTGAGTTTCTCTCTTTAATTCTACTTTATACTTCTACTCCACTACATTTTGGTCAAGTTTGTACTCCACCTTTACCAGCTGTTATTTAATATATCTGATGAGCTTTTAAACACAATAAGTACTTTTACTTGTGAAACCTAAAGCATGCTTTGATCTCAATACAATACTACAGTGTTTGTACAATTCATAATTGCTATTTCCGACGGGACTCCACAGTTTGACCACTTAAATGTGAAAAAACTAACCTTATGATAATTTATCCAACTAGACTTTATATACAAAAGCACATTTTAGATACATTTAATCTCAAGTATTGTTTACAGTACTTCTTGCTTGCCTGAATATTTGTATTTTAGGCTAGTTTACACTTCTACATTTTGGCCATTGTTGTACTTGTGACTGCACTACATTCATCTGACAGCTTTAGTTACTTAATAAATACAATTATAGGTTAAGATATCCGTAATTTAAAACATGATTGACAGAAAAATCCCCCGATATCAGCATTTAGACACAATACATACTTTTACTTTTGACACTTAAAGTATGTTTTGATGCCAATCCTCCTGATATCGAATGCAGGACTTCTACTTGTAAGAGAATATTGAGGTTGTCATCTTCTTGTACTCGTGTAAGAAATGTGCTTTCCCCCCCACTGCGCACACATCAGTGAAACTTCAGCAGCACGCTCGTGACTTTTCTAATTACTCAGCCTCGCGGCTCGGGGGGCGCTGCAGGAGAAGCTCGTTTGGTTTCTGACAGGAACGGAGAGGCTGAGTCTTAATGAGGAGAATCAGTGGGACGTGTCTGATGGGGACATGTCCTCCTGAAGCCTGGGGGCTCTCAGTCAAAGGCAGAGCTCCACCGTGGGGCCTGCACCGTGGGGCCTGCACCGTGGGGCCTGCACCGTGGGGCCTGCACCGTGGGGCCTGCACCGTGGGGCCTGCAGCTGCAAGTTGAAGATTCTCAAAGATATTGAAGTGACTGTTACTTTGTATATTGATTGTTTTGCTTTTATTTAGGTCTTAATGTGTGCATATGTATACATGTGTCTTTTGATTGTGTATATATAGGTATATACATATTTGCATACATATTTTTATATATATTTGTTTTTGTATTCGGGATTGTGGGAAACGGTATTTCGATCTCTCTTTCTGTACACACAAACTGAAAGATTGACAATAAAGTTGACTTTGACTTTTGTGGGGCCTGCCCCGTGGGGCCTGCACCGTGGGGCCTGCACCGTGGGGCCTGCACCGTGGGGCCTGCACCGTGGGGCCTGCACCGTGGCACTCTCATCCTCAGATACTCCCTCACACAGGAGGCAATTAAAACACTGTGATCTGCTGACACACTAGGAAACACTCTCTGGACTGCAGGCGGGGGGGGTGTGCGGACGTCTGTTTTATTTGGTATTGAGGAAGGGACGATGCACATTAATTAACATGAGCACTTGAGTTCATCATGTACTGTAAGTGTGCCAGATCTTTTAAAAATATGCATAACACATGAGCACATTAAAAAACACACTAGTTAAGTTTAACACATACGCATTAGCACAGAAAAAATAAGAGCACATATAAAACACATAAGCAAAGAAAAAAAGCACAATTACAGCACATACGCACAATTAAAAGCACTTTAATACAACCCCCTCAACACACAGCAGACATGGCACATACCTAAGCACATATTAGTGCTAATTGCCACAAGGAACAGGAACATAATGATATAGACGGCGTGTTGGATTGTCACTTGTGTCGGTGATACTTCTGTCAGCAGGAAGGGCAGAAGAAGCCGTTTTAGGAGTTTTTTTGCAACAAACATCTGCAGACGTGTGCATTATTAAAGGAAACAGATGGAGCTTCCGAACAAAAGCAACAGCATTGGGGCACACACACAGGATTGAATGAAATACAGGCTGGCAGGGAGTCAGAGGAGACGTTTAACACCGAGATCTAATGTGATCTGTTAGTGAGGGAACACAGCGGGGGGTTAGCAACTATTAACTCTTGACTTTAAGGTTAGTCTTATAGTTTTAAAGCCAGCATTACAGTAAAACTATGTCACTTCTGAATATATCAGACGTGTACCCATTTCTTTATGGGGATTTTTCAGTTTCTTCATATCGCCCAGCGATATTAGAAGAACGCTTTACAGGGTTCTTACGGTCATTAAAAACCTGGAAAAGTCATGGAAATTCTAAATGCTAATTCCAGGCCCTGGAAAGGTTTTGGAAAACAATATGTTTCCCAAAGTTTTGGAAAAGTCATGGAAATGTAACTAAAGTTCCATCCATCTTCTCCCGCTTATCCGTGGTCGGGTAGCAGTTCCAGCAGAGAGCCCAAACTTTCTTTTCCCTGGCGACATCAACCAGCTCTGACTGGGGGGGTCCCAAGGCGCTCCCAGGCCAGCGAAGAGATATAATCCCTCCACCTGGTCCTAGGTCTACCCCTTGGTCTCCTCCCAGCTGGACGTGCCTTTGAAGCAAACTAAAGTTGCATCAAATGTAATTTATATTTTATCGAATCGCCGAAATAGTAATACTATAATGATAATACATACTGTATCGTATTGTAATGACATGTAAAATGGCCTTTAACTGACTGGTATTTTGCTGGTGAGAGATTTGAGTTGCTTTAGCGTGTAGAAGCTAGTAAGCCTACTATTTGATTTGTTTTAGATACATGTTTCATATGCAGACCTTATTTTCCTGTTCCATGTTAAAATAAACCATTCCGAGTCATTTGGTCATGGAAAATTAGGTAAAGGTTATGGAAAAGTCTTGAAACATTGTAAAAATGGCTTAAATAAATAGGTCTAATATGTCTAAGGTGTGACCAGACATATTGTAAAGAAGAATTGACTCATGTAACTGGACACGTGACCTCTATATTCCAAAGTAAAAATAGAAATGTAATGTTGATTAAAGTCACTCACGCTGTTCAAAATAAGGCCAGCAAGGCTGTATTAGATGTTAACACAAGACAGTTTGTTTAGTCATTTTATATTTAACCACTGTCCATTTGCTCTCTGGATAATTCTTGCTAACCTGCATCTTAATACACTCGCAGCGTCACAGCACTCTTGAAAGTCATATGCTAAACTAATAACATTAATTATGCTGAGGTTTCTCCCATGTTCCCTTTAAACTGTGGGTTTTCTCCGGAAGTGTTTCCTTGTACGATGTGAGGGTCTAAGGACAGAGGGTCTAAGGACAGAGGGTCGTATTGTCATACTGATATTCTGTACACACTGTGAAGTCCACTGAGACAAATGTAACATGTGATATTGGGCTGTAATCAGCATTGATTGATTGATTGATTGATTGATTGATGCTCCGGTCAAAGCAGCAATAAGGGATTTAATTGCTCACACCTTAATTAAATTGGACGTTAAGAGAAACTAAATCATCCGTTTTGATAATATATTGGTCCTGCAATCATTCTTCGACACTGGCTTTTTCTGTTTGTTAGAAATTAAAATTGTAATGGACTTAAAGACAGATTGAAAACAGTCAAAAACCAATCAATGAAGACAAAATAATCCTCAACTGCGACTCTTGGAGGAACATTTAGTCTAAAACATCCGTTTTACTGGAATGTAACCACAAACCGCTCCTCCTGAATCCAGACTATTAATCTCCTGAAGAGCACCTCTGTGTTTTCGGACCAATTAAACCACAGGCCAGCCTCTCGTCCTCGGTCCTGATGAGCGGCTGGCTTTAAAAGCTGAACTCTGTGTGATAATGGCGGTGTAGTGCATGCAGCCATTAGAGGCCGGAGCGGGTCACCTTCAGTCCTCCATCGGCTGAAGAACCCCCCCCATTATGTCTGGCTCTTTGGGTGACCTGTGTCATTTTCTCTCCGCGGGGCTAATTGCTCCGGATGCCGCTGATCGCCTGTTGAAAACCATTAGGACTACCTATGTTGCAAATGTATTATCTTTTCAATGTACACACAGCATCTATTGCACGTCTGTCCGTCCTGGGAGAGGGATCCCTCCTCTGTTGCTCTCCCTGAGGTTTCTCCCATGTTCCCCTTTAAACTGTGGGTTTTCTCCGGAAGTTTCTCCTTGTACGATGTGAGGGTCTAAGGACAGAGGGTCTAAGGACAGAGGGTCTGAGGACAGAGGGTGTCGTATTGTCATACTGATATTCTGTACACACTGTGAAGTCCACTGAGACAAATGTAACATGTGATATTGGGCTGTATAAATAAACATTGATTGATTGATTAGCTGTAATTTAGCTCAATGCTTCAAACATTCTCCAGGAAATTATGTAGGGACACATTTCCGTGAGCCCGTGGTGACTCCACTGGGCAGTCATTTCTCTGACTGATTTGATGCATTTCTTAATCAGAAATAGCAAATAATGAACTAATTGGTACGTGCTGCTGGCGGTATATTGCATTTATGATATTGTTGTTGTTCGATGATGAGGTTGGTGACAATGTTCGGTGACCACTGTTAGTTTAAGATGACATTGATGGCTTTGTTGTTTCCAAAGACTAAGTCCTATCCCATCTGGCACTGCTGGAAGCAAACACACTTCACTGAAAGCTTCAACTTTCCTGTCGTACCTAGATTGCATTAATTCCCAATGCCATGGTAAATATCAATGTTGTTTTCTGATGATAAGTTATGACGTTGTTGACGTTGTTCTTTCACGATTGCTGGGTAACTGTGTGGATTTTGTTTCCATATTGTAGTCGAACTTATCTGTGTTTTATCTATACCATGCAGAGATGAGATTGTATGTGTGCCAATGCCATGTTCAATTAAGCTTATCCGACTGATTTCCTTGTCGCCAAGAAGTAGGTCCTACCAAGGATTTCTTTGTCTACAAGGTCCGTGAGATGGATTAAGACAAGTCGGTACCATAACAAAGAGGCTGGACACAAGAGCTTGTCCCACATGTTACATAACTTACATCACTATTCTCTCTGCCGACCTGACACTGCTGTCATTTCTCTCTATGAAATCCAGCCAGGCTTTAAGACCATTTCTTCCTCTCCATCACGACATCTCCTTGTTGCACGTTTTCTGTAGCGGAGATGCATTGTTTGACGTTTGTCAGAAAAACAATGCTCGCATCTGTAAAAGACATTGGAAACCGTTTTTGTTTCCGATCCCTACTGTATAAGCACTGTAGGAGGAGCCTGTGACCTAAGATTCCCATCAACATAACTACACTGTAGCTATGCACGCATGACAATAAAAGCCTTGAATCTTGAATTTACCTTTTTAATAATAGTGATCTTATAATTTTCTGAATGTGTTTCTTGTTTTCTAACCCGTCGTCCTGTCTTCCTGCAGCTGGCTGTACGTTTGACGAGGACTTGGACCCCGGTCTGTGTGAGTACCGTCAGGGTCAGGACGACGACTTTGACTGGCAGCTGATCCGAACCTTCAACTGGCCGCACCCCACCCCCGACCTGCTGAGAGGTAGGACTTTAACGAGCAGGAATACATCGCACAGCAATCCAGTGTTCTACTTTTGTGAAGGGCTTGATTGCATAGGTTTTTATAAATGTCAAAGTATTTTCAGTTTTTTATTTACGGAGCACTTTAGAAGTTATGCACATGGATTTGTTCTGTGTTGGAAGTGTTATCATAGCCAGGGGTGCACATAACTGATACGCAGGTACGCATGCGCGGCAAACATCTGAAATACCGTCACGTGTTTTCAAAAAGCCCATTTGCGTACCGACCATAGACTATATATGGTACCGACGTACTTGTGAAGCTTTTCCAGAAGGCGGTTCGATCACCGGACGACAGAGTCGGTCTCCGTGTGCACAGACAGGGCTGCGGAGGGAGACTCCTTCTGTGCTGAAGAACTGCGCAAAAACAGCTGATCACAACGTCCACGCTCTGTGGTCACGGAGTATAGCACCAGCATGCATTGTGTCAGAGTTAAACCCACTAGAGACCCCTGTTCTTTGAAGCTTAAAGAAACATATATTGGAGCTGTGTGTGTTTATTACATGTTACATGTATAAGTCAGTTTCCCGCAGCAGGCGTTGGGGAATATACTGTATATTTAGTAAACAAACAAACAAACAGAAGCAGAGAAGCTCCGCGTCTAGAAATAGAGTTGTAAACAATGCTGCTTTTGTAGAGAAGCGCTGGAAAAAGCCCAGAAGTCTTCTTTAAAGAGTCCTGCCGCTGCTTTCATGTGCCGTGCTCTCAGACGCTTCATTACTGGAGTTCTGTGAATGTTCAGAAACAAAACAATGACACATTTAATGAAAACAAATGTGCAGTGCTGCTTGTGCAGAATTCTGTCAATTACCAAGAGGGGAACAGAGGGTCCAAACATCGAGTCTCAAATCATTGCAGAGTTATCGCGGCGGGATGAATGTTTAAATGCAGGAGGGTCCGGAGAGTGCTGCTCTGCCACGGTGGAGAAAGTTACTCTTTAAAGTGTTGCTAAAGCTGAGTTATTGCGACTGAACCTCAGTGGGTGATTTTTAATGGTGTGAGCGTTCCTCGGTAAAAATGTTAGCTTTTTTAATTGGGAACATCCCCGAACACAATGGTCATTTTTCAGTACAAAAACACACGATAGTGGTGTGCCCCCTAGAGCTAATGATTGTACACCTTATGGATACTTATGGGGGCTTCTCAGAACGACGTGTTTTAATTGCAACACCAGAACATGTTAGTTTGCAAGTGTAAAGAAGATGATTGACCCTGATTACTTTACACTTTACAGACAGATATCTTACATGTAAGGTTATTTTCCTGTTAATGATTGTAAACTTCGTTTTCAGTTACTTTGAATGCTGCTGAAAAGCAAAATAAAACATTTGTCATGACGTGAAAGAAAAGGTCATGGTGAGTTTGGGTGTGTTATTCTGCGCGAGGCCTTGGACTTCATCACCGTGAGTGTGTTTCAGGGTTTTTTCTTGCTTTATGCACAATTGAGTTGATTATGATAATGTAGTCCTTAAGTCAAAATATGATATTTTATCAGTTTGATCAAATTGGCTTTAAATGAATGAAATGACCAGAGATTTTATATATTTGTTAAATTTCTCGTCCATTTGATATCTCCATTTATCGATTTACCCGCATTTTATCATCTTAGTTGTTCAACCTGCAGCTTTAATGTTCATTTACTTAAAATAATTGAATCTAATGTCATGACCGAAAGAACGAGATCGCGGATACAATCGGCCGAGATGGGTTTTCTCCGCAGGGTGGCTGGCGTCTCCCTTAGGGCTAAGGTGAGAAGTTTCGGTCAGGGAGGGACTCGGAGTTGAGCCGCTCCTCCTTCGCGTCGAAAGGAGCCAGTTGAGGTGGTTCGGGCACCTAGTTAGGATGCCACCTGGGCGCCTCCCTAGGGAGGTGTTCCAGGCACGTCCAACTGGGAGGAGACCAAGGGGTAGACCTAGGACCAGGTGGAGGGATTATATCTCTTCGCTGGCCTGGGAGCGCCTTGGGACCCTGCAGTCAGAGCTGGTTGATGTCGCCAGGGAAAAGAAAGTTGGGGCTCTCTGCTGGAACTGCTACCCCCGCGACCCGACCACGGATAAGCGGGAGAAGATGGATGGATGGAATTGAATCTAACGGCTATACAAAACCAAACAAAATCACCAAATAAAAAAAAATGCATTGATTTCTTCTAAGATTTGTCACTTTAACTTACTTCATAACTAAACTCCAGTTCGAAACCCGCTCCCGCCCCACTGCGTCAGGCCGGTGTGTCCTTGTGTGTCCGGTGTGTCACCCAAATGTACTCCTGTGGGTATTGTTCACAGTAGATGACCATTACATGTATGTATGATCTGTAATGTGTATTTGTAAAGTGCTTTGAGAGTCATTGATAAAGCGCTATAATAAATATAAGGATTATTATTATTATTATTATTATTATCAACGAGTTCCTGAGCAGTGTCCTTCACATGCTGATATCCAAGAGAGGGAGTTACACAGTCACAAGATGGAGAAATAGAAAGCAGTATTCAATGTTTACTTCAGATTAGCTCCATGTCAGAAATGAGCATGCTTGTCACATGTCTCTCTCCATAGAGGCTGAATCATCATGTTAATCAGATAGCTATCACCTGCCTCAAACAGTCCTGATGCTCTTCTAGGTCATCAGACATCCTGTCATGTTCACAGCTACAGTTGATACCTTTGTTATCATGTTACTCTGATGTTGGATGAGTACATTCAGCATTTTCCCCACACTGTTAAAGCAGCAGAAACAGCACCTGTCACTCATGCTTCTTGACGTATGTAGACATACTTTCCCCTCTTGACTGTTAATGGATGTTGAAATGGACTCACAGCCTGCGTGCTCCTACATGATTTATGCCAAACAATCTCATTACCTAGGACCCCCGTCTCAATCATCAGCGTTCTGACAGCTTGTTTTCCTGCAGCCCCTCGCTGCTTTTTCTATTTAAGTTCTTCATGCATCTGCACAGCAGGCCGCCTCCAATCTGTGTTTACATTTTATATATATGTTTATTATAAGCCTTCTTAGAAAATAGAAGAGGAAGGAGTGTGAATGCTTATATAGGCTCGGGTTTTTTATAATCCTTTCCCGTGTTCCACTGTTTCACTCACACCCCCCCCCAGAGGCATGCTGGGTGTGTTCAGGAAGTGTATTGTTTTTTAATTTATTTTGTGTGTCTTTTGGTAGTTGCTTTGCTTGTCGGTGTAATCATGTTTTGTCTTTCTTGTTAATGACGCGTCTCTTTGTAGTTGTTTTGTGTTTCTTTTGGTTATTAGCTTGTTGCAGTTGCTTAGCGCAGTTGCTTAGCGCAGTTGCTTAGCGCAGTTGTTTTTTGTCTTTTTTGATTATTTAGTGTTTCTTTGTAGATGTTTTGTGTCTTTCCATTACATTACATTTAGCTGACGCTTTTATCCAAAGCGACTTACAATAAGTGCGTTCGACCAACAAAATACAAACTTGAAGAAAACAGAATCATATAAGTACATCAGGCTTCATAGAGCAACAGCATTTCAGCCCTTTATTAGTATATAAGTGCTTTGTTAATAGTTGGATCGCTCGAGGTGGAGTCGAAAGAGATGAGTTTTCAGTCTGCGCCGGAAGGTGTGTAAGCTTTCTGCTGTCCTGATGTCAATGGGGAGCTCATTCCACCATCTTGGAGCCAGGATAGCAAACCCACGATGGGAACTTGGGTCCCCCTCGCAGCGAGGGTGCAGCGAGCCGTTTGGCTGATGCAGAGCGGAGTGCACGTGCTGGGGTGTACGGTTTAACCATGTCCTGGATGTAGGAAGGGTCAGATCCATTCACATTTCCATTATTGTTCCTTTCCTCTCGCCCCTTTAGTTTTGTTATTTTAATGGCAATTTTGTCTCTTTGTTATTGTTTGTATCTCTCTTTTTTATTTACGTAGTTATTAAGTACCTTTTTACAATTGCTTAGCATCTCTTATGTAGTTGTTCTTTTGTTTATTGAAAGTGTTCTTGGAAAATACATCCGCACAGAGGGAGAAGGAGTGTGAATGCTTATAGGCTCAGGGTTTTTCTTCATTATCCATTCGCAGTTGCTTGTTCCGCTGTTTCACTCACATCCCCCCCCAGAGGCATGCTGGGTATGTTCAGGAACTCCCTGAGATTGCTGTGTTGAAGCACGGGTCGTTGCTGATTACACTTCCTGGTGTTCCTCAGGGAGCGCCACGGAGCCCGCTTTTCATCTTCTTTTCATCCATTAGAGAAGGTCAATTTCAGGCTGGATGAGTTGATGTTCCTCTCAGATGCACCGGGGATAACATATGATGTCTTAATATTTATGGGCTGTATGGGATCTCATCATCAGAGGAAGCTGTCGGGGTCATACATTAACCATAGGCTGTGTCCATTGGGGATTATGAGACAACGGTCCCTGAGCACGAGAATGCAAAATACCTATTTGTAGTTTTTACGTGTGTCTTTGTAGTTGTTTAGTGTGTTTTTGGAGTTGCTTTGCTTTTTCTTTTAATCGTTTTTTGTCTTTTTTTAATTAAGGGTGTCTTTGTGGATGTTTTATGTATTTTTATTGACTTTTAGTGTCTCTTTGAGTGTCTTTTTTATAGTTATTGTGTGAATTTCTGGGTAATAGTGTGATGCTTTGTACTTATTTTGCATCTCATTGTAGTGGTTATGGTTTCCTTGTAGTCCTTCTAAAAAATGTTGACAGCTCTCTCTTTAAATGCTATTTTCTAGTTGAAGGCCATGGGCCAGCATATCACTATGGACCCTCCCTTTGGTATTAGCATTGAAGCATTCAGTGAAACACCCCCATCAACACACTGTAGTGTTGCAGCTTTCTACATCACAACAGAGAAAACCCCCATGCTTTTGTTTTTTTTTAAATGGCAGAGATACGAAAAATGATAACTCATGAATACGATTGACCCAAGAACCTTTTGCAATGCAGGATTTGTACAAGAAAAAATACCACTGTGACATTTTTTCGTCCCCAGAGTAAAGTCAACGTTATCCGTTGTTGTTTTCACTGCAATGAAAAACTGATCCAACCCTCAGCAACAATATGCAAGGTCAGAGTTTTTCGTGTAAGATATATATATATATATATTCCCCAAATATATACGTTTTACCTTGAATTTCTCCAAGGGCTTTAAATTCTCTCAGAGCTGCTAAAGAGACTGCAATTGAGACAACAAGTTAGTTTATTGGGCAGCAGCAGCTCAATACTATTGATTTGCACCCACCAGCCAGTAGAATACCAATGACATGAAACATTGCAGCTAAAAAGGAACATGTTACGCCCTTCAGCTTTGCAGATCTTTCTTGCCAAGACAGTGCTTCTTCTGAATCTGTCCACCTGCTTGTCAGCTCTATAATGAAGGAAGTGGGATGCCGAGGCTCAGAGTGAGGAAGCAGACATGATGGACATAAATAGTCAAATGGAACGGGTTGTACTGGATCAGACAAGGCCTATTCAGAAGCCCTTGAAGGAGATTTTATTGGAATTGGATTAGATTGAACCCACAGAGGACACTTACAAAAATAGACTTTGTTTAAGTCGATATCCCCACAGGGTCCCTTTGAGAAATAGCAACTTCTCCAAAAGGTTGATACAGTTTGAATTCTCAAATGTTGCCCTCCATGAAGTGTTCTGAATAAAAATCAGTTAACTGAGTCACAGTTAAATCAAGCAGGCACAGTCAATACCTGGTCGTTGTTTAATACCAGGATGCTTAACTGCCTCATTTTGTTCAGACAATGATTTTCAGCTTGAGAAATGTTGTTCACCAAGCTGTAAATCAAAGCGAAACCCTGGACCACTGCTCTGCATGAACTTCAGAAGAGAAGCCAATCTGGAAAATTAGTGTAATTATGAAGGTAGACTCCTTTAAAGGGAAGCAGTAATTGGCTGTATGTGTGCTATTGTTGCAGAAAGCCACATGTTAATTCCTGGTTTCAAAACAAATTTAAAAAAGGGTATTTTGTATGTTGCTTCTTTAACGGCTGACCAGCTGCTGCTGATAGTGCCCAAGACCAGGCTCAAAACCCGAGGTCACCGAGCCTTCGCAGCAGCTGGCCCCAGGCTCTGGAACACTCTGCCCCTCCATGTGAGGTCGGCCAGATCCTAGGGGTTTTTAAATCTACACTAAATACTAACTTCTTCTCTCTGGCCTTCTAGTCAGAGCGGAGTACGACTCATAACATTTCCATGTGTTTGATTTTTACATTTGCTGTTGTAATTTATTGTCTTCTGTTTGTTATTGTAGTAAAGTGTTTTTATTACATGTACAGCACTTTGGTTCGACCAACAATGGTTTTTAAATGTGCTATATAAATAAAACATGATTTAATTTGATTTAACCTATTAAGCCCAATAGCCCCCGCCGGCGGGGCCAAAACGGCAAACACATCTTACCTTCGCTGTTTTCTGATCAAAAGTTGTGTTCAATGGCATTAAAGGTGGGGTAGGTGAGTTTCAGAAACCGGCTCGAGTGCACTAAAATTTGAAAGTACACAGCCGAAAAGAATCCGCCCCTTCCTTCAGACTTCCTTACAGAGCACCTCCTCCAACACACATGAACGCGCACATGACGTCAGCAGACTGGTGGAAAGTGGCCGCCTGTTGCTGGCGAGTCATTGAAGTACTGCTGCAATGCTCGCCCAATGACGGCACGCCCAATGAGGGCACGAGATACATTTGTGCGTGCACGAGATGGAAGGCTGACAGACAGGGCGGCCCGGCTAAACTGATTGGTTGTACTTTTTACAGTATTACGGTTTCTACAGATGATTTTTTGTCAAAGCACTTCAGATATTCATTGCTATCGGGATGTTAAGAGCATTCCATGGAATATAACAAAAAGTGTATCTCGAGCCGGTTTCTCAAATGTACCTACCCCACCTTTAAGACATAGGTGTAGACACAATGTTGAGAAAGTTCCATGCAAAGAGTTCATGTCTGCCTTAAGGTCTCTTCAAATACTCGACCTTGCAATTTCACACAAAAAGCAAATATCATGTGGCTCACAGAAAAAATTGTCATCATAAATGACAACTTTGGTTCAGAATAAATCACCTTTAAGCTATAAATGCCATTGCAGCAAAGTTCAATAAAGCTATAGCAGACTTCGGAGGCTTTTCTCCCTTCAAAACGTGCCTCTCTGGGTTTGAACATGACGCTTATTTTCTGCACAGAACTTCAAACCGTTTATGGTTTCTTGCCATCACACGCTGCCCTCTCTTCTTTTTTCTTCTTTCTGGCTTGGATGATCCAAGGCCCGGAGTAGGAAAACTAACTAGAGGGGGGGAAAATACTCTTTGCATTTAAATGGCACATTAACAGAGAGCAGTTTCTCTCGATCGCATGACTTATGTGAATTTTGAAACATTGGAGAGTCTGTTGTTGCGGAGGTACAGTCCGTCTCTATACTGCTGAAGGAACTGTTAATAAATACTATGTACAAGGTTTAGAGTTTCCTTTAGTAAAACAAAGAGATTATCATATGGGAGACCACAATCTCTGCTTTGCTGATGACTCCCAAAACGACATATACAACCTTGTTGGAAAACGGTTGCAGGGTTTTATAGTTAAAGCTGTGAATTAAAGCAAAAGTACGTGTTGAATTTAGGAAAATATAATCGTTTTGGATAACTAAGTACATTTCTTAGGTAACTTGGGAAACATATAAATACATAACATATTAAGTGAACTGACGTTCGGAAGCTTAAAAAGCCGATCTTGACTTCTGGTTTTTCATTGGACACAACCAACGGTATTCCGGTAAAGTTTATGTATCTTTTACCAATTCATAAACACTAAATATATCCCAATATGTACTTTGTCACTCGCTACACTACACCTATTGTCCATCTTCTGTTATCATCATACCATGTCATAATCACTTTGGCCACTAGAGGTCGTCGCATAAGAATAAGCATACATATTAGTCATAATAAACTTCTTGCATACACATCCTTTAAGGTCTTGAGGTATTTTTCTTACCATAGCACAGATCATAAATAGTTAATTATGACTTTTGCTATTGATTGGTTTTGTGTTTTAAAACTAACACAAAAGAGACAGCGACTGTTGTTTGATTTTGAATAGATTTCTTCCTCCTTTACTCAGGAGTCATTACGAATCACTGCTGCTTGAAAAGGCACGTCAATGGGATGAAAACTTCAAAGAAGGATATGATAAAGTAGACTAGTAGAAGTGGGATTTGCCATTCTTTGGTGTTACAGACAGCTCCAAAATGGATGTTTTCTTAAAAGTCGCTGACTACTTCGTAAAGCACCAGGAATCTGGATCATATTTCTTGTTGAGACGCTTCTCTCTGCAGTCTTTTCTGTGAGGTTCTAAATTCACTTTCTTTTATCAGACTCAGGGGAAGTTAAGAGGACATACAACATGTTTGTGTATCTTGGGAGAGACTAAAGCCACTAAATACCACAAGCAGATGGACCGGAGAATTGAAAACAGGATGAAACAATGTACTGAACAAGCAAACGGGGATGTGTTGTGAGGAGGTTCAGGTGAGATATGCTGATAATTCAGAATCGTCCATGTTGAACTTATACTTGGCTTTCACCTTCTTATCTCCATGGTAAATGATAAAGACCAAGCGGTATCATTTCCATTTTCTGTAGAAGAACAGTGTAAATATCGAGGCCATCAGTACGCTGGACCCTCAACGCCTCACATTGTGTGCATCGACTGTCATGGCACGTTTTCATCCTCGTGAATAAAACCGCACGAGTAAGATGCTTTAGAAATGATGTTGACAGCACATGTTGATTGCCTCATGATGCAGATAGATAGATATACGATTAGGCAGGCTCCCGCTGATTCTCCATTGTCCGTGGAGAACTGCGGCTGACCACTATAATCAGAGGATTCAATAGGCAAGATTTTCAATGGCTCATGTCATAATACTACTACCCTCTTGAAATAAATTAGAATGTGTGCAGAGAAAGTTTGAATTTCTGGGCTTTGAGTGGTCTTTTTTTTATACTAGTCACCGTTTTCCGTCCCATTCTCATGAGTGAGATATCTCTGAAATGCTTCGAGGGACTAAAACTTGGACTGAAGGATGGTCTTATTGGGTTTTGGTGTTGAAATGTCACAGTGACCTCAGAAAACCAGTGTTTGGCCGTAATTCAAGAACTTGTCTGATCATTTCTGACCATTTTACACAAGTATCTCATATCATAGCTGATAAAGTGATGACATTTTGGACATAAATGGATGTATACTGCAACTTGACTTGTTGGTGTAGCCATATAAGCCTGTAGCACACATTTTGGATCCTTTGGTGTACTACCTTTTTCAAAATATATGCACCTAGTGGGTCTTCAATGATTTTCAGCCGAATAACTGACAATAAAAGAGAAATTAGGCATTGAACTTGTACCACATTTAAATTGAGATATAGGATATTAAAGGTGGGGTAGGTAAGTTTGAGAAACCGGCTTGAGATCGCTAGAATTTGAAAATACACAACCGGAGAAAATCTGCCACTTCCTTACAGAGCCCCTCCTCCAACACACACGAACGCGCACATGACCAATGAGGGCACGAGATAAGTTTGTGCCCCGATGGAAGGCTGACAGGCAGGTAGGCCATCCAATCCGATTGGTTATACTTTTTACAGTATTACGGCTTCTACAGATGACATTTTTTTATGGATTTTTTGTCAAAGCACTTCAGATATTCATTGCTATCGGGATGTTAAGAGCATTCGATGGAATATAACAAAAAGTGTATCTCGAGCCGGTTTCTGAAACTTACCTACCCCACCTTTAAGTAGGGAGGCTTGAATTTATAAACATACAAACATAAACGACACTCAATGATATGAGATTGACAGAAACATATATTTACACATCATGTTTAATATAACAAATACACAGTGAATCTTAAAGCTTAATGTATTAGCTCATTATTTGCTTATATGTTGGATTCATAACACTGTGTTCTATTTTTTCAGACATATTTCAATTATTGCAGAACAAAAAGCATTAACTTAGCAGCAAACTTTAATTTGGTGGGCCTCTAAGAGTATAACTCTGAGGAGCCCTGTTGTTGTTTTGAAACCAGAACAGATGCACACTTTAAAGGGTTTGACAACCTCTCACTTCATGCTTTTTTAATACACCACCATGTCGTGTTAAATCATAGGCATGGGTTGGCATTTTTTAAATTAAGGTGTCCATTTTGTTGTCACATCTGCGGGGGATCATACTGTCTCAGCAGCAGGTATGACAATAATGTGTCCGTCCCTCTATAATTAACACAACTTTAATGACGGGCCTGTAAATAGAGGACGTGTGGAGCTGGTCACGTCAATGGTTTGAGAGGGAGCTGTATTTTTTCTTAGTGACAAGATTCAGTCCATTGGCAGCTCTCACCGACCCCACTCACGCCTTTTTGATGGACTCTGGTATCATGTTGACACTTTTAATTGGTGTTCATTGAAGCATGGGTATAGAGGTTTTCAGAAAGGAAGTCAAAGAAGGAAAGTTGTTGTGCAGGATATTGCTAAATAGGGTCTTGTTTGTTTCACCACATTTAGCACTATCACAACACACAATGAGAATGACTTTACTCCTAGTCACTATAGATTGAGGTAATACAACACATATAATAGGATTTTATATAACGTTTTATAGATTTCTTTGTCATTTTTGCTGGATTAGTAAGTAAGCGTTTTTCACCGATATAGTCACAAAGTGCTTGACGAAGCATTAAAAGTAAAACATCATATGAATAAAGACGTGCTAAAAACACAATACATTGTTAAAAACACATTAAACAATAAAAACACAATGAAAACATACAGTACGGCCTATTACAGAAATGTTTGCATCTTAACCCCTTGACATATGAACAAACACGTTTAAATACATTTCAAAAATGTCATATCAAAACATATTTAAATGTTATTACATCTATATTGAGTGTATAATGCAAATTGACCATGATCAATTAATATTAGAGGAACAAACCCCCAAAAAGGCTGTAGTTATCGAGATACCCTTACCCGAGGTAGAGCAAAGCACAACCATGTTTTTTCATTACTTTAATACGTCTAGTTTATGAAACGGACGGTTTTATACAAATATTTGTCTGCAAAATCTTTTTTTTTGGTTAATGTTTTGGAACTTTCCCATAATCGAAAATAGTGAGAATGTAGGCTCCTCTGAAGGTATTGATATAATCTTTGCTTTATTGTATGCCTTGCCTCTCTGTGAACATCTAGGCCAAATTTGGTGACATCCTGATCATTATCTCCAGAGATAAGGCCAACACGGCCCCCTTCAGAGGAGCCTACATTTTCACTATTTTCGGTTATGGGAAAGTTCCAAACCAAAAAAGATAATTTTGCAGTCAAATATTTGTATACAACCATCCGTTTAATAAACTAGACATATTAAAGTAATGAAAACACATGGCTGTGCTTTGTTCTACCTCGGGTAGGGGTACTTCAACTTTTAGGGGCGTTAGTTCCTCTACTATAAGTTAGCTTTAGCGAGCTTGCTAAGTAGCCTGCTGGCAAAATTGATATTTGGTGAAATATTTCAATGTGTTAGCATTTAAAATAAACTATTATAGGCATCCAAAACACATCACATTATCTACTGTAGTTCCTTCGCTTAAATTATACATTTCTTTAGCCTGCGCTTTTAAATAACATTACAGATAAACGTAAGTGCATGGTAATCATCTAACATGTGGTTAGCTAGCTACAGTACGCTACATTAGCGGGAAAACATGCACTCTTTTCTAGGTGTATCATCGACATTATGTTCGTTTGCCATCAACAATCTCAATTCTCTCGAACTAGTCAATCATGCTGAGCCTACATTCATAACCAGCAGTTAACAAACACTTTAACATCCATATTTGGACCCAGCATGTATGCTAATGATGGCTAAATCCCACTTCTTGTGTCCTAAAAAAACAAATGTTCCATTCACTTTTTGTCTCTTCGGTCCTCTGTTAACAAGCGGGTCAATCGCAGCGCCCTCTCTAAGCTCTCTCCACTTTATGAAGCGCATTTAGAGTGGATTTGCATTATTTATTAGCTTTGCCCATGCCCTTCTGTGTTTGCTTGAGCTTTTAATACCTGGTATTAACAGCACGTTGCACTGCCGGTGACTCTCCCTACAAAACAGGTCCCACTGCTTCGAAAGCGGCCTCTCGGTGCTACTACCACTGATTATTATAAAGCTGTTTACTTCGTTCTCTCACTGCTTTATCTCTGTCCTCGCACATCAGAAAAACACGCTGTGAATACACCCACAGAAACACACGTAACACTTCCACCGCTGAGTATGTGGTGTTCCTGTCACTAGTTTAACAGCTAAGGAAGCCACACATGAAAGACCTTTAAAACAGTAGTACAGGCTTTTAAAATAGATGTGGACGTACAAAGTAAATACCAGATTTTTTGTCACCTGTGAATGCAGAAGGAATTTGAACTCCATAGACTATTTTTGCATCACTATCGTTGTATGAATGGCGAAAAGTACACCATATAAGCAGTGAGGAAATGTAATGAAGTACTGTACACCGAAGTACACATTTGACTTGCGTATTTTCTTGCACAAAATGTATTTAACAACATGGTTTCTTTACAAGTTAAGATTTGTACTCACAAAACGTAAAACCAATGTGTAAAATATGATGTTTAGATGTGATGTCCGGTGCCTTGCTCAAGGGCACCACGGCAGGGCAGGAGGTGAACTGGGACCTCTCCAAGTAGAAGTCCACACTCCATATTTAGGTCTGGTCGGAGACTTGAACCGGCGACCCTACGGCTCCCAGTCCAAGCCCCCACTGACTGAGCCACTGCCGGACATGAAATAAAGTTACTTTATGAATATCATGGTTTCAGCCTCTCAATGTTTCTTTATTTGCTGCCTTCCCTTTTTAATTATTAATTTCTTTAAATGTTTACGTTTTTGCAAGGAGTACTTTTACATTTAATTAGATACATTTCCTTGAATATTTGTACCTACAGTAAAGAGGCCCTATTATGTTTTTGGGATCCATCCTGTGCGACATGAACTTTTTTTCACACACTAACTTTATTTTTCCACCCACCTTCAGCCGAGGGATTGACAACACTTTAATACAAAAGCCCCAATTTGCTTTTTGGGGTTTTCCCTTTCCTGAAGTGTGTCTTATTGCTTTTTGGTGCATGTTAAATGGTCTGCAAAGGCTACACTCCACCTTGAAATACTATTCTGAAAGCAGGACTTTAACCTATAATGGATAATTCTTACAGTGTATTATGTGTACTCTACTTCTGGTTTCAAATGTATTCTCCATCACTGAGTTTAAGTGCAAATGGATCTCTCAGCAGCACAAGGAAATGTGTACGAGTGGCTTCCTCCACTTATGTTAAGTTTACTCCACGCTAATAGCTTGTATTCTGATTAAGGTCTTACTCAGGTTAAGCTGCCTAGTCGCATGTATTTATATTTATAACCTGACTACAAATACCCCTTGAATATACTGCAATATACCTCCAAAATATATGAGATATGCTACTTAGAAAGGCAGTGCAAACATGATAAGGTTTCTCATTATCTGAGCTCTTATATTTGGGTTTGTAATACGTGGGATTAGGGCGACACTGAGAGTACGAGTTTGCATATTTTGAGCTTTCTTTATTTGACTTTCTGGTATTAACTGTTGCCAAACTCACTATCTTTTTCCTCCCAATTACAGACGATGAATTGAAAACACTTTGATACGAAAGCCCTATCAAGCGTCTTAGGGTTCCCCTCTCCTGAAGTGTGTTGTATAGGTTGTTTGTGCATGTGAATGTTCTGCGAAGGCTAAAATCCCAAAGTTTCATAAAGAGGGAATTAAGAAATTGGGGAAATTCTTGTTCTATTCTCTTCTTTTGCTTCAGAGCTCTGCAGCTTTTGCTGGCTGCAGAATATCACTTATTGTGCATTATTTAAATGGTCATTAGTCTCACAAGCCTCCTCCTTTCTGGGCACGGCTTTAGGCTTTCATTATGACATCAGTTATCTGCTAATGACTCACCCCAACCCTGTTATATATAATGTATCTACTACACAGGCCGAGATAGAGAGGCAGCCGGGGGAATGGAAACATTTCCTAAAGATAGTCTGTGGGCACCTGAGGGAAAGAAGGGGGAAAACGGAGGTAAAATGAAAGAGATATTTAAAAAGGTGGACAAAAAGCATTTGAATAAAATGGAGGAACTGGGGCTTTTGGCACGTGAATGTAATTGTAAGTGTTCACACAGTACATACATATATGTTCTGAATGGATAGAGTCTATCATGGAATTTATTGGCAGCAAAGCAACGTCTTTTTTTCTGTGGTTTCACACTGCAAACAAAGAAAATGACCAAACCCTTTGGAGCAGAGGTCTCCAACACGTCGATCGCTCGCAAGCCCTCAATAAGTAGCTCGCCAAGCAAATCCAAAATGTAATAAATACACCGTGTGAAGGACCAGGGTACAGAAGAAGAGTGCAGGTTGAGGTGCAAAAATACACATTTTATTGACCCAATATATGTACAGTTTTAAGATGGGTAATATACTCAATTAGGTTTAAACAAAAAGGTGTAGATATCAACAGACACAATCTAGTAGTGATGTTACGTATTGGGCCGAGGCTTTGGAGCGTGTGTCGAGTAATCCCCGAAGCTTTTTGTGAAGCTTGTATCGAGGCTTGTATCGTTTTGGGCCAGTGACGTCATCGATGACAAACGAAGCCTCGCTGCCTGTCGACACCACGTGACTGCTTCAGGAAGCGTTTCAGATCGGTTGAACCGTTGAACCACAACGCTCATACCCATGGATGTATAACAAGAACCATATTACCCCTCCTGTACCCGCGGGCCTGGGGACACGATGGAATCAAGAGAGCTCAGACCCTCACTCATATAGAGGTCGGAACATGTCATAATAAATAGATACAAGCATAAATAAATGTAGGAATAAAAACATCAATAAATACAGGAATACATGTTGCAGTGTTTTCAGGGAGCTTTAGTGTGTGGGCTGCGGCTCAGCTGGAAAGCAGTTGACTCACGACCGCGGGGTCCCTGGTTCAACGACTGAACAATACGTATTTGTTGTTGTTTATAAAAGCTACAGCTAAATGAGATAATGTAGTTAATGTATTCTTTGATATGGTTTAGCCTTTCTCCGGCTACAACATGGTTAAGTTTACGAATATTATTAAGGAATACAAATCCCTCTTTGCAATGTTTACCAGCCTCCTTAGGCTTTTCAATCACAATCATTAAACTGGAATAAATACAATATTGTTAACATGAAAATATGATTTAATGTTCGTTGTTTAGAGTTATTCTAAGGCTTTACTCAATGGGAACTCGGTATGAGAGAGAGCACACTGTTGAGATGTCCAATCTGCCTGTTTTACACACTTTGACCAACAGGGGGGGGTTTGTGTTCAAATGAAGCCCATGATGAAGCCTCATGAGATGAACCCTTTTGCGAACCAATGGGCTGGAAAGCTTCAAAGCTTCATAAGGCTTCATCTCGCCATCACTACAATCTAGCATGTAAACGCATAAGCAGAACGTCACAAAAATGGGTGACATCCTGTGTGCTCTTCTGTCCATGAGCAACTCACATACCCCCCCTCATCTTCACACTGCAGGAATGTATAGCCCTACTGGTCAGTCCATTATTGCATGCAGGGGAAAGAGGCTCTAAAAAGGGGTGGCTTAAATGGAGTGGCCTCTTCAAACACCCCTCAGGGTTTGAGAGGAATGTTGTCGTCCAATTAGCTGACACGTCTATAAAGGCAGGTGGTTTCCATCAGCTCAGCCTTTTGCCAGCAGCAAGGTGAGCTGTAAGACACTGGCAATAGGATTACACACAACTCAAATCACAATAGATATTTTAATCAATGTGTCTGTAAACAAAATCATAACCTTTACGATGTGTGTTCGTGTGTGAGGCTCGTAGCCCTCACACACCGAACAGAAGGAAATGTAATTAAAATAATCTACCCTATGCATAAACGAAACCTCAAACATAGGAAACTCTATCGACTTACAACAACTCTATATCTATCTAGCACCCCTCCTCCCCCGACCCCCACAAGGAATATCGACCATTCACGTTCTTGCTTGATTTGCGGGACCAGCGTTGCAGTCTGGAAGAAAAGCAATGTGGAGCGTCACCTCACCACTTCATACGGAGTCTGACCTTTCCTTCTGGCAGCATCTACACAACACATCAGCCCCATTGCACACAGCCTGGTCGTGCCAGCCTATACGGCACATGAGGGGCAGAGTTTTACTGTGTGTGTGTTGCAACTTGCATATGTATTGCACTTGACGCACACACACGCATGGCGTAATTTCGAAATCCCGTTTGTGTCCCCCCACTTTAAAAATATGTTTATTATTATTATTATTTTTTTACGCAAGCCGTCATCGCCACGGAGGAGCACACAGCCTCCGTGAGCGAGAGAGAGAGATATTTAATATAGTTGTAATGATGGCATGATGGGTGCACGTTAAGGGCACAGTCACCTCTTAACCACTTGATTCTTGATTATTTGGATTTTGGGGGAAACTTGAAGGAATTTGCTGGACTCGACAAGGCCTTCACAAGAAAGGAACATACATCGATTGAATCATAAATATAAATAAATATATATAAAATAATAGCGTCTACAGCATGAGATAAACGTTTCCAGACCTTGGCGGTTGGTTGAGGCTTTGAGGGGCTTCGCAGCTTTTTGAATTATTCAGCAGCAGAGCTTTTGCCAGTGTGAACAAAGGCTGATGTTTCCTCTGTCTGAAAGCCACTGGGGGCCCAACACCAGAAGGAGTTGAGAAACAAGGCAAAACAAAAGGTGAGCGGACAGCTGAGCCTCCATGGAGACGGGGTAAATGGAGGAGGGATATCAAGTGTTTGAGGAGACTCTCACTCAGCAGGGGGGGAAAACCCCTCCCGCAGTCTCTCAGGGACTCACTCAGATATTGGAGAATATGTGATGTAACACACAACATGGACTTCACCACACACTCACACCTGCTTGATATGACATTGAAAAAGTTACATTAAATAAAAATAAATTACAATAAAATGACTGTTGTTTAATCTTCACATCTTGTAATTGAGAAGTATCGATAAGAGTATTGAAAAATACCGGCATCGATAAGCGTTATCGGTATCGATAAAATCCTAACGACACCCATCCCTAATTATAGCAGATAACCGAACCAATATCTGGATCTAGCTCTTCTCTCTATCGCTGCATGCATATTCCTCCTGATGAGTCCCTCCCTCTGTGTTAGTATGTCCTCTTCTTTCTCCTCTCATGTTGTACCTCTCGTTGACCCCGACTTCCCATCATTCTCGTCTCTTTCTGTTGCTCACGGCTCTCTGGCTGCAGTTTGTTGTTGCAGTGGCTGCATTTCCCTTCAAGTTGCAGATAAAACTCTGGTGGACTCAGAGGAACGACTCAGGAGGTTATCGGACTCAGAGCAGACTTCTTCTTCGTGGTCTTCTTCTCGCCTGCTGCCCACTGATGAGTGCTATTTGGTGCTATCCCTTTCATTCCCACCACCTCTTTTCTTGCTCTCTTCAAATGTGCTGAAATTGAAAGTTTGTGGGATTACTCAAATGTGAAACGCTGCACCTAAATATCCCCGACACCGTGCTCTCTGCGTTTGAAAAGATGAGGCGACGTGGGAAATGAAGCTGGCTGGGAAGATGATGATGTCGAAGGTAATATTTTTCCGTGTCAGCCGCTCGCATTGAAATGTGAAATCTGTGTCTGGGGATGCAAAGAAATCATTTTCTTTTATAACTTGTTGAAGTGTTGCTTGAGTGTTTGCTTCACCCGACACGTGACCTTTTACTGTATTCAGTTAACTGCTTTGCTATTTTCTTATCCGTTTCCAATTTATTTTACTATATTATATTGTAAGCTGAACATTCAATACTTCCTTAGCTCTGTTTCAAACCTTAAAAAGCACTCTTAAGAAATATCTCACTGAAAACCATCTTTTTTAATGTTTTTATTTTATTTAGGAGTACAGTAGTAAGCAGAGAAATGGATAGTTTTTTTAAACAACTATTGTAATACTAACGTCACGAAATAATAATATATATATAAATATATCCGGCCACTTCCATTTTGTTGTTTTGGGATTGCCATTAAAGGTGGGGTTGGTAATTTTGGAGAAACCGGCTCGAGTGCGCTAGAATTTGAAAATACACAACCGGAAAGAAATCTGCCACTTCCTCTCAGAGCCCCTCCTCCAACACACACGAACGCGCACATGACCAATGAGGGCACGAGATAAGTTTGTGCCCAGATGGAAGGCTGACAGGCAGGTAGGCCATCCAATTACTTTAGCCGGGCCGGCTCAGATGATTGGTCGTGCTTTTTACAGCGCCACGGCTTCCACAGATGATATTTTTCATGGATTTGTTGTCAAAGCACTTCAGATATTCATTGCTATCGGGATGTTAAGAGCATTCCATGGAATATAACAAACAAGTGTATCTCGAGCCGGTTTCTGAAACTTACCTACCCCACCTTTAAGCTACCATTAGTAAAACTGAAGGCACAGATGTTCCGCATAAAAGGCCTTAAAGAAGAAATCTCTGCAGGAAAAAGCGAGTTTAATTGCAATAGAATGAATGAACAATCTTTGGCTAACGACAGGAAGTAATTCGTGAAACTGTCATCCAGCGTATTGATGTCGACAGGTGTCATAAAGCCACTGCCTATATTTGAATATAAACCTGTTTTTTCGACTTATTATTTGTTTTTGTTTTTATTGTACGAATCTCAACATGGCAGAAACTTGCTTGTGACAACTTCTCCTGCTTTCTATCTTTGCACTTGTTTGCCTGCTTGTCTCTGAATTACCGCCACAGTGCCTGAGTCGAGCATCCGAGAAGGGAGAAATGCTGGGGGGTGCACCCATGGGCTCATCACGGTTCTTATGCTGCGCCTCAACGCCGGGTGCCGGGGGGGGGGATCGTTGTCTCGGCTTTTCCCCGGGCGCATCTTTGTGCTGAGAGGAACTGACATGCACTCCTGGAGCCAAGGAGAGAGGAGGAGAGGGGAGAGAGAGGGAGGAAGACAAAGTGGAGGAAGGAGGGAGGGAGGACGGCGATGTGCACTTGGCAGAGCGAATCCAGACTTCAGGTTGTTCCCAGCTTCTATCTTTAACCGGGGGCTGCACCTCCCACCGAGGAGAAGGCCTGACTTTGATTGGCCCGCCCACACTGCAGGCTTACAGTACCTCAGTTGTTACTCTGCACTTTTTTCTTTTACTGGAAGCTGCAGTGAAAACAACGAAGGAAAGGTGTTGACCTTGAGTGTCGAAAAAGTTCAATACTTTTGTTTTTTTCCTGCAGTCTCCGTGCGAGGAGAATACAGACCTCAAAGACGTGTTGCCTCACGAGAATTGATATATGTTATATACAAGAGCAGCGCCACACTAATACTTCAAGTTGAATCCATACGCCTACTGTCTAATACTATGTCTTGGCTTCTTCTCTTCTAAGGTCACGTTCTTCTGTTGTCTTACATAACGCACTCGTGTAAAAAACATCTTACTGATATTTATCTTCTCTTTTATTCATTTGCATTTGATACTGAGATAAGCCAAAAGTAAACATTACGTAACTAATCATTTTTAAAGTATCCAAACCCTGACTATATTCTAGATTTAGTCGAGTCTTTAAAACTCCACACGAGAGCAATGAAGTGTTTTCACTCCTTAACAATGGTTGAGATGAATCTGAGTGGCTGTACAGCTTTAATTGGATGTGGAACAATCCCTCCTGATTACTTGGAGTGAGAGTCGGTGGATGGGTTTTCACTTTTCTCCAGTCCGATTTAAAACTCCCCGACCATCAGCCAGCGAAAGTCTTCCAAAGCGATGACACGAGGAGATAAAGAGAGTTTATTTCGGATAATTAATTGGACAAGAGAGGATAGTTTAATCCTGTTTTCCACGGGCCGTAACCACCCTCGTCCTGGGACCGCGGACCGATGAACTTCAAAGCCCGGTCGAAAAAAGACCTGACAGAAAGTGAACAAAAATACCTCGATAATACATCGCCTGGTGTCTCCCAATCTCCCTCCATTTTCTCTGGTTCACACTTAAATGCTGTAAAGATAGAGAAATGAGAGCGATAAAGTAATTAAAAGTCAGGGAAGTTTCTCCCACATTGAATTCGTTTTTTGTGCCTTCAAACGGTCTTTGAATGCAGCATTATCTCGAAAGCAGCCGTAATGAACAAAAAAGTGTGCAGGTCCTCATTTTCTTTTGTGTTCCCTTTCTTCCCTTATGAGATCAGAAAACTACGCAGGCTTAAGTGAAAAAGTTCCAGCTGAGCGGGGGACCGTGCACGATTGTCACAAAGTATTTTTTTCTGGGGGACTAACTCTCATCTTAAAGCAAAATGCCCGCCGGTGCGTCTCCACCGCTGTGATAAAGGAGCTTTCGTTTCTCCCACCTGTCAGCTAACACACAGATGAGCGGGGGGGTATCGTGCCTCCAGCGAAAAACACAACAAATGAAAAACTTTTTAGAGTTAGTCATCATCAGATTCATATCATCGTCCTCCTCTTGTGTCAAAGATTTGAAGTGTTCTTTTGTCTTTGCAAGGACACGTTGAAGCTCGTGAGGTGAACAGTAAAAGATCCAATCACATTACTCACAATAACGATCGGTGATTCATCCTGATTATTCACAGGTTTCGCACACCGGTATTTTTGTATTTAGGGAGATAAAACAAATGAGGTGTTGTAAAAAAATATCCATAATGATGTGGTGAGAGAAATCAGAGCGTTCTTAACTTCAGTTTGACATGATTTCTGACTTATTGGCAACAAAACGGACACATTTTGGACACTTAGCTGAATAATTGACAAAGACGATATCACGTAGCGCCGCTGTGAAACCCTCGACAATATCATTTGTGCTACACAGGACGTATTCTCACATATTTCGTCTGACAGCCCGATTTGAATCTGGAATAAGAAATTGTCAACGTATTTAGAAGCACTCTGACATTACGGCTGCTTCTGACTTCAGTGAAAGATTGTTCGTGTTTCTCCTCGGAAGTTTATATTGTGCTTGGAGAGAAGATATTTGTTCAAGCTGTCGACAAAGTGCCTTATGGCCACCCGTTTGGCCCCACCTTCCATGTCCCCCGTTGCATCACAATGTTTCTCTGAACTCCCTCCAAGCATGTGGTATTTTCCGCACGTCTTTGTCATCTTGAGACAATGATTCGTACAAGAATTAAGAAGCTCATGGCACCGTTTGAAGGAGATGAAGTGTGCTCGCTCACAGAAGGCATGATTATTAGTTTGGTGAAGCAGCTCCTGGTTTGAGGCTGAATGCTTTTCCAATAGTACCAAAAGGTAGCATTAGAGGTCGAGGGGGTTTCTGATATAATAAAGCACATGTTATGAGTTCTTGTTTGGAATACAAGCTGTTTTGACAAACCTTAACATTTAAACATGTACGCTTATTTAAAACGTTGGTGAACATTTCTCAGAGTAAGATATCAAAGTGTGACTCAACTCATGAGAAACCCAGCCCTTGTGTGTGTGTGTGTGTGTGTGTGTGTGTGTGGCCTAGCATTACTATACTTGTGGGGACCTACATCTGTTTACACAGTCACGTGTGGGGACTCACCTCCCTTATGGGGACAACATGGAGGACCCCATGAGGGGAATCATTCATTTTAGGACTTTGGGTAAGGGTAAGGTTAACGGTTAGGGTTAGGGTAAGGGTAAAGTTAAGGGTAAGGGTACAGTTAAGGTTAAGGGTTATGGTTAGGCATGTGTTGGTTATGGTTAGGATAAGTCTCCAGGAAATGCATGTAAGTTAATGTAATGTCCCCTGAAGTGATGTGTGTGTGTGTGTGTGTGTGTGTGTGTTAGGTATTATGAAGCATTAGCATCATTCAAGGGTTAAGGGTTAAGGTAAGGGTAAGGTTAAGGGTAAGGTTAAGGGTTAGGGTTAGGCATGTGTTGGTTATGGTTAGGATAAGTCTCCAGGAAATGCATGTAAGTCAATGGAATGTCCCCTGAAGTGTGTGTGTGTGTGTGTGTGTGTGTGTGTGTTAGGTATTATGAAGCATTAGCATCATTCATATACAGGAACCGTGGACTATAACTGAGCCCTTTTAAAGCCCTTTTTGTTGTTGTTTTAATCTTATAACTCCTGTGATGTTATTGAAAACCATCTAGCTGTGTTCATGCTCTGTATTTATTTCAAGAACGAGGTAGGAGTTGTAAATGAAACATAAAACAAAGCAGTCCTCCAAATCTTAAATTGATCCACCCTGCTTTGAAAAGTCTTCAGTCTCCGGTAGATTGAAATCAGTCGGCTTTTGATTTCCAGCTCGGCTGTGGCAGCAGTTTCTCATCCGTGCAGCTGCAGCTTTGTCATTGTTCAGAGCGCAGAACATGCCGGTGATTAATAGAGTCTGAAATGCACCAGGCGCATATATCCCAACCTGCTCCAGCACACACCGTCAGATAAACACACGGGGAAAGAGAACACATAATACATGTAAGCAGCAAGTGGATGGAAACGCTTTGTTGTTAGGAGAAATAAACAAGATGCCGCTTCATTGGATGAAATGAAGCGGCATCTTAAATACACATAAATAAATCAGTCTATGAGGTAAATCTACAGCAGGCTTCTCAGTGCAAGAAACGCAGTTTTTCTTGAGCACATAATATAATTATCAACCAGGAAGTACTGCTTGGAAATGTAAATCAATGAAGTCATGGAAAATAAAAGTGGCACATAAATCCAGTTAGTCCATAGTCAACAAACAGAGTATCCTAGGGCAACACATTGACTAACATCGCTTTTTAGCTTCAACCACACCGACTACCCTGACCTGATCACCAACGCTCAATCCCCTGCACCGCACGCCTCCCTGCTCTGCCTTCATGAATATCGGTACTGAATGTTTTATGAAAATCAAAGTAATAAACCAAAATGATCGACCTCATTGTTGCACTCAAGGATACATCTTTGCAATACATCCAATAGCTTTTGATGTATTTGAGTCTGGACTGTGAAGGCATCGCTCTTTATGCCCACCCCTTCTCCGAGCGAGGCACTCTTGAAGTAACAGGTTATGCAACAGATTTTAGACTCAAAAGCTGCCGAGCATTTGTCTCACTGTTGCGGTGTTATGTGTTAAATCCATTCTCCCTCCCACTCCTTCAGCTTTTGAGGAGTTGTGCTTGTTTTTAGACCTTTTCGGGTGTCAACACAACTCGAGTGGGATGCTATGAGAGAGTGTCTTCTCTCCAACAGTATCTCATTATTCTCAAGGTGCCCCGGTTCCACAGCAACTTTTGTAAAGCTTTGCAGAGGACAAAGGGAGGTACCGTCGCAAGAGTATTCCTGGATTCCTCCGAAGGCGCATCCGAGTTGTTCTCATGTGCGATCGGGATTGCTTTTGGGTACAAATACACAACTCTATTTGGACTGCTATTGGTGCTGAATGAGCACATAGTGTCCTGTCACTTCAAATCCAGCTGCTGTCCTAAGGGGGTTTAGTGAGAAAGCTGCAGAAAGGAAATGGACAAATTGAAACCCAAGCTTCTTGTGTTTTCAAAGAGGTAAGGTCGGTCCTCTGGAAACTGATACGACAGAGGTTGATACAGGTCGAAGCAAAAAGAAAACTGAAGTCAAGAGAGGAGAAAAGTGGGGAACAAAGTGAGATGAGACCGTGCGACAGTTTATTTTGCAGATGAGGAAAGTCAGCGACTCCTAAGCTGTCTGAGCGGTTCCTAATTCATCACTGTCGCTTTCAGTGTGTGTGTGTGTGTGTGTGTGTGTGTGTGTGTGTGTGTGTGTGTGTGTGAGCTAGTTATGGTACAGCGGAGCATCTGCATGGCGGCCAGCGGCTCTGATTGATCACCCTCTGCAGAATACAGGAGCTCCTCTCTGGGGCCACGTGCACCCGATTGTTCCTCTGAGCCTTGATTAAGGCAGAGGCGACCCCAGCAGCGAGAGAGGCTTCACCGTCTCACGCGTTGTTCTTTCCTATTCAAGCTTTCTGCCCTGTAAATTCATCTATCCGCCTCCCTCGTTCACCCATATGCTCACTTCTTTCCTTCCCTTCCCCGCCTCTCTTCTCCGGTCTCTTCTGAAACGACTACACTGATCTAACTCTTGTTACCTCATGGATTTCTAAGTCCATCCAAACATGGTCTTTTCTTTTCTTTAGTTCTGTGTGTGTTCGACTCGCCTAAGCTTGAGGTCAATGACTGTCCAACATGTTTAACTATAAACCACAAGGACAGCCTCACGTCGATGCTGGAGGAAAAGACAATTGATCAGCAAAGTCATTCGGATACTTTCTCTTGGTACCATGAATATTGTTCTTTATCTTCTTCTTCTACTCTTCATTTCCAATGCGTTGCCTTGTTCTTCATCCACCCAGTTCCAGTATCTTCCTTCTTCAGTTCTCTATGTGTCTGACTTCCTTCTGTTTGCGGTATTTCATAATAATAATAGCTTTGATTTATATATATAGCGCCTTTCAAGGGACCCAAGGTCGCTTTACAAGTAAGAGGGCAAAAACATAACAAAAGTCAGACAGACAAAACAACAGATCGATGTAAGGGCCGAACGCCTTGGCGAACAGATGGGACTTGAGGGCCCTTTTGAAGGCGTCCAGTGTGGGGATGTTGTGAATCTCCAGGGAGAGCGTTCCAGAGGGTGCGGGCTGCCACACTGAAGGCTCTGAAGGTTCGCAGTTTGGTGCGGGGGTGGTGAGCAGGCCAGAGTCTGAGGACCGCAGGTTCCGGGGTGGGGCATGTGGGTGGAGGATGTCCGATAGGTACTGGGGGGCAAGGGCATGGAGGGACTTGTAGGTCAGGAGGAGGACTTTGTAAGATATGCGGGACTTGACCGGCAGCCAGTGGAGTTGGATGAGAGTGGGAGTGATGTGCTGCCACGGCTTTGTGTGCGTGAGGACCCGAGCAGCACAGTTTTGGACATACTGGAGCCTGTTCGGGGTTTTGTTGGGAACCCCGAACAGGACACCATTGCAGTAGTCCAAGCGGGTGGTGACAAACGCATGCACCAGGGTTTCGGCAACCGACTCCGAGAGTGACGGTCGGAGTCTGCCAATGTTTCCTCAAGTTAGGTCATGACAACATTGTAACGTGTAAACTCACTTGCCTAACATACCTTTCATGGATAGTGAAGAAACGTTTATCGTCACGAACACAGGACTGTCTGCTCGTCTTCTTCAGCTTGAAACCAAAAGTCACGTTGAATTATTTAGCAGTTACTGTACGAACAATTAAACTTGCGTCACACAAAACCACCTTCACAGGAAGTTCTTTGGTCTGTTTGGTGGTTTGTCGGTCAGCAGGATTGCTTGAGGGATGCTGCATCGACATTTGTGAAACTTGGTGGAAGGGTGTGAACATGGGCCAAGAAAGAACGTTAAATATTGTTGAATGTCTAAGTAGAGAAAGGGTGGATGTGTGCATCAGTTTAAAAATAATACATTGCACTCTAAGTGCTTTTCTACGTTACTCTGCTTGGGTTATTGGCACGAACATTCGTTGTAAGTCGGGAAAAAATGGTGGGAAATTTGACATTGTTTGAACTTTCCAAACAATTAACATTAGCATCGGGTACACACAAAAAACAGCAGGTTATTTCACAATTCAGAGCACAGGAAATATTAAGGCTAAGGGCAACAACTGAACAGCAGTCATAACACATATCAAGTTTCTAGTTTAGTAGATAATCAAGCTGCCATCTTTCTTCTACATGTCTGCTTCCTTTAGTTCAAGTCGCCCCAGTTATCGTCTGTTCTGATCCAAGTAAAGTAAAGCATGATGACGAGACCATTTCCCAAACTGTGGTCAGAGTGAATAAGACCTTTTAGTATCATAACAGTCTTAGCCAGACTTGCCAAATCTAAAAAAGTCCCCTCGTTATGAGCCGAACACTTGGTCTTCTTCGTATCGTATTTAACAAGACTGTCAGATAGACTGGGGAGTGACGGGTGACAAGTTTCTTTGTGACAGCTGACAAAATAATACCACCACGGCATCGCTGAAGTCATCATGTTTCAGACCGGACTGGTCGCAGGTTTTAAGAGGACATGCTGAATGGAAAGCTGCAGATATGTTTGACTCTGACAGCTGATGGGCAACGCCTGCCGTGACAACACTGAAATACAGCACGGTTCTAACGTCAGGGGGTTCTCTGTCCTATCGAGGATTCAAACAGGAAACTGTATAAATCCTGGGGTGTTTTCGTAGCTTCCTGTTGTCCCTCCTTTATTTCCATTTCTGCTGGGACTCTGGAAACAGCGGCTGACGGTGTTGGATTTGTCCTCCATTAGGAAAAACATTTCCCAGGAGTGTCACCGCCTCGATTCAAACCGTTGCTATGACACCCTGCAGGCATTACATTATTTATCTCGCCCGCTGACACCCATCACCCGAAGTAACATCCTGTTTTCACCCCTCTGCTGGAGTGCATTCGCCCCACATTCACACCCGGCGGAGCCAAACATGCATTTCCCCACTTTCACTCCGTGGTAATCGCCTCCAAACTTGCTCCCTCCCAAAGGAGGGGGGATTTGTGCAAAGCTGGAAGGATTAGAGAAGATCGTTAGAAAGCATGACTGAGGTAGGAGAAATAATACTCCCCAATTGTTTGATTTGCTCCTCACTCCGTAATCAAAAAGGAGCTGCTTTTATGTACAAGTTGTGAAAGTTGATAATTCTTTCAGGGAACTTCAAAGGGGTGTACAGAAGAAAAACAATTCCAGAAATAAACGAGGTGCAGTGGTAGCAGTTTGAAACACAGCCCGGTCTCAATCCTCAGTAAATAAATACTCACACTTTGTCACGACAGCTCTGAGCTTTAAAATAACCCCAACATAAAGTCATCCACGTCAGAATAAGACGCGCATAGCAACTGATCCGGGCGTCCATTCAGAAGAGAGCTATTCGAGTTCTGTGTTAAACCACGACTCCACGTTAATTTATTTTAAGTTACATACCTAACTTAAAGAGGCCCATGTATGCTTAGTTGGGGTTTTCCCTTTCCTGTAGTGTTAGGTGTGCGTGCATGTAAATGGCCTGCAATGAAAACTAAACATAAACCCCCAACGTTCCCCCAGCAGGCTGCTATTCGTGTGCGAAACTAAAACTCAACCCTAACTTGCAAATGAAGAAAACGTGTGTAACTTATTGAATTATAATACTTGACAAACAGAGGATTTTACAGCCATTATTTGTGTCTCGTCTGAAACAAAACCCCCACTTTCCAGGAACAGCATATATGTAAGATAGTAGTTTCAAACTGAACTTTTGTACCCCATGTTAGTCATGTATGTCAACCCCATAATACAGTATTTTCTAAACTTCACCTGGTAGCTTTGTTGCCAGAGGTGATGCCAAGGGTACTCAGTGCATTAAGAGGTCTGTGCATCTGTGGCCAGTTTGAAATCAAAAACAGGTTGTCTCACCACATAACCTCACACACTTCTCTCTCTCTCGCACGCACGCACGCACAGCACACACACACACACAGGTCAAGGGGCAGTGGTGTATTGTTTCCCATCTCTTGTGGTGTTCCTGCACCTTCTCTCTGAGTGTCTTCCAAACCCGTCTCTCCTGTCATGGATTAATTGGATTGTTGACCCAGTTCCAGAGTTCCTCGCTTGGGTGCTGTCATGGGATTGTGTAACCAAACTCTTGTGTGTCATCGAGTGTGTGTAGAGGATTTAGTGTGTGGCTGGCTACCTCCAGTTTTCGAGTCTGTTGGGACTCTTTGTCTCCCTGCAGCCCCTCGTCACTCCCCCCATCGGAGGGCAACAGACGGCGAACAAAGCCGGACTCCACACACACACACACACACACACACACACACACACACACACACACACACACACACACACACCACACACACACACACACACACACACACACACACACACACACACACACACACACTTGGCCACTTGCTGCCTTGTCACAACTCGAACAGCCTCACCAACGGCCGCTGCTTTTGTTCTCCTGGCATTTCGGGGGCGCGCGTTGGGGCCGTTGGCTTTAAGTTCATGCGCAGTGCACTGCTCAGAGAGCCAGTAGAAAGGCAGGACTTACCCCGTCTGCATGGATGAAAAGTCTTGTTGCACTCTTTTATTTGTTGTTCGACCTGTCGCCCTAAATCAAGCCTCTTGTTCTGTGTAATAAAACCGAGGAGGAGGCTGCGTGGAGTACCTGAGCGTGCATTATTGTCCACAGATTATTTGTTATGACCTCCTCCTTTCAAAATAAATCAGAAAAATAAATACTTTACTCATCCCACCGCAGGGAAATTCAATTGTTAAAGAGTGTAGATAAAAGGCGAGATATGACAAAAAGAGATAAATGAAATCAGATAGTTCACATCCATGGTAAAGTAAGTAGGAGCGTGATTTACATTTAAGTGTGTGAAATGTAAAGCATACATTAATAACAATGAAGTGTATACTTCTCATGAGCATTGCACAGTGTGTGTTTCAGTCGATTGGTGATTGTGCTCGGGGAAAAGAATTGCTGCAACTTTGAGTAAATATTTTACCGTGAAGCATTCATCTGGGGTTTTTTATCTTTGCTTGTAATTACACACCTGAGGCAGCTTCAGGTTCAGGGTCGACTCTTGCATCGTATTCCCGGACATTATTCTGCTCTGCTCCGTGATTTGTAGTCGGCTCCGCTCGCACCGTTAGCCGACCCGAGGATTAAGAGTTCTGCTCATAAATGTCAAATAATAGATTTGGCCATTTTTATCCGTCCAATTCCAGCCTCGATGTTTATTATGCTGATTTATGACTATTGATTTCAATTTCCAAGGCTTTATTTGCTGCAAACTGCACCATTAAAACTGCATCCACACAGGATATGAATTAAGATCCAGGGGATTTCAATTGTGTCTGGCAGAGCAATGACTTTTGAATGAGCAACACTGTGTGTGTGCATCTGTGAAAGTTAATGAACTTGAAGTAATGGCTGCCTTTTCATTGGCCTGTTTGAATCCTGGAACCCTGTAATTGGCTGATTTTGTTTCTCCTTGCAGCCATTAAGGACGTAGCGTGGGGGATTTTGAATTTTAAAGTCCCAGCCGAGCGTTGTGTGTGGTACGTTAAGCCGTTAGTCCGTTACTTCGGCCCCAAAAGGGATTTGTAAAGGCCCCTTGTCCGTTAGCTGTCCGCCTTTCAATGAGACATTTAACATTTAAACCACCTCCTTTAATCCAAAGGGCTGCCATGAGTTTCAGTTGGAGATTAGGAACACATTCAAGTTCATTGTTATCTGAGGGGCCCCAGTGAAAGTTGGTGGCCAGTATTAGTGTGCCCCCTACTGCCAGACTGAAGCCCCCAAAACATGTCTTACTTAATTGAGGCGGTTCAAAAACCATTTGGTAAAGATTCTTGTCTGTAATCATTTATTTATTTGAAATTAGGGAACAGTCAAGGTGGTTTTAAAGGGAATATACGGTTCATATTGGTTTATAAAATGAAACGGTACATTTTTTATATCATTATGTGATGGATTTGGTACACCTGTTTCATTTTGTTCTTATTGTAGAATTTAATTATGCTTTTTTCTTTCATTCAAAAGATACTGCAGGTGAATAGTGTAAAACTTTAATAATTAGATATCAGCCTAAAACTTCCCCAGTTGATTTCTGTTATGACCGGGTCGTAGGCCACAACAGGAAAAGAGAGAGAGACGTTCGAGGGTTCCAAAAACTACGGCACATTTATTGTGGCAATTCCAAAACAACACCAAAAACACGAGAGGATGGGCGAGGGGAATGGATCCCGGCGAGAGTCTTCCCACAGCGGTCTTGGAGAGAGTCACGAAGGCCATGTGACTCCGGACAGCTGGGCTTAAGTAGCACCTCGGCTCCGGCCAGGTGCCCCCCCCCCAGTCATGCTGATTGGCCTCTTCAGCTCCACCCCCAACACAGGACCTGCAACACACCTGCACACTCACAGGCCCCAGGCCACAGGCTCGTCACATTACTTACATTTCGAAAACTATTTTTTGTATTACAAGTTTTCTGAAATGATATATTAAAAAATGCTAAATTAGGCATTCTCTTATTAAAGATGCTCTAAAATGCTTTAATATCCGAAACAGAAATCCAGACAGTGAATATGTTGGACAGATACAATGTGATTGTTTAGTTTTGTTAGAGTCCCAGGATTTTACGGAGGGCGAAGTGAAATAATGCATTTTTAATACCTCGAAGATGCAGCGATGATGCAACACGTTGCCAATGAGCAGACAGAATACACAACAGAAAACAGACCGTCTGTATTCATTCAAGAATAATAAAAAAGGGTATTTTGAAACATAATGCTTGTAAAGTTTAAAGAACTTCCTGCAGTACCAAATGTAAATATGCAGTGTTAATGTGGTGATAATATTGAGCTGGAATTTATTGTTTTACTTCAAAATGTCGATATTTTTTCTCATTCTGAACTCTCAGGTTCTTGTTAATGCTGATCTATTGTCTTTTCAAGGGAATTCAACTCGTATGTATTCTAAAGGGGTTTTGTGCGAAGTGAAAGGATTTTGTATTTTTTTGCACAACATTCCTGGCCGTCAGCAGCTTCGATCAGAAAATATTTGTGTCTCTGCTCAAGTCCAAAACCCTGTATCAGGCAAACATTAAATGTTGCTGTCAGGCTGCTGTTGTTTCAGATTCCACAACCAGCATCTCAGCATTTCTCCTGCCTACGCTCACCTCTGCTGACAACACAGTGGTGCAGGAATAAGTGAAAAACCCCAAAAAGAGTCAGCATTTTAGCACTTCCAGACTCCCTCGTCTTGAAGTCAATGGTTTTTTTAATTAGTTGTGGGTTGTTAGCCTGAAATACGGTCTGTGGTTAACACAAGCTGGAGATGTTTTGTTCTACGATATAAAATACATCAGTTAATACCACACTGGTTTCCCCACTGTTTCTAACAAGTGTCTAAATGAGACAACTAAAGGTCATCACACCCAACATTAGCCGCCTTTAGCTTAGCGGTGGTGATGTGAAGTCATGTGACCGTGCTGTAGTTCCTTTATAGCCCAACATTAGCCGCCTTTAGCTTAGCGGTGGTGATGTGAAGTCATGTGACCGTGCTGTAGTTCCTTTATAGCCCAATATTAGCCGCCTTTAGCTTAGCGGTAGTGATGTGAAGTCATGTGACCGTGCTGTAGTTCCTTTATAGCCCAACATTAGCCGCCTTTAGCTTAGCGGTGGTGATGTGAAGTCATGTGACCGTGCTGTAGTTCCTTTATAGCCCAATATTAGCCGCCTTTAGCTTAGCGGTAGTGATGTGAAGTCATGTGACCGTGCTGTAGTTCCTTTATAGCCCAACATTAGCCGCCTTTAGCTTAGCGGTGGTGATGTAAAGTCATGTGACCGTGCTGTAGTACCTTTTAAAGCTAGCTTTTTACTTCAGAAATCATAAAGTGGTGTTAATATGTGGAGATTATCCTGCTGAACAAAACATGTAAGTATTATAAACGTTTGTTTGCCACAGAGATTATTTTTTGCAATAATCCAAAATCACATGGAATCGAGAGATGCTAACTTCTGGGCTTACAACATAACGTCATCCCTGCACCCCTCTATAAGTTCCCAGGATCGGGCTTTGTGGTTGGGGTGGAGTATCTAGAAAAGTGCTGGTGTTTGCAGATTGAAGGTGATCTGGACCAGATGGTGTCCTCTCTTCCTCCAGATGCACTTTACCGTCCCATATCCGCCACTGGCACTCAGTAGGACTGTAACAGATATGTCCTTATCGCAGCCGCTCTGTGTGGAGGGGGTCCAGCGTTGGGCCTTGATCCAGCCTGGCAGATCCAATCCTCCCCCCCACACCCTCCACCCAGATGCTGCAGCTCTGCACTGCACCAACTGATGGGAATCAGACGTTTCACTTCGCTACAGTACCTATCAGTGAAAGGTAGATACGGCCAAAAAAAAAGGTTTATCTTGAGAGGAGATGGAAGACGTTGTTTGTCTTTGCCAAGCAGCACGGAAGTGGAGGCGGACCTGGTTTTATCGATCGGCCTCTTCCCCCTCGTACCTCATGTTTCTCCAGCACCTGTTCTCGTGTTGCATTGTGTAACGTTGCACTAACAGGATGTTGTACGGCTCCTCTCTCGGCTCCCGACTGCGATGGAGTTACAAGGAACTTTCTCTACAGCACATCAGGAGTTGTCTGGCAAATGATAATACGTCTGTCCGAAGAGGAGGCATTATTTCTAAAAGATATGTTTTTTTCTCACTCTAAAACAACTCTATTAGGTGTTACCATGAAGGCTGTTCGAGGCCAACAAGAAACACATTCTTAGAAAATATGTGTTATCTGTTTCTCAGCTTGTTGGTGAATTCGGAGCAAAACACATCCATCTCAATGGCAATGGAAGTATAAATACATGTTATTTTAAGTGGGTTATTTGAGCAGATCCAAAACAGAAGCTTAAATAAATAGTGACCGGGACAAAAGTTCTGCATATTTATTTGTATCTCTTTAGTTATACAATACAGTTGAAATGATTAAAATCACACATTTGAAACGCCTTTACAGTGATGGAAAGTAAACATTTTTAGAAGTCCTAAAAACCTTTTGCTATAAATATGATTCTACTCTTCCCAGAGACTCCTGCTGCCTTTCATGCATTCTTATTGATGCACCCCTGTATTTCTAAAGGTCTCCATACATCACTGCTACTGTACCTGTCTTACTCCTCTGCAGGGGTAAAAGAAAGTATACTAGAGCCCGGGAAATGACATGCTCTGTTTACTAAATGACTAGAGAAAACCTAGAAGAAATAGGGCAGCGAGAGCGAGGAACACTGGCAGAGAGAGCGGCTCCCCAAAAGGCCTCCGGGATCGTGAGATGAAACAAACAGTAGATCACAGGAGTTAGATGAAGTGGCTGAGGGCGGGGGGGGATACATCAAGATGCAGCAGCAGGGCAGGGAGCTGCTGGTAGTCTGAGGGAGGAGAGGCGGCCCACACGTTGTCGCCGCTAATGCATTATTGATTCCTGCCACTGAGAAGATTCGCCCCACGTCCAGAGTCCATTTCCATCCTCCTCCATCCTCTGCTGTCCAGAGCCAGCCTACAGTCTGACTCTGGACCGTGTTGTTCCTCATAGTCCTACGGTGCACCAGGAAACTTTGAGTACCCAGCGTTTTATGTAACAGACTAAAAAACAATCCAGAGTCAGACTGCTGTCCGTCAGCCGGCCTGCAGTCTTGATTTTATTTGTTTCGAATGTGTAAAGCAATAATCCAAAAAGAGAATTATTATACAATACAAACTTAAGCAGCGTCAAGTTGATACAAAAATATTACTGATTCAAAATTATATATAAACAAATGATCTACTTAATTACACATCCGAAAAGGGGTGAGAAGAAGTTTACACTTATGTTATCCCACCCCTTCTCCCAAAAACTACATTATTAAGATATATATATTTATTTTCTTTAAGAAATACATTTGTTATTGAAAAACAAACAAAGAAAACAAAAACATAAAACAACAAATACATAAACAGATAAAATAGCAAACCAAATAAATAAACTGTAAAAATCCAGTTATGATTAAACTATTTCATTCTGACTCCGGACTTTTTGTCTGTTCCTCATAAAGTCCTACTGTGAGTACCACACAGTGTTATGTTAGAAATGTATAGTACAGTTCCCCAACACATAGAAACTGCCAGATGCTACCTTGTATAAAGTGGGCAATTTGCACAATTAGCATAAGGATAATTTAGATAATTTTGGAGTAGTTTTGAAGGCCATTGAGAATGTTGAATACATTTCTGACAAATTCAGGATACAAAATGGCACTCTTACAAGAAAGTGGCCATATCTGTACTCCCCGTAGGGCTGAATAGTCCAAATTGTTCAAGCCATTTTTCCACTTTCGTCTGCATATGCTAAATAGTTCAACTTATGCCAATTGTGATAATTGCCCAACATATGCAAGTTAGAATCCGGTCCGTTTTTCTTTGTGCTGGCCTGTACTCTACATTTCTAACACTCTAAGCACTTACCCAGGTGCCCACTGCTGCCAAGAAGACTATTCAGGGTTCGGATCAGATTTATTTTTCGGGAGAAGTCTGAATCATGCTGCAGGCAACATCAGGAGGTCCATCTTTTATTGAAAAGCATCGCTGCTAGGGAAACTCTGCTGAAGTTATGGCGGTCGGAGACTCTGATAAAAGTTGGCAATAGCTAAACTTTTCCTTATCTGTCCACGGGCGGCCAACAAATGCCTCAATTGTGTTTTATGGGCAATAATCGAGCCTGGCTAGGACGACATTTTGACCATATCCATTTATATTGTCTTTATATCTATACACATTGTACTTGAGGCTGCCATTTTCTGCACAAAAGCAAAGAGAGTCAGGTTTTATGGACTGTCGGCCATTGTAATACCTTTTCTATACGCCGTCAGGTAAGTGCTAACCTCGTCCTCTTTATTGAATGTGCTGCCTCCGATAGACGCAGTGCATACTTATTTATCCCAGGCTGATCTGAAAAACTAGAAAAACGTTGTGTTATACTCAAAAGTAATAGTTGAGACAGCATATCTAACCAAACACTTAACATCTTGGTCTTTTCATTTCTATAAATTCACTTTTTTGAAGGCAAAATCGTATCAAAAAATATCTCTGAATCACCAAACGTTTCCTACAACATTGGGAAAAAATAACAAAATATCAGAGGTTCAATATACCTGATTAACCGGAAAATATTGTGTTCCATAAGACTCGTACTTTAGGGTTTGAGGAAAGGGTTTTGGTTTATTAAACATTATAAAACAAGGATGTTTTGTGCCATTGAAATGAACAGGCTCTCGTAGATACAGTAGGCTATCTTCATGTGCTAATATTCAACTTAAAACCCTTTTAATATACGGGATTGATTCTGGAAAGAGATCAGATCGTGCAGCAGTAACACAACAGCCGCTCTAGTATTATCTACACGTGATGCAGCATTTAGCAGACAATCAAATCGTGCATTGTTGGCACATTTCCGTCAGTGTGTGCTGCTAATCGCTGCATCTTATGCAAAAGCACAGCGACGACTTTCACCTGAGTCTCACCCTGCAGGGAATTCATTAGCTGGAGTCGTCAGCTGCAGTCAGACTCGTATTGTTTGCGAGGCGTTCAGGCTCTGTCAGTGCCAGTGTCATTCATGACCAGCTGCTGTTGGTTTGCAGATTTCCCATTTGCACCGTGTAAGCACTGTGTCACGTTGAAAATGGCAAAATCTGCATCGCCTTTTGGCTCCGGTAAACAAGCGCCATCTTCCAGAGCGCCTGCCAGAGCGTCACTAAACACAGTCCAGCAATACAGAGAGGAGCAAACAGCGAGACCAATATGTGCCCTCCCAATCATCAGCTACACTGTTCCTGTTCCTGCAATATCTTCTGAGTTCGCCATGGCTGCCTGCAGGGTCGCAATATCAAGAAAAAAAGAAATAATGAAAGACAAAAAGCAAATGAAGATCTGAGGCACCAAATTGAAAATCTTGGATGACCTTCTCCTCATGCCCTGGAGGAGCGAGGCTGGTGGAAAACAGTCTCTCTCACTCTCAGCCATCACACAATCTCCATCACCATCTGCAGGAACACGGTTAACTCTCAGAGTGCAGGTGGAGGCGCTGGAGGGAAAACGCTGGATCACATTTGTATTTCATTTAATTTCAAACCTTTATTTAACCAGATTGGTACCATTGGGATCATATATCTCGTTTTCAAGGGAGACTTGCAGCATATAGGTTCCACATGAAACATAAAACAAAAAAGGACATTATATTTACAGGATACATAGTTATAGACATTTACAAGTGCCCAGAGTATCAGCAAGCATTTCATTTAGCCTAGCTTTAAAAACATGCAGAGGAATGAGATGCTCAGTTTCAATTCGTGCTGAAGATTGTTCCAAGCAAGTGGAGCTGCGCACATAAAAGCTGTCTTACTGACAGTCCTTGCTCTTGGCACATCTAACAAGACTACATCATGTGACCTCAGACAATAGCTGCTTGCAACTCTCTGTGTTATCAGAGAGCAGATATAATACGGGAGTTTACCCAACAAAGCTTTATAGATAAACGTGTACCAATGACTGAGCCTCCGTACAGAGAGTGATGGCAGACCTGCCTTGGTATACAGTGTACAGTGATGTGTAAGCGCTTTACAATTTGTGAGAAATCTCAGAGCACTGTGATACGCAGCATCTAACTTGTTCAGGTAATTGGCAGGTGCATTCATATACAGCAAATCACCCATAGTCCAGCACAGGTCAAAGGTCACAGGAGCCTTTTCCTGGCCTCAAGCGAGAAACAGGACTTGTTTCTGAAGAAGAAACCTAGCCTAACCCCTCAGTTTTTTTAGCAGGTTATTGACCTGAAGTTTAAAAGTGAGACAATCATCAAGCCAGATACCAAGGTATTTGTAACAGGCAACAACTTCAGGTTTTGTTCCTTGCGTAGTTACAATATCCAAAGCAGGCTCTGGTGTCTTTTTAGCTTTAGAAAAGAGCATTACCTTGGTTTTATCCACATTTAAAAGAAGCTTTAGTTCAGAGAACTGAGTCTGAATAGTGTTAAAAACAGCCTGTAATTTAACAACAGCCTCTTTAATCGAGGGACCTGCACAGTACATCACAGTATCATCCGCATCAAAATGTAAAGTAGCTTCATCCACATTATCACCTAAACTGTTGATGTAGATGGAGAATAAAAGTGGTCCTAAAACAGAACCTTGTGGTACACCATTAGAAATGTTTAACCACTCAGAAGACAGCCCATCAAAATGAACACATTGGGACCTTTCAGAGAGGTAGTTCACAAACCACCCACTGCAAGGCTGGATATGCCAATACTGAGTAGCCTCTGCTTTAAGATGAGATGATCAACGGTATCAAACTATTTTATTATCTAAAATACTCGTAATATAATTTACCACTTTCATTGTCGCAGTGATGGTGCTGTGTTTATTTCTGAATCCTGACTGATGTTTAGACAGGATATCATTTATACATAAAAACAGATCATGTAAAAAACCCTGCTCCACAAAGTGTTTTTTGTCTCTCTTTGTGATGACACGTGGTTTAAGCTTTTGGACCTTAGTGTCCCTAATTGTGGCTACAACACAGTGGTCACTCAGATCATTAGCAAATACTCCCACAGATGAGTATTTATGTGGAACATTTGTTAAAATTAGATCAATTAAGGAGAATTTATCTGGGGACTTAATATTTGGGCGAGTAGGACGGTCTATAATCTGGGTAAAATTCAAAGAGGTACACAGGTTTTTAAAATCCTCTGACACAGAAGTTAACCAGTCCCAATTAAAATCACCAAGCAGCACTATTTCCTTGTAGGAAAGTTGTGATCACATTTTTGCCAATGACGATAAAGAATCCTTGACAGCCAAGGGGGCCCTGTAGCAGCCCACCACCATGACCTGTTCACCCTTTGTTACCTCAATATTCACGGTTAAAAATTCGAGCTGTTTACTAACAGATTTGGAAACCATATTAGTTACACAAAACTTATTTTTAGGCCGGTCAGTACGATATAAACTGTAACCATTTATGTAAATGTCAGAGGCCAAAATGGATTTATCTAGCCATGTTTCTGATAAGACAATGACATCAGTATCAGTCGAACTTGCCCAAATACGGACAATCTAATTTAGGTAACAGACTACGCACATTTAAATGAATTAAACCTAGCCCAGATCAGATAGCTATTTGACTAATACTGGTCGGTGGACCTGGATTTGGCTGTACATTTCCTGATAGTAACAACAATAAAAATACCAAGCTCCTTTTCCTCTTAATCAACACACATACATTGTCAGCTGTTCTAGAGTCACCAGCAAACTTCGCGAAAGTGAGATTAGAGTTTAAAAAACAATTCTGAAGGACCATCGTGGCAGGCATGTGAGAAAGACAAACATTTTCCGAAATGAAAGTCCGCGACAGTGCAACCAGCAATTGTTTGTGCAACACCTCCGAAACTGTACAGGGGATGTCCACTGCGGGCGGCAGAACATACCCGGATCCAGTAGATTTTTCAGGACGACTAGCGATCTTCTCCTTGTCCAGCACAGCCAAGAAAAGGCACAGCAGAAACACGACACCCGCCATTCTCCCAGTCCAGCACAACAGTATCCACGCTGTTCCCGGAGCAAGGTGGAACCAGGCCTCAGCTACAGCAGCACAGCAGATCAGAGCAGGTGGAACCAGGCCTCAGCCACAGCAGCACAGCAGAGCAGAGCAGGTGGAACCAGGCCTCAGCTACAGCAGCAGAGCAGAGCAGAGCAGGTGGAACCAGGCCTCAGCCACAGCAGCACAGCAGGGCAGAGCAGGTGGAACCAGGCCTCAGCTACAGCAGCACAGCAGAGCAGAGCAGGTGGAACCAGGCCTCAGCTACAGCAGCACAGCAGAGCAGAGCAGGTGGAACCAGGCCTCAGCCACAGCAGCACAGCAGGGCAGAGCAGGTGGAACCAGGCCTCAGCTACAGCAGCAGAGCAGAAAAGAGAAGGTGGAACCAGGCCTCAGCTACAGCAGCACAGCAGAGCAGAGCAGGTGGAACCAGGCCTCAGCTACAGCAGCACAGCAGAGCAGAGCAGGTGGAACCAGGCCTCAGATTTTCAAGTCATTTGATAACATATATACCTAATTCAAAGCCTCTCCCTCAAGTCATTTCAGAGAGTATTAAAATGCATCAGGCTTTGCTTGGCCTTTCAGAGGAAAATATGGTGTCCGCTAGGGTTTTACAAAACATTATTGATGGCAGCGGGGGGAACCGTTCACTTTAAACATTTAAAATGTGTTTACACTAAATGGGTATTCCTTCACACTATCTTAACCCTCCTGTTGTCTTCGTCTTCCCCCCCTTAATTTGGTGTTTGCGGTCAAATTGGACTGGTCCTGTTTTAACTGCTATTACATTAACACAAAAAACCATTAATCATCACAAAATGTAACACCCTTTCAAACTGTACATATTGTATCAGACTACTGGTATACATGAAGAACTGCAGTACATATACAAAGAACAGACACTGAACATGTATTGTGTGTGCCAGGTGTGATCCATGTGGGGGGGGTGGGCACATAAGAGCGGGACATGTGTGAAATTGTTCTGTGTGTGTGTGTTTGTGAGTGCCAGGTGTGATTCACATAGGGGGATTGGGCACATAAGGGGGGGGGGCACATTTAGAGTGTGTGTGTGTGTGTGTTATCTGATCCGGATGGTTACTAATTCCTTTTCTTTATGGCGGTCATTTTTGACCGGGAACACCATGGGTGTTTCAAAGTTGACTAAATCATCCAAATGTCTGCTGTGAAGGATATCATGAAGCTTAATGCAATCGAATGTAAAACAAAAAAGTTATGATTGATGAAAGTAGTAAATCGGTCAGATTTGACCCGAAGACAACAGGAGGGGTAAATCAATCATGGACATTATTTGCATGTAGTTAAAGTATTATTAATGATTTGGGGCCACCATCATTTAAAGTTAGTTACATCAATTTAATGGGGTCAACAGATAACAATCTAATTTTAAGTTTCAAACTCTGCTATATTATCTGTAAAAGCAAACGTCCATAAATGACTATGAGCTAACTCTGCATCTCTACAGAGAGTACAGACATAGTTTAATGTGAAGCTATCAGATATGTTATTAAAGAGTGTGTGGACATCAAATTAGAGCCACAAGAAGTACTTAAAATATGACTTATTTTACTGGATCGTGCTCTGTTTCAGCTGGATGTGCAGACACACGAATAAAACTATAAGCTATAACAACCTATGTCAAGGTTTTTTGGATGTATGCTTGCTTTGGAGATCGGACCTTTTCGTGGCAAAAAAGGGCAATAAATGCAGCTTCAAATGATTAGTGTGTGCAAGTCGTGGCTCTTTCTCTGTGAAGGAGTCCAGAACCAATAACATCAACTCAGGAACTGTACTGTCATTACAACCTAAGAGACATAGTTTGTCGCTGCTCTGAAAGTCAAGCAGCTTTCAGTGTGGAGTTAAAGTACGACAGATGGTTAAAAACAACACGCTTACAGACAGAAAACAAGCAAGCAATAGAAGTTACTGCTATTACTAAAGGTTATTTCACTATGGTAAAATGACTTGGACACACCTTAGCAAATTATGGTTTTGCATAATGACCGAGCAAATATATAAATTCTACCTACCTTTATAAGTTAAGTTGACCCAACTTCAGTGCACTAGGTTGTACCCAGGAATAGTGTAAGCTGAACCGCACCCATGATGTAACCCAAGACAAATAAGTTGTATGAGGTATTTTGTTACATCGTTTTTTCTGACTGCAACAGAAAATGACGTACTGTAGACAAACGTGGAGATAAAAGCCTGACCTATCTCTCCTTCTTTCCCTCCCGCCCCGCCTTCCCTACTTTGGCATTTTCCCGAGTTTTTCCTGGGAGTAAGTGTGAGAAAAGCGGGCAGACGTATGACTCAGGTTCCCTCCACGCGTCCTGATATGAATTCAGGGACCCGAGGCCATCCCATAATCTCTTAATGCATGTTCCCTCGCCCTTGCCAGGGTCGTGGGAGGAATAGATGGGGCCTTATCGGCTTTTATGGATTTATGGAGCATTTCTCTGCTCTGGGTGTACTCCAATACACCAACCTGTGTGTGTGTGTGCGCGTGTGTACAGTACGCTCCTCTCTCGGTGTGTGTGTCCTTATGGATGTCGGGTAAGGTTATCAGAGCCGGTAATATCAAGATTCTAATTACGGCATCAATCACGTTGAATAACTCCATGAAGGTAAAATGAACCGAGCCTGTTCTGACTGCGAGAGAGCTAACCTTCAACTGATCTCTAATCTTTTATCTTAAAGTCAATATTTTATTCATACAAAAAGATATTAAATGATGCTTTATGTGCTTAAAATTATTAAATTCCAAGAAACCTTATGTAAGAAAAAAGTAAGGATCAGCTAAATGTGCCTAAATCTGCTAGCATTAATATTTGTTATAGTAAGAAATAATATTTTTGACAGTTTATTCCTAAACCTTAAGTGTCATAAAAGAAATTCAATATGCGAATATAATATAATTAATAATCTAAATATATGAAGGCAAATTTCAAGATTGTCTACCCTCTTGCCCTCCTAATATTGATATATTCTATTCTGAACCTTCCTAATTATCAGTTCTTAATTCATAATCAAACTATTTGCACAGTTATGGAAGAAATCATTCATTTCAGTTCCTAAACAATAAGAAATACATCTTCAGTTCTGTTATTCTGTGCTGGAACAGGCATGAATAAGAGATGCAAAGATTTAATTGAATAGTTGATGCATACAAACTCAAAAATGTGAGAATGTGCTGCTTTTGTTGGTGTTTCATAGTTAATTGGATATTTTGTGGTTTTTGGACACAACAACAACAAGACTTTTAATGATGATATCTTGTGCTTTGGAAAATTGTGATGGGCATTCGCTCAGTTTTCTGAAGTTTTAAAGACCAAATTATTCATTAATTCATCGAGTCATTATCGATTCATCTGCCACTCTAGATGAATTGTTTGCTTTATCAAATATTGGAAAAATATTGTGTTTCTTAAAGTGCAACATCCCTAACAGACTTCTTTTGTCAGTCGAAAAGCCAAACATATTCAGTTTAATGTGGTATCAAACACATATGTTGGAATACTATATTTGAAAGGCTGAAAAGGACATTTCTACATATTTGAGAGGCTGAAAAGGAAATGTTCTGCCATCTGTTGCAAGAAATATTACTTTATAAATGACCCGATTATCAAAATATCAAGATTTCCCTTCTGTCGAAAATCGAGGAGTTGAATAATCATGCAGCTTTATTGTGGTTAAAGCAGGGGCGAACCGTGTCTATCACAACTGGACCTTCTGTACGCATGCATGCACGCACGCACGTACGTACGCACACACACACACACACACACACACACACACACACACCCTCCGCCGCCTTATCTAGATCCTCTGTCTCGAGCCAGTTAACTAGCGGGCCTTCTAGAATACCCTGGAACCGAGTGAAACTCTGAAAGAACACGCCCATTGGCTACAAAACAATATATGATTGGTTGATCAAACTGTCAATCCAAACGTACGCTCTCATTCAGTGCAACGGCCAAGGATCAAGGATGTTGAAGGATATTCTACCCAGAGACCCAGAACAAGATCTGATTGGTTGCTTTCTTTTCTAACACAGAACCACTGAAATGCGTAGTGCATGGACCGAGAAGGACAAACAAATCAACGTAACACTGTGATATTACAGATCGACAACACGGATACCATTCTCATTTATTCATTTTATATACATTTTATTTCTATCATTAAATCGATTTTTTGTTTGTTTTATCTGAGTGTTCCAGGGTATTCTCTGAACACCTTGAAGGCTCTGACGGTTCGTCACTGGGTTAAAGCAATGATCGATTCATAACAAGGCTTACATTATATTTGCAAGAAAAACTCATATATAGTGCCTTTAAATCTCCTTGTTCTTCGCTCTTACAGTACAACAAAAGCCGTGAGCTTAACAAAGACACTTCAGAGTGGCTGTGTCTATATACTGTATGGTTTCCAGACAAGGACGAGTTGCTTGGAGATATTTGAAAATAACAAAGGGAGAAGTTACTGTATGTGAGGCTGATAGTCCTCTCCTGTCACGAGGACAGTTGGAGACTTGCCCTCCAACAATGAGGAGGTCCAGCTCTCTAAGCTCAAGAAAAAGCAATTTATCCACAGAGCCCCCCCGAGAACTGGCACATCAAAGCAGCAGCGGGGGGAGGTAAAGGAGGAGGGGGGTATAACCCAGAAACTGCCAGGCTTCAGGTGACGGAGAGAGGATTCCCAGGAACACAGCGAGGTCTCAGAGGACAGCAGCTGCTTGTTATCAGGATATTTCTGCCAGGTTGACGTCTCATCTGTGCCGACGTGTGGGAGATGGAGCCGGGGGAGGGAAGGGAGGATTGGTGACATGCATCTTAAGGTTTTTTTACACTAAGGTTCATGGATATGACCCGGATTTCACCTGTATCTTATATGTTTACTTTCTTTTTCCTATGCTCCTCTGACCTTGAAGGCAATGGCACCACCCATTAAAGGAACACTTCACTTTCACACACTCAAAATGTAACTCTTTGGATGAACTGCAGATGGAAATGAGCTCAAATCTGCCATAATTCACATAATAATAAAACAAAATGTAAACACAGAAGGTATTTTCACACTATTTAATAGATTTCTCTCAACATGAAGCGATATTATTCATCCAACTCAATTGACTCATAAGGATACATCTAGTTTACTCAATCAATCAACAACGTTATTAATCCCGCAAGGGGCAATTGGTTATGAGCAGGCAGGAACATACAGGAAGAAAGCACACAGATACACCCGGGAGCACAGATGTGGATCATTCCAATTTACACTATAAATAGTTCGTAGCATCACAATAATAAATAAATAAATAATCAAGTTAAAAGCCTTTCAAGTATTTAAAAGATTTGGGTCGACTTAACTTATTTAGGTTGATGCTAATTATTATCAATCAAAACACATGAGGGGTGCAGCAGCCCCATCTGCGAGGCTACCTAGCACCCGCACCCCCAAATGCGGCGCACCTACAGAGCACCTCAGCGCGTCACAGTTTGGCCGCTGAGAGAGTGTGTGTGTGTGAGGGGCTCCACGGATTGGTCCATATGGGCACGTCACTGTACCAGGAAGAAGAAGAGAAATCTCCACTGTATCAATCTGTACTTTGAGGGTTGTAACTCTGCAGACCGTTTACATGCAGAACAAGCTATAACACACAAGGGGACGGGTGATAACCGGAAAAGCAAGACATGGGCCCTTTAATCCCTGTGAATGTGTTGCTTTTGAACACCAAATGATGAAGCCTTATCAAGCCTCAGACAGAAATGACTTATAACACACATTTGCATTTGCCTAAATAAAGCTCCGCCATCGGGAGGAAACATTCAGGAATGCCTTCAGTCTGTTATCAGCAACAACAAATCAAATCTAAAATAACAGCAGCACATATTTCCTGGATCATTTCTCATCCCTGATGAAAAGGAAACACTTCACTGATGTTTGTCTTGAATATGAATCAACAGGCTATCTGTGCTCGTTTTAAGATCAGTTACTTTTGAGACAATCTGGATTAAAAGCAGCTGAGAGGAAGAGGAAAGAAAATGAGAATAGAAATGCAGGAATAAAGAGGGGAAGGTCAGCAGGATGTGTGTGTGTGTGAGACAGCGTGTGTGTGACAGGTTTGTGTGTGTGTGTGTGTGTGTGTGACATCAGTATGTGTGTGACAGCGTGTGTGTGACAGGTTTGTGTGTGTGTCCCTCATGTCAGTGTGTGAGTATTACAGCCATCTCTCTGCTTTAAGCATTCCCTCGGTTGCCATTATGTCTTAATAACCGTGTCAGTGTGATTAATGGCAGCAGGCAGCGCTCTGATTGCACTCTCCCTCAACTACAGTACCAAGGAAACTACACTACCCACAATCCCTCTGTCTTTGTGTGCCCATCTTGAGCACATTGCATCAGATGTTACATTTATTTGCAATTAATACCAGTAAAATGTCCCTAACTACATACATTCAAATTCTGTACTTAAATACACATTTTGGGTCCTTAAGTATTTCACTTAATGCTACTTTAGAATTCATGTGCTCCTCAATAATTATATATTTAGTGGTTGGTAATTAACATTTACTTTTACTTTTTTTGAGTGTTTCTATTTGATGATACTTTACATACTTCTACTCTACGGTTTAAGGTACAAAAGGTAACATTTCTAATATATTTAAATCTGTTCTGAATATGAATAATTTGTCTTTTAAAAACTGTGTTTTTTGTATACAACAATATAATGATGCAACAATGTCAAATATATAATATAATACAATACAAAAGAAGGCAATTTTTCTGATTGATACTTTTACAATTTAACCTCAGTACATTTTGCTGAACATACTTTTTTAATTATATTGGTTAATTTACTGAAAGGGGACCTGTCATGCAAAATGCACTTTGTGATGTCTTTTATACATCAATGTGTCCCGGTGCGTCGGGAACTCACGCAGCGTCAGAAAATAAAACCCTCTCTCTTTTCCTCCGTACCCAAATCTTTTAAAAACGGGGATACAACGGAGCTGATCCAGATTTGCTGCCGATATGACGTAATTTCGGATGGGGGACCCACAGAGAGTTGCTATCAGAAACAATGCCTGACGTGTTTTGGACGTAATCTCGTCTTTGTTTACATTAGCAAGCCTCGCTAACACTCAGAGCTAACCTGTACTGGAGAGCACATGTGTTAAAAAGCAGGAAATAAAAAAAGGAACTCACCTTGTGATAAACCCGCAAGAGAAAAAGCATTTGAGCTCCATACTGTTTCAGAGATAATCCTTGATGTGGTTTAGAACAGGATGGCGTTTTATCACAAATGTTATCTCCGTTAGAATTCTGATCAGGCATTAGCTCCGCCTCCTCTAAAGCTAAGGACCCTAAATCTGCGTTTCTCTAACAGGGCTGCAAAAGAGGGGTGTGAGGGATTTCTAAAATGCATCATCTGTTTGTATTTTGAGAAAAACACATCATCGACATGTTTTTTATACATTTTCATATATCTGAGACCCCTAATATATGCCTTAAAATAGCATGATAGGTGCACTTTAAGTAAACCTGAATACTTTCCCACCGCTGGATATATTACGGCTAACCAGTAGTATATTCAGCTCTTCGAATAAACCAATACTTATCCAACAATTGTTTATATATCTGATTTTAAAATAGGCCTTGCATAATAAGTACTTACTTAAATATGATGTTGATGCTAATCCTTTGTACTTTTAAAACAGGGCTATTACTACCTTTATCTAAGACCATGACCCCGAGGTGTCTCATGTTATACAACAGACTCTTTTAAATCTCTAAGTGTCTGTCTTTAAATGTTCAACATTTGTTCCCATAAAGCGAGAGAACATTTCGCCAGGTGGAGATCTAACATGATTAATAAAACAGGGACTTAGAGATCAGTTAAGGATGCTTTGTTTCAGGGAACCATTTTCTTGTAATGCCCAAAGTGAAAGAACGATGACAGAGGTTTACTAGAGGTTTGTTTGAATCTTTAATGAGTTTAATTCTAGATATTTTTAACATCATAATATACTTTGATATTGGACTAGCATTTTTAAATATGCATAAAACAAGTTCAGTGCAATAATCACACACGCTTTAATGTTCAAACATTATTTTACTAGAGCTGGATGAAAGAATGGTAAATGGACTGTACTTATATAGCGCTTTATCCAGTCTTTAAGACCCCTCAAAGCGCTTTACATACTAGCATTCACCCATTCATACAGAGCAGTGCCACTTGCTCTAGGACCTAACATTCACACCGTTGGCCATCGGGAGCAACTCAGGGTTAAGTATCTTGCCCAAGGATACATCGACATGTTGACTGCACGGGCTGGGATCGAACCCACAACCTTCTGGTTGAAAGACCGCACTCCCTCTTTCTTTACAAAATGACTTAATGGGTTGAGATTTATTGAAAGATATGTATCCTCTTGTTTTCAATCAGACTGAACCAAATGTGCCTGATATTCATCTTAAATGAGGCTTTAGTCATTTCCTTTTTGCAGTACATTTAATGTTTTTAATTTTAGAAGACATTTCTTTACATTCATTTGACTTGACACTGTTCTCCAAGGGGTTTACAGTTAGTGCATCCAGCCTAGAAACATTAAGAGTTAGATGTGGTGAGAAATGGTGACTGAATCTCCTCCAAACAAATAACTAGGAGCGTGTTCAGAGCTCAGAAGAACAACCGGTCCCTGCGTCCAGGCGCCGCTCATTGGAAAGACTTGCATGTCAGAGTTCTTTCGGCTCTTGTTGCAGAGTTGACATTGCTTCAGGCTTCATCTGTTATGCAATAGCTGTTGATGCTACTGATCCTGAACGCCTCTCCTTTCCTGCTCTCCAACCTTTGCACACAAGTCAGCCCGTAAAAGGAACCAAAGTCATGACAGGACAAACTAATTGCACTGCTCGGTTCAAGTCTGGCTTTTAATGCAACATCTTAAAACAATTCTTGAAATGTTATCTGCCGATTAAATGGGTGCTCTCAGTTGTAATCGGGAGGATAGATTTAAGGTGGTTTGGCCCTATTCTTACCTCTTAATTGGTTCAGTAGGCCGTCATCGTCTAGTTCAGTGTTTCTCAAATTTGTTCATACCAAGGACACTTAACCAATAAAAAAACACTCGCGGACCACCTAACTCCACAAATATCCCAAAACACATCGTTTTTCTAGAACATATTATAAATTGCCTGAAAATGGTACAAACAAGTAGCAACATGTGTGATGAAGGTGTTGCGCTGGGCTAGCTCGCTCCATTGCGGAGATATTCCTACGAGTGCGGAAAACTTTTATTTATTTATTTATTACAAATGTGAAATGTTACCAATATACTCACGGACCACTAGGGGGCGCTCACGGGCCACCAGTGGTCACACTTTGAGAAGCACTGGTCGAGTTGTATCGTGTATAATCGCACATTTGTAAGGCGGCGACCTCTAGTGGCAGTAGATACTATGACAAGAGCAAGGGAGAAAGTCAGGAGATGCAGTTTTAAAGAGCGAGTTAAGGGTGGATAGATGTGTTAAATAAACACAGGAAATGTGCAGTGTATTATCAAAAGTCAGCACATTAACTAGCGTAACAAAGGTAATTATGAAATGCCACCAAGTTCGAGGATTTCAGATGGACGGATACAAAAATCCCAGGACTTTCATGGGTACATTTTACGCATGTCCCTTATTAAACTAACATGATGTACATTTGTTACTCAAGTTGCATAACACATGTATTTACTTTGTCCGAAATGATCTTTTCAGAGACCTAACCAACTACTTTTGTTTTAATTCACAACTTAAGGCACATGATAGGCACACAAAATACGATTATTTCACAATGTGCGTGTACTTGCAGTGAGTTATTGTCAAGTTCGTGATACAAATTGATAATGAGCATTTTATGGGCTGAAAACGATGGAAATGGTTGGAAAACTAATCATTTAGTCGAAAACATATTTTATTCCACACATTGGGTGGGACAAAACAAGGAAGTATGTTAATACTAATACTATTGTTAATTGGGATCCTAATAAAGTCAAAGACAAAGTACATTAGCTTTTAATAAGACCCAAACCATTGTAAGTGCTTTGGCTAAGAAGATTTTGGCTTTTTGCTACAAAAGCGAGTTTTTTTAAATCACAAATGTAACCCATTTAGAGAAAGCACTTACAAAAAAAAATCTATTTTCTGGCTTCACAGAGATCGTTTAAAGGTTAAACGTTTTTTATGCTGTAACCTTTATTTACAATGGGTTCCTAGGAAGTCCAAAAAGGATAATTTGTAGTTAAAATATAAAGTACACTCCACATTGATCTCTCCCTGCTCTGTGGAGGCCACGGTCAGAGGCTCAGCTCCCTCTTTACGCCCGTCATTACCGTGCCCTCGTGTTCGGAGCATTTCTTCTGCCAGCAGCGACTCTGAACCTTCGACCAAAACGAAAGCCCGGTCTGACACCCGGCGCCTCAGCTTTGAACACACCAGATCAGAGGCGGTGTTGCAAAACTGACGGATGCCTGGTGGAAAAAGCAACGAGAGACACTCTGAAAAAAAGACACAATTGCCCGCGAGGATAACACAGATATTCTGGGTAACAACCTTGAGCCTGTCAACTTTGGCTCTCGGGATCTTATTCAGAGACTTGGAAATGAAATAAGAAAGCGGACGTTCTTCAGCGGGTGAAACCAACATGACATATCTATCCGGGTTGGAGGTGGATGTTGTTATGTTTCCTACTTCAGGTCACTCAGATAGCCCGACAGGTGAAGGTGCAGACATGGCTGCTCATTGAGAAGAAGGAGTGTGGAGCTTATAGCCGCCGATGTTTCTAAGACGAGTCTTTGCTTGGCAAGGTCGTTGTGTTTTATTAGCACGAAAGTTTCTTTATCTGTTGAAGCAGTTACCTCAAAGCTGTGTTTAAGCCGGTGTTTGATAGTAAAACGGCACTGCGGAGGCACTTTCAGGATGCTCAAGCACAAAGTCAACACTTTCTGTGAATTTAAACATCTGCACATATACTTGCAAGCTCAGAAAAGCAAGTTATCCAACAACATGTATTTTAGGTTTATATAAACATTGACTCTCAGACATTTGCAATGTTAGTGTAAGATTAATCATTATCTCTAAGCCGATATACAAATAAGAACACAACTAAATATGGAAAATGAAATGGCTTACATTCAACGAAAACAAATTAAACCATGATTGGCAATACATTTTACAATTTCTATCTTTCTAATTGCAAAAATCTAAAATATTTAAGGTTACGTGTATTCTTTAGTTCCTGAAATGAAAGCTCTGAATTCTCGTTTATAATATCCCGTATTTTCTGACTTCCGCAGTCGATCCCATTTCCCAACGTTGTTTGGCGTTTTGAAAGTTATTGATTGGATATTCGAATATGTTTAGGGATGTCTATGACTCAAATGTTTTAATTTCTTTTCAAGTGATGAATCAAATTACATTTGACCAGAATGTCTCCCTTTTGTCAGGGACATTGAAATCTTCTCAAACACGTTGACCAGCACCATTTTACTTCACAGAAACATTTGTCCCCCCATAGGTGGTTAAAGTCCCCTACGTTTATTAGGGTTACAGATGGGGTCCCAAACGAGCAAGCCACATGAATATCGGGGAGCAAAGTCACAATATGGACAGGATCCGTTCCAAAGGGTGGGGTTCGTTTAGCATGAAACACTTGAAGTAACTAAAGGATAAGTTAACAAAGAAGGCAGAAAGAAAGTGAGGTCAAAGAAAACTACTTCTGCTAAAAAGTGAGCAATGATTGAGAGTCAGAGCTAAACATTTCAGATGTGTGTATCTCACGCTGCACTGGGACTTTAATTCATGTACCTTTGTTATTCATGTTTTTAAACGCCATCATTTATTTCTTAATGCTCGTCATGTCTTTCATTTTTGTGAATTGCCGTGTGTTGAAAGGTGCTATATGAATGAACTTCCCTTGCCTTGTCCTAACGTGTCTTTATCCTCCCTGCAGGCTCCTTCATGATGGTGAACTCCTCGCAGCATTTCGGTGGTCAGCGCGCTCAGCTTCTCTTGCTCCCGCTCAGTGAGAACGACACACACTGCATCCAGTTCAGCTACTTCCTGTACAGCCGTGACGGCCACAGCCCCGGAGACCTGCAGGTCTTCATCCGGGTCAACGGGGGGCCCCAAGGGCAGCGCCGTGTGGAATATCTCCGGCTCCCAGGGCCGCCAGTGGCACCAGGTGGAGCTCGCCGTCAGCACCTTCTGGCCCAGCGAATACCAGGTAGGAGCTGCACAAAGCTGCACATCTACCCCAACACACCAATTCAAAGGCTTTAAGGTCACATGCACAAGGCGACAGTGCTGGCAATGAACATCTTCTGACCCGAGCTCCTCCAACAATACAACATATATAATAAAATACAGAAATACAAAATAAAAAGTAGTGCAAAAAGACTATATACATGTCTATAGAATATGGGATATGTACAAGGCTTTGTACTACATGGCGAAGTGGTTATGGCTGGACATGGTCGCCTACCAAACGGAGGGTCAGTGGTTCAGTCCCTAGCCTCGGCTTTTTAGGCTTAGTTTTTTGAATCTCACTTGTTTAATCATTGATGTCCGATTGGAAAAACGTTACGTCACAAGTGTGATATCAGCTTAAGGGCTGACGTTAATAAATTCCCTTTTCAAACCTTTGCTCAACCTCAAACCTCACCACTTTTTGGTTTGATGTGTGATTCTGTGTGTATCATTGGCCAACAAAGAACCCATTTAATGTTGGAGCAGATCCTCATCATGGGCAGATACAAACATTATTCCACACTTATGGAAAGGACCTTGGCGGCTCTGCGTCCTTATGCAGTCTTAAGTGTTTCTCTGTACATTAAATATTAAAGCTGTGAAACCAGGGGGCTTTTAAGATCAGTAATCATCACACTCTATTCTGGCCTCATTTCAGCACCTCGTGAGAAATATATTTCAGTTTCTTGTATTGGATCCAAATGAAATATTCCACCCACGCTCACTATAATTTGTCCAAAGTCCAAACATTTTAAACTGTATCTTTTCAATAAAACCCTGTCGAATGCTCCCTTTATTTCAGTGTTGCGTGCTGGAGGAAAGACATGTGTAGCTTCAAGACAGTTTGTTCTGCCAATGTGGTTCTTCTGTGATGTAATAAATATAAATTGAAGCTCTGTCACTTGAAGTTAAAGGAGAACACCACAGATTTCTACCCATGAAGATCAGTTTGACAGCAAGACTTCAGACACTCTTGTGTGAGGAAATTAGAAAAGTAGCCGGAAAGAGGAATTATGGGATATGTAGGATCTGGTGTTTTTGGCGTTTGACGATTCCTCAGGACTTAAAGTCAGGATATCTCTACCTCTGCTGCTTTCACATCTTTCTAATCTGCTTCTTCTGAACGTTAGGAAAGTGAAAAACTAAATTGCTGGAGCAGCCGTTCATAAATCCAATCCTGTCCTCTCAGCAGTGCTGACAATATCAGCTAAGTGATCGCTAAGTAATAAAGTGACAGTCAGAAACTGGTTCTTATTTTGAGTGATTTCTCACTTCATTGATTTATGTTGTGAACTAATCATACTTAACTGCACAACGCTTCAACAATGGATAGGTTTACTGAACTTCATAGCCTACCTTTTTCAAAGAAGCATGATTTCTCTTTGATAAGATCAGCATCACTGCCTTGTTGCGGCTTATTTGTCTTTTCCATCAAAGATGTGAGGTGCTAGCATACAACTACATGTACGGATTTGTGCACCTGTTACTCTCCTACGTTTGGTACAGCTGTCCAAATCCGATCAAAAATAACCAACCACGCATTTAGCCGCTGCGAGATGGATGCAACACGACAGATACACATCGGCCAGTTGGTGAAAGTTATCTTAATTGCAGAAGCAAACATCTGCATGTACCAATGCACAGAATATATATCTATGCATCCTTACTTAATAATATTGTATATTTCAACATAATGGAGATGTATGTTGGCAATATGATACGTTTTAGCCACACCTGCACAAAGACTTGCATATGAGGTCATATTTAAAAGTTATTTTATCATGATATTATATTTAAATAGTGTTTTTGCGATTCTATACAGTATCAGATAGGATAGGAAAATCTATACTATTTGAGAATTTTTTTTAATTTTTTTTTGTACTTTGTTATAATTATTAATTTGAGTGAGAAAAAAAGGAAAAAAGAGAATATATATATTATTGTTGTATCTTTTTGTTTCTGACATGTTCAATAAATTGACTAATAAAAAAAAATCAGAAAACAGAATAGCTCAATACTCAAGTGTCATACACCACTATTTCACTGATTGAACTCTTTGTGAACACATCATAATGTCAGGTCCCCGTTCTGTTAAATTGTAACCCTAACGTTGTGTAGCCTATAAAGAATTATGAGAAACATTACACATGCTAGCATCAGCCTCTCTCTCTCATTTTTATTGTTGTTAACTAAATCCCGACTCAGGCCTTATAAATGTCTTGAATTTTCCCTTAGCGGGGCACTTAACCATCTCATTGGTCCCTGTGTACTGAACCTTCTACTCCCAGCGTGGTTACCGTCCCCCCGTCCTTCACATACATGGAAGAATTAGCTAATGGCGGCTGTGCCATAAATCACATTAGCTCAATAGGTGTACAATCACAGTGGGCGTGTGTTTGCATGGTACCTTTATTTATTGGTCCATTTACCCGCATGCTGCAGTGTAATCGATATCTCCGTTTGATGCCTGTGTAGTCGATGCTGCATTATTAGCGCTGTTGTGTAGCTTGTAGGGTTCTGATGACTGCCTCACCTCATTACAGCCGATCATTTATTCCCTAACGCTGTCTTTCTTCACACCGAGCCTGCCGACCCCCCGACAAAAAAAAACCAGGCGTTAATGAGAAGGCTGGTGGGAGCGTGGGTCCAAACAGTCAATTGACCTCAATTGCACGCGACCCCCATTGCGGAGGAGCCGGTTGGGCTTCTGCTTCCATAACCTTGGTGCACCGTGGGCCCCTTCAATACATCAAGAGCCAGTTAATGAGATTAGCGCGCTGCACAGATCAATGAGGACGGCTTCTCCATCCTCTGCCGCCGTAAGCCACTCGCACAAACAGCCAAACTGATTTAAAGTAATGATTTTCTTCCCCTCGGTGAGGATGAGAGAAGTTTGTCTGTCGTGCAGAGGAGGTGGAGGTGGAGGTGGAGGTGGAGGAGGAGGAGGAGGAGGAGGAGGAGGAGGGGTGGTCTCTAAGGGAAGCCGAGGTGTAGCATCAGACAACTCGGCTCATGCGGGGAGTTTGCTTTAGCGCCGCAGTGTTTACCATTTGGACAGCCGTGCATAAGCAATGTAATCCACTGGTGATGTGTGTCCAAGCTGGCTGAGTGATGGGGAGCCGCTGTCCTCTCAAGTCCTCCCGTCGGGCGTGTAGACACTAAACAGATTGCTTTATTTGTCCTATAAAGCTGTCTGACAGGCAGCACATAATGAAGCAGGTCGAGCTGAGCTGATGGGTGGAAAAGCGAGAGTTGCTGGTGGTGAGCTTCGCTGAACTTCTCGTGTCGCGTGCTCTTTGAAACACTAGGTCCAGACGTCGTGTTCGGGAGAGAAACACAGGGATGTTAGCCTTTGCAGACCATCTACAAGCACAAAGCTAAAGAACACACTAAAGGAAAGGGAAAACCACAACAAGATAAACAAGTCCTCTTTAAAATGTTATGTAATGTTTAAACATGCAAATGAGGCGTTATGTAATGCTGCATTTGGTGAAATTAAGAGACGCTAATCGATTTAGTTAGTTAGTTAAATAAAACCCTCATGTGCACACGCCGGTTTGCTATCCTGGCTCCAAGATGGAGGAATGAGCTCCCGTTGACATCAGGACAGCAGAGAGCTCACACACCTTCCGGCGCAGACTGAAAACTCATCTCTTTCGACTCCATTTCGAGCGATATAATTATTAACAACGAACTGCTAACAGAGCACTTATATACTAACAAAGGACTGGCTTCTCTAAAGCCAGTTGAGTAGCAGTTGAAATGTTTTGGCTCTATGAAACCTGATGTACTTATGATTCTGTTTTCTTCAAGGTTGTGTCTTCCTGGTCGCTTTGGATAAAAGCGTCAGCTAAATGTAATGTAATGTGTATTTTTGGATGTGTTTCTGTTCCAATAGTCTCAAAGAAGAAATGTTAAGAAGCTGACTGACCCGTGCCTTACCCAGAAATATTGGCACTGGATTATTAAATCTCATATCAGTGACGGCAAAATGCAAAAGCTGATCCCAGTTCAACATATCTCTGTAGCAGTCTGTGTTTCCTCAGGGTGTTGATGCTCGCTGATCACAGGGATTTTTTTCATTTAATCTAAACCACCACTTCCACCAGTGTTTGTTCACCGACACACACACACACACACACACACTTCCCCCCCCCCAAGCCCTCTGAAGTGGAAGTCCTCTCAGCTCCTCTGCGGCCTGCAGGCGTCATCTGTTGGCTGCGAGAGCTGGACAGAGATCTTTACCGACAGATAAGTGGAGCCCTGTGGGGCCGAGCTGTGAGTCCCGGTGGAGGGAGAGGATGAGGATGAGGATGAGGAGGAGAGGGCCATGTTCCCGAGAGGAAGAAGAGGGTACTTTTTAAAGAGGCACCGTCTCAATTTTATTGACATTTGGCAGCAAACAATTACTCAGTGCTTTTTCAAGACATAGTAATTGTACATCTTAAGTTTGTCTGTCCGAAATGCCTTTTGCTTTTTTTTACACAAAGATCAAATAAAAATAGTAAAAAGTACAAGCATTAGGGAGTGATCAGGACTTCATTCGTTTGTAAAAATACTATCAGTCCACTTTCCTCCATCGTGACACAAACCATCTCGATCTTGTTCCTCCTCACACCTAATGGACCCTTTGATTCTTAAAGACGAACGAGTGGTTCAGTGATGATTTATCTTTGTAGGCAGACACGGAAGTTAGCATCTGCCTCGTTCCCGACACAGAAAGCCAGTGGGATTTCTCCGTGTGATTTTGGATTATCGCTGAAAGTAATCTCTGCAGAAAACACACGCTTATGATACTTACACGTTTTATTCAGCAGGATAATCTCCACATAATAACAACACAATATGACTTCTGAAGTAAACAGCTAAGCTAAAGGCGGCTAACATTATTTACTGACGTCTTTTATGCCGTAGAATAAAAGTCTCTTCAGTTTGTGTTACCTTATTTCAAGCTAGCAACCAAGAACATTACAAAAAACCCTGAAGACTAAAAGTAATAATTTATCCAACCTTATTTCTGCCATACTGCTTCACTCCCTGGGTGAAAGAAGGTACAACACAAAAGTAAAGTATATGGGAGAGACGGAGGAAAGATAAGAGAGAAGCGGGCTTAATAGTGAAATGCACTGGGAATTAGGATAGATAAGGAGGACCAAGCAGTGAGGGAGGAAACCAATACACCCAGAAAAGGTGAGAAGCCAATGTTTCCAAAATAGCTTCTCCTTAGCACCTACTGTACCTCCCACACTCTGTCTGACAGGGGGAGAGTGAAGCTGTCGGATCAATGTTCTCCGCTGTCCCTCAATGACAAGCCAAAGTCCCATCTCCAAAGATAAGTGTGTTCAACAAAGTGTCGAAGTGTGAGACCTAGGTCATGAACTCAGATGTCACATGCTGATCAAATCAGATTCACAGCCAATAGTTTAACCGGTGTTAAAGAGCACATATTCTGCTCATTTTCAGCTGTAGTGTTTCTCCTTTAAAGAGTCCTCTCCTGCTGAGGTTCAGGTGTATATCAGTATGTAGTGTCTCTCCTTTAAAGAGTCCTCTCCTGCTGATGTTCAGGTGTATATCAGTATGTAGTGTCTCTACTTTAAAGAGTCCTCTCCTGCTGATGTTCAGGTGTATATCAGTATGTAGTGTCTCTACTTTAAAGAGTCCTCTCCTGCTGATGTTCAGGTGTATATCAGTATGTAGTGTCTCTACTTTAAAGAGTCCTCTCCTGCTGATGTTCAGGTGTATATCAGTATGTAGTGTCTCTACTTTAAAGAGTCCTCTCCTGCTGATGTTCAGGTGTATATCAGTATGTAGTGTCTCTACTTTAAAGAGTCCTCTCCTGCTGATGTTCAGGTGTATATCAGTATGTAGTGTCTCTACTTTAAAGAGTCCTCTCCTGCTGATGTTCAGGTGTATATCAGTATGTAGTGTCTCTACTTTAAAGAGTCCTCTCCTGCTGATGTTCAGGTGTATATCAGTATGTAGTGTCTCTACTTTAAAGAGTCCTCTCCTGCTGATGTTCAGGTGTATATCAGTATGTAGTGTCTCTACTTTAAAGAGTCCTCTCCTGCTGATGTTCAGGTGTATATCAGTATGTAGTGTCTCTACTTTAAAGAGTCCTCTCCTCCTCTTCTTTCTTTGATGCTGAAGTGAGAATTCTGCTTCATGCTCTCTAAAAAAAGTTGTCTTTGGCCTGTGTTCGACACACACACACACACACACACACACACACACACACACACACACACACTTTTTGTCTTCACGCTTCATATATTTCAATGTTTTCCCGCCACATTGCCAATACGGATCAATAGCCTCATTCTCGCCGGAGAACTCAATGAACACCTTGTTTCAATTCCTGCTCAGCACATTCTTCAGATGATTGCTTGTAAGTCGTTAAATGATCAAAGTCCTCGTGAAGATTGATGGCACATATTGAGAGCAGCGTCATCAATAATGCACACACATAATTTCTGCAGCGCTGTAATAAAAGTAAAAGCTGGAGAAATATTAATTAATGTGCAAATCTTATTTTTAATTCATCCTTTTTACTGCCACCGGTGACTTTATGTTTTCACTGCGAGGCCTCCGTGGCTTCTGTATGGATTTTGTTGAGCTACACTATCAACTCTCCGGCATTGAGGTTTATGAGCCGAACTCCACTCTGCATGAAGGGAATATTAAAATGCCTGCATGCTTTTTTGCATCAAATACTGTCCAGGTGCTTTTTAACCGTCTCCACTTGCTGTTCTCGTGTGGCCCGTCTTCTGATTTGGATTAGTTTCCTTTCATTTCATGTGCGACAACAACACAACGATGCATCTCGGTAGATGGCACCCTGCTGTTTGCAGTAAACCAAACCTTGAATCACACTTCACAAATGTTGCTTTTGCTGTGTTACATGTCGTTCATTTAACAACAAGAGGTGGCTGGAGAATGACATCACCTCGAACGGGATTTATTCAATTGGATAAAAGCCAATTTGTTTGGAGAAATACATTTTCCTCCATGCCGTCTTGTGTGAGGATTGGAAACGAGTGGAACTTTGCTATCAAATATTAACGATGCTATCAGGCCCAGTCATGACAAACACTATCAGTATGGCTTAAGCCTTCCCTTTCCACTCTCTATCTCCTCCTTCTGTGCAAGGTGTTTCCTTCTATCTTCACCTGCAGTTTTCCACCACACACATCTATTTATATCTTTCCTGCCTACAGCGGACCTGACAGCTTAACACATTGCAACTGAGAAAACACACAGAGACAAAGCCTAAAACTGAAGGAAACAACTTTACCAATTCAATTTCATGCACGGAAAAAAGGTGCAGAAATACATAATGGGGAAATTGAGAAATGCATATAAAGCATGTGTGCAGAAACACATGAATGAAATGGGCAGCTGAGCAAACACAGAAAACGCAGCCAAATGCAGAAAATACTGCCAGATGATCAAATAAAGAAAACACAACCACATAGAGAAACAAGCGTCAAATGAACACGGCATAAGCAAATAAAGTGTCACGCCCTGGCTCAAGGACGGACAAAGGAAGGAGACCACACAAGATTCATCCAATTGAAGTGCATTTATTTAAAGAAACTAAATTAACTATGAAGTCAGTTAATCAGTAATGTGTGTAGTGTGAACGTGCATCAGTATATAAAGACAGAACAAACAACCCAAGGTCCAGTAGAGCCAAGCTACCCAAGAGGAGAGAGAGACTGACTGCTCAGGCACCCATGCTTGTAGCTGAGCAGTCAGCCCAAATCAGGTGTCAGCAATCTCTCCTGATTTGGGGAGTGGCTAACCACGGACCTGCGTCTAAGGCCTAGGGGCCGTCACACCTCGCCCCTTAAGAATGAGGTAGCACCTCAGATCCTGAAACAAAACAACAACATTAGACACAACATTTTCTTCCAATTCATAAATCTGAGTAACACGTCTCATAAAAACTGCATTATAAGCCTATCAAAAGTGATACTAGGCAAAGAAGGAACTATGACAAAAGGTACATGAGGTGACTACCGACATGTGCACAAAACCAGCAATCATTACAGCCTAACCCCAGGAAAAGCAACTACTGCTGCTTAGTGGACGAAACGGGGAATGCCTGTACGGCCAAAACTTCAAGAAGAATGGGACGAAGCTCCCCTTGCCTGCCCCGTCTCACCCACAGAGGTTACTGTCGCTCTCTTTCACATACTTCCGTGTGTTACGAATGTTGCACTCTGACCTTCTAGCCCGATTGACATTGACACATGTTTTGCACTTCCAATCATTTACACTGCAGAGACCCCTGCCCTTCCCAGCCAGAGTGTTCCAACTATCTGTTCCTCCAGCATTCATCATCTGTGCCCTCATGGTTTTCTTCCTGCCACATCTGTAACAACTGCTTCTTCTAGCAAAGTTCATCATTCCACACTTATCCGGACAAAACCAGTCCTCGTCTGTAACGATTACAGAAACCAGAAAAACATTGGTGACTCATAAATGCACTTGGAAAATAGAGACACAATCCAATGCTTCAAACCCAGACAACTCGAGCACATACACATGTTCTCCAAGTGAAGACAACTCAAGTGCATATCGAAAACATAGTCAGTTATAAAAAGGCACTCTAAATATAGGAAAACCAACAAAATACAGACACAAGTTGCAAATAAAGAAGCCAGAAAATACACGAATGCACTTGGAAAATAGAGACACAATCCAGGAACGAAATATAAGTATATTTTATATTTATTGTTAAATTGGTGAAATGTTTTTTGTCATCCCATTGTGTTTTCTGCAGTGTATTGCCTTTGTACTGTAGCTTCAAACACTCAGCAAACCGTCTCATTTCCAGCGCTCTGCTTTGTATGTGCGGAGCGACAGCATTGTACTCATTTGCATAATATATGTGGTTTACGTTTGCACCGATATTGGGCGCCAAGTTCCCGAGCGTCTGGCAGCGTGGCGCTGAAACACACTGAGAGCGAGCCCAGATGCAGAGGCTTAACGAGTGAATCGATGGTGGTGGGCGCATTGACGCGTGATGAATTGAAGAGTTAATCGGTCTGACGTCTCTAATGGCCCAGCATAGGAATGAAAAATAAAAATAAATTAGTGGAAAGAAAGCCTTTAGTCGGTATCCATCTGCCAAGGACTTTTGTGGTATTGATTGGCCTCGGGCACTTAAAGCCTGATGTATTGTCAACTTTGCAATCTATTGCCCGTCTGAGAGCGCAGTCACACGCTGACTTCCACTGTGCTTTGACATGCATAACTACACACACACACACACACACACACACACACGCACACACGCACGCACGCACACACACACACACACGCACACACACTGAAATCACAACTTACCAGCTGTTAACACACTCACACCTTAGAGTTCAGAGTTTGTCGTAATGTATAAATAAACTGCAAATAGAAACTATACAACCACATCGAGAAACAAGCTGCACATCAAATACAGACAACACATCCCAATAACTAATCTCACAGACTGACTTCCACTGGGTTTGACATAGATAACTAGTGGCTGACGCACGCACGCACGCACGCACGCACGCACGCACGCACGCACGCACGCACGCACGCACGCACGCACACACACCATGTATACATCACTTCAGGGGACATTACATTGACTTTCATGCATTTCCTGGAGACTTATCCTAACCTTAACCATAACCAACACATGCCTAACCCTTACCCTTACCCCAACCCTTACCCCTAACCAAGTCTTCACCCTAAAATTAATGATCCCCCTCATGGGGACCTCCATTTTGTCCCCATAAGGGAAGCCAGTCCCCACACGTGACTATGTAAACATATGTAGGTCCCCACAAGTATAGTAATGCTAGGCCACACACGCACGCACGCACGCACGCACGCACGCACACACACACACACACACTTCACTTGGAGTTCCACCTATTGGACTTTTGTGACCTAGCAAATGCATCTTTTGTTCTTTGTCCACACATGTACCCATGAGGTGCAAACTGTCCTAAACTGTGGGATTAATAAGAATGGTCTTTGATGGTCATATCTGCTGGTAATTCAGCTTTCCAGTGACTTGCAAGTAGACGACAAAGTCCCAGTCCAACAAGCAGGTTAGCAAAAATATTGCATGGAAACATCCCTAAACGCAACCCAGCAACAATTAATAATAACTAACTGAGAGTTAAGTAACAGCAGAGACAGAGCATTGTACAGGGGAATAGAAGGAAATAGAGACATCTAGTGAATCAAGGGTTGACCTGAGATTCACATGTTGACCTCTGACACTAGTTGGGGTTTTAGAAATAACATTCCCCGTGTAGTATGTGTTGTGAAGTTAATGACGTTCAGGTCTTTATTGTGTCATGTTGAGGAATGGTTGGGTCATTGTTTTTGATCGAGCATTTATTTAGCTGTTCGTGGTTTGCCATTAGGAAACAGATGGTTAAATCAAAGTAATGTTATTTACTTAGGTCAAATATGCAAATTAGCTTCAATTGGCTTTCCTCAGACATTGATCCGGATAAGAACCCCAGCAATATAAATAAATAAAATACCCATTTAGATAAAGGTGTGGAGGAAACATCAGGATAAGATTTAGTTTGGCATGGGATTTGCATTTAGACAAGCAGGATATTTTATTGCCAGAAAATTGGATTGCAAATACACACACGCAGACACACATGCACACACGCACGCGCAAACGCACACACACACACACACACACACACACACCAATTTGATATATTTCCCGCTCCTATGTGCCCATCCCCCCACATGGATCACACCTGGCACATGCAATACATGTTCATTGTCTAGTTCTTCATGTATACCAGTAGTCTGATACAATACTTACAGTTTGAAAGGGTGTTAAATTCAATTTGGTGATGATTAATGGTTTTTGTGTTCATGTAATAGCAGTTAAAACAGGACCGCGAACAAGTAAGGGGGGGGGAAACGAACAGGTCCTTTGTCGGCTCTAAATTGTTGAGGTTCGATGGCCCATTAATGGAAAACTGATGGACAACAGTAACCAAATATTGATATTATAACTATATCCCTATGCAATTGTAAAGATAAGAAAAGATTGCCCTGCCAATAACTTATATTACAGCTGTTATTAAAATACAGAAAACTTTAGCACAAAACCTTCAAGATAACGGATAATGGAGCTTTCTTAATTCTTGGTGGAATTAATGGAACATCTGTCTGTTTTTGACAGGCCTTTGTACTCCTTCCCTCTAATTTCCTACTTCGTCTGTCTACTTGCCACTCAAGATGTAATGGTCTGTGTTCATTTAATTTACCCATTGTCTTCCACAGGTCATCTTTGAAGCGACGGTCTCCGAGGAGCGGCAGGGGTACATCGCGCTGGACGACATCGTGCTGCTCAATTACCCCTGTTGTAAGTACCTGTTCTGCACTCACCATAGCACACCTGCTGACCTTCTCTCAGTCAGGGAGAGAAAGTGGCCGGCATAATGACGAAATCCTGGCCAGAAAGCTTCAGGAATAGCTTCCCGTAGAAATGCACCTGCAAGTATCACCGTAGCTGTCCAAGTTTCACAGCAGGAAGTGTCTCTTTTGTCCGTATAATCACAGTAGTGACACCTGTGATTATACGGACAAAAGAGACTTCCTGCTGAAAAAACTGAATCATGTACTTTTTTATTATAATTTTTTATTTTTGTATTCATTTATTTAACAGGGACAGTGCACATTAACATTTCTGTAAAGATGCCAGAGTTATTAGCGAAGAGGCTATTTTTCGTCTGTAGTCCCTGGACAGATTTCGTAAGTCAACCTAAAACAAATTTCATTTTAAACAGGTAAACTTTAATTACATGTACAGATTTCACATAACTGTATTGAAAGCAATAGTTTTAAGTTTAAATACAAAACTATTAGATTCAACTTAATATTATTGCTTACAACTAACCCAATGAAATGTGTTGACATAATACATTTATTTAAAGTCAATGTTTTTGAGTAAATTGCATCATCCCGCTCAGGAAAATGTATTTTAGTCAATCTTCAATTTCAGTTAAGGCTGCAATCAAATGGACGTCCATCCCAGCAACAATTATTATTATGTTAATTAAATCTAATTAAAAAACATAGGAATCAGCTCTGCCATTTATAGTATTGTCAACCTCCATGTTGCACATTTTACATTCAGGCTCCTCCAATGCAACACAATAACACAGATAAAATAGTGCAAGTAAGTAGAAATAAAATACAATATAAATAATGCAGAATAGTCTATATACAAGTAATTGGAATATTGAAGTTGCAAACAGATCAATGTTATGGATGTTCTTTCAAAAGGTGTTTAACAGTCACATGGCCAGTGTCTGGTGGTTTGAGTCCAGAGACGATGGAAGAGGGGAGGTCAACTAATACACATGAAACTGGGACCTGTCAGAGTGTCTCGCAGGAGGAAGTCTCAATTTTTGTCCGTGCAGAACGGCTGACCTTCCCCTGGGCTCCCAGCAGGGTGCTTTTAAAACTAACGTGATGTTGCAGACAGGAAAGGAACCGCTCGTGGTGGCACTTTGATGCTCTCTGGGAGTGTTTCGTCTCTTTGTCCCCTCTGGATGTCAGGGGGGTTGAGGCTCGATGAGTGCTGGTAATGTTACATTATGTTCTGTTCTCATACGTTTACCATTATACCCCCTGCAGAGCTTTGGTGCACAGGGTCTTTACTAGGCAGGGTAGGGTGCCATTATACAAAAGCAGAAAATAAGAAATAAGTCATTGCAAAAGCTGTAAAAAGAGAAAAAGTGGTGCCAGAACAGAAATAATATGTTTCAATTGAAAATGGCCCGTTATTAGCTTTTTATTAAATATCATGTTTATCCATTTAATGGTTTCCCGAGTTCTTGTGATTTATCGCAGAGTGTTTGATTACATATAATTACAATTAGTCAGTTCTACGCTGGCTGCTGATTGAATGGTAAAGCGAGTATAATGCAAGGTTTTTAATTAGAGGCCACACATACAGTATGTAGATAATTATGTTATGGCTTCCATCATTGTTAACAGTTGTCAGTTAAAGGTCGCACGTCACGGCCATTTCTACTGATCATAATTCCATCGTTGAGGTCTTCTAGAATATATTTATATTGTTCAATGTTCCAATCTGCAAAGCTACACTAGCACCCCGCAGCACGTCGCCGTTTCGCCGCTGAGAGAGTGTGTGTGTATGAGGAGCTCCACGGATTGGTCCATTTGTGTTTGGTCACGTCACTTGGTTCCCGGAAGAAATAAATGGATCTTCAACGAGTTTTTGCAGAAACCCAAAATCGATGTACCTGAAAATGACCATTATTTGGTAACTCTTACATTTTTTAACATTTCATATATTGTAGATTTAGATGTGGCTAAAATATATCAAAAAGAAATATAGCTTTATTTCTCTCTTGCATCAACGATCTGTTGCTTATTGTTGTTCAGAAAACTTAAACCTCACCGCCTCGATCACACTGGCCTTTACTCATAACTGTAACAATGTTTTGCAGCAGCAGACATGTGGGGACATGTTAATGAATGATAATGTAGGTTATTCATTAGCTCATGCGTTTCAGATTCCTGGCTCCACTGAAAAGCCAGACTGGCCTTACATTAGAACTCATCACAGAAGGAGGAACTGGAATAACCCTTTCTAAAAACCAGTGCAAATCGTTTTTCTGTATAAGTCATCTAAAGTGTTACCATTTGCCCTCTGTCAACAACACTCTCTAGATGTGAGACCCAGACTGGTTGGTGGTTGGACCCGCCAAATTAATATTAGCTCACAATTGTCGACACTATCTCTGCCAGGAAGGTCTTAAAGGTCGCCTATTATGCAAAATCCACTTCTCCATGTCTCTTCTACATCAACATGTGTCCCCTCTTCTTCATGTCTCTTCTACATCAACATGTCTCCCCTCTTCCTCATGTCTCTTCTACATCAACATGTGTCCCCTCTTCTTCATGTCTCTTCTACATCAACATGTGTCCCCTCTTCTTCATGTCTCTTCTACATCAACATGTGTCCCCTCTTCTTCATGTCTCTTCTACATCAACATGTGTCCCCTCTTCTTCATGTCTCTGCTACATCAACATGTGTCCCCTCTTCTTCATGTCTCTTTTACATCAACATGTCTCCCCTCTCCCTCATGTCTCTTCTACATCAACATGTGTCCCCTCTTCTTCATGTCTCTTCTACATCAACATGTGTCCCCTCTTCTTCATGTCTCTTCTACATCAACATGTCTCTCCTCTTCCTCATGTCTCTTCTACATCAACATGTGTCCCCTCTTCTTCATGTCTCTTCTACATCAACATGTGTCCCCTCTTCTTCATGTCTCTGCTACATCAACATGTGTCCCCTCGTCTTCATGTCTCTTCTACATCAACATGTGTCCCCTCTTCTTCATGTCTCTTCTACATCAACATGTCTCCCCTCTTCCTCATGTCTCTTCTACATCAACATGTGTCCCCTCTTCTTCATGTCTCTTCTACATCAACATGTGTCCCCTCTTCTTCATGTCTCTTCTACATCAACATGTGTCCCCTCTTCTTCATGTTTCTTCTACATCAACATGTGTCCCATCTTCTTCATGTCTCTTCGACATCAACATGTGTCCCCTCTTCTTCATATCTCTTCTACATCAATATGTGTCCCCTCTTCTTCATGTCTCCTCTACAACATGTGTCCCCTCTTCTTCATGTCTCTGCTACATCAACATGTCTCCCCTCTTCCTCATGTCTCTTCTACATCAACATGTGTCCCCTCTTCTTCATGTCTCTTCTACAACAACATGTGTCCCCTCTTCGTCATGTCTCTTCTACATCAACATGTGTCCCCTCTTCTTCACATCTCTTCTACATCAACATGTGTCCCCTCTTCTTCATGTCTCTTCTACATCAACATGTGTTCCCTCTTCTTCATGTCTCTTCTACATCAACATGTGTCCTCTCTTCTTCATGTCTCTTCTACATCAACATGTGTCCCCTCTTCTTCATGTCTCTTCTACATCAACATGTGTCCCCTCTTCTTCATGTCTCTTCTACATCAACATGTGTCCTCTCTTCTTCATGTCTCTTCTACATCAACATGTCTCCCCTCTTCCTCATGTCTCTTCTACATCAACATGTGTCCCCTCTTCTTCATGTCTCTTCTACATCAACATGTGTCCCCTCTTCTTCATGTCTCTTCTACATCAACATGTGTCCCCTCTTCTTCATGTCTCTTCTACATCAACATGTGTCCCATCTTCTTCATGTCTCTTCTACATCAACATGTGTCCCCTCTTCTTCATGTCTCTTCTACATCAACATGTGTCCCCTCTTCTTCATGTCTCTTCTACATCAACATGTGTCCCCTCTTCTTCATGTCTCTTCTACATCAACATGTGTCCCCTCTTCTTCATGTCTCTTCTACATCAGCATGTGTCCCCTCTTCTTCATGTCTCTTCTTCATCAACATGTGTCCCCTCTTCTTCATGTCTCTTCTACATCAACATGTGTCCCCTCTTCTTCATGTCTCTTCTACATCAACATGTGTCCCCTCTTCTCCATGTCTCTTCTACATCAACATGTGTCCCCTCTTCTTCATGTCTCTTCTACATCAACATGTGTCCCCTCTTCTTCATGTCTCTTCTACATCAACATGTGTCCCCTCTTCTTCATGTCTCTTCTACATCAACATGTGTCCCCTCTACTTCATGTCTCTTCTACATCAACATGTGTCCCCTCTTCTTCATGTCTCTTCTACATCAACATGTGTCCCCTCTTCTTCATGTCTCTTCTACATCAGCATGTGTCCCCTCTTCTTCATGTCTCTTCTTCATCAACATGTGTCCCCTCTTCTTCATGTCTCTTCTACATCAACATGTGTCCCCTCTTCTTCATGTCTCTTCTACATCAACATGTGTCCCCTCTTCTCCATGTCTCTTCTACATCAACATGTGTCCCCTCTTCTTCATGTCTCTTCTACATCAACATGTGTCCCCTCTTCTTCATGTCTCTTCTACATCAACATGTGTCCCCTCTTCTTCATGTCTCTTCTACATCAACATGTGTCCCCTCTTCTCCATGTCTCTTCTACATCAACATGTGTCCCCTCTTCTTCATGTCTCTTCTACATCAACATGTGTCCCCTCTGTGGAAAGAGACTCTGAAAGTTTCAGGAACAAAGATTCTCTCTCTTTTTGATCCATTTCTATAAAAACCTGTCTGAAAACGAGCTGATCAGATTTTGGCCACTTTATGATGTCATAACTAGGGATGCACGATATTGTTTTTTTAAACCGATACCGATAACCGATAATAATATAATATATATATATATGAAATGTACCTGTAGTTTTTGCACACCCGGTGGTAAAAAAAAGACTAGTAGTGAGCAAAGGACATGAGCATTACTACTATGAACAAAGCAAAGCCAAGAACAGTTTTTCTCTTCAAAGTGACCATATTTATTTTCCCAAATAAACGTCTTGCATTTTCCAAAAGCCTCGTGGAGAGGTGAAAGCCCCGGTGCCTTTGCAGCTGGCTTTGGATTCGCCGCTAGTTTAGCAGCGCAGGCGTCTTCGTACGCTGTTAACACACCATCGTAGCGATGGCGATGTTTCAGGTGACTGATCAGGTTGGAAGTATTATAGCTCGTTGCCTTTTCCCTCCTCGTGGAACTTCTGCATCTGTTAATACAAATAGCAAGCGAACTATCCAACTCTGAAATAGTCCCATACTACCGACGACATGTTTGTTTACTGTCCTGGCTTCACGGCCGCACACCATTTACGTCACAGCCAGGCACGAGTTAGGGAGCGCTCGATTTGTGAAGAACTCCCCTCTTCCTAAACCACTAATACCACAGGACTGGCAACACGGGAGGAGCCGAGTGAAAAAACAAGCGCCCCTCATCCCAACCCACCCACACCGCAGGATCTTTTTCTTTTTCTTTACCCAAAAAATAAATTGTATATTATCGGGGCTATTAATACTTTTATCGGGTTTATTGGGATGACGTCATAATTCCTAATTATCGTGCACCACTAGTCATAACGATGTGTTGTCTTGTGTAACCATTAGCCAATCAGCAACCAGGGTACCTTATCACCTGAATCTCCTCCTAGAGCTCCATTGAGTTCTTTCTAACCAAATGTCTCTCAGAGGGACGTGGGGAGGGGCTCCTTACTTTCATCTAAAGCAGGGGTGTCAAACTCAATTTCATCGCGGGCCACATCAGCATTATGGTTGCACTCAAAGGGCCGGTTGTAACTTTAAGACTATATAAAAATACATATATAAATATATCATAAATGAAATAATGTATTATATTACATCATCGCCTCTGCATTGGATTATCATCGGATAGGGTAATAACTTCATAATTAACTACGTCTGAAAGCAGAAGTCTAGGGCAAATAATTGCAAGTCTTTTCAGTGCGTATGTCCCAAAATGATTTTAAAAGAAAAAATAAATAGAAGTGACATTTTGAAATAAAAATCTAATTCTGAGAAAAAGGAATTCTATGAAAAAAATGGATATTTTGAAGAAAAAAAGGCAAATTCTGAGAAAAAAAGGCAAATTCTGAGAAAAAAGTCATATTTGAGATGCATTGTGGGACATGTAGTTTATGGGCAACGTGCTTCTGTAGCATGTAACCATATAATAAACATATTATATTCTTTGCAAGCTCTTGTGGGGCTACATAAAATGAAGTCGCGGGCCGAATGTGGCCCCCGGGCCTTGAGTTTGACACCCCTGATCTAAAGTAACAGACAGACAATCAGCACTTTAGAAACGGGGCTGAAACAGAGGGGATTATGGGTAATGCTGCAATGATCTGTTTGGTGTTTCAGCCAATCAGAGACAGGTTCTGTATATATCTGAGAGCTATTATATATTGATGAAAAACAGTATGATTGGGGACCTTTTATATACATACGCCATACATGTATCAATCTTAGAGCACAATTGATCTATTACTCACAAACACAAAGTGCAGACAAATCACAAGATCGCACATTCTTCCGTAGCAGCTGGTGTATCCGCAGGAGCAGTCACCCGTAACAAACCGTAAAACATACAGTGACACGAAAGATGTAAGTAAACATTAGCAAGCTGGCTTTATATTTCCCCATAGGCTGCAGTAATAATACTGTGTCTCCTTAAGAAAGATTCAAGTCAATGGCTAACGCTTTTTAGTTTGCATACCCACTCGTTTGACATTTGTGTTGTTTTTTGTTTTTTTCTGGAGTCGGTGTCTTCATTCTGAACACGTGTTTCAGTCAAGACCAATCTCTCCTGCATTAGGGGTGAGAGGCAGCATTTCTCATTCGGAGAAGGAACATCTCAGTCTAAATGCTTTTGGGACTCAAATTACCTTGCCTGTTTATGTTTAGCTGTATTCATTAAGGCGGCACAGGTCACACGTACACACAACTGGGCGTTTTGATCTTGAATTAAGTTTTCTCAGTTAATATTAATGCAGCTGCTTCATCCTCGAATGACTTCTCCTATAATTGGGGCTCTGAACGCTTCACTTTAAAACAAGACTTTAAAGTTCCTGCAGACACAATGTCTACAGGGTGTACATTTTGTTTCCACTTGATGTCTTGTCTGCAGAGTTAATAATACATACATGGTTGCAATATTGGATATTAGGTTTTGTCTGATAGACGCACCTGAGGACATGCTGTTTTGGTTTGAGAGCGACCATGGAAAAGGACTGCAGAGAGGAAAAAGAAAATGAGCAAATAATTCAACAATATTCAATTATATCTTTCCACCCAGCCAGATGTTGCCATCGGTTACTAAGGAAACCAAGGATAAAAGTGTGTGTTATGTGAATAATGCCAGTCTGTGCATCATTGGTGCCGGAAGAGCCGTTCGCCCAGAAGATATCATATTTACACCTCAGCAGGAGCTCACATCACTCTTTTATAAGATGGAGGTTTCATTTTATATCATGATTATTTTCCTTTCATTGCTGTATACATCATTATATCAATGTGTTTCCATTAGAATTGCTTTTAGATGACTAACATGTTCTCATTGTTTGAGGCTTTCCAGGAGATGGAGGTTCAGTGATAAAAGTTTTACTTATAGTCCTTCACTTTACATAAACAGATGTTGTTTGCTTCCCATCTGTCACATTAGAGAATCTATTTTATCCTCAATTTGTTTATACAGCAGCTACAAGAGTTTGTAGCACTTTGACTTGTTTTTTATTCTTCACCACAATTTCTTCTGATAAGCAGAGAACAAGAAAACACAAGAAAACAGATGTAACAGGAAAAGTATATATACATAACTAAGTTTATAGTACAGGCTTGTGAATACTATCTTCTTAATCACTTGTGGTGAAAAGGTAAGTAAGCTAACTAACCACAATTTGATAATAATTATTTAGCTAACTGTCTGTGTCTAGCTGCATTTTGTGGAAAAACACATCCACAATGGTAGGTGTTGAGCTTTGTTAGCTTATTTATTGCAAAACATTTGCTTACCGTTGGCATGACATGACATTAGCCGGTCACTAAGATGTAGCTATGCCTACATTTGAACAAAAACAGATGTAACAGGAAAAGTATATATACATTGATTATAAAACATCCAGTTGAGGAAACTAGTTGCTGACCTAGTATGACCAAACATGCTACCAATACGTAGAAAAATACATTATTACAAAATGTACATTCTGTGCTTCTTGATAGCAAAACATCAGTTGCAATCTGCTCACTAGCTTTAGCATCAAATGACAGTAGAATTGAGTTTTGGCTAAACACTAAACTTTAAAGCAATAATCTTTATCCCAGCTTTAGCCTTTTGTTACTGTATTAGTAGTTTTTCGGCCATTGTGTTCATACAGTATTTTTGAGAATAGCCCATGATATTTGACAGATTTATTATGAAGCTAACGGTCTGTTTTTAGCTAACGTTACATTTGATTGTTATACATACTGTTGAGGAAACTAAACGCTAACCCAAACATGTTAATATTATGCAGACATCATCAGACATGTACTAAATGCACATTTGATGCCACTTATAGCAAAACATTTGCTGTCTGCTAGCTAGCTAGTTAGCATGACATGACATTATTCAACTGATCAACTCATTTTCCTGGTAGAATATGGTTAAACCCTCAAACACTACACTACCTTACCATAGGACTATAATCCTCAAAATCAGTAAATGTACAATTATGTTCATGTATGATTTAAGTCAATCTAATGTGAGCTTTTAGTATAGGGCAGGGGTCTGCAACCTTTTTGACCAAAAGAGCCATTTTGCCCCCTTTTCCAACAATTTTTTTTGTCTTGAGCCGCAAAAACGTATTTGATAGCTTGATAGCTTATAAAGTTGTATTTATTGTTATATTAAAGACAAAAACTACAGTTTTTTTGCATTTATTATTTATTACATGATAGAAAACTGTTTACCTCTAATAATAAAAAAAGAACTCTTATAAGGAGAATTAAAAAAAAATACACAGGCCTATAAATCAACACAGCACTTCCTCTACACATTTGAAACAAATTAATATAATTAAAATGGGCACACTTTGAAATAAATACAACATAAAACATATAGCTGCACCCTAAAACGGATTGAATTATGACTGAAGATCGTCAGCTGTCTTCCTCTTCCAATAAGTAATAGCTGCAGCACCTTTGACAACTTCTCTCCACATATCAAACCTACCGTATACCATCCCAGAATGGGATCGCAGAATTAAATCCTGTGTTCCTCAGATACTTTTCTTTGATTTATCCATAGTTCGCTCATCGAGCCGGGGGTCAGGTTATTCGCCTGTAGAAAAGGCGCTGGTGCGGGACCGTAAAAACATTAAAACAGTTCTGTTTGTTATTTATGTGTCACAGTCTCACCTCAACATACAAGATACGAAACATTTTCAACAGTGCAACAAAATATAAATAGTCCTGCAAATACTTTTATTGTATGTCCTTCTTATTTTTGTCTACGCCCAAGGGAGCCAGAGCAGAGCATGCAGCTCGGGAGCCGCAGGTTGCCGACCCCATGTATAAGGCAAAGGTTAAAGCTGATCAGAAACAAATTATGTTTAGAGTCAGGGACAGTATTTAATAAGTTAGTGAAATAACTGTATATATTTCCCAAATGTAATAGCCAGCTGTGGTCCAACATTATGATACACTTTTCACAACTTGTTCAAAACTGAACTTTTGACTCCTATGAACTCCAAGAGAACATTTTGAATGCAGTTAAAAGTAATGATGTTATACTACTGTATGTGCCAACTTTTAAATTCATGCAAATGTTGGAGGGTCCGAAAGGTTTAGAGAAAGGCTAATATTCTAAGAAGGATTTTCAGATACAGTACAGGGAAGGAAGCCCATGATACTTCTTGGTTGATTCAATGCATTTTGGAGCTTGATGTTTAGCAAAGCAAGGCATTAGTGAAATAGCTGAGTACCACTTGAAAATAGGTGCTCAATAATGAGAAAAGAGAAGCTTTTCCACAGCAAACACCTCTATAATTCATCGCATTATTAACAACGACCCAGGACATTTTGACACAAAGTCACAGTTGGGAAAGCACAGGCGTAAATGATAAAATGAACAATAGCTAAGTTCCATTAAGCTGCTTTAGTTTAAGGGCTGCTATTATGCATGCCTCCTTATTGTCATCCTCATTGTTATTAGTCACAGTGGTGCTTTTCTATAGGGAAAGTAAAAATACATCACATTTTTTAAGTATAATAATCGCTAGTCGTTAGCATCACTGGTGTTCCTGCTCTTGTCAGTAGCAAAGAAAGTGTTTTGTCTGCAGTGCAGTGACACAAATCATCATGTCAAACTTATGTATCAATGTTACACAACACTTTGTAACATAAATATATAAATAGCATCTCTGCCACTGGCTTATTGATCAGCACGGGGAATCTAATCCTGTAATAATGAGAAATAATGGAACTGACAGGCAGGGAATCAAATCAGAGACAGAGAAGAAACATATTTTACTTACAGTTACTTACTTGTCGCTGCTTTTAATTGAACTATTCATATCTTAGACTGCACTGTAACTTTTATCCATGTATTTCTTTTAATGTTTTAAATGTAAACGTAATTCATTTCTCCGTGACATTTATGAGAGGGACTGCTCGAAAGTAGGATATTTGGGATATCCGTCGTAGCCTGGGTTTACGATCAGTTTTTGGGTGAGTTGTACTGAGGAACAAGTATCACATCACCGACGGGTGAAAGATAGTGTTTTGGTAACACGGGGTGTTCAGGTAACACCTAAAGACTTTGCTATGGAACACAAAGCAGAGTAGGGGGCTAGTACACCCTCCTGAGGGTCCGATTGTGGATGTCATGCGAGCATAACATGGTGGAAACAATCAGTCTAAATTAACAAACGGGACGGAAATGTTCGGATTTCCAAAGGGAGGTTCTGTGAATAAATTAAAAATCAAGAACCGAAATAATTGACTGCACTGTAACTTTTATCTTTTAATGTTTATTAGCTTTTCTTTTTAAATGCTTAATGTCTTTCATTTTTTGTTTTCTTTTAATGTTTATTTTATTATCTTTTACTGTTTTTAAATGCCTTTGTCTGAATGTCTTTCATTTTTGTAAAGCACCTTGAATTGCCTGGTGCTGAAAGGAGCTATATAAATAAACTTGCCTTGCCTTGCCTTGCCGAATGATTTCATGATTTTAGTTTTTCTTAAAATGTCGGAATAGGAGGCACTGTGGGGCAATTCTATGATGAGTTGATGACAATTTAGTTTCGATATTTTTCTACACGCATGGACCAGCATTAATGGAACATGTTCCTTCAGTAATTTGACGTTATTTCACTGATTGACAGTCAAAGGTGGTGAATCTCAATTATGTAGCAATTACGCAACAAACCGAAGGGATGAAGAACAATGCTAGTTAGCAGACTTGGATGGAAATAGTGTAGAAAATGTTTAAAAATATCTTGTTTGTTGAGGAAGGAAAAGCATTCTACCGGTTTTGATACACCTAAAAAAGAAGGTGTTTGGATGATCAAAACAACCGTTAAGTGCGTTAAAAACTCCATTATATCAAATTACGACACTGTGGATTTATCACCACTCTGTTAGCTAACATCTGGTGTTGCAGTAAACACATGTGATGCTATGTGTGTGTATATGCATGCAGAGACTGGTGTGACTAACTGCCGGGGATATCAATTAAAAAAGAAAATGTATGCATTTCTACAGATGAATTCCTTACGCATATAGACATTCCAACAGCTGTTCCGTAGAGTCATTTGGTAAAACGAGTTCTGTGTGCGTCTCCTATTGAAGGTTTCTCGAGGAATAACGAGCACCATCTTCAGAAGACAGACACACAGAGAATACACATTCACTTTTGTTCTTGAAAGGGCTTACAATGGTAATGTAATTCACACTTTAGATCCAGAAGGAGCCGGATAAATACGTACATGTCTCTCTCTGCGTGTAATCTGTAAAAACAATGTCTGTGTTGATAAGTTATTTATTCTCACATGCGGCCTTGTGATCTGTGTTTCAATGCATGTGGAAATGTCAGCCTCTGTGGGTCGAAGTGATTCAAACGTGGTTCCTAAAACAGCTTTGGTTGATATTTAAAACATTTAATCAAAGTAAGTTCATGAAGATTTAACGATCCTCTTTACTTTCTGTTCAAAAAGGCCCAACAATGAATGCATTCATGGTTACGCTCTATTCGAATGTTCACAATACATGTTTGTGAGGTTGTATCCAGGCCTGAAAGTATTTATTGTACAAAAGACATGTTTAATATATTTAGACAGTGACGCTCGGCTCCAGATGTGCCTCTTTCCTCACAGTGTGTGTTTGTGTGTGTGTGTGTGCTCCTTCCACAGACAAGGTGCCTCATTTCGCTCGTCTGGGTGACGTGGAGGTGAACGCCGGGCAGAATGCCTCATTCCAGTGTGTCGCCACGGGCAAAGTTTCTGAGTCTGAGCCCTTCCTGCTGGAGGTGAGAACAACAACAATATGTGTGGGTGTGTTGTTTTTGTTTTTTTCGGTTATCTTTGCTTCGAAAAGTCAAGCCAGCATGCCAGCACCTGGATAACAGTACGGACATTGTAGGTAGAAGCAGCAGCACAATTGATACCAAAAAAACAGACTTTCTACATGCTTGGCATTTAGTCGACTGTCTTATCAGCCTACAGTTATTCCTATCGCATGCACAGCTGCTGGCAACACTCCCATTAAAGTCTTTTTCAGGATGTTTACATGCACTAAGAGAATATACACAACATGTTTCTCCAGCTGCCATACAATCTGAAAAACATTGACTTTATGATTAGGGCTGCATGATTTGGAAAAAAGACGGACATTGCAATTGGAATATGTTTTCAAAATGAAAGGGGAAGATCATTTTTTAAACATAATTCACATTATACAAGGATACAAGCGGCCGAGATGGGTTTCCTCCGCCGGGTGGCTGGCGTCTCCCTTAGGGATAAGGTGAGAAGTTCGGTCATCCGGGAGGGACTCGGAGTTGAGCCGCTCCTCCTTCGCGTCGAAAGGAGCCAGTTGAGGTGGTTCAGGCACCTAGTTAGGATGCCACCTGGGAGCCTCCCTAGGGAGGTGTTCCAGGCACGTCCAGCTGGGAGGAGACCGAGGGGTAGACCTAGGACCAGGTGGAGGGACTATATCTCTTCGCTGGCCTGGGAGCGCCTTGGGACCCCCCAGTCAGAGCTGGTTGATGAGGCCAGGGAAAGGAAAGTTTGGGGCTCTCTGCTACCTCCGCGACCCGACCACAGATAAGCGGGAGAAGATGGATGGATGAAATATATATTATCATTGAAACATATATTAGTATGTCCATGTTTTGACTTTTAAAGAGGCCCTATTTTTGCTTGTTGGGGGTTTTCTCTTTCCTGTAGTATCTTATAGGTTTAAGTGCATGTAAATCGTCTATTTTTTACATTAATTTTGTTATAAATATTATGCTTATTGTGCAGCTCTACTAGTGACCCTCCTTTTTGACTACGTTATGACACATTTTAGCAAAGTCACACCTGGGATTCAGATGCTCTCTAAAATGTAATTGGTTCTTCTACACCAGTGACCACCAACTGGCGGCCCGCGGGCCAAATCTGGCACGCCAGACATTCTCACCCGGCACGCGCTGTGGCGCTGGCAGAGTGGTTAGTGCGTTCGCCCCCTACTCCATTTTTTGTATACAACGTCTCGTGAGTAATGTGCAGTACCGGAGTCCAACAGAGAGGCAGCAGCTGCGGGACAGTAGCCTGCGTACTGCGTAGCCTTCCCTGCCTTGAAGAAGAAGTGATCCTTCGTTAGCGTGAAGAGTCTGCTTTATGCGCTCTGCAGCATAAGTTGTTGACCCCCCCCCGGTCAACAACTTCAAAATTCAGGGCTATAAAAAAAGGTCGCTGGCCCCCGAAAGGGTATCTTGGAATAATGTTGTCTCTTGGACGAATGTTGTTGGTGATCCCTGTTCTACACCCTTCCTCCAAGTTTCCTGAAGAATGGGTCAGTAGTTTTTGCCATTATTTCTCAAAACTCTGTCCTCCACAAGTCCCCTAACCTAATGGAAGTACAACACTGAATCTGTATTAATAATCTCACTATTGAGATGACAAAGAGCTGAAGTCACCTCCTCTGACTTTGTGACGAACTGAAGAGTAGTTTGTAAAGGAAATGGGAGCCATTATCTTAACCGTCAGCTTGATCCCGTGAATACAAGTTGATCATGTTAAATAATGCGCTGTGTCTTTAAATGCTGAAGAGCCTTTTGAGCAGTCAGACAGATTATAAAGTTGTGTAGCTTTTTGATTGTGCTGGCATTTAGTTAACTAAAGCCCCTAAAGTCATTTCTCTCGTGCATCAGCTGAAAATAGTTTCCTAGTTTGAGCTAATATTAGTCTTCAAAAACCCATCCCTGAATGCCTGCACTCTTCCTCTGGCCTTGAAGCGTGCACATCTAAGTGCTTTTGAAAATGATGGCAGCAGGGAAAAGGCGTTTTGCAAATTAGATCTCAGAATACTTGGTGATCCATCCCTTGTGTTTCCAGCCGACTTCATTTCACCCCTTCCCCCTTTCACTTTGAATCGAAGCCTTTGAAGATCATCGGCAGACATTTATATCAGTTTCAGAGTTTGTGACTTTATTGTCGACACAGATGCAAACAAACAAAACGAGGCGGGTTTTTGTAATCTGACATCACTGAGGTGAACTTCCCGCTCCAGCTCCTCCTTGCTTTTCTCATTAAGAGTCTGAAAAAAGATCATTTTGAATATTACAAAACATTACCGGCTTCTGTACCGACATTTGTTTGTTGGCGGCTCGTTTGATCACAGACAGCGTGTTCGCTAATTGCAGCTCCCTCTTTGATCTGCGGCTCTCCTCTCCACTCTCATCTTCCATTCAGGTACAGTACAGTCCAAACTAATTGTTAGCCTAATGAATGTCTTTTAACCAATTAGCATCATATTTACTCCACTGTCCTCCACACTGTGCAGAGCTGCAGCCCGACAGGAAGTGCTGCAGACAGTGCAGGAAATGAAAGCACCAGATTAAATCTCAAAACATTTAATTAATACCCCAAAATCAATGTTGTTATTCCACTAGTATAAATGTAAGACTAGAAACAATGTAATTAATGCCATAAAATAAATGTTATGACTTGTAAATGTAATCATTGCAATAGGATACATGTAATAAATGTACAAGAATACATAAGTATTGCACTAAAATACATTTAAGTATGGTTGTAATGAGATTTATTACATGGTTTAGTTGAATACTCGATTCTGATTGGTCAATTCAGAACACGTGACACGTTGTTAATCCAGAACAGACAGACCGCTGTCAAGGATTTATTGACCGTTGTTAAGGACGCTCACATCTGCAGAGAGCAGTCCGGTCGATTTAACTGTATTCAAACCGACATGACAAGAGGGACAAGAAAACAGCGGAGAAGTAACGGGGCAGAAACCCTCCTTTTTACGCAGCGGTCCAGACATAGACATCAAACGGCGACACATATTCAGTTGCCAGTTACTTTGGCATCAGGGCAGGAATATCTCGATACTTCCCAAGGTTTGACATCATGAATTGTGTTACTTTTAAAGCAAGCAGCGATGTTTTCAAATCTGTAATCAAAAAGCTCCTCAAAAACGCTATCGAAGTACTTCCTGCTGTTCCTACGTTAGTTCAAACGGTAACAACGGACTATTTTTCTTAGCGGATGCATGTCAATTTAAATAAATAATAGCGTACTATTTTTGAAATCAATAAAAACATTTTCTAAATCTATAAAAGCATTTAAATTAATATTGGGAGTCATATTGTTACTTTGTTGAGAATGTAGCCTTGTGATAAACGGGATAATGTGCGACTTGGTCATTATGGGGAAAAGAACATCCGACAGGCTGATCAGGAGCCCGACGCGGTTCAGACTGGACCGCGTCGCTGCACATGATCCCTTACATAATAAATGTAGTCATTGCACTAGAAGACAATACATGAATGCACTAGAATACATGTAACTGATTCAAGAGCATACTTGTCATTATTTCCGTAGTTAAATGTTATACATATGTGAGTTAAAAACACATTAAAACAGTTACTAAATCAGCCTACTATCACCTAAAGAACATATCTAGGATTAAAAGACTAATGTCACAGCAGGATTTGGAAAAACGTGTCCATGCCTTTATCTTCAGTAGACTGGACTACTGCAATGGTGTCTTCACAGGTCTCACTAAAACATCTATAGAAAGCTGCAGCTGATTCAGAACGCCGCTGCTCGAGTCCTCACTAACACTAAGAAAGTGGATCACATCACTCCTGTTCTGAAGTCTTCACACTGGCTTCCTGTGTGTCAAAGAATAGATTTCAAAATACTGCTGCTGGTTTAGAAAGCACTGAATGGTTTAGGCCCAAAATACATGTACTGACCTCCTGCTAAACTATGAACCATCCAGATCTCTCAGGTCTTCAGGGACTGGTCAGCTTCCTGTCCCCAGAGTCAGAACTAAACATGGAGAAGCAGCGTTCAGTTATTATGCTCCAAACATCTGGAACAAGCTCCCAGAAACCTGCAGGTCCGCTGCAACTCTGACTACTTTCAAATCCAGGCTGAAGACTTTTCTTTTTGTCGCTGCTTTTAATTGAACTATTCACATCTTAAACTGCACTGTAACTTTTATCCATGTATTTTTCCTTTTTATGTTTATTTTATTATCTTTTCTTTTTTAATGACTGATTTTAAATGCCATTTTCTTAATGTCTTTTGTAAAGCACTTTGAATTGCCTGTGTGAAAGGTGCTATAAAAAAGTGCCTTGCCTACATGCATAAGAATAAATGTTCTTATTGATCTAGAATACATTTCATTAATGCACATGCAAATGTAAATAATGCTCCCAAATAAATGTTATTCCTGAAACCTTGGATTCATCTACTTAAATACATTTAATTTAGAGAGAACGTATATTTATATTCAAATATATAATTAGAATAAGTGATTATTGCACTTATATTAATGTCATGGTTACTAGAATACAAGTTGTCTGAACCTTACTTTACTCCGAGGAGTCACTTCAAACTGTTGAAACAAAAAAAAACTTCTGGTGCTTTTATACAAGAAGATATTATACTTATATAAAAGTTAAGTTGAGTTATAATATGCAGCTGCAGGCAGTAGTCGACAGCTACTGTACATCTAATTTCACATTTCTTCCCGCCTGTCCTCCTAAATGAAACATGTCAAACCCACTTCCCTCTGAAATACCGGAGCAGGCGACAGTTTACGTAATAATCTTCTTATATTCCCCCACAGAGCTGCCTATATTGTGACACCTGGATCAGCTCGTTGCATGTGTTGTCTCCTGATTTGAGCCAGTGTGCCTGCAGCGCTAACATATTAGCATCGAGCGAGATGAGGGGCTGTCAGAGCGAGACCCCTGTGAACATGCAGCGACCCAGGAGGTCACCGGCCTCAGCGGCAAAACCACCATTGTTACCGCTGACATTTATTGCGCATTTATTATCTCGGCCTCCCATGTAGCTAATTCCAACCCTCCCTCCTGTCTGCCTCTCAGCCACCGCACATTTCTAATCACTTGAAAACACAGGTGTTTGTGTGAGGTTGTTCTTTTCCAGAGGCGGGAGTATATATGTAACGGGATTACGTCATTATTTGAAAAAGGAGCTGAATACCCTTAGAGTTAAATCAAAATAAGATGTAATCATGTTAATGACACATTCGAAAAATTGAATTAATACAGTGGCATGATTACAATGTTATCTATTAAACTAAAACACCATTTGTAAAGTACCGTACTTTTCGGACTATAAAGCGCACCTGCATATGAGCCGCAGCAGCTAAATTGTCCGTCAGTCTTGCTCTCGTTCTGGCTCTCGGTTCCACTTTCACTTTGGCGCGCTACCTACTCTTTTCCGGCCTCCAGCTTTTCCTGCTGGAGCCATCATAGCGCGGACCGGTCATAGAGCCCATAGGGTTAAAGGTGGTTAATTTTACCTGTAAAATCCATAGATTTAGGAGGTTCCCTAGTGGCCGTTAGCTGTACCAAAAAATGGGGGGGAAAGTCGCAGTTTATAGTCCGAAAAGTACGGTATACAATAGAGCAGAAATTAGTCCTAAAACCCTAAAATGTAGTCAAGTAAAAATCAAAGTCAACTTTATTGTCAACTATCAGTTTGTGTGTACAGACACAGAGATCGAAATACCGTTTCCCACAATCCCGAATACAAAAAATACAAATATATTTAATAATATGTATACAAATATGTCGGCTATATACCTATATATATATATACACAATCAACAGATACACACAAGCACAACAATCACAAATATACAAAATAACAGTCACTTCTATGCATTTACAAAAGAGCGGTTCAGAAAGGACTCCTAAGCCCTACAACGAGTCATCGTTTGAGCACTTCCTGTTCCCTCGTCTCAAAGTCAATGTTTTTCTTAATGTCGTTTTAGTTGTTAGCCTGAAACGAGCTCTGTGGTGAACACAAACTGAAGAGATTTAGATCCAGATTACTTCCTGCAATAACCCAAAATCCAATGGAGAAATCCCATCGCTCCTTGTGGAGGGAGCAGGGAGATCCTGCTCGGCCTAAAGTGATACGTCATGTGCCTATTTTTTGACAGTTCATTAAACTACACGCCTACTGAATGCATCCGTTTAACACTTTTCACTTTCTTGGGTGGATATTGATTTTGGCTTGTATTTATTAGCATAGCATTTTATATTGTGGTAAGTTAAGAGAAGTTAATCAGTTTATTGTGATACTCAGATTAGGTCACTTCTTATTTTAAGTAGTATTTAATTTTGTCTTAATTTACATTATTTCATATTCTGTTCTTGAACATATCCCATATTGTGTTCTACAGTCTGCCTGAATGTAATCATGGCGTAGGTGTGTAGTGTGATTCTGTGGAGTTTATTTATGGCATCCCGTTGGGTTTGACGTCATCTGAACAGGACGTCGCACGCTCACTGCTTGATAGCGCGAAGGTCCGTTTACGCCGGTTGTTAAACAACATCGTTATGGGGAAATGCAAGTCTGCGTCCAAACGGTTGGAAGATAATAAGGAAGGACAATCCATACTGTATATAGGCTAGTGAATGTGAGGTAACGTGTGTCGCCAAGGTAACCGGTTACAACTCCAAGTGGCGATGAGGTCTTAAAATGTATGGAAAGGGTCTTAAAAAAGGTCTTAAAAGGTCTTACATTTAACTTCAGGATTCCTGCATAGACCCTGTACTAATTGTAACAGAATACATTTCTAAAGTAAGGTAATTTTATTTATAAAGCACATTTGCATACACAGAGGCAATTCAAAGTGCTTTACTTAATCATTAACACTTAACAAGAAGACAACAGAAACACAATACACAATACACATAGTCCAAAAACAACATTGTAAATACGGTAGGTGCTAAAACAAGTTAAAAGGCTTCTGGGTAAGCAGCTGTAAAAAGTAGTGTTTTGAAAAGGACTCAGCGTTGGTGAAGAACTCAGGGTTTCTGGAAGTGTGTTCCATTTGAGGAGCTAAAAAACTAAAAGTCGCCCTCCACTCCCTGCTCACTCCTTCTTCCTGTGTGTTTGCCAGCGGAGGAACAGCGCGGTGATGGACACGTCCTCCCTTTCTCGGCTGAGCCACAAGAGGCTAATGGCCACTTTCCATGTGGAGGCTCAGAGAGGGGAGCAGGACCTTTACCGCTGCATCACCCTGTCCCCCCGGGGGGCCGCCGTGTCCAACTTTGGAGAGCTCATCGTCAGAGGTAAGATGGATTCAGGAACATGTCACTAGTTGAGAAAGGTTTGGCGAGGTTTACCAAAAGGAGTAAACACGACTTCTGCTTGGAAGGGACAAGTTGAATCAGACACTATATTTACTTCATGTCAACTCAAAACACTCTTCTTAACATTCTTATATTTGAATGCCGGCATTAGAGTTTACCTATTAGAGAGAGGAAGGTGCTTACAGTGAGATGAACAGGACTGCATTTTTAAGTAAAAGTATTATATTTTTTTAATTTATAAAAATACGTGTTATATTTGTACAAAACCAAGAGAAGACAACCTGCCACTGAATTTAACTTTTTGTTGTTGTAGCCTTTCCTCCATTATGCTGATAAGCGAGGCTTCTCCTTTAAATTAACAAAAATGCATTAACTCATTGGATTGCAAAATGACTCATTGTTTCATTCATAAAATGCTGTTTGCGAAGTCATCAGTAAATCTCCGCTAACACACACACACACGCACGCACTCACACACGCACGCACACACAGCACACACACACACACACACACACACACACACACACACACACACACACACACACACACACACACACACACACACACACACTTCCTCCCATTATACATTATGAGAGGAACTGAATTGATGTTCTCCGGGTTGATTAGGGTCATATTATCCATCAAGGCGGTTCTTATTTTATGTGCAGAGAAGACATAATTAATTATGCAATTATTCATGCAAATAAGCTCTTATTCGGCGTCATTAGAATGAAAATTAAGAATTTACAACATTGCAAAGTCACCCCCCCTCCCTGTCTGCCCCTCTCTCAGAGACCTGGTGTGATTAAAAGGTCTTTATGACTCAATGCTCTAACAGAGCAGAAATAATGTTATTGAAACTGAAAAACAAAAAAAGAGAAAATCAATGACGAATCCTTGACTTCTCCTTTGTCGCCACGACTCAGCGCTTTTCTGCTGAAAGTGGCTGAAAAAGTTAGACTCTTACGGTAAGGGTTCTCAAGGACGGGCTTTCGTCTTTCTTTTGCGATGAGTTCTCAGGAATATCACTCATGCAACAACAACACTGAAATAATTAGTAGTAGATAGTAGTACTCGGATATTTTACTTAAGTCAAAGTATTAAAAACACAGTAAAATATTCCATTTAGAGTCTAACCGAGGTACTACAAAAGTATGCACATCAAAATATACTTAAAGCACCAGAAGTATTATAACTGACTGGTGGAAAAGTACTTGGGAACTTAATCTATAAAATACATCACAATTCATTATATTATGTAATTATAAATTCATTTGAAAATACACAACCGGAAGAAATCTGCCCCTTCCTCACAGAGCCCCTCCTCCAACACACACGAACGCGCTCATGACCAATGAGGGCACGAGATAAGTTTGTGCCCCGATGGAAGGCTGACAGGCAGGTAGGCCATCCAGTTACTTTCGCCGGGCCGGCTCAGATGATTGGTCGTGCTTTTTACAGCGCCACGGCTTCCACAGATGATATTTTTTTATTGTCAAAGCACTTCAGATATTCATTGCTATCGGGATGTTAAGAGCATTCCATGGAATATAACAAAAAGTGTTTCTGAAATAAATGACTTACCCCACCTTTAAGTCAGACAGTGAGACAACGAGACACTGGCGTTGTTTAAAGAAACTGGGATTTTATTTACCCCATTATTAAAAGAGGTCAACACAATTAACTGTAGTAAATATGACAGCAACTTACGAGGTGGTAATTAAGATGAACAAAATACAAAAGCAGATTCACAAAACCCAAATCCCCTTTGAAATGGAAGCACATGGTTTGGCCCAATAGGCTGCTGGTAGTCTAGAGTGGAGCAGGAACCAGTCCTAGAACCCGGAAGTGAGTTGGCATGTTTCCGGTTCCCTCATCAACGTTTTTTTGAACATGTCTTTTGGAAAGTAGCTCGAAACAAGGTCTGTGGTTGAGCCAAACAAATTTAAGAGACGGATCACGTGTTGTTACGACATTAAATCCATCCGCACTGACCCCACCTCCCCAATACCACATTAATTCAAAGCCAGATAGAAGTGCTTTGTTTTGTCGTTTTGCAAAAAAACAAAACACTTTGATCTTCTTATGAAAGTACCAGCGACCTAATGACAACACTTTTGTCCTTGCAGTGCCCCCCACACCGATCGCCCCCCCCCAGCTCCTGCGCTCCGGCCCCACCTACCTGATCATCCAGCTGAACACCAACTCCATCGTGGGGGACGGGCCCGTCATCCGGAGGGAGATCCAGTACCGGGCCAGCCAGTCCACCTGGATGGAGACTCACGGTGTGGGCTCTCTGACCTATAAGATCTGGCACCTGGAGCCGGACACAGAGTACCGGATCAGTGTCCTGCTGACGAGGCCCGGGGAGGGGGGCACCGGAGCTCCAGGACCCCCCCTCACCAGCAGGACCAAGTGTGCAGGTGAGGTGCTTTTTTACGTTTTTAGGTTGCCAGAACATCCTATTATTTATCTTGTCACACGCTTTAGTGGCTCAGTCAGTGGGGGCTTGGACTGTGCGCCTGGGTTCAAGTGTGCACTGATACTTAGAGAGGTCCCAGTTCACCTCCTGGGCCCTGCCGTGTTGCCCTTGAGCAAGGCACTGGACACTAGGGGTGGGGGAAATAATCGATACAGCACAGTATCGCAATGCTTTGCGTGGCGATATTGTATCGATACACGGGCGGCAAGTATCGATATTTTATTATATAAACTATTCATATTGCAAATCCAAATTAGCTTGGCAAAGCTACCATCAAATTCTGAGCGAGCTAAGAAAATAACTCAATCATCACCTACTTCATGTGCAAAGGCCTGCGTCCATACAGCGTCGTGGAAAACGAAGGCTTTTGTCACATGTTAAAGACACTGGAACCCAATATATCATGCAATCATATATATATGTGCAATATATCGCAAAATGTAGCATATCGTAGATTCGCAATACTATCATATCGTGGCTTAAGTATCGCGATAGTATCGTATGATTCCCACCCCTACCGGACAACACACCCCTACATCCAATTACAATGTTAAAACTATTATTGTTCAATAATTTTGTTCAACATTAGCTTGAATATTAGCATGCTAAGACTAAACTTTAATGCAGATACGCTAAGCTTAGCGTTGGCAGGTAGAGCTTCACACAGCTGCCAAAGGAAGCATGACTGTACATTATTTGTCTTGTAAAGGCCAAATGTTTCTAGCGTTCATATGCAATTTGATACTGCTTCTAATAAGCCTGATTTTCCTTAGAACAACAATATATGCTATTCCTAGCTAAGACGTAGCGACAATAAAAGGAATGCTAATGGTTAGAAATGCATCAAAAGTAGAAAAAGTAATGGAAGTGCTTCTTACGGCCCGTCCACACAGCGGCGTGCGTTGAAGCTTCCAACGCTTCTGCCCATTCGCTTTGAATGGGGTGACGTCACTGTTAGCCGAACTGCATCGTGGGAAGCGGAGCGTTGCTGGCGTGGTTCGCTGCAAAAGTTGAGCAATGTTCAACTTTTGACGCCTCGGCAGAAGTGTCAGCCAATCGAATCATATGCCAGTGCAAGCTCTAGCCAATCAAACCGCTGCTTGTGTGTCAGGGGCGGGAGAGTCATGTGATTGGTTGTTGGTCGAGTGTCAGACACGCCCGCCGGCAAGCGTCAACGCACGCCGCCGTGTGGACGGGCCGGTATACACTTATCATCCTCATGAGACAGAGCTCAGAGGACGTTTTTACCCCTAAATAGAAAGGGTATTTGGACCCGTGACTTTCTATAAGTTGCTATGACAGCAGCGGTGTACAGCATGCTGCAAACCTTTGAAGCATCCGTACAAAACAACAAAAGAACACCATCTGGTTGCTCCTGCAGTTCACAGATATAGAAAGCAGTGTATTTTCTTTCCCAGAGTGTCTTCCTGCTCTGATGCTCTGAGATTCACTCTGAGAGCCGTGAGCTGCAGCTGGAAGCCTCATAAAACAGTTTTGACGCATCACTTAACAACCTGTAGTCTGCCTGCAGCCACGCAGAACAAAAGGTGTGTTTGTTGTTTCTGCTGCGAGGAAGAAGCCCCGATGCTTTTTATTTATCCCAGACTTACTTACCCCGAATCAAAACACATTTTAATGTTAAAGTATGAAAGACGGGGAGTGAACAACACCGATGAAATATCAGCTGTAAAGATACACATTTATTAGATACATTTTTTCTGATTTATTTGATTAATTTGTTCATAAATCTTTATTTCCCAACAAAAACCCAAATGTTATATGTCAGTTTCACACTTCCTGTTTGTCTCCTGAGGTTTTTAAACTTTACGTTACCTGAGTTTTAGTTTAAAAATGATCATCACAACCTCCAATGGGCTTCCTTATTATGTGGCTGTGGAAGAAACACTTTATTGTGAGAAAAAGCGAGTGCATCTTACGTACGTACAACCCCTCCTTAAGAAACACTTATATATTCTCCTTCAACTCAACAGTTCTCTAATCACCAAACAAATGGATCCAACTTTTATATGTTTGCCCCAAAATAACGGTGTCTTCATCTTTAACGCTCCTCTCCTGATGTAAAGAGATAATACATGACAGTATGTATTGATCTATTTTTTAAGTTATAACAAATGGGCTGCAGAAGATAAGATAAGATAAGACCTTATTTATCCCGAAGGAAATTGATGTGCCAGAGTTACAGAAATACAATAAACACAACACTGTACGCTAAAAGTGCCGTAAAAATAGCAATTAAATATCTACAGGAAACATGAAACATCGACGGTCATATAATTAATGTGCATATTACCAGTATTTAGAAGTAAACTCCTCTTGCGGATTTGGTAGTTTTGATGTGTGTGTGTCGTGCCGGCGGAGAACACAATCCTCTCACCACCTCTCATGCTGCTCATCGGGGTGAAAAGACCCCCTGCTTCTCTGACAGGTCGACGGCATGACGGCCTGTCACCTGACACCCACTCGACTCTCCTCTTCCTGTCGCCCACCTCCTGTCCAAGTCCATCGCTCACAAACCTGAAGCGTCCCCCCCGAGGCGGCGGGACACAAGCCTCTGGATGGATTTGTCGTCCTCATGTGTCACACAGAGCCGTGTCTCTTAGCACAATGACTCTTCCTTTTGGACGCGCTTCGAGTGAGACATTTCAGAATTACTGGTGCAGAGGATTGCAATCCCATGGGTCATGTCGCGGGGGTCCGGCCACAAAAAGGTTCACACACTAAACGAATAATGTGCATCCCCCCCCGGTGTGTAGGCTTTTTTGGGTGGTGGGTGCACTTAGAAATCAATCACTTTCTGACCTAAACAAGTTCTTTGACCTCCTGTTGCCCTTCATTAGTCATAGAACTTGATTTTAATAAATACTTCTCTCCTTATTTATTACCTCAGATTGTATAGAAGTCTATGAGAAAATGAATGTATATTTAAATGTTTTGAATCCAAGGGTATTGAAGTTCTCACAATACATTTATCATCTTTCCAATGGCCTTCATTTGAATGTGTCAGTGTATTTTTCTTCAAGCTGATTTTTCTCAAGGCCTAGTAAGTATTGTCACTTTTCATTTTTGCAACCAAGTCCAATGCCGTGAACTCCTTCGGGGACAATGCTGAGTGCGAAAAAGCACACGTCCGATCATCCGGGACGTGTTATTTACAATATCAAGTACATACATTATATATATATATATAATATATTTATTTTCACTATGTTAGTTATTTATGATTATCTTTAGGCTCAGCAAAGTTTAATGTCAGCTGTTGCTGTCTTTTTTTCTTTACACTGAAATAGAGCCCTGCTGTTTTGTTAGGGCTTTTTCTTTAAATACAATTTTAAAATGTCGATGGTGAAATGGTGTCTTCAGTTAACAAGGAAACACATTGCAATCAATTCTGTCAGAACATAGTGGATTAAGGGCTTGAAAGGGGACCCTACACTGTATGTACTGATGGGTCTGAAAAGGGTATGTAAAATACTTTTAGAAAAAAACCAAAACAGGCATGTCCAGATTGGACAAGTGAAACATTTATTCGGAGAAGGACATTGCCAAACTCACTTGTCCATGGACAAGTACTCTTTAAAAACGTTTTCTTACACTACACTGTATGGTGCTCTCCAAAGGGTCAGTTAAAGCTATTACATGTCACTGTTTACAAGTACATTTTTCTCACTTGACTCCTTACTTCCTAAAGATTATCTCTCCTGCAGGTTAAATATTCAGCGCTTCTTGTTGTTGACATGTAAACAGCCCTATGACAGACAAATATAGCAATAAGCACTTCAGAAAATATTGAAAGTTGAATCCCTTTTCTGCAAGGCCAATCTCTGGAGCTGTTTGAAAACCATTACAGGATAATTTGTTTGGTAGATTAAACTGTCACGAAGCTACTGGAACATCAACATGATTTAGAGGTTAAATTCCAAGAAATGTATACCTGCAGGAAAACTCATTGTAAAGTATGCATGTCAGTCGGTTCCAAACCCCGAGTGGTTTCAATAGTAAGTACCAGGGTGTGCACTGATAGTCCATCATCATCCCAACACCGCTCGCGGCAGGAGGGACCGCAGCTCACTGAGGCAGTTGCTGAAGACAAGCAGCCTGAGATGAAATGTGCTCACCCAAAGGGACTCTCACTCATTCATCTTCCTCTCTTATTCCCATCATCTCTCGTCCCGGTCTCCCTGCTGCCGCTGGCTAATCCGTCTGATTAGGCTAATCAAGCTGAATGTCAGTTTGGGGTATGGGACCGGGAGGACTGGCGGGTGGAGGAAGAAGGACAGAGTCTGCTGTAATGATGAGTAATGGTGTCCTCAGCAGAGAGGCCTGGTTACACTGGGATTAGACTGTCATGCAGAGCTGGAATTATTTTAAAAAATTGGATGTTCTCATGCACATATGATGACAGGACGGGCATGATACAATTTCAAGATTGATTGATACTTTTCCACGAGAAGGTTTTGGCTGGGGTCTTAGAAAACGATTGCATTACATTGGTATGATTTATAAAGGCAAGCAGTAGGAGACTCTGAAAATAATTCCCACTGGCGGCGGCGGCGGCGGCGGCGGTGGCAGCGGCGGCGGCGGGGGGGGGGATGTGTCTAGTCTACAGAAGGTCCAGTTGTGATAGACACGGTTCGCCACTGACAAATACATAGGTTACTAAGTTAACGTCAACTACACAGTCAATATGTATAGGTTGTATCAGTATTCAGTATTCAGTATTACATGTCAAACACAAATCAGCCAAAGTGTTTCATCAAAGTGATTGATACTTTTCCACATTGCATTACATGTGTATGATTTGAAAAGGCAAGCAGTAGGAGACTCTTGTCGTTGTGAAAACAATTCAAATTCTATAGAAGTCTATGAGAAAATGTCCCTACTTCTCAGCCAATGTTTAGGTCAGTAAACATATCTGAAGAAGTGCTTTGTTTTCAAATGGCTCGCAGGAGGAATACTCTTCTCCACGCCTAACAGACCATTCATAAAGGAGAAAATGACCCGACTGCTGTACGTCTCCCTTGTTTTCTGACCTCAGTAAGCATTTTCCTGATGGGTTGATTGGCTCAAACGCTTGGCTTCAAGTGTATTGACTGTATCACTGATTCATTCTATTACACAAGCAGCTTTTAGCCATCATCTATGAAGTGCTTTATTTCAAAGAAACGGCAGAAGGCAACATTTCAAAATGAAGTCCATCGAAGTCTACTTCTCAGTTGATCTATTACTTCAGTAAAAAAAATTCTGATAAGTTTAGGGTCTCAATTCAGTATGTATGGTGGTCCCAATAAGAGTCAAACTGATTATAAAGGAGGGTACGCTTCGGGGCGTTGTTGCTTTCTGATTTAATGTTTAACCATATCACAGTATGTTTTCAGTTTATGAAAGTCAATCATTAATTATAACATTTAAAGCCCCTACATGTCTTTTTACCATTTGGCTACTTCATCCGCTTTTGTAACTTCTGGTTCTAAGAAACAAAGATGGCCACCGCCTAAATGTCAAATATAAGGTTTTTAAACGATTGGTAAACAAATAAACAGGAAGTACATCAGTATTAGATGTCAAACATAAAACAAGCCAAAGTGTTTAATCCTTTTCGGGACAGAGCAAACGTCTCCAGATTAGCAAGGACTCTAAAGGACATTGCCTTCTCGTCTCGTCCCCTCAGAGCTCATGTCTCCTCCGTGACTTTGCTTAATTAATTTACACACAGCTTCTGATCTATGTTAAGTGAAGCAGCCACTCCGGCAGCTCATGCTCTTCCCATCCAAACCCCGAAAGCTTCGCCCTCCTCTCGGTGTATTTGACGTCTCAGCAACGCACTTGAACATCCAGGGCAGGCTGCAGGACAGAAATAACCCCCAGTGTTCTTGTCCATTTTGCATGACAGGGCCATCCGAAATCACAGCTCTCACAGATGACAGCAGTAATTAGGCTTGAGTCTCTGCCAAGGCTGTGCACTTCTCTTCCACACTCAGACGGGGAAGTGGAAATGTTTGTGCTGTTCCCTAAGGCCCTTTTATTTGCTCATAGATTCACCGCTCTATAACCTCCTGGTCTCCGTTTGGAGAGGAAGCTGCAACTGTTGCTGTCTGCATTTCCCATCAGTATTTCTCTTTGAAAGGGCACTGGGTGAAACAAAAAGATCAATAACACAAACAGAACCAGCGTCTCATGCCCTCGAACTTAAAAACAAACGTATTACACTGAAAAAACATTTACAAAAACCTAGGTAACAATTTCCACGCAGAAATTAGAGTGTACAGTTAGGAAGTGTTTGTTACTAAAGGGAATCAAGTACACTTTACTGTCACATTCCAGTGTGTGTAAGTACATTTGACTTACTAGTGCATACTGTAGTAGATTTTACTTAAGATTACATTTGCATCTTATTAGAAAATCTCCAGTAAACAATATTTGGCTTTTCAGGTTTTTTTTACTTGCTATTCTTACCTTTTATTTAATAAATATGTAGGTAATATTTTAATATAATTTCTTCGACTCTACATCAAATGCAATTCTTATTCAATAAATCTGTTTCGCACAAAAGCTTCAAAACATGGAACGGTAGACACTTTCGTATATAGCTGCTACGATAGCTACCAGAGTGTATGACGGTTTCCGGTTCCGGGGCATTCTGGCTACGCAGCACTCATTCACCAATGGGTAAAGTTTAGATGGATTTTAGGAACTTCCCCTCGATTCTATTGGCTCTAACGGTTCAAAAGAGCTGTCCATCATCGAAATCGACCGAGGGGGGCCATAGATATGGAAAATGCACCCATATGACCCCAGAAGTGGGTTTTTTTTGTGCTAAATCTCTCTAAAAAGGTCACATTTCACTTGTTTTAATCAATCTTGATACAGGATACTTATTATATGTTATAGTTTGGATTCCTAAAGCTTTTAGTCTACCATCCCATCATTCAATGGCAGTTTTCACTATAAGTAATGTTTTCTTTTTGGACGGACACTATATATTTTTTTTTACTATTTTCAATCTGAATTTACTTTAAAATAAAAACATTCTATATTGATTCTGACTTTTCTACATCCAACTCACAGGTTTATCATTGCTTTGAGAAAAAAGATTATTAATGTACCCCTTTTAGAAGTGAAGATATGGTGATTTGTGTCATTTTGGAGCCTGAGGCCTGAAAAACAGGCTCAGGGCTCAACTGGTTAAACAACACATTTTATTTTTGTTCAATGTCTGATCGTTTCCCAATCATCTATTGTCTTCTATGTCACATCCAGTGGCAGAGAAGGAGCCAAACATCTCCAGTCACGTCCTCTTGGGAGATACCACACGTATCCCAATGAATGCTAATGCTAATGGACGCAGCTGCTTGCTAATACGTTCCCCATAAAATGTTTATAACAAAGGCTTTTACAGCGAGTTCCTCTGTCCCCGAGTGGCAGGTTAATGCTGCTATAAGAAGATGATCTTGTTTCATAATGTTACTCATAGACTGTAAATAATGATGTGGGTTTTGAAGTTTATTCTTGACCTTGGGATAGTTTATTATAATCTCAAGTCGATGTCCTCCTGCTAGCTTTTCTAGATCCTTTTTCTTGTATCTCACAGTCTTTATCAACACATGGAACATACAGTATGTGGTGTCGCTCAGTTAAAGTGTGTTTTTGTAACAAGAAAAACCTTTAAAAAGCCATATTTGTTCAATATTTTGTGGAATATTTCGTGGAATATTTCTTAAATTCGCTTCACATTGTAGAGAATGAATGAAACGTTGACATTAAATGTAACAGATAATATAGGAATACATGCGCGCAACCTCATTTTATGTGGCCCACAAGAGCTTGCAAATAATATAATATACAATACAATTGGTGTAATCGTTGAATATTTGCTTTCAATTAGATTTCTGCTTTCAGACGTAGTTATGAGATAATAATCCAATGTGGAGCCAATAATGTAATATTATACATTATGTTATATTTCTTATATATGTATATTTACCATACTTTTCGGACTATAAAGCGCACCTGCATATAAGCCGCAGCAGCTAAACTGTCCGTCTGTCTTTGCTCTCGTTCTGTCTCTCGGTTCCACTTTTACTTTGGCGCGCTACCTGTCTCACTCTTTTCCGGCCTCCAGCTTTTCCTGCTAGGGTGAGCGCGGGACGGTCAGAGCCCATAGAGTTAAAGGTGGTTAATTTTACCTGTAAAATCCATAGATTTAGGAGGTTCCCTAGTGGCCGTTAGCTGTACAAAAAAAATGGGGAAAAAAGTCGCGGCTTATAGTCCGAAAAATACGGTATATAGTCTTAAAGTTACAACCGGCCCTTTGAGTGCAACCGTAATGCTAATGTGGCCCCGCAATGAAATTGAGTTTGACACCCCTGCATTAGACGATATATTGGTTGTTGGAAAAATCTGCATTTTTTTATCTGAAAATATACTTAAGAAAACCCCAAAAGTTAAAATATAGGTTAGATTAGATACACTTATTGATCCTATATTGGTAAATTGTTCTGCTAAAATAGCAAGTAAATGAGGCATTGTACATAATATAAAACTAAAATACAAAAAATAAACAAAAACTATACATATATGTTTGCGTGCTGTATAAAATGGGTTAATATGACCTCACTGTTTGCAGTTTATTGATATGTTTCTGCTTCCTGTCCCCCCTCAGAGCCGATGCGTGCCTTGCGGGGTCTGACGGCTGCAGAGATCCAGCCCGAGGCAGCTGGCCCTGCAGTGGGAGCCTCTGGGATACAACCTGACGCGCTGTCACACCTACACCCTGTCACTGTGCTACCGCTACTCCATGCCCACCGGGGGGGGCGGCGGGAGCAACAACGCCACCGTCAGAGAGTGCCTGTCCGTGGAGCGCAACACGTCCCGCTTCACCCTCAGAGATCTGCCGCCTTTCCGCTCCGTCCACATCCGCCTGGCGCTCGCCAACCCCGAAGGCAAGAGGGAGAGCCGGGAGGTCACCTTCCAGACGGAGGAGGACAGTGAGTGGAGGCTTTTATTGTGAAAAGATACGGCCAGAGAGGGCAAAAGTACACACATCCTTTACTCAAGTAGAAGTGCAGATACTCGTGTTTAAAAATACTCTGGGAAAAGTAGAAGTACTGACTAAACTTCTTTACTCAAGTCAAAGTAAAGAAGTGGAAATGTACTTCAGTAAAAAGTACCCATAACTAGCAGCTGCTTTAAAGAGTACCTGACCTCCCTTTATATTAATAGAACAATAATGTCATTGTTGCTAATGAATGTTTCCATGCTGAACAACGGCAACATGACAACGTTTCCATTGGTTCCTCTTCTTTAGAGAAGACCAGGAAGTGATGGATACACGGATCGTGTTCCAACCAATAGGCACGCAATGACTCTAAAGAATAATGATCACGCACCAAACACACATTCAGACTAAAGGAACCAGCTGTTTGGGAAACGAGAGAAGTAGAAAGTACAGGTATTTGAGTTCAACATGTAAGAAGTAGAAAGTACAGGTATTTGTGTTCAACATGTAAGAAGTAGAAAGTACAGGTATTTGAGTTCAACATGTGAGAAGTAGAAAGTACAGGTGTTTTGTGTTCAACATGTAAGAAGTAGAAAGTACAGGTATTTGGGTTCAACATGAGAGAAGTAGAAAGTACAGGTATTTGGGTTCAACATGAGAGAAGTATAAAGTACAGGTATTTGAGTTCAACATGTAAGAAGTAGAAAGTACAGGTATTTGTGTTCAACATGTAAGAAGTAGAAAGTACAGATATTTGAGTTCAACATGTAAGAAGTAGAAAGTACAGGTATTTGAGTTCAACATGTAAGAAGTAGAAAGTACAGGTATTTGTGTTCAACATGTAAGAAGTAGAAAGTACAGGTATTTGAGTTCAACATGTAAGAAGTAGAAAGTACAGGTATTTGGGTTCAACATGTAAGAAGTAGAAAGTACAGGTATTTGAGTTCAACATGTGAGAAGTAGAAAGTACAGGTATTTGGGTTCAACATGTAATGAGTAGAAAGTACAGGTATTTGTGTTCAACATGTGAGAAGTAGAAAGTACAGGTATTTGAGTTCAACATGTAAGAAGTAGAAAGTACAGGTATTTGAGTTCAACATGTAAGAAGTAGAAAGTACAGGTATTTGTGTTCAACATGTAAGAAGTAGAAAGTACAGGTATTTGAGTTCAACATGTAATAAGTAGAAAGTACAGGTATTTGGGTTCAACATGTGAGAAGTAGAAAGTACAGGTATTTGGGTTCAACATGTAAGAAGTTAAAGTCAAAAGTAGTCAGAAAAATAAGTAGTGGAGTAAAGTACTGATACCAGAAAAATGTACTTAAGTACAATAATGCAGTATTTGTACTCCACTCCTTCCCACCTCTGGATATGGCGCTAAACTGTGGTGCAGTCTTCACTAATGAGGCTAATAATCAAGCTTTTCCAGACAGCAAGCTGATAATGACTCATATAAAACAAATGAATAAAATATCTATTTATTTTGTGCAACCTTAATCTGGAGAATACGAGGCAATATCAGGGTTATTGCTAAGTCAACTTACACAAGGAATTTGCATATTAAACACAACGTGATGAATTAGGTCGCCAAAGAGGAGCAAGTCAAGAATTATTACAACAAATATTTTTTAAACTATTATAACATTAACAAATATATACAAAAAATCCCCAGAAAGAAGGTAAAGTAGTAAATAAAATATGGGCACTAAATAAGAATTTTAAGTTGAAAAGAGAACAGTAGTGTGAACATACAGATACGAGATTGTGCAAGGTTCACAGTATTTATTTTATGATGATTCTTTTTTGTATGCACTGAAGCTTTCTATTGTCAACTCCTTGCATTTCACGTGTTCATTGCTTGCTCACATAATTATTGTGCACTGCTCAACACAAATCCATGCCTTTAGTCATCCAGTAGCAGCATAAAATAAACACATATTGACTTTCAAAAGAAGCTGGATCAGCATAACTAAACAGAAGATCGGCCTTTAAAATGGAGACCAGAGGAACATTAATCAGCACGGGCAAAATGGTGAAATGAATTTGCTTATCTTTGTATTAATATGTCCCGAGAGAGAGTGGAAGCACAGAAGGTCAAATATTTTTGTTCTGGAGAAAAACAAGACTTTTCCAAATAATTCAGGGAGATCTCGACCCAGTGGATGACAAAATAAACATTTGTATTTTAGCTTCAAAATGGATTTTCTGTCTGCTTTAAAGGTCCCATGTCATGCTTCTCCGGTTATGACTCGTCCCCTTGTGTTATGAAGGTTGTTCTGCATGTAACCGGTCTGCAGAGTCAAACCCTCAAAGTACACCCTGTAGCGAGTAAAACTCTAACACAGAGAAGACCTGTCTGCTGCCCCAGAACGCCTCGTTGGAGATTTCTCATTTTCCAGTTGTTTGTTCCGGGAACCAAAATGGACCAATCCGCGGAGCTCCTCACGCACCAGGACCTTTAGCGTACATTTTCAACTAACAGGGAGTCCCATTGACTTGCATAGAGCTCCCTGGTTGGTAATAGACGAGTTGGGATCGCAGAACCATTCTCACAGCGTTATAAACCTTTTTCTTTCTCAATATCAAGCCACACTTATTGTTTTTACTTCGGCTGTGAGTGTGGTGTGTGTGTGTGTGTGCTCAGGATGAGTTTCGCGCTGTCCCGCTGTATCGCCGACCCGGAAACCACACCAGGAAGCCAGCTCACTGAGCAGCGAGCCTCGCAACGTCCCGACCAATCAGAGCACACTGGGCTCACAGGGAGGGGGGGGGGCAGGAGCTCCAACAAGCCGTTTAGGACAGAGAGTGAATGCACATGCTATACAGAGATGCTGTATGTAAATTGCACAATATAAATGTATTCTAGTAGACCTCAACAATGGAATTATGATCAGTAGAAATGGCCACGACATGGGACCTTTAAGATATTGTTTATAGTCAGTATCAAGAAGTGAAAATACATGGTAGTGTAGGAGATATGGACTTTATTATGAACACCTACACATTGCTGTTTTGAAGGAAATACATTCACATTACATGCAGAAACGTATACTTCGCCAACGCTGGGGCTTTTCCACATTGCTGTATAATGTCTCAGCTCTTCCGGTTAAAGCTTACTTTGCATTGCGTCGCCTGCTTTATTAAGCTTTACTTGTCAAAGAAACAGCCTTTTCAATGAACTGTTATTAAGATATACCAGTTTTTCAGGACATAAACTAAGCATTTTGATTTCCAATATGTGATACCCCAATATACAAGTTGATAAATCAATGTAGCGAAAATTAAGGCTATTAAAAAGTATTAAACGGCATTTTCAAGGTATTACATTTTGTAGCTTGTTTTCAAGAAGTATATAAATGGTCCAAAGAGGTTGTGTTCTACAGTCTGCCTGAATGTAGTCATGGCGTAGGGGTGATGTGTGATGTGTGATGTGTAGTGTGCGCACGAAGCTCCGTTTACGCCGGTTGTCAAACAACATCGTTATGGCGAAATGCAAGTCTGCGTCCAAATGTTTGGAAGATAAGGAGGAAGGACAATAGTATATAGTCAATGTGAGGTAAAGTGTGTCGCCAAGATAACCGGTTAGAACTCCAAGTGGCGATGAGGTCTTAAAAAAATGTCATGGAAACATCTGGATGTCCTTCTATTGTACCTCGGCTTCTGGGAAAACCAGTCTGGACTAAAAAGTTAAATATTAGAAGACAAAAGCCTTAAATAAGTCAGTCACAAACATAGAGACCTTCCCAGTACCTTTTTTAAAAGTAAAAAGTCACAGGTATACATTTTTAGGATTTAGAAGCATTGGAATAACAACTCGCAGTACAGTGTTATTATCGTGTTGTGTTGTATTTGTTTGCGGAGGCAGGGTGAGGATATACAGCAGTATGTTTTTGTTGGTACCTAAGCTTCAGCGAAAAAACCGACAGGACAGAAAAGTTAGATATTTAGATTTTTAAAAATAACAGGTAGTTCATTTTCAAGCTGTTTGCAATAACAACATGTTGGAAGACTCTGCAGGAGCATGTCCCGGGGAGTTTCCAAAACGTAATCTTAAATGTGGGGTATGTAATTTATTTCAGAAACATTTTTTGTTATATTCCATGGACTGCTTTTAACATCCCGATAGCAATGAATATATTAAATGCTTAAATCCATAAAAAATGGTGTCTGTGGAAGCCGTGGCGCTGTAAAAAGCACGACCAATCATCTGAGCCGGCTAAAGTAACTGGATGGCCTACCTGCCTGTCAGCCTTCCATCGGGGCACAGACTTATCTCGTGCCCTCATTGGTCATGTGCGCGTTCGTGTGTGTTGGAGGAGGGGCTCTGTGAGGAAGTGGCAGATTTTTTCCGGTTGTGTATTTTCAGATTCTAGCGCACAAACATGGCATTAGAGTAACATCCGTAATAAACAACAGCAAAGGCACCATTTACAACAACATATTTACAGTGTTTTTGATGATGCTATTTTGCTTACCTGTTTGTTTTTTTAATCTGGGAATGCTGCTGACAGGGCATCAGACTATATCAAAATTGTTTAAATCACACATGTTGTAAATACATCTGCACGTTAGCTGAATATTTTTGGAAGAGAGACGGACGTGACCCTTTCGAATTATGATCCAAAAACATTACAGTATATCCAGTTTGTTGTCGGGAATATTCACCACTTATTAAGAACAATGGCTCTTGCAGCCATCTTGTGGACAATTGCAGCCCCACAATGTAGTTGTAAAGCCCATAAAAAAATATTTTGTGACTTAATAATCAGGCCCCTTTAACTAAAAGGTCATATTGTTAAAGGGTAGTTTTTCTATTATATGAGGCTCTCTCCCTTTATTCAGCATGTTTTTCTTATCTTTAATTTCTATATCTTCCCGAATATCTTTTCACATTATTTATGACTCATTCAAAGACACCTGTGTGCCTGGGTTTATTTTTGAGAGAATAATAATGTGTCCACGCATCAGACGTTTTACCCCAGACCGCTCTCTCAGCTTGGGCTTAATTTACATTTTCTGTCGTGGTAATGCTGGAAGGCTATTATCACTAATTGTTACCGCTGGGCCCTCGGAGCCTACAGCCCTCCGAGGAACCATCATTTATCCTCAGAGTTTTATAGTCAACTCTGCAGCAACTTGGCACCAAAAAAAAAGTGGTTCTTTAAGGAGATGCATCTCATTAAGATAAACAATGCACAGAGCTGATGCGCCGGTTCACGGGTTGGATCACTGCGCTGTTTTCCTGTCGGTAAGGTGCTAAAGAAGAACAATGGAGTGTCATGCTGCAGGACGCGGTGCTCTGTTATCAGACTGGAGGAGCCAGAATCTCAATTCATCCCGAGGGTTAGAGCACCGTTTCCTTTCACCACCTTCCTCCTCCTCCTCCTCCTCTTCCTCGGCCTGGTGCCTTTTCGCTCTGTCAAAGGTGTTCGTACCCCCCCGGTATGCCCCCGTGAGAGTCCATTGACAGAGGACAAAGTGTTTGTTTCTGAGGTTTGTGTTTTCTTTCAGTTCCTGGAGGCATCGCTTCGGAGTCGCTGACCTTCACTCCGCTCGATGACATGATCTTCCTCAAGTGGGAGGAGCCTGTGGAGCCCAACGGCCTCATCACACAGTACGAGGTAGGGCATTTTATATATTTTTTTATTTGATAGTTAATGGCAAGAATTCTCACTTCAAGTTATCAGTGTTGTCACTTCATACATTTATATTTCATTATATACACTTCATACAATCATTTTTAACTATTTAACCAAAGGAGTAAAATAAAATAAATATTTACAAGAGTGAAAATAATCGGATAATTTATATTTATATTTAACTATTTAAGGAATACAATGTAAAGAATAAACAGGTTTGGAAAAATAGATTTGTGATGGTGTGAATACTGTTCGAGGAATAACATAGAAGAAATTCAAGTTCTTTTTCATTTTATTATTTAACCAAAGGAATATTAAAAGCTATAATAGTAGAAGAAAAACAAAAAAAACGAAATACAAATAGTGAATCGGTCATGGAATAAATGAATGGTACAAATAAAACTATGAGTACTGCATGACCTCTAACCCCAACCAAATTTAAAATAACAATTTTTTACTATCATTACTTCAGAAAATCTTGTTAGTCATGCAAAAATATCCAAATGCCTCTTTCACATCACACAGTAATCCTCTCCAGGTGTACACATACTGTATTCTTCACTGCCTATATAGATATATATATATATATTTTAATCACTGCAATGACTCAAAGCAAGGAAAACTCTCCTCTGCTCACTTAAAATACTCTATGATTTCCCCACGGCTTGTTTTATTCTGGTTCCTGCCCAAACGCTGGTAGCATAACTCGAGCCACTGGAGAGGAGTGGACCCACTTTCCACGGTTCACTGGATTTACTGTTCACGTTCACATGGTAATGAACCGGGCTCAGACTCCAGGCTGTAATTACATAGGGGACAACCGCTCTAATTACTTATTTGCCTACGAGGAGCCTCCACAAGGGGGCACCTTTAATTGTCTCTAATTCATTATTGATGGCCCCTATATCAACCGTAGACCTTTGTACTGTAGTGAGGGCTTTGGAGCTTTTTCTGTGCTTACATGTGAGGTAAACCACCATGGCCTTAGAGACACCAGAGCCGTTTTCACACCAAGTACTTTGCCGTACTTAGTTCCCAGCACTTAGTTCCCCCATGATGGAACTAAAGAGCAGATCGAGTTCACCGGAATAAGTTCCCTGAGGGAAGATTACGCAAATGAAGCCGCTGACGTCACTTCTTCTTCTTCTGCTTTGGGTTTACTGGCAGCCCGCACACAACTTCACGGCATATACTGCCACCCAGATTCCCCGGCCGGAAGTCCCCGGAGTAAATCGCCAGAACGCCGACACCTCCTCATCACTCCACCGCTCCCATGTTAATTTTTGTATTGCCATAAGTTATTCTCTCTCCGTTGGTGCGCGGGGCTAATGCTAATGCTAACAATGTTAATGCCAGCAAATACAATGGCGGCTTCACAACACTTTTCCGAGTTTTACGGGGCGTGGTTTGCAATTCGCCCAGCCAATCAGAAATTGGAACTTTTTTCTCCCCAGGATTGTACCACCTCTCTAGCAGGGACTTAAAAGGGGGGGAAAGTTCTCATGAACTAAGTTCTCTTTTTGGTGTGAACGCAAAATCCCAGGAACTATCGGAACAAAAAGGGAAAAGTACTCCGGTGTGAAAGCGCCTTAGTTTCCATTCAAAGGTGAGAGAGAGGTGATGTCACTTCACTCTGCATGCAGATGAGCTTCAAACACTTCTGTTCTGAATGTGCAAATCAGGATTTCTGAGGTAATTATAACTTTAAAAGTATTTTTTTTGAGGAGGAGGCTTGAACATTTTACTAAACTATCTACAGGGTTGGGAGGGTTACTTTACAGTACAGCACATTGCATAAGAAAATCATATACAGTGTATGGCAATTGCCATTACACATTTAATTAAAACATTTCTGTTAACACTAAACCGCCAGCAGCGTCAGCGCCTACATAGATATCATTTTCAAATAATTGAAATTGTTCCTCTTCATAATTTCTTTATAAACTAAGTAGGACGATTTAAAACTCACTCAACTGGGTTAATTTAGAAATTGCTTCAGTTCTATCTATTGCTATCATCATAACAGATCAACAAGTTCAGATTCATTTGACAATAAATCAAGGATGAGCACTTCTACAAACAAAAACAACATAATTAAAACATTTAAACAAACTACTAAAAGTAAATGAACTACATTATTCAAAAGTTTACAGTAACTTCTGATAATAACACAGGGGAAATAAACGAGGCATCTCTCTCTCTCTCTCTCTCTCTCTCTCTCTCTCTCGTCAGCCTGTCAGTATCAGGGTTAGTCAAAATGAATCCCTTGGCGGTTCTCGTGTTCATTTACGGTTTTGTCTTCTCTTTGCTTAATCGATTTGAAACCAAGTCTAACGTAGCTTAAACGTAACGTTAGCTTTCTAGCTAACAACACATTCACGCACCTTTCTGTGTTTTTTTGTGCAGTGACGAATGCAGTTGGATGTTGTGGTGGTCGTGTCACTGATCTTTAGCTGCAGACCCTGCATACCGCTGTTCTCTTCTTATTACCGTCATCGATAAAATAATCCTTGAATCCAAACTTCACTATTTTTGGAGTAACGCTAGCCGCTGCCATGTTAACTGAGACTCCTGCTGTCTAGTGGGTTGCCAGGTCTGCGCGCACGGCACTATAATCACCCAATCACGTTTTTCGAAAAAACTAAACGTAATATCTCACTACAAAAACAAACGCAAATATTTAATTTTAAACAGTCAAGTCCTTTCAAGTCATCTTTCCCAAGCTTAAGTCAAGTCTCAAGTCAAGTCTTTTATCAATGTTAGTCAAGCAAGTCTCAAGTAAAAAAATATGCGACTCGAGTCTGACTCGAGTCAAGTCATGTGACTCGTGTCCCCACCTCTGCTGGTTTCAGACAGAGGGTGAACAGAGGTGCTGCAGCACAGGCAGTATGAGAACAATAAAGAGCTTTTTTAACATTAAAGCCTGGAGACATGTCACAGTATAGACAGAGAATATAATTACGGACTTAAAGGTGAGCATAATAGCAGGGTTGCCAACTTTGGGTACCTGGCTGGAGTGAGATTTTTATATCATGGGTTTAATTACACATACTGTATGCGCACTTAATGACTGCTATTGTGTCAGTAGCGGGACCTTAGCATATATATAAGATATATATATATATACGAATACACAATATTGGACACAGACTATAAAGGGCACAACGTTTCATTCACTAATGAAAGTCAAACACATGTTTGTTTCCACTGTTTTATTGTGTGCATAGGCCTGTCGCGATAAGCAATTAATTGACTTATCGTAGGATAAACACAAATTAACTCGACAACTTTTCTGACCTCGATACATTTACATTTACATGAGGATGTGACTAGCAGTTTGAAAGGATGTACTTGAATTATTATTATATATTATCATTAGGTCAGTGGTCTAAAATGGTCATACAACGGTGCCGACAATATTATCGTTTATCGCAATAATTTCCTGGATAATGTATCCAACAAAATTAATTATCGTGAGAGGCCTATACATGAAACACACACACACACACACACACACACACACACACACACACACACACACACACACACACACACACACACACACACACATCTACAGACTTACTCCAAACTGTCAAATATATTAATTAACGCACTCTCACTCTCATATACTCTTTGACTCTATGTTGGCCTAGTAGAACAATAAGCAGCAGACTTTTACTTTGTTATCATTTCTACTGGATCTCAGATCTGCGCATGCGCACTACGGGTCGGGGATTGACCAACCGGCTCCCACCGCTCTGCTGTCTGTTTATGTTGTTAAGAGTGGAGGGAGCGGGTCCACAGCTTGAGCAGCTGTCAACACAACATTGTAAATAACCAACCAAAAACGATCGCTGGTTCATCTTGTTTTTGGCGTGAGAATAGTTTGGGCAGCGTGAGAGCGTGCGATTGAGAGTGAAAGCGTGTGTCACACGCCTGATGTGTGAGAGTTGGCAACCCTGATAATAGCGCCCTTTAAACGTCCCCTTGTCTTGCAAAAGCCTTGAAGTGTGTAGACAAAGAAAATGTTCACCTTGAGTCATTTGCATACATCTGACTGTTAAGTTAATTCACTATTAACAGCACCATCTGTACACCATCTGTACATGAGTTAGCTTCACTGCTAAGCTAGCTAGCAGTGTTTACGCAGCAGTGTGTGTCTGTGTGTGTTCAGCCTTTGACTGATCTCAGAAAACAAGAATGACAAATGGGCAATTTTACAAGCAGCCCGGCTGATTTCCTCAGCTTTCTGAATCTTGATTTACAGACTTGAACACATTTATCAAATTGCAAGAAAAAAGCAATAACATCAGGGTCTGGTCTTCATTCATTCTTGTCATCTACAGTTCTTTTTCTTTTTTCACCAGCTTTCTTTTTAAACTTTAAAAAATGTTTATCCCGCAGTGCAGAAGAACGAGGATATAACACTGAATGTACCTGAGGTTGATTATCTGCAGCGTGAGATATATCATATCAGCGCTGTGATCTCAGGATTAATTGGGAGGCATTTCTCTGGAGAGAGCCTTTAAATTAAAAAGACATCTACATTAAATCTCTCAGGTAGTGTACGTAATGAGCTATAGGCTGTGTGAAGTAGCTCTACAGGCATGTACAGTGAGATGTATCTGACCTTTCTATGATGTAATTGGGGAATAATTCCTGTAATATGACCTATATGAACACACAAGGGGAAAGCATCAATTCTTGAATAGGATTGTGAAGTAACCTGCACATCCATTTTACTGTCTGGATGTGACTCTCCCTTGTCTTTGATCTATGATATTGAAACATATGTTAAGCTCTGCCTCCTTACAGGGCTTGTGTCTCAAAAGAAATTTCAGAGACTGGCTTTTTAAAGTAGCCCAACACGAAGCCTGCAGAAAACAAATTAAATATCATACTTCTTTCATCCGTGGCTCAAACTATGGGATGTTGGTTCCTTAACTCTGATGAAATTGGGTATGACACGGTCCATCAATTAGGTACAGAGATTGTTTATTTCTAATATATTTCTCTAGCGGCATCATCAGGTCATGATCTGAATATGTCTCATACTATGTTTTCTAATCAAATACTTAAAAAACTATTCTCATTTCCATCAGCCTCAGCTTCACTTGTACATTGGTTAGCATCCTTACTTGCTAAACTTTGATAATAATCATGATATACATTAAACTAATTAGCATTTTGATAATCATTAGAATTGAGCATCATTCTATAACCTCTCAGAGCTGCTGTAATACTGTCTCATCTTTTCCGTGTTTCCAGATCAGCTACCAGAGTATTGAGTCTTCAGACCCGGGTATCAACGTGCCAGGTCCCCGCCGTACGGTGTCCAAGCTAAGGAACGAGACCTACCACATGTTCTCCGGTCTGCATCCTGGGACCACCTACCTGGTGTCGGTCCGAGCCCGAACCGCTAAGGGGTTCGGGCAGACGGCGCTGACCGAAATCACCACCAACATCTCTGGTAAGACGTTGCTGTGTGTGAGTAATTGAACAGTGCACAGATATGTGTAAAAAACAAAGTACATATGGCCTGTGCTCCCAAGATTTCATTTCAAAAAAGCTTTTAAATATACTGCCCCTTCTGCTTGGAATAATATACAGAAGGAGCTGAAACTCTCAGATTTGATCACGACGGTGACATTCAAGTCCATCTTAAAGGACAGAGAACAAGTATCCATTGTTCGATGTGATTGCTCGTCTGCCTGTATTGTCTATGTTTTATCTGTTGTAACTTTGTTCATGCTGCCCTTCTTGGCCAGGTCGCTCTTGAAAAAGAGATATTAATCTCAATGAGACTTGTACCTGGTTAAATAAAGGATATATATGAAATAGGAAGATCAAAGAATGGTGCTAAAATTGAAACAATGCAGTTATTTGCTTTTATTACACAGCTTAGTTGAATCTCAGTTCTGATTGGTCAGAATGAACATTCAGCGGTCTGTTACTTCTCGATAACAGACTGTGCTAAGGACATTGTGGTTATAGGACTATGTGAGGTCATATAAATCCGTAGAAAGTAAATAAATAAACAGATACACACTGAAGGGAACAGCAGCAGAAGAAGAAAGACGGGAAGTAAACACTAAAGGGAACAGCAGCAGAAGAAGACAGACAGGAATTAAACACTGAAGGGAACAGCAGAAGAAGACATACAGGAAGTAAACACTAAAGGGAACAGCAGAAGAAGACAGACAGGAATTAAACACTAACATCAGCAGAAGAAGAAGACATAAAGTAAACACTGAAGGGAACAGCAGAAGAAGACAGACAGGAAGTAAACACTAACAGGAATAGTAGAAGAAGACAGACAGGAAGTAAACACTGAAGGGAACAGCAGAAGAAGACAGACAGGAAGTAGACATTGGGGAACAGCAGAAGAAGACAGACAGGAAGTAGACATTGGGGAACAGCAGAAGAAGACTGACAGGAAGTAGACATTGGGGAACAGCAGAAGAAGACAGACAGGAAGTAAACACTGAAGGGAACAGCAGAAAGTTACAGAACACCTGGATCAGTGCTGCCGTCATTGAATTAATATTTAGCAAAGGAAGCCAGACAGGGTGGTCTTACGGCCCCTACACACGGCGGCGTGCGTTGGCGCTTGGCGCGTCTTGAGCTTGGGGAGTTTACACGAGCAAAGCCAATCTCTCCTGTCAATTGCATAAAAGGTTTTACATGTCACACTTTATATGATGAACATTTATGACATTAATGCCTGTGGTGCTATTTTACGCAACATTCCATGCTGGCTATATACTGTCTATGCTTGCTAGCTGTCCATTCAAACGAAGTACACTGGATAACCTACCAGTTTCACCCACTGTCTCTGCCACCTCCCCCCATGCCTGGCTCCTCCGGTTTGTATCCCGGTAGGTGAACAGAGACTGATCATAAAGCACCGGGTGATTCCCTACCGCTACGATTATTTTCTCCTCCATTTTTTGGCATATGAGGAAATGAACTGGCTCTCCCAGGCGTCAAAAGTAGAACATTGCTCTACTTTTGCAGCGAGCACCGCGAGAAAGGCTACGCTTTGCTCCCACAATGCAGTTCGGCGAATCGTGACGTCACCCCATTCAAAGTGAATGGGGTGACGCCACCGTGTGTAGGGGCCGTTAAATCACCCTCACATTAATTGCATGCAACTAATGTGGGACTTCATTTTCCTTCGAAAAGTGTTTTAAGGATTTGCAGATAATGGCAAAGACGACTTCGTAACAACTCGTAATTTCCTCCTTTGAAGAGCTTTTGATAAAATTGCACAAATATGTTTCAATTATACAAATTATCTTCATTTTGCCTCAGCACAAACAGCTTTCAGACGCAGGTTGCCTTCTTTGGACGACATCAGACCTGTATTATCGTGAACAGCAAATGTTCTTGTTTTTCGGGGTGAAAACCGCTTTGTTCAGATTCAAACCGAGTCTGTGTTTACGATTCAAAGGCGTCGCAGCGGCTCAGAAATTAGAGGAGCCGTGTTTGCGAGAGAAAAGGTTGGCGGTATGGATCTGGAGATTGGTCTGGGAGATGAGTCTGTGGGGAACGAGAAACACTCATCTACAAATGGGTATCTGCGAGCTGTTCCACTAATTGTGTTTACTCAGATGAAACATCACATGCTATTGTGATGTTCTCCCATAAGGAAAATAGTCGGAGCTAGATGATTGTCGAAGCTATTTCAAGCTGTCTGTGTTGTTGAAATTCTTAAAACAACCTTTTTTATGTTAACCTGTCAAGAAGCTACAAGCCCCGAGAGATACAGATTCCTGGTGATCCATTGTGTGATGGAAATAGTTGTTTAAGTTAAAATGTTTTGAGTTTGCTGTGTGATACGAGGGGGACCCAAGTTTCCATCAGCAACAACACGTGGGTTTGCTATCCCATTGACATCAGGACAGCAGAAAGCTTGCACATCTTCCGGCGCAGACTGAAAACTCATCTCTTTCGTCTCCATTTCGAGCAATAAAATGAAAAAGAAGAGCACTTACATACTAACAGAGCACTTATATACTAACAGAGCACTTATATCCTAACAGAGCACTCATATACTAACAGAGCACTCATATACTAACAGAGCACTCATATACTAACAGAGCACTTATATACTAACAGAGCACTTATATACTAACTAAGCACTTACATACTAATGGCGCATTTCCACTACAGTGCGGAGCGCGGTTTAAGCGGGCCAACAACCAGGCTGAGTCGGGCTGAGTATGCTAAGCTAAAGAGAGAATCGCTGGCAAGGGGCTACAACTACAACAAGATGAACATATTTGACTGTGATTTAATTGTAATACACGTTTCAAAATGATGCCGAAGTAACAACATACTGATACCGGTTAGTAAAAACCATGAATTAATGCTTTGAGTCTGCAGACAGACGGCAGGCGAAAACCCTTTTTAAAATGTGTGTTTTCTGAATGGAGATCGGCTAAGCTAACCGCAGTATATGCTCCGACCGTCCACACTCACAACAACGGCCTACAGACATAAATAAACCAGCGACTGTATTCGCCATGACACAGACAGTCTGTGGTTTGTACTTGTTTAACTTGTTTCTGAACAGATATGAGGAGCTGTGAGCTCTGAGGGCTAACGGCTAACGGCTAATTTTGTTTTTCTGTGGTTCGCATTGAAGATGACGTCACGGCTCCGCCTACACTGCGTTACTATAGTTACTGCCCCAGCTACTAAACTGTAATGTAACTATACCGCCGTGCGAGGCCCTGCAATGGAAATACACCATAACAGAGCACTTATATACTAACAAAGGACTGGCTTATCTAAAGCCTGTTGAGTAGCACTTGAAATGTTCTGGCTCTATGAAACCTAATGCACTACTAATAATATAATGTGATTCTGTTTTCTTCAAGTTTGTATCTTCTCGACTTTTTATTTTTTTTACATCATAGTTGGATAACATCGTAATATAAGTCAAATAATACTTCACACCAAGACTCCCTAACTTCCCCACTCTCTCCTAATGTTGCACTATTTATCCTTTTCATAATGCATGCTGGGTTTCACCACCCAACGCTCCTCTTATTAAACTCCTGTGTAATGCAGCCCTCAGCTGTTTGTGTGTGTGTGTGTGTGTGTGTGTGTTTTCCAGGTTGAACACACATCATTTTACAACCAGCATTAACTCCGCATCAGAAACATTTCCAGCCTTTTTGTTTCTGCTTATCTGCCATTTGCTCCTCTACCAGTTAATTCTCTGCGTGAGGTAAAAAGAGACGGAAACACTCAACCTGGTCGTCCCCAGAGCTTTGCTGAGGTTGTGCTGCTCTGAGATCTGTCCTAATTATATTAAGGGCCTCTTGTTTTTTCTGTTTCTAGTCATCATCAGTCAATGGCAGTGTGTGGGAGGCCTCCGCACACTGCCGTACACAGAGGAAATGTGCGGGTAATGAATACAGATAGCGCGCTATTATTCCATGTAGAGGTGGAAAGGTTATGGAAATACTATGCAGAAGTGTGGCTACATGTTTTTAATGTCCAACATCAGAATCAGGTTTATTGCCAAGTATGATTTATTCTAACAACATTTAGCTCTTGAGATTTTCGTCCCCCAAAAAATACAATTGAAATCAGTTTTTCTTGCATTATTAACCCTCTACTCTCCTTCTTTAAGGCCCCAACGCGCCATAATAATAAACAATAATATGTTTCTCAGAAATACAGTACAGTATTTTGTTATAGTGTTTTTCATACAAGAACTGCACCATGAAGAGCTTTACAAAACAGGGAAAAGAGGATAACACATTAAAATAAAATATGATAGTATAAGATATAAATATAAAAAAATATATATAAATATTTGCTGCGTTGTTAAAATGACAGCAACAAAATATTAGTTTAAAAAGTATTATATAACTAATAAATTGAACAGAATATCTTAAATATAAATATGAATAAGAATAGGACAAATTGCTTTTACTGAAACATTACATATGTACAGAATATCTATACGTATATGTATTATTGTAATAATTAGTGTTACTGTCACAGAGATAAATAAATACTCATAATTAACTTAGATTTTTAACATTGCAATATCACAAAATCCACAGAATCTGCGATAAAGTCAGAGCCGAGCTACGTGCTAAGTGAGCTACATGCTACACTCGATTCTGAAGAACCTTGTGATTCCAACCAATAAACTATTTCACCTCATGTGGAAGTGTCAGATGAACATCTACAGAAAGCAACAGCGCTGGCATCAGTCAATCACAACTTATTTGGGTTGTTGTTGAGGAAGCAATGTGCAAAATATACTGAGGAGTGTGCAAGGTTCAAAGTTTGAAGTAAAAAGAATGGCTCCCAGGATCATACATATTCATATATTTGATCTCTTATAGAAATGTGAAAATTAAAGGATTTTATTTCTTCTCTCAGCGCCGGTGTTTGACTATGAAGACATCCCCTCTCCGCTGAGTGAGTCTGAGAGCACCATCACCGTGCTGCTGCGCCCGGCGCTGGCCAGAGGGGCTCCGGTCAGGTACAACAACAACACACGCCTGCATCCACCCACTGTGGTGTTCATAGCTGCAGTCAAAACATATTTCTCTAGGCTTGAAGCAGATCGACTGTTTCAGGAATGAGTCCTATGAAACCGAAATTACGTAGCATTTTAGCACTTCCTGTTCCCTAATATCTACGTTTTTGTATGTGTTTTTGGTTTTTAGCATTACATAGGGTCTGTGGTTAACACAAGCTGCGAATATTTTTGTTAATACATCAGTAAATACCCCCACTAGCAGATTTAAACACTGGTTGCTAACAAGTGTCTAAATGAGACGACTAAACGTCATCACGCCCAACATTAGCTGCTTTTAGCTTAGCGGTGGTGAAGTCATGTGACCGTGCTGTAGTTCCTTCCTGTGACTGGGATTCTTGCAATATTACCCCATTTTCCACTTTTTTTAAGGCTTAAAGGCCAAAATTAATTAATATATTGCACAGAAATATATAATATTAATATTAAAAAATACATTTCATTACATAAAGGAATTAAGTAAACTAACATGAATATATAGAAATTGTGATTTACTTTATTTCTAACTTCTTCTTCTTTGAACTCCTTTTATATTTATAAATATCTTTAGATTTATAAGAATGAATAATTTGCAATCTTCTTTTATTTATCTTTTATTTATTGTATTTAAAAATGGATCCAGAGATTTCCAGGATAAGTTACTAATTCTTTTTCTGATTGTAATTCTAACTTGCTATTATTTAGCCTTGGAATTTCCGAGTACTTTTATCTGTTTTAAAACCCTAACCTCCACCATTCTTCCTGCAGTGCGTACCAGGTGGTGGTGGTGGAGGAGGATGGGTCTCGGCAGGTGAGGCGGAGAGAGTTGGGGGGAGTCGACTGTTTCCCGACCCCCACCTCCCACAGCGAGGCTCAGGCTAAAGGGGCCCCGCATTACTTCACGGCTGAACTGGCCCCCAGCTCGCTGCCCGAGGCCACACCCTTCACCGTGGGAGACAACCACACATACAACGGCTTCTGGAACAGCCCGCTGGACCCCACCAAGAACTACCTCATCTTCTTCCAGGCCACCAGCAACTTCAGAGGGGTGAGACCCGGCTTTCTGTTTCAGACGCGCTGATTTTATGTTGCAGCTACCTTAACAATGAATATGATGGATGGTTTCTCAATGAAAACCTTTCACAAATGAGTGAAATTGAACAGCTTTTAGGAGAGAATAACCATTTGCAGTGTTTTTTTTATCCGGTTGTCATATTCCCTCGTATACAGGCTCTTTAAAAACCAGCAACTTCAGAGGGGTGACACTTGGCTTTCCGTTCAGTAACTTCCTGTTGGAGTTTAATTACTTCCTGTTTGAGGAAGTATTAACTTCAACACAACTTAGATTTGTTTCGAGGAAGTCTCCACTACACTCTGCATTAACAAGGTGCTTGTTTTGTTTTTAGGAAGGCTTTGGGTTGATTGTGTCCCACAAATAAACCCTAATGTCAACGTGATTCCAAGTGGCTTTATTGTCATAGTGTATGCACAACTACAGCATATGGAAATCCTAAGTCTCCGTCTCCTCCAACAACTAACACCTAAGACATACAAATGAATAGAATTTAGCAACAACATAATGGTGCAATAATAAAATAACATGTAGAATAACATATGTAACATGGGCAGTAGTCAGTAAAAAAAGGTTAACAGATTTATACAGGTGGAAAATATACTAAACTAATCTATGACGGATGCAATATTAATCTATATACACATAGTACAAATAAATATAGTTGTGAAATTAATATGTTAACGAAAAACAATAGATATGTTCGATCTTTTCTAAATGAAAGCCTTTAAAAAAATGTGGAAATTGTTGAATTGAACAGCTATAGGAGATCATTACAATCTATATTATTGCGGTTTTTGTCCGCTTGTCAGATTCCTTCATGTCCAAGCCCTTTAAAAACGTTTTCCTGCAGAGAAAATCAAACACCGCCTCGCAGGCTTAAAGAGATCTGAAAAGGATTTCTTGAGCAATTGGGAAAGTGGCTGAAGCGTGAATAGGAAATGTGCCGGGCAGTGTGCGTAGAAGCAGAGGAACTTAATGGACACTACATACTGTTTAAATCATTAGGCCCATATGGAGCTCATGTGCTCCTGCCTGGCTGCCTCTTCTCATCTAAATATCACTACCTGATTCTGCAGCAGATGCAGAAAGAGACTGAGGCGGAGTGAGTCTCCAGAGCCAGGAAACACTGTGAAATATAACAAATAAACATATCTTATCATGTGGACAACAACAACAAGGAATCAGGGTTAGGAACAATTCAAGTATAGTCAGGAAAAACTAGAACATCATGAGAAAGGTTGACAGTTTGCCTCCTTTATAAGGGTACCGTTACTCTATGGGGCTTTTATTTTGAAAAACAATCATCGTCCTGCGCTTCTGTAAAGTTTCAGTTTATTGATAGAGCTTTTATTTTGAAAAACACGCCTCTTTGTGAGTTTCCTTCAAGGTTTAAGTAACCATATTGGGCTTTTATTTTTGTAAAACAATCTTCATCCTAAGATTCTTGCAGGGAAGCATATGTGGCTGTTATTTTGAAAAACATGCCTTTTTAGGGACTTCCTGCAAGGATAAAGTAACTTTATGGGGCTTTTATTTTGAAAAACTCGTCTCTTACTGAGCTTTCTGCAAGGATTAAGTAACAATATGGAGCTTTTATTTTGAAAAAACATGCCTCTATACAAGCCCTAAGACCTAAGCTTCCTGTAAGGATATACTTACTCTAAATTGCCTACATACTGATATACACCTGAACAACAGCAGGAGAGGACTCTTTAAAGTAGAGACACTACATACTGATATACACCTGGACATCAGCAGGAGAGGACTCTTTAAAGTAGAGACACAACATACTGATATGCACCTGAACATCAGCAGGAGAGGACTCTTTAAAGTAGAGACCCTACCTACTGATATGCACCTGAACATCAGCATAATATGTCCTCTTTAAGCGAAACAATCTCAAAAGTACTCACTGTACTAGGAATTAAGAGTGTCTACACATTTTAATTGAAAAAACACTCAGCCTGTTGGTCTGTCCCCAAGTGGCCAAAAACAATTAATGCTGCTCTCTCATGCACGTCATATTGATTTGAAGCTAATCAACCCACTTCAGGAGCGAATCAGGAGCGACAGAGAATGAAAACTAAGACGTTCAGACGTCTCCAATTAAGTCAAATTGATGCATCTAATCAGCGTTTTCATAACAAGTTATTTTCACGTTATAGAATTGATTGTGAACTTTAATAAGGATCTTCTCCGATATGACGTGTTGATGCATACGAAGCGTGATCACATATCTGAACTCAGGGGGTCCGCGGGGTCTTAAAAAGTATTAAAAGTTCATAAATCAAAATCAATTTAGCGAAAAAAGTATTAAACGGCATTTCCCAAGGTATTACACTTTGTAGCTTGTCTTCAATAAGTATATCAATTGTCCAAAGAGGTTGTTCTACAGTCTGCCTGAATGTAGTTATGGCGTAGGTGTGTAGTGTGATTCTGTGGAGTTTATTGATGGCATCCCGTTGGGTGTGACGTCATCTGAACAGGACGTCGCACGCTCACTGCTTGATAGCGCGAAGGTCCGTTTACGCCGGTTGTTAAACAGCATCGTTATGGGGAAATGCAAGTTTGCGTCCAAATGGTTGGAAGATAAGGAGGAAGGACAATCAATACTGTATATAGTCAATGTGAGGTAAAGTGTGTCGCCAATGTAACCGGTTAAAACTAGAAGTGGCGATGAGGTCATATAATGTATGGAAAGGGGTCTTAAAAAAGGTCTTAAAAGGTCTTACATCTGATTCCAGGATTCCTGCATAGACCCTGGAACTGCATCTTTGATTCTTTATAATTGTATTTACTGACAAGCGTTGAAAGCTAAACCTCAGTGCGTTGTGTAAAGGGATTAAAGATCTAGATTTGAGAAGCAGAGTCACTGCAGAAAACAAATTAGTTCGAAAATCCATCTGAAATCCACCAAAAAGAATTGGATTCTTCAAAATGCCTGTTTCTTAACGAGATTGGAAGCTCAGCTAGATTACATTTCTACTTTGAAGAGCTCCATTTTCACTTTAAAAACCCAAATTCCCACCTTGACGGAGGACAGGATGGCACAAGATGACCGCGGCTGCTTTAATAACCCCTGGGTGCGAGTAAATATGACTTAGTGTCACTGTAAGAGGTGAGAGGAGATGAGAATCCACTTGAAACAGATTTCCAATTTAAAAAAGCTAATTTGGCAAACGGTTTGAGGTGAGAGGTTCTCGACTCCAATCTCAGAGCTCGGATTAGCATAATTGCTCATAGAGGCTGATTTAACGTCCTTAAAACTTAATTTGGGAACATGCCCCCTCTCAATCAGGGATGTTTTTTGGGGGGGGAGAAGCAGCCAATCAGGGCACCCGGGTGAAGGACCTCACATGGCGTGGGGGGGAAAGGTCTCTTATATCACAAGGAGGTGTCATCCGCTCGGAAATTCAATTATTTCTTCGACGTAGAGAAAGGTCTGGGTGACTTTGACACTCAGGCGCCTGTTGGTTTCAGACAAGGTGGTGGATCTGAGTGCTTCACTTTGACTGTGGACACTTTAACACAAATTATTGTTTTTAGTGGTGAAATTTAAAATGTATATAACCCATAATGTGGAACAATGTTAATCAGATCAGGTCAAAAAAAAACATTAAAAATCCTTATCCGACAACTTGCAGGATGTAATTGTCTTGATTACATTTTTCTAATAATTATTTTGTATTTTTTCAAAACATTTTTAACGAGAAAGATATTTTTTATTATTTAAATTGTATTTGCGTTTAAAATATATATTTTGTTACAAGGCATACATATCAAAATGAAATACAGTTAAAACTAAAATAGATCAAATTTACTAAATTACAATTGAAAAATAAGAAGAAATAAAAGAGAGAAAACGTGTCTGATATAGAGTTTGATATTTATCTTTTCAACCCTTGTGTTGTGTTCGTAAGCTGTTACCGTTCATGGTGTTCGCGGCTCAATTTTGACCCATGATTTATCTCAGTCCAAAACACAAAAAAAGTAATGACTATCATCCAATCTTGTTTTAACTACACCATAACTAACTTATAATGCATTCATAACCGTGCAATCCTGTTGTTTTGGCCACAAAACACATCACACCACGTATTGCACACGTGCATGTGTGAGTTCAGGTTCAAGTGTTAGTGTACATATTCTTTGAGAAAGGTGGAGTTCCCGTGGGGGGAGGGGAGACCAGCTGTATGTTGCGAACAATTATTGTTACAGTGGTTGAAGGGGGAGGGGGAGGGGCGTCTAAAGTCAAAGATGAATCTTGATTGGGCCAAATTTGACCTCGAGTCACCCAAAACAATTCTGCTGGGTCTCCCCATACACTTTTTTTTTAGAGACCTTCAGACTTGGCTAAAATTGTCAAAATCAGTTGTGTAGTGTTTATATAGCTGTTGTGGAGGATATCATGAAGCCTTGTTCCGATTTTAAAAAAACTAGAGCGTAGTTATTATATCATTTTAACTTGAAACGGGTCACGGGAGACCCCAACACAAAATAAGGGTTAATCTAGATTGTTCATCTCATTTGAGAGGCGTGTGGCGTAGTGGGTTGTCCGTAGGTGTTCGAATCAGGGGGTCACAGGTTCAAACCCCACTACAGTCAGCATGTGTCCCTGGGCAAGACACTTCACCCCAAATTGCTCCTGTCCTGACAAATTGATTGTCCACAGTATTGAGTATGTAAGTTGCTTTGGATAAAAGTGTCTAACATGTGACATGTAATGAGAGAGGTCTGAGATGGCCTCCCTTGCATATTTGTGAGTCTTTCTTTTGTGCTATTTAAAGAAATCAAAATTCACTTTTGATTTCTTTGTTCACAGGAGACCAGGATAAACTGCATCCGGATTGCTCGCAAAGGTAACAATTATTTTCCCTTTTTCCAATTTCAAATGTGCTTCATTAAGTCATTACCAGATGAATTATGATTCTTAAACTGGCAATCACAGAGGATTCCTGCTGGTCCCTCTGTGTGCTCTACAGCCTGCAGAGAGAGTGTTTAAAACACATAACATGACAATTATCTTCGTGTAGTGGGAGCCTCAACCTCATGGTACTGTAATTGCAAACATTGGAGCCAAAATGAAACTAAAGTGAGAAAACTCTAGTCAAATTTACACTGATTTAAGTATGACACAATTTATGGAAATGCCAGCCCGGACAAGCTATGGACTTTTTGGATAGTCATCATCATCGTCAGTTATTTATTCACATTCAAGTACAAGACAAAGTAGAGTCACGGTACGTCCACACAGCAGCTTTGAAAACATCTTGAAAATCTTGGAGCTGGGCGTGTCTGAAAGCTTGGAGATTTTTTGCGAGCAACGCGACCAACAACCAATCACATGAATCTCCCGCCCCCGACCTACAAAGCAAAAAACCCCGGGAATTTTATGCGAGCAATATATATATATATAAACTCCCCAAACAGGTGAAAACCTACCAGTTTCACCCCCTGTCTCTGCCACCTCCCTCCATGCCTGGTTCCTCCGGTTTGTATCCCGTAAATAGTATGGTCGTAAAGAACCGGGTAATTTGCTACCGTAATTTCTCGTTTGGAATATGAGGAAATTAAATGAAGTTCTCCCTGCTTACACGCGGTTTGATTGGCTAGCGCTTGTACTGTCAGATTTGCATAAACGTGTTTGATTGGCTGACGCTTCCAGCTCAGCTTCAAAAGTTGAACATTGCTCAATTTTGAATCCTGAACATCCTGGAAATCCTGGAAATCTTCGCTTCGCTCCCCCACAATGCAGTTCGGCGAAAAGCAAGGCAAAGTGACGTCATCCCCATTCAAAGTCAATGGGAAGAGAAGCGTTGGAAGCGGTGGAAGATTTGTTTAAAGCTGCTGTGTGGACGTACCGTCATGTGGAGTGGGACATCCCGCTATATGAAGCTTGAGAATAAATATCCCTAAACATAAATTATTAACATTATATATAATATATCAGAGAGACGTCATGTGTTATACAGAAACCCTAAAAACGAATCTAACTCTCAGGGCCGGCCCTTGGCATAGGCAGTATAGAGAAATGCTAATGGCCATTTTTTTTTCATAACAACACTATTTCCCAATTTTGGATCAACAAAGTACATCTTATTATCTTATACTAACAGAACTACGCCTATATTGCGTACAGCGTCCATAAACTATGGCGTACCCCCCCCCAAATCAAGTTGAACCGCCCCAGCCCCAGTAAAAACCAGAGATTTATGTGAAATAGTTCTTTTTTTTAAATAATGGTTTTAGTGTGCAATTATAGGTTTTAATTTTGTATTTGTGTTAATTTCAAAATAAATCAAACTCCCAAAAAACGTATACAGCTTTTATTAACATTGGAATTTACTGTGTAAGTGGCCGCGGGTGGGAGAGCTTTAGAGAGCTCTCACCTGAAAGATTGAGAGGCTCTGATAACCTCAGCTCAGTGAGCTAAAGGCACACCTTTATATGATCATTATAGTTATAAAAAAATAAGAGAATAGATTTTCATCTATTCTCTTATAGTATAAAATACTATATGGCAGTAAAAAAAGTTGTTATTAATAAACAAGAATACAGTTTAAAAGGGGAGTGATTTGTAAAATATCCATAAATAAAAAGTTTCATCTGGGTGTTGAGAGATGTATCCAAAGATCTCTTAATGTTGCTCTCAAAGTGCACCAGATTGATGCCTTTAACTTCAATATTAAAAAAAATAAGAGGAGAGGAGGTTAGGTCCACCCCACTTAAATCATGTTCAAATGGATAGGATACTAAAACATTTCCACACATCTTGTGTCCATATCTTTCTGTTTTGGTGGTCATGCCACAACCGTGCACGTGCATGCATGCGCGTGAGTGAGTGTCTGCATTTTGGGGCGCCGCCAGCTAAAATCTTGCTTAGGGCAGCAAATTGGTCAGGGCCGGCCCTGTGACCCTGACTACCCAACTACTAACTGGAATTCATTAGTCGAAGCATTGGTTTAAAAAAAGGTAACATATACACATTATACCGAGAAATAAATGGTATATATAAATGTATTAATGTGAGTAAATGTGTGTAGAAGTCCACAGCTATTTAGCGTATTTAATCTCTGAAATATTAGTTGACTTCTGGAACATAGAGACATCACTATGTAACACATTGCACGTGATAGGCTAAAGGGCGGGCCATCTCTAAGTGGTTAACCAGTCACAACAGAGCCAGCCAGCCAGCTAACCAATCAGACCAGACTGGGCTCTGGTTTCAGACAGAGGGTGAAAAGGCAGTATGAGAAAAATAAAGAGCGTTTTTGAACATTAAAGCAAGTCCCAGTGGAGACACTAAATACTGATATACTCCTGAACATTCAAATAATAGGTCCTATTTAATGACAGCTTTACCACAGAGGTCCTGGGGTAAAGCCTTTTATCTGATGCACTTGAACCTCACAATCATTATATTAACTCAAATGTAAGTGTAAAAGGATTATGCTCTTACCATATATCCTGCTGCTTGGGCATCGGCACAGATCGTAACACTATAATGGATCATAATGATTCAAATAACTAGTTGAAATAATGAGGTATTACTGGGGACATGTTGCCCCACTGACTCCTTTGTCTGCAATTACTGAGGAGAAAATGTTAATCATTATCAATCGTAATGGGGTGGGAGAAGCTATATTCTGAGAAATGGGCTGACACTGAGTCACATGATTGTCTCTATCCTCCTGGAACATCAGATCAGAAAATGTATTACAATTAAACACAAAGGTCACCTAATATGCAAATTCCACTTCTTCATGTCTCTTCTACATCAACATGAGTCCCTCTTCTTCAAGTCTCTTCTACATCAACAAGTGTCCCTCATCTTCATGTTCTCTCTACATCAACATGTGTCCTCTTCTTCATGTCTCTCACGTCAACATGTGACCCCACATCATCATGTCTCGTCTACACACATTTTCTCTCATGTTCAATGTCACTTCACATCAACATGTGTCCCCTCTTCTTCATGATCTCTTCTAAGACAACATGTGTCCCTCTTCTCATGCTCTTCTGCATCAACATGTGTACTCTTCTCATGTCTCTTCTACCTCAACATGAGTCCCCTCGTCTTCATGTCTCTTCTAACAACAACATGTGTCCCTCTTCTCATGTCTCCTACTACATCAACATGTGTCCCCCTCTTCTTCATGTTCTCTCTACATCAACATGTGTCCCCTCTACTTCATGACACTGCTTCATCAACTGGTCCCCGTCTGCATGGCATCACACAACATGTGTCCCCTCTCTCTTCATGTCTCTCTACATCAACACGTGTCCCTCTTCTTATGTCTCTCTACATCAACACGTGTCCCCACTTCTTCATGTCTCTTCTACATCAATACACGTGTCCCCTCTTCTCATGTCTCTTCTTCACAAACGTGTCCCCCTTCTCTGTCTCTTCTACAGCAACACGTGTCCCCTTCTCATGTCTCTTCTACAGCAACACGGTCCCCTCTCTTCAAGCTCTTCTACTCAACATGTGTCCTCTTCTCATGTCTCTTCTTCATGCAACATGTGTCCCCTCTTCTTCATGTCTCTTCTTCACAACATGTGTCCCCTCTTCTTCATGTCTCTTCTACATCAACATGTGTCCCGCTCTCTTCATGTCGTTTCTACATCAACATGTGTCCCTCTTCTTCATGTCTCTTCTACATCAACATGTGTCCCCTCTTCGTTTATGTCTCTTCTCATCATAACATGTGTCCCTCTTCTTCATGTCTCTTCTACTTCATACGTGTCCCGCGTCTCATGTGTCTCACATCAACACGTTGTCCCTCTTCACATGTCTCTTCTACATCAACACGTGTGCCCCTCTTCTTCATGTCTCTCTACATCAACACGTGTCCCCTCTTCTTCATGTCTCTTACATCAACACGTGTCCCCTCTTCTCATGTCTCTTCTACATCACTCGTGTCCCCTCTTCTTCATGTCCTTCTACATCAACCGTGTCCCATTCTTCATGTCTCTTCTACATCAACACGTTGCCCTCTCTCATGTCTCTGCTACATCATCACGTGGTCCCCTCTCTTCATGGCTCTTCTACATCAACATGTTCCCCTCTTCTCATGTCTCTTCTACATCAACACGTGTCCCCTCTTCTTCATGTCTCTTCTACATCAACAGTGTCCCCTCTTCTTCATGTCTCTTCTACATCAACACGTGTCCCCTCTTCTTCATGTCTCTTCTACATCAACAGTGTCCCCTCTTCTTCATGTCTCTTCTACATCAACACGTGTCCCCTCTTCTTCATGTCTCTTCTACATCAACACGTGTCCCCTCTTCTTCATGTCTCTTCTACATCAACAGTGTCCCCTCTTCTTCATGTCTCTTCTACATCAACATGTGTCCCCTCTTCTTCATGTCTCTTCTACATCAACACGTGTCCCCTCTTCTTCATGTCTCTTCTACATCAACACGTGTCCCCTCTTCTTCATGTCTCTTCTACATCAACATGTGTCCCTCTTCTTCATGTCTCTTCTACATCAACATGTGTCCCCTCTTCTTCATGTCTCTTCTACATCAACATGTGTCCCCTCTTCTTCATGTCTCTTCTACATCAACACGTGTCCCCTCTTCTTCATGTCTCTTCTACATCAACATGTGTCCCCTCTTCTTCATGTCTCTTCTACATCAACAGTGTCCCCTCTTCTTCATGTCTCTTCTACATCAACATGTGTGCCCTCTTCTTCATGTCTCTTCTACATCAACATGTGTCCCCTCTGTGGAAAGAGACTCTGAAAGTTTCAGGAACAAAGATTCTCTCTCTTTTTGATCCATTTCTATAAAAACCTGTCTGAAAATGAGCTGATCAGATTTTGGCCCACTTTGTGATGTCATAACGATGTGTTGTCTTGAGTAACCATTAGCTAATCACCAACCAAGGTAACCACAGACCTTAACACCTGAATCTCCTCCAGAGCACCATTGTGTTCTTTGTAACCAAATGTCTCTCAGAGGGGCGTGGGGAGGGGCTCCTTATTTTCATCTAAAGTAACAGACAGAGAATCAGCACTTTGGAAACAGGGCTGAAACAGAGGGGATTATGGGTAATGCTGCTATTATCTGTTTGTTATTTCAGCCAATCAGAGAGATGTTTTGTATATATCTGAGACATGTAATAAAGTAATGAAAACAATATAATAGGGGACCTTTAAACGTAATAGTATTGCTTCCAACTTACCTAATACCATGACATGATACATTGAATTAAAGTTGCGTTCCAGTTTTTTCCGTGTGTGTGTTATGGGTTGCATGTCGACAGGGGGATGTGAGGCGGATTTAGTGTTGTTCTGGTGCTGCAAAGAGAGAGGAAGCCCCTTTAAAAACCTCCCCTCACCAGAGGCACTGGAGGAAAAGGTGAAAGCAAACATGCCTCCGTGTTCTCGCTCGGTTCCTCTTGAATTACTGACACTGACATTTTGAAAAACCCCTCTCGGGCTCGCATGACTTTGAAAAGCAGCTCGGTCTCCTTTATTTCCTCCCGGGAGAGGAAGTGTTCGCTCGAGAGACGGGCGCAGAGAGAATGCTCTCAAACCAAGAGCGGGAGGAAATGAAGTTGTTCCCTCGTTCCTTCCCTCCTGAATCATGTCTGCTCTCAAGAAAGGTGGCAGGTACATTGGATTCCTCTATTATCTGAAGTGCGATGGCTTCAAAGAACCCTCTCTCTGTTGTCTGCCGTCGTGCCATACACTGTAAGAGATTTGTTGCAGACAAATGCTGCCCGCCCTCTTTTTCCACTTCCTGTTTGAATCCTAATGTGTCTGTTCTCCCGGTTTGGAGCTAGCCGCGTTGGAAACCATGAATTATACTAGGAAACATTAACATTCATAATTTAATCTAAATATCCCTAAACCTGATGTAGAGGATCTCAGTCTACTCTCCACACAGCGCCTAACGTTCTAGTTATATTCTCAAATGTGTGTAATTTGGATAAACTAATCCCATTTTGAGATCTAAATTGTTACCCTGTCTCCATAAGAATGATTACAACTTCAAAAAGCGTTTTTTTAAATGCTTCAAAACTATTTATTTGATTAATCTGGTGTTGCTATACAAAGTAATGCACTGATGATGTTTACTGTGGGAACACAAAGTAAGGTAATGGAGAAGCGCCATATTTCACGGAATAGCTTTGAAAACAATGATATATATTTTGAAATATAACATTAACTCTCATGACTTCATTTGTATTATTACATTCAGGGTTCCTACGGTCATTAAAAACCTGGAAAAGTCATGGAAATTAAAAATGCAAATTCCAGGCCTTGGAAAAGTTACGGAAAACAATATTTTTCCCAAAGTTTTGGAAAAGTAATGGAAATGTAACCAAAGTTGCATCAAATATAATTGATATGTTATCTAATCGCCGAAATAGTAATACTATAACGATAATAAATACTGTATCGTATAGTAATGAAACGGCATTTAACTGTCGAGGTATTTTGCTAGTGAGAGATTTTTACAATCACGCCCTGAGTCTAGTCTACAGTGGCTTTAGTCTGTGGGAGCTCGTAAGCCAACTATTGCATTTGTTTTAGATAGGCACAACATGTTTCATAAGCACCTTATTTTCCAGCTTGTGGTACCACTGAGAAAGAGACATTTTTTTGGTCATGGAAAATTAGGTAAAGGTCGTGGAGAAGTAATGTATGAACCCTGTACATTACATCCTAAAACCCGTGAGTGCCCTCCTCACAGCTCCGGACTTCAGCGTAAATAATTTGGATAAACTCATTACATATTTTGAATCTAAATAGTTACTTTCTCACCTTTAAACCAAATCAAACTTTTAAAAAAGTGCTTTTTTTAAGGCTTAAAGGTATATTTACTTGATAAAATATCATATATATAAATATATCAGCAATCCCACAGTCCTAAAGCAGTGAAATGTGCGATGTTACAAAGAAACAGTGGAAATAAAAAGGCCAAAACTCCAGTTAGTAGACTTACATGTTACATAAAGATGCAAGAAACCATACAACATATACAACAGTGTGTATTGCATATAACAGCAATACTATCTGGAAGGTCTGGAATATGTTATCACAGCAAAGTAAAAGCACTTCCGCTCTAAAGTAGAAGTAGAAACAGAAACTATGCAGAAGCGCCTTCTTTAAGCTCAACAATAGGAGGCTTTTCTTTAACTGTAGTTTTGCAAATGAGTGTAAATGTAAAATGTTCATTTCCTCTCGGTGGGCGAGCGGTTTTTACGTTTGAATTCTGCGTCCTCTCTGCGCCGCCCCGGAGCTCCTCTTAGACTTTCTGTGCTCGGATGAAATGCAGCCAACATTAGATGATAACATCATTACAAATCAAATCGTCTTGAAAGGCTTTTTATTCACGTCAGCTCAGCCGTTTAGCCTCTGAAAATGTAGCTTCAAATCTGTGTGACAGTTCAATGGAGAGGCCCAGACCTTTGTGTGAAACCGGCTTATATTATATCAATGGGTAAATGGAGAGTATTTTATCACATTTTGGTAAATTGTTTTCTTATCTGCCTCCCTTTTTGCATTCTCTGTGGAAGCTGTCAATGCAGAACCAACGCCTCCTCCACATATTGATGAATTTAGCAAAAGGAAGGTTTCGAAAAAGCCCTTCAAACTAGAGATTTCACAATGAAGGAAATGAAGTTACCAATACCAGTGACACACCACCATTCACTATTTCTCACATGAAAAATAAATCATCAAAATCCACTCTTTTAATGTATAACTTAAAGGCAACATAGTTTAATTAAACCTCCGTTAACGCTAAAGCTGCCCATTATCGCGGTTTGTGAATTGACAATGCAACCAATTCAAATAACGGCGCGAAACCATTATCGCGGTACATTACAAATGTTTTTTAAAATGTTTCTTGGAGCAATCCCAATTCGTGCCTTTTGCCACACCTTGCTCACTTAAACCGCCACATGTAATTAGTGACACGACGCCTCTCTGCTTTTAGAGAAATGTGTTGTAGTTTTATCAGATACTGTCAATCATGGACTCGGTACCAAAGAATCAGTACTGCAGTCACGCCTGATCTGATTTTATCTTCAAAGCAAACGTCCGTGCTACCGTCAAACCCTTCCTGCTGAAACGCTGACCATTCCCGACTGCTCTCTATTTCCCGAAGAGGTCAACACTTGCAGTCTGAAGAACAACTTTATTGTGAGAGAGCCTTCTCAACAATGTGCGGTGTAAAGTTATCCCACAGGATTCTCTTTGCAGGAACCCGTGCTTGATTTGGTGCAATGACATTTACAGCGATAGCCAATTTCTAAAAATGTCCCCCTAAAAGCAGAATGTCTCCGTGTGATAATTGCAGGACTGTCAGACGGCATTGTCTGCAGACAGCAGCAGCTTATCGAGCCATTCTCACTGTAGAGACGTTTTATTTCTCCTTCCAGCTGCACACAAAGGGCCAAACATCCCATCGTGAAGCATCCTTTCTTTTTTTATATATAAAATACTGAGATGTTGTCCATTTTCTGACATGAGCTGCCAAGACATGCCGGAGACATGATTCACTTTTTATTCTGCGCTTTAGATTCAGCCGCCAGATGTTGTTCAGTTCTGTAATCAACCGGGCAATTAGAGAATCCCTGCAATGGAAAATAAGAAGACGTACAAAAAATAATCAGCTTTGGACAAATGTGTCACTTTTTGCAGAGACATTTTGAGACCCGCAAATATCCACCTATTCCTAATTGAAAAGCTCTCATGTTGTCCTGAAGTACTTACTAGTACCTTTTAGCCATTAGTGGAGACGAGTTGAAATCCTTTGGCACACAAAAGCTGTCCTGCTTTATTCCCCACCTTTAGCGTAGTAATAATACTATAATATATACAAGAAGAATGCACCGTTGTGGATGAAGCACAGCAGGAAGCCCGGATGACTCATAGAGACAGACAGAAGTGCTCTGAGAGTGTGACATCCGGGGTAGGAGGGGATTAGCTGCAGGAATGAGAGCATGCATCAGTGCGGGGAGGTTTCTGAAGCTGAACTGGATGTGTGGCGACCTCTAACACACCTCGCTCTCTGAGTGAGCATCCTGTCAGAGCTCTGCAGGAACATTGGCAGGATTACTGCACAGACTGCATCAGCATCCCTCTTTGTATCCGTCACTTATTGTGTAAATTAGACTTGAAAGACTCGTGAGCTGCCGTCTTGGAAGCATTACGGTGATATGGAGATGTTATCACCAGGCAGCTCAATGCATGATGACTATGAGGAAGCCCACCTCTGTGAGCGGGAGGCTGAGCATTACCATCTCAGGTACTGCAGGATAGGGAACAACATGGAGGCTGTGTGCAGAAATATCAAATTCATGACTTCTTTTTTGACATACGGAAGCCCTGAAGGGACAATGACATTTTGTTCCCCTCTAGTCTAAATGGTTTTCTGTCCTGTGTGTTTGATTTAAGAACAGGTGAACATATATGCTGCTAGTGTCCTGTAACACTATAAAGGCAAGGTACATACTGAACGGCAAGGTATGTCACATCCTCCTTTGGCTAGGAATTCGTTTTTGGAGAAAAGCATGACAAATATTTCAGCGAAACCGACCTATTTGCCAAATGAAAAATATGAAGAACTTGAAAAGATAATCCCAGAAAAAAGTATTTTAACCTCGTAAGTTATTCAATCTTCTTTTCTTACTTGCCTCTCAAGGCTTCCATACATTCATGACCGCTATGGCACAACATAAAAAAACAGTTTGTGCTGACGATCCCACAATGCATTGCATAGCAGTGAAGAAGGGGCGAGTGTCTATGTGTCGAGCTGATGCAAGACAACCCCTGTCAGTGATGGCGTACAGTCTGCACACTCCACGATGCTCCAATGTGAACGTTATTTAAAAGTCAAACGTACCTAAGATCCTGACGCACAATTCTCATGACATCAGACGCATGACATCAGACGCATTACATCAGACGCATGACAGCATGACATCAGACACATGACATCAGACCATGCATCAGACATGACATCATATAAAACCTTCACAGAGGTTGTCTTTGTCAGATATCGGAGTTATTCCTCTCCTCTCTTTTGACCGCCTGCAGCTGCCTGTAAGGACGCCAAGCGAGCGCTGGAGGTTTCCCAGCATGCCGAGGACATGGGCCTGATCCTGGGGGCCTGCGCCGGGGGCCTGGTGCTCCTCATCCTGCTGCTGGGGGCCATCGTCATCATCGTGAAGAAGGGGTGTGGGTGGTGGGTGGTGGTGGTGTGGGGTGGTGGGTGTGGTGGTGGTGTGTGTGGGGGGTGTGGGTGGTGTGGGTGTGTGTGGGTGGTGGGTGGGTGGGGTGTGGTGTGTGGGGGTGGGGTGGTGTGGGGTGGGGTGGGTGTGGTGGGTGGTGTGGGTGGGGTGGGGTGGTGTGTGGTGGGTGTGTGGTGTGGGGGTGGTGGGTGTGGTGGTGTGTGTGGTGGTGTGGGGGGTGGGTGTGTGTGGGTGGGGGGGTGTGTGGTGGTGGTGGTGTGGTGGTGTGTGGGTGTGGTGGGGGTGTGGTGGGTGGTGGGTGTGTGTGTGGTGGTGGTGGGTGGGTGTGGTGTGGGTGTGTGTGGGTGTGGGGGTGGTGTGGTGTGTGGGGTGGTGTGGGTGTGGTGGTGTGTGGTGTGGTGTGTGGTGTGGGGTGGTGTGGGGTGTGTGTGGTGTGGTGTGGGTGGTGGGGTGAGTGTCTATTAAACGAGAGCTCTCAACACTCATTGTTCCCGTGCAGCCCATCCAGAGCATTCATCTCCGTCCCAGTTGGCAGCCGGGGTCTATTGAAGAAAGCCTTTTGGCAGAGAGTGCATTACACCCAGAGTTAGTGGAATGGTAGAGCATTAATCCTAAAAACTCTCCCCGCCGCCGCCTCAGCCAAGCTTTTGTGTTTCATCTCATCTTTTCATTTCAAGGTCTGCGTGCTTTGGCTGAGCACATACAAGCGCTGCAGAGCACGCTGGCTGCTCTCCACCTGCAAATTAACTCCGCCGCTCGACGCACCCGCAGTTTGTACTTCCTACAGTCGCCAGGCGGCGGGGGGGACGCTCATCTGGATGTGAAATATTTCATCAAGGGGCATGTTATTCCATTGCCCACTCAATAACATGAGCAGCAGCTGGGAGGTGCCGGCGGATGGGCTGCTAATTGGTTAGGAAGGTTGTTTTTGATGCTTTCTTTTTTGGAAAGGGAAATTTTTCCGCCCCGAGGGATTTTCTCACGGAGAATAGAAGCAGAGTGAATGGATGTCTGGAAGAAGTCAGGGGCTGATAACATTCAGAGGCATACAATGAGACCGCCACATAGGGGAGGACGTGTTTATACTCAGCCACCAGATGTTGATGAACAGTTAGACTGTATGTGTGAATGACATTGGGTTGTGTAATCAAAAGGACACTTAGAGATACAAGAGAAGAAGACATTTAATAAATAAGGGCATGCTGCACAACAAAACTCAGCTTTGGACTAATTTGGCCATTTCTATCGCATCAGACATAACAACTCGGTTTGGGGACACATTCATATCCAACTATACCTTATTGCAATCCGGTCATTTTGTGTGGAAGTACTTTTAAAGCACATTTTAGCCATTTGTGTAGAGTTTTTGGATAGATTTGGCGCACAAAAGATGCCAAGAAACACAGCTTACTAACTGCCTCCTAACACCTGAATGCTTTAATATATCAACCTGGAATGTTCTAGATGTGTGAGCAAGAAGTGTGGGAATCTGAAAATGTCAACTTGAAAGACTCCCGATTTGAGATTTGTAAAACAATTAAGATTTAAAAAAAAATCGTTTTTAGAAAATGTGAAATTCCTTAGTAAATTAAATAATATATGATTTACTGATTTTAGTTTGTTCTTCAATTTTAAGAAGCCCTATTCTGCTTTTTGGAGTTTTCCCTTTCCAGGCGGTTTGAGACCTTAGACCTTTTTGAACATTAAAGGTGGGGTGTGTAATTTATTTCAGAAACACTTGTTATATTCCATGGAATGCTCTTAACATCCCGATAGCAATGAATACATTAAATCCTTTGACAATAAATCCATAAATAAATGTCATCTGTGGAAGCCGTGGCGCTGTAAAAAGCACGACCAATCATCTGAGCCGGCTAAACGGATTGGATGGCCTACCTGCCTGTCAGCCTTCCATCTGGGCACACACTGATCTCGTGCCCTCATTGGTCATGTGCGCGTTCGTGTGTGTTGGAGGCGGGGCTCTGCGAGGAAGTGGCAGTATTTTCAAATTCTAGCGCACTCGAGCTGGTTTCTCCAAAATGACATACCCCACCTTTAAAGCATGTCACATCGAGTAGAGACACTAAACACTGATATGAACCTGAACACCAGCAGAATATGTGCTGCTTTTAAAACGTTTACTGCAGGTTAAGAATAGGGAATCCCAAAAGCAGCCAAATCAAATCATCAAATCCCCAATGACCTCAGAAAGAGTCCGTGGCTGGCTTCCTCTGTGCAGCAGCTCTTCCCTCCAGGCTTCGCTTCATGATTGCTTGCTGACAACATTTCAACGCACTCAGCATCTCCATTGATCCTCCTGATGCCCGTCATGATAAACCATAGTCACCTCTCTTTTTTTTTCTCCTGGCTCTCTCTGTCTCTCTCCTCCTTCATGCTAATCAGAAGGGACTTCTATCCTTACCCTTACTACCCGTAAGTTACGCCTTTATCCATCTTCCACCCACACGCCATCTTTCCCCCTTTGCTTGCCCTTCATTCACTGGAAACCTGACATGTTGACTTTAATTAAATGCATTAAGTTGAATCTAATATTTAGTATTTGACTTTAATGTTATTGCTTTCTACTAACCTAAAGCAGCTATGTAACATGTGTTGACATTTAATGAAAGTCAACACACAGTGTAGGACAGTCGAAATGAGCCTTGTTATCTCATCTCATCCTCCAGTATAGACCCCTCTTCATCCTCCTCTTCCTCCTCCTTTCACCACACCACTTCCACTCTGCTGCTATCACCAAATCGCACTTTCCCCCTTGTGCAGTTTCAATCTTGCAGCCCTTTATATTCCCCCCCGTCAGTCCAATTTCTCATCTCCTCACCCGCCTTCCTTTCCTTTTCTTTTCTTATCTCTTTGCCTCTCATTCTCTATTATCACTCCCTGTCCTCCCCCGTCTCTCTGTCTCTCCCAACCACCTCTCTCTGTCTCTGTACAGTAGGAAGAAGGTGGCCATCAACAAGGCGGCCATGTCCTACAGGCAGGAGAAGAGTCGGAAGCTGAGCTCGCTGGACTGCAGCATGACGGAGCAGAGCACCTTGCAGCAGGACGAGAGGATGGCCAACTCCTTCATGGACGCCCACGGGTGCAACACTCGCAGTAAGACAGCGCATATGGGTGCTCTCGAGAAAAGTGTCTGAAGAGAGAGGACACTCCGGCTTCCTGACCTTCAGCCATGTTTAGTTTCAAGCATGCCAAAGCTGCTCTGAGTCAGAATCAGGAAATGCTATTTTTGAGGAAGAAAAGAGACGGAATAAAGGTATTTGTAAAATGATGTCAAATATATAATATATCCAGAAGTACAAGTACAATAAAGATATACACATAAGAAGTTAAGTAATAAATAGAATACACAAGGTACAATAAAATAAATATGTATACAAAACATAAAAAGTATTTGAAGAGAGAGGAGAGGAAAATCTGTTCTGAATCAGAATAAATAAATAAATTGAAAGATGGAAAAATATATATTTAAAATAAAGTAAATAAACACAACATCTGAAAGTAAGGATTTGCAATAAAAATATCACCAAAATATTGAAAGCAAAAAAAAGATAGTCGTATAAGAACAGTTGACTTAAGAAAGTGTAGCAAAAAGATCAAATAAAAAATAATGAATAAATAAAATCTTATATATACACAGCACGCGTCACTACACGTTGCGTTCTCAACATTCTGCACGTCTGAACATTCTGCCCAAACGCTGACTTATTTTCCTTTGTACTGATCACGGAACGTTTACATTTCTTTATAAAAGGAAATTGTGTTGCTTGATTTTGATCTGAATGTGTGTGTGTGTTTCCAGCAGAGCAGCGCAGCTCGGTGAACGAGTCGAGCAGCTTGCTGGGCGGCTCTCCGCAGCGCCACAGTCGCAGGAAGAGCTCTCCGTATCACACGGGTCAGCTGCACCCTGCGGTGAGGGTGGCTGACCTCCTGCAGCACATCAACCAGATGAAGACCGCCGAGGGGTACGGATTCAAACAGGAGTACGAGGTGAGGAGGAGGAGGAGGAGGAGGAGGAGGAGGAGGAGGAGATGATGATGATGATGATATTCAAGTAAAGTCCAGGCTTGGAGGGATAGGTATCGGAATTATGAAGTTTTATCTGAGAGTTTAGGGAAAAAGTCAGATTTTTTTGATTTCATAGAAAAAGTCAGAATTTTGAGATTCTCAGAAAAAAATCCAAATGTAGAGATTTACGGAAAAGTCCGAATGTTTTGATTTTCAAAAAAAAGTCAGAATTCTTACATTTTCAGAAAAAAGTAGGAATTTGGACATTTTCAGAAAAAGTCAGAATGTTGTGATTTTCAGAAAAATAATGAGATATTAGGGATTTTTGGAAAAAAGCCAGAAGGTTGAGATATTAAAAAAAGCCAGAATTTCGAGATGTTCAAGAAAAAGTCAGAATTTGTTGTCATAATCTTGAAATATTTTTTTTTATTAAATGTTGACATTTTCTGAAAAAGTCAACATTTTCAGAAAAATAAGATTTTCGGCATTTTTTGAAAAAAGTCAGAAAATTGAGATTGAATTTTTTGAATATCAGAAAAAAGTCAGAATTTTTCGATTTTCCGAAGAAAAGTCAGAATTCTGGGATTTTCAGAAAAATATTTGGATTTTAAGAATAAAGGCCCTGACACACCAACCCGATTTTGGGAGTCAGAGGCCGTCAGAGGCTGTCGGGCATTCGCGGCGCCGTAGTCAGGTTGGTGTGTCCCGCACCGTCTGCCGTGACACGCCTTATTTGGACTGCCAGACCCGATGCATGGTCGATTCAACATGTTGAATCGGCCATGCATCGGGTCTGGCAGTCGGACCAAATAATCACTCTGATTGGCTGTTCAGCTAGCGAATCAGTGCATGAGAAGCGAAGCGGAAGTGAGGGACGTAAACAAACGATTTAAGAAGGCACACACAGACTGCTATTCATTTTCATCTCATCGTGGCGATCTGGAAACTTTCTTAGATTGAATTCCTCCAACCCCCGACCACCCTCGTCTCCTGGTATAGAAAAGGTGTGAAAACAACAGTACAGATGGCATCATTTACACACTTTTATTTGCAGAGCCTATCATTGTGTGACTGCAAACAAATACTCATTAAGCAACCTCCATCTGCAACACAGAAGCAATCCAGATAAACTAAACTCTCAATGCTTTTCAAACTTTATTATGAAGTCCTACACATCAACCTTTGTGATGAGTCTTGTTTTTGCACATCCACCTGAAGGATGCCAGATGCACTTGTTCCATTCATTAAAATCCCTGAGGGGCCAACAGACCCCCCCCTTCTCACCAAAATCAATATGTGGGCCGCTCTTTCTCTCCTCAGTCTGGCTACCTATCGCCTGGAGAAATAAAGGAGATGAAGGGGGATCACTGCACTGCACTGTCAGACTTCATAACCCTTATTTCCCACAGGGTCGAGCTGCTGCCACTGATCAGACGCATTGCAATGCATTGTGGGGGGCACCTTGGTGTGGGTCGTGATTCTGTATTTGTTGTGCTTGTAAAACCAACATCTGGAACCAGAGCTGGTGAATAAACATGTCGACAGAAAGCATGTCATCCTCAATGAAGGATGCAGCCTTCCTGGGTACAGTAAATCTGTCATATTGTTTTCATCTGGATCTGCATCGCCCCTATCAAAGAGAACATTAGCCGCCTTTAGCTTAGCGGTGGTGCCGTGAAGTCGTGTGACCAACGTCCATTCAGTCTGTTTGGTCATTAAAGCTGCATTAGTCAATATTTTGCTAATGTTTTAGCCTTAGCTAAATATGTGCAGATTGGAACATAATATACAAAACTGAGTTGTGTTTCTTAAAGACCTCAAACTAATCTTTTTACAGCAATTGTTCGAAACTTTTGTCAGTTATCAGGACACTGATGCCTAATATTCTGTCACACAAGCGATATATGTCAGAATCGTATTTTGTTTGTTTGCAGAATGTATGATGGACAATAATTGGTTCCTTCTGGATGGCATTACAAAGAAAGAGCGAGGAGATTTTCAGAGTAAATCAGAATTGTGCTATTTTCTGAAAAAAAATACCAATGGATTCTTGTCTAGTTCTTGGATATTCATGTAGACTTACATTTATTTTATTTGCTATTGTTTATTTACTTCTCTATCTGTAATTATTTCTTCAGTCTCTGTGCTGCTGATACACTCTGTAGATCAATAGAGGCTTATTTGATCTTATCTTAGTCATGAATACTTATTGAGTTGTACTTTGACATTTGCAACCACATTTTTAAGCTTTCGAATCTAATAGAGAATAAATAAATAAAGTAAAGCTCCGTGAAGGTGGAATGGTTTGTGTGGTGGGTGCTGGACAGAGGTGGGTTTGTTAGTCAGGATTAGATCAGACATTACCTGTAGAGTGACAGATGCAATCCTCCGATCAGAGAGCTCTGCGAGTCTGTCTGGTCTCAGGTGGTCCCACGTTGGTCCTTCTTTAAACAGGGAGGGGATATCGGTGGATGAAAGACAGCAGGATGTGAGCCTGAATTTGCTTTCCAATATAGCAGGAAGATCTGGACGTGACTTTAAATAACTCAAGCCATGCCTGTCCATGCTTATACTACACTTTTTTTTTAACGTATCTGCTGCAAGTGTCTAAAGACGGAGGGTGTTGTATGCGGTGCAGAGCGTAAAACCCCTTAGACAGATTTCTAATTTATATATATTGGGTTGTATAAATAAAGTCTGATTGGATTTTTTTAATGGATACCATAAGAGGCAAGTGAAGGAAATGAAACATTCTCTACGTCTAAGTCTCTAAGATTTCAAGTCCTTTTTTAATCTATAAAGCAGGTGGTGAAAATAAGTTGGGATATACTTTCTTCAATCATAATTTATTTTAAGAAACTGGTTAAAAAAGGGAAAAGGGCAGTTTATTTATAAAAAAAACGTTGTCATGTTAAATATTTTGGTTGTTTTTTATAATATAGATTTCAATTGTTCCATACGCTCTAAGGGCAAGGTACAGTGTGCTGTATTTTGCGCAGAATAAATTATATTTCGGGCCAAATTGCATTACAGTAATGTTAATTAACTTACAAACTCACAACATACTGTATGTAGCTGTGTTCAAAGTGCATGAATACATACAAAAAGGAATGTGTTATAGTAATTGTCCTATCACAACGACACTGTTACGTTCCCTATTGGGCTAGGGGGACCAAAGGGACACGACACGACCATGGAATTGGTTTATGTTACCGGTGGTTTATTTGTAACCAAAACAATGAACACAATAATATCCACGAACAGCCTGGACCAACAACGGACCAAACTGTTACGGTTTAACAAAAGGCGAACTCCAAAAGAGAGTTGCACAATATGATACAAAAGAAAGAAAGTACCTCACTTCTAAAGTGGAACAAAACACAGCTGTTGCTGATCAACAGGTGCTAATCACCGGGGTCTAAGCAATACTTCCACAAATGCTGATCTACAGGCGCTAAGCAACCTGGATCTAAGCAATACACACCCTCAAACCCTATACTAAACACAGAACACTACGACACACTGCTGCTCAGTGTGCTCGCGCAGAAACCCTACTGACCACGCTGCTAGGCAGTCTAAGGAAGCACAGAAGATGGCAGTATCACAATGAGAGGCTTGAGGCGTCTGTCACACAATACAGAGCCTCCAGAATGATGTCCGTGCCGGCCTTTGTACTGCTCCCCCGGATGACGTGGCAGAAGCGGGGGCGGGGATTGGGTGACATCCGTCCAATCACCGCGGATGTTGCGAGGTCGGGACGGCCAATGACAGCAGAGGAACTGCACAGCTCATTTACATATGCACACAAAAACAGAGTTAATGGCATAACGAAAGTAGCGGCTGTAACAGACACAAATACATTCACCTGCCAGAACCTTATCAGATATAAAGAAAACATATTTGACCGACAATCTTTGCAGAACGTTTTTAAAGTAGTTCTCAAGTTAGAAACACAGGAAAGAGAAAAAAGTTTACATCACATTGGAAAACGTATTTCTCTCTCTCGTCTTCCGTATTTCTCACATAAACCATTGATTTACGTTCAATGACTCATCTCCTTGTACCAGCAGCAGGTTTAGTAGGTATCATAAACAGCTGTCTCAGATTTAGCAGTTTAACAGAGGTGTTATAGTGCAATGGTTCCTTATAGCAGCGAGCCTCACGCTGTGAGCAGAATAAGAATGACTGCACTCTCCGTGCAGGGAGTCGTCTCTTCACTGTTGATGTGGCAGATGTCTGTTGATGACTTGGCAAGATGCTATAATAGAGAAGTTGTTCAGACAACCTCAGGGGTTGGAGCACATCAACAAAGTCGTCTCTTTAGAGAGTGAAGGAATGAGACATAAAACCCTCAAATTAGTCAGCATTTGAGCACTTTCACTTCCCTCTTCTCAACGTTTTTTACCTAATATTTTTGTTTAGACGCCTGAAAGCCACCTGTAGCTTAGCGTTGCTGACGTGAAGTCATGATGTGACCATGCTGCATTTCCTTTATAGCCCAACATTAGCCACCTTTAGCTTAGTGTCGGTGGCGATGTGACGTCCGGATGTGCTGATGCTCCTTTGGAGCCCAGCGGGTGTAGCTGCTGGGGTTGGTGTAGCTTAGCACGATTTCGGTGATGGATGGGGTGAAAAGGGGATAGGACGAGCATTACGGGTAGGGTACGTTGTGGGTGTGTAGTCATGTCACCGTGCTGTAGTTCCTTTATAGCCCAACATTAGTTGCCTTTAGCTTAGCGGTGGTGATGTGAAGTCATGTCACCGTGCTGTAGTTCCTATATAGCCCAACATTAGCCACCTTTAGCTTAGCGGTGGTGACGTGAAGTCATGTGTCTGTGCTGTAGTTCCTTTATAGCCCAACATTAGCCGCCCTTAGCTTAGCGGTGGTGACGTGAAGTCATGTCACCGTGCTGTAGTTCCTTTATAGCCCAACATTAGCCACCTTTAGCTTAGCGGTGGTGACGTGAAGTCATGTCACCGTGCTGTATTTCCTTTATAGCCCAACATTAGCCATCTTTAGCTTAGCGGTGGCAATGTGAAGTCATGTGACCGTGCTGTAGTTCCTTTATAGCCCAACATTAGCTGCCTTTAGCTTAGCGGTGGTGACGTGAAGTCATGTGACCGTGCTGTAGTTCCTTTATAACCCAACATTAGCCGCCTTTAGCTTAGCGGTGGTGATGTGAAGTCATGTCACCGTGCTGTAGTTCCTTTATAGCCCAACATTAGCCGCCTTTAGCTTAGCGGTGGTGACGTGAAGTCATGTGACCGTGCTGTAGTTCCTTTATAGCCCAACATTAGCCGCCTTTAGCTTAGCGGTGGTGACGTGAAGTGATGTGACCGTGCTGTAGTTCCTTTATAGCCCAGTGGTGTTCATATGTAGAGATTATCCTGCTGGACAAAGTTTGAGTTTATTTGCCAAATCCCATTTATTTGTTGTCATGGGAGTCCTTGGGATCCTAATTTTCATGGTTATGCCTACAAAAATGCATCATTCCTGTATCTCTCAATCGTGAATGTGTTTGTAAAAATGTTTCCTTCTTTATAAAACTTATTTTGGGATTTCTTTTTTTTCTTTGCAGAGTTTTTTTGATGGCTGGGACGTCACGAAAAAGAAGGACAAGACTAAAGGAAGGCATGATAGCCTGCTTAGCCGTAAGTACTGTGCGGGGTTACATTAAATAAACATTAACTTGAATCTGTTTCACTGCTCACCTTAACATTTATAAGCCCTTTTCATCCATGCAATGTACATTTTATTGCCATTTTACAACACTACTTCAGTCCTATGAGTCTGCCAAAGCCACCATCATCATCTAACTGCTTATATTTCTTGTCCGTCTGACTTATTTTGTATCAATGCTGTTGCCTTTCTTGATCTCAGCGAATACTTTGCTGAGGACAGTGTCACTTATCTTGATAAAATAAAGAATTACCCTTTAGTTCAACCTTCATTTCATTTCAATTTGATGTGAAGGATAACCTGAGGTCTGCTTTTATATTAAAAAAAGCCAATATATTCACTAATGGAATATGTCTTGTAATTTCATTATCAGAATCTTTTTTGTGTATTTTAGACGATCGCCATCGAGTCAAGCTTCACTCTCTGCTTGCAGACCCGAGCTCCGACTATGTCAACGCCAACTACATCGACGTAAGTCACCTTCAGTCGTTGTTTGTCCTTCTCCCTCTCTTCCCTCTGCTGACAGCTCTGCCTTAAGATCTCTTACAAGTCATTCTCTATTGTGGTGCTTGACCAGAGGACATGTCCACACACTGTCTGATGTACTGGGATCACTCTGTCATTCAGTGACAAATAGCAACATCTATCCACGTGCGTGAGTTCATACAGGCGAGATTTCATCGTAGAGATCCCATAAGCTCAGAGCAGCTCGCCTCATGACTCATCCGAATTATTTGAAAGAAACATTGCACCTCAATTGGACTCAATATAACCCGGCTGATCCTTTCATCTACCTTCAGATATTTTGATCTCATGTGCAGTTCGGCTCGAGTGAGTTATCAAGCAGCCTCTTGAGTCCCTGCAGTAGAGCCAGATCATGCCTCGACAGATTTTGCATTACATGGCCCCAAAAAAGGATTTGAAATACCTTTTCCCTGCATGCCAGGTAATTAAGAGGTCACTTCAGCGCGATGGTGGAGAAACTCCGCAGTCCTTGCATGCCGTTTAACCTTCTTTGTTTCGACGAACAAAAGGGAATATGAAGTGGACAGAAGGAGCCCGATTGGTAGTTCTAGCCAGTGTGGGTGGTATTGGTTAAAGCCAAACGGCAAAGCCTACTGTGCCACTTTATTCCCTGTATTGCTCAGTGAGGGCTCCATTAGGACGGAAGCTCCAAGGACCTTTGTGTCATTAAGAGACTCGTCTACAGCATGTCATGCCAAGACCCCTGGCTCCCAACTCTGAAGCGAAAATTATTCTAATGATTCATTGAAGGCCGCCAAGGTTGGAATAAATGGGTTTCTTTTTTTTATGGTTAAGCAGGCAAGTTCTAGCCCTTTCTCTCCCTAGCAATCACATGCAGGTTAACAACATGTCTTTGTTGGCATGGGCAGGAGTATATTTTATTTAGTTTCTTCTTTAAACAATGACGGGTTTACAGAACATGACAGATTGATAAATGAAGAACGGTTTGACAAACGGGAATGTCGAACAGATTTCATTTAAAATAAAACCTCTACTCCCCATTCAAGATCCTAAATTAGTGCCAAAATAACTCTTAACTTTTTAAAACTAAATAAATACAAGCTAAGAGCTTGTAGCGTCATGAACTCACACGTATACTTCAATAAAATGCTTCTCCCACCCAAGAAAATAAGGATTTTCAAGATTTTGAGGATCATTTCTGGGATTATCTATACAGTACCTAGAATACCATTTTACTGTCTGACCAATTATATCATTGATTTCTTGAAGAATCTCCTCCCTAAATGTGTGAATATAGTGTATGTGCCTTCTGTTAGTTTGCACTTATTTCAAAACGTTGATCAATCCAAGAAAAGTAAAATGTAGTCTAAGTTTTAGTGAAGTTAGAAGTGACATTTCTGTGTCACCTCTTGACATGTTCCTCTTGTCAGCGTCTAAAGCTGACAGGTGTAACGCGAAGCGACACCATCATCACCAGACTGTTAAGAGATGGTGCGTTCACTGTCAGGTGGAGTTTCTGCTTCTTGCTCTGGTGCTCAGGATGGGACGCCTGTCACACTCGTGTTGGAATCAGAAGTAATTGCTTTGGAAAAAGATAAATGAGAATGGGAAGTAATCGCTGAGCAGATACATCCGAAACCCTCATTTCTTCAAATGGCAGACAACTTCCACTTTGGCTTAAACGTATTAAACTTTGTGTGTCTTTTGTGTGTCTGTGTGGCAACTTAGCTCATGCAACTTTGAACTACTTTGACTACATCTTACGTAATTCTATCACTAACACAAATAATTGTTTTGTATTGAGCAATCATTATAAGGCTCTAGTTGGAATATAATATCCTGATTGTCTATGTTTCATGGGATATTGATTATATTTGCATCGTCTAAATTAATCGTTTTGTTAAATGTTTTGTCCTTTGACACCACACCATTGAAAACGAGAAGGTGCATCTCAAAGGGGTTATCACTTATTAAGAATTCACCAACAACTACGTAGATTGGCGGTCATTGGTGACAATAACAGGGAACACAAGCAGGGAGAAAGAAGCTGGCCGAAAAAAAATCCATCACAGTTTAGAGATTTCTGGTTTTACCCCCAGTTAAAGTGTTTTTTATTAATCTGTTAAAATTGTTGTTTTGATAACAACTTCTCTGAATTCCTGTCAACATAGACGTGTTCCCAGATCTCATAAATCTCCAGAGTACATCTACATGTTATAATTGCTGGTAGAAATGACCGCCAAAAACAAAGTCAGCTAACTGTCGAATCAACCTTGTTGCCAAACTAGAAGGGCACTCAGAAAGTGCAATCCTTCGCCAAGACCGTTAACATAAGTGGAAAATAATGCGAGTCTCCGCCCTGTCATTCGGATGCGCGCCAAATTGTTATGGTCGCTTCATTTGCTCATGCCAGGGGTGTCAAACTCAATTTCATCGCGGGCCACATTCGCATAAAGGTTGTACTCAAAGGGCCGGTTGTAACTATATAAATATATAATATAATAATGTATTATATTACATTATTGCCTCTGAATTGGATTATTGTCGGATAGGATAATAACTTAGTAATTAACTACGTCTGAAAGCAGAAGTCCAGGGCAAATAATTCTCTTCAGTGCGCATGTCACGAAACAAGATGCATTGTGGGACATGTAGTTTATGGGCAACCTGCTTCTGTAAAGTAGCATGTAACCGTATAATAAACATATTATATTCTTTGCAAGCTCTTGCGGGGCCGCATAAAATGAAGTCGCAGGCCGGATTTGGCCCCCGGGCCTTGAGTTTGACACCCCTGTGCTAGACCCTTTCAACACATTTCATGAAAAGTGGGCTGGTATCTTTTAGTTTCCTTGCTCAAAAACAGACAAACTGGGGGCGGTGGTGGCGAAGTCGATTGGGACTTGGCTTGGCAAATGGAAGGTCACCAGTTCAAGTCCCGGCAAGACCAAGTGCTACCGAGGTGTCCCTGAGCAAGGCACCGTTCCCCACACTGCTCCCCGAGCGCTGTTCAAAATGGCAGCCCACTGCTCCTAACACTAGGATGGGTCAAATGCAGAGAAACAATTTCCCCACGGGGATTAATAAAGTATATCAAATCATCAAATATCATATCAACTATCAAATCAAACTAACCACCTTGTTTTGGTTCCAGAAATGTCAATATTGCACAATAATGGGAACCCAAAAATAATTGTATGTATGTATTGTGTCTAATGAAAGGGTTTTTCTTTTTTTAGCGTTAAGTATTTGAATATGTCAAGTATGGACGCAGTAAAGGAATGACTGATTTAATTGAACTCTTCAAAGTTTGACGCGCTACACACACATCCCAACTTTCACATCCTCGTATAATTTGCACACTTTTTCCTGCACTCGCATTGATTGTTGGCATGTGACGTTAATATTAAGGTCATTATGCAATTTTCGCCAACTGCTGCAGAGCACCAACTTTTGAAGAACAAGTGTTAACCTTGAGCAATTAACAAAAAATTCAGTTTTTCCCAAAGGCAGCGTCCTTCCCATGAACTCTTTCATTAAAGAACTTGCTAAAGTGTCAATTAACACCAAGGACAACCGTGTCATGACTGGCTTCAGATCAAAGACTATTTTCTCTTAAGGCCTCTTTATTTCAAGCTATTTATGTAGATGTAGGATGGTAAAAGTGATAGGCTCAGTGGAAAAAAAGAACGACTAAATGTGCCTTTTGCGTAGAAACATGGGAATTCGAGTCTTTTGAACATTATTCTCTCCACAGGTCCTCAAGGCAAGCTGCTCTCTAACTATATCATTACCCTCTTTTCCTCATCTTTAATCACAATAACTAGCTCTTGTTTCCTCCCCTACTTTCTTCTTTCTCTGTCTCTCTGTTTTCCGGCCCCTGTGTTCAACCTTTTGGCAATTCGTAGATTCGGATAAACAGGGAAGTAAGTACCTTGCTTCTCTTCTCTTCTCCATCCCCTCTGCTTTTTCAAGCTGTCCTCCATGGCTTCCCTCCAAAAGCTGATCTTCCTTCCCTTTCCCGCTCTGAGCTGCCTGTCCGCAATCACTTTTCCCCTGAGTTAAATCCTTTCCAGACCAAAGGCAGCAGTGTCCTCTTTCATCCATAGTCAGATAAAAGGCTTGATAACATGCCAGGGGTTACATCAAGCAACTCAGATCACAGCAAGTAGGTCTGTTGGAAACCTATTCAATGATATAGAAATGCATCAATCATCTCAGAGAACAGGATCGTAGTCAAACCATAAGGTGTCACAGTAAAAGGACTTTACTTGTCCTGATGAAATAGGTGATTCTCTTCATATACAACCCAGTCTCACGGCATTTCGTGTTATAGTCACGAAATTAATTTAATCTATTGATTCGTGTTCACCAACACGATTTTCACATTTTTTTCGTTTCACACAGAACGATTTATGTTTCGTGCCTGCACCACGTCTTTTTGTCCGGTCGGGTCTTGGAATACCAGAAGCTGTGTGGTTCGTAACACATTTTTTCTTACCCTAGGCCTAACCCTATCCCTTTTATTTTAAATTGTATAATGTCGGAGTTTTTTTGCCGTCCGCGAGGAAAAGAAATGGCTCAGAGCCTCAGAATACTGAAATCTGTATTTTTTGTCATCTCTTTTTCCTTCTAATTTGTTATTATTTGGTGCAGGCACGAGACATATACCAAAAGAAATACATTGCTTCTAAAGTCGTTCTGGTCAGAATACTGAAATCTGTATTTTTTTCCTTCTAATTTGTTATTATTTACATTTCTTTTAAAGTTACGAAAAAAATGGCGAAATCGTGTTGAACACCAATCAATAGATTAATTTTGTGACTATAACACGAAATACCGTGAGACTGTGTTGTCATATATGGTGACTTGGTGACTAACTAAAGGGCCAAGTTTTTTGTGGCTGACTAAGTAACCCATAACATGCTAGCTAGACTTAAAATCCTTCAAAACCCGGCAGAGCTAGCTAAACTGCTAGTAACGCTTGTAAAAAAGATTGAGCAATTGGAAGACCTGTTACAGCGAGCAAGTTGGAAAAAATATTGACCGCCTGTTAGCAATTTAAATAGCTATTTAACTCTCAGTTAGCAGGATATACACATGGTTGACTGCCACTATAATAGCGAGATAGGTTGGTAACGGTTTGTTAGCAAGTTATAAAGATGGCTATCCGTCTCTTAGCAAGTTACGACGACAGTACATTTCCAGTTAGTTTTAAAGTTATAACGTTTGTTTACTGCCACGTAGCAAGTTAGATGGCTTGTTAACTGTCAGTTAGCACGTTAAATAGCTTGTTAGTCATTGAGGATTATTGACGGCGTCTGTCGATAGTGGGTGCATAAAAACATGCTGTGGCAACTTGTGCTGCTCCACCCACTCAAATAACTCCACAGAAGTTTTTGGCAGCAAGGAAATTAAGCATTGATAATTTTAGTCCCTTGGCATCTTAAATACAGAAGTGGGTAGTTTTTCAAAACACATATTATCTATCATTTGTGCAAAAAAAAACACCAACTTGTGTTAAGAGGCTTGTTGTCCACCCACAAGAGATTATAGCTCATTTTTTTCTTGCAGCTGATTTTCACATGCAGACTGTAAGTGGTTTGGATTTGTTGATCTCACAGTTTTACGAGGAGAATCACAATCAAAGAAATGCATATGATTGAGGATTTATAAGAACTCTATTTAATGTCTTCCAGAGCTCTTTAGAGAAGATTTATATTAACGTTTAAAGTTTTCCGACAAATGATTCTGAGATGCAGGATAAATACAACCACTGATTTTCAATGACTTTCAAACACAAAGGTCAGCTTGTAGTTGGACGGAGAAAAACTAATTGAAAGTCATTTTTCTGTCTGTCTTTTTATTTTGTGTATCATTGATACGCTTTCCACGTCTCAAATGACTCTGCATGTATTTCTGTCTCTCTTTCCGCTCCATTGTGAATTCACATTGCTTGATGGTTTTAAATTGTTTTCAACTTGCCCGCTGTTGGAAAATGTGGTTGCCAAGGTGACAGACAGGAAACTGGTCAAAACCGGGGATACTCAGCAACGGAGGCTCATGGGAATGAGGGTCGCTGCACTGTTTCATATCGAGGGCCATCCATCTCAACTCCCCTTCGTGGCATGACAGTTATGGAATGTAATTTGTGTGCCTGCCTGGCTGAATAATGTGTATATCCGTGTGTGTGTCGGGGTGTGTGTGTCGGGGTGTATGTACAGTACGTGTACCAATGTTTACCAGGCAGTACGAATCAATTTACCTGTCGGTGAAGAGCAGTGGTGTAAAGTAACTAAGTACATTTACTCAAGTACTGAGCTTAAGTAAAAAATGGATGTTTTGTACTTTACTTGAGTGATGCTACTTTTGATTTTACTCTGTTACATTGGGTCGGCAAATGTTGTAATACATTTATTTTATAGATGTAGTTACCAGTTACTTTGCAGAAGGTTATGATACAGAATGAGAATTTACTTACGCATTCATATATTTTTTTATAGGTTAAGCCCGTGTGTGTATAAAGTAATTCAAATACACCCCATATTTACTTTTAAGTGCAACATTGAAGTTATGAACACATTAAAACATGAATAATTATAACAGTCATATATGGTGCTTATTTGTGCCATTCTACTTTTGGTGCTAAAAGTATATTTTGATTGCAATACTTATGTAGTTTTACTTAAGGAGAATTGTGAATGCAGGATGTACATTTGTATTTTTACGCTGTAGTATTACTATTTTACTTAATCAGAATCAGAAACGGGTGTATTGCCAAGTGTAAACACAGTTAAAGAAGATACATTATAAGAAAAACAACGAAATAATGAAACTTTTTGGAAAAAACGATTGTAACATTGACAAAGCAATATTTACATGAAATATAAACGAACTATAAGCCCTTAAAGTAGTGAATCATCTGAGTACTTCCTATAATCTTATTCCGTGGATGTGTCTTGCTGCTTAGCATTCAGCACACACTCCAGTGGATGGACACAGGTCGCCACTAATAGCCTTTCAGCACGTGCACACTGTATCATAACTGCACTAAAGCCGCGCCGAGCAGAGAGCAGACAGCCACCGAGGTAGAATTACTCCCCGAGCTGAAGATCCCTCACTTGTCAATCTACCTTTGATCAGCAGCCCTCGCTGAATGCAAAGCACCTCACACTAGGCCGCCTTTGTACAAAAAAAGAAGAAAAAAAAGCAGCTCCCTCACCTGCATGTAATGACCTGGCTCGCGGACAGACAGAGAAAAACATTTTCTGTCTGCATTATAATTCTACCTGTGAGCGTTAAACTAAACCTGAAGCAAAGGCAATGCAAAGAATGTGTACTCAGATATTTTACTTGTGTCAAAGTAGTAATACCACAGTGTACAAATACTGTCCTCCTTTAAAAATGCTAGTTTAAAGCACAAGTATGAGCATCAAAATATTCTTAAAGTACCAAAAGTAAAAGTAGTCGTTGTGCAGATTGGTCCATTTCAGAATAATATATATGATATGTTTTTTAATGATTGATCATTAAAGTGTTCTCAAAGCTGGTGAAGGTGCAGCTAGTTTGAATGGCTTTGTAGACTGCAGGGTAGCTTGTGGATTTACTCCAGGTGGAACTAAAGTCTGATTTAACACTTGGTTATATTTCACATCATTCATCCTGATCTGTGAAGTAACTAAAGGTATTAAATACATGTAGTGGAATAAAAGTACACGATTGACCTCTGAATCGTAACGGTACGTCCACACAGCAGCTTTAAACAAATCTTCCACCGCTTCCAGCGCTTCTCTGCCCATTGACTTTGAATGGGGATGACGTCACTTTGCCTCGCTTTTCACCGAACTGCATTGTGGGGGGAGGGAAGCGAAGATTTCCAGGATTTCCAGGATTTTCATTCAAAAGTTGAGCAATGTTCAACTTTTGAAGCTGAGCTGGAAGCGTCAGCCAATCAAACACGTTTATGCAAATCTGACAGTACAAGCGCTAGCCAATCAAACCGCGTGTAAGCAGGGAGAACCAGGCCGCAGTTCATTTCCTCATATTCCAAACGAGAAATTACGGGTAGCAAATCACCCGGTTCTTTACGACCAGAACTATTACCGGGATACAAACCGGAGGAACCAGGCATGGAGGGAGGTGGCAGAGACAGGGGGTGGAACTGGTAGGTTTTCGCCTGTTTGGGGAGTTTATATATATATATATATATATATTGCTCGCATAAAATCCCCTGGGGTTTTTTGCTTTGTACGTCGGGGGCGGGAGATTCATGTGATTGGTTGTTGGTCGCGTTGCTCGCAAAAAATCCCCAAGCTGTCAGACAAGCCCAGCTCCAGATTTTCAAGATGTTTTCAAGCTGCTGTGGGACGTACCGTAAGGAGTAGAAGTATCAATTAGCATCACATGGAAATACTTAAGTAAAGTACAAGTACCTCAATGTTGTACTTAAGTTCAGTACTTGAGTAAATGTTCTTAGTTACTTTACATCACTGAGAATATTTGCATTTGAATTGTAGCAGGGCAGAAGTAGCAGAACATATAAATATTTAAGGGCAAATTCCATCCACTTCTACCTAAATAAAGCAGTTTGTTACTAATGTTGCGCCCCTGAGGTCAAGCAGAGGGGTGGCTGGGTGCAGATTAGTTTCACGGCTCCTAAAATATATTCAGAGCAGAAATTCAGCCGACACTCTGAGATGAATAAGAGATGACGTGGTGCTGAAAATGTGGAATGAGAATGGATTCTAGGGCTGAAAGAAAAGCCACTGAGTCTCACTTCATCATGTGATCATTAACTCTCTCTTTCTCTCTGTCAGCAGGGCTACCAGCGATCAAATCACTTCATCGCGACTCAAGGTGAGCGTAAAGCACCCGGCAGAGCTGTGTGTGTGGCTGTTAATGTCTTGTTTCCCAAGCTGACACACGTTTAAATGACTTTGCTGAATGATTTAACACGGAGGAGCCGGTGTTCACGCTCACATCTGGATTCACCCCGAAAAGCGTCACGGTGAAGGCACTGTATCCGTCCGTCACTCTGCCCTGTAACACTGAGTGAGGGTCCTCCCCGCCTTCTGCACGTGTTCCTCTCACACACACACACACACACACACACACACACACACACACACACACACACACACACACACACACACACACACACACACACACACACACACACACACACGCCCTTTATTCTCAGCCGGCTCTGATCCTATTTGTTCACTGAATATGTTTCTTCACTCCGTAATCCGCCTCTGATTTCTCCCCGTCTTCTCACTTTGGTCTCAGTTCTGCCACTTCACAAAAGTAACCTCCCAACATCTGTCTCTGTCTCTCTTTCACATTTTGCACACAAGAGAGCAGGCAGAGGTGGAAAGGGTACTTTGTGACATTTGCCAAACACTCCCAACTAAAGTTAAAGAATATAACAAAATGTTGAAGTTTCTTTGATTAATAATGTTCAAGACTGCTTGCGGAAAGCAACTACATTCATTTGACATATCTACTAGTTCCCCTTACTTAGATTACTAAAGTATTTGATTTTCAGTAAGTCAATATCAACTTACATGATGAGCACTGCACATTGACAGCAGGTGGATGCTGTATCAGTAACGATGACGATAGTATGAATGGTTCACACTTCCTGTCTCATAAGTGGGTGCTGTCTAACAAATTAATATCCGAATAGAGATTAATTATTCAGAGCTAACAAACATGTATAGCATTATGTCAGCTATGAGCTCGGGTGTTTAGTGTTGCACTGGCGCATATCTCGCAACGTTTTTTTGCTGACATAGACTAATCAGGCAAATGGGTGCAGATTCATTTTGTCTGAAAGTGCAATTTTTACGTGGGAACGTTTAGAAAATATGTGGCTTGAAGAAAAACAGTTCCAATATGAACTCTTTCCACTTTGGGGCAAAAACAATCAGTTATATTCTGTGTTCATGTTCACTTCCCCCTTAGGAGTAGAAAGACCCACGGGGCAGGGAAATCAAATATATTGACTCTCATTGCGTCTAAACCATCTCTAATTATAGCTGCACATACTTTGTGTTTTTTGCTGATTTACAGACGTCTCTTTCCCAATGTAAGTCCTTCTGGGCCCAATGACACTTCGTTACTGACGAAGAAGATGCAGTACACAGTTTCGCCACTAAGAACAATTCCTTTAATGCCGACGCACTTCCTGTGGGTTGTTTCACTTCTAAGAGACTGCTCTGGATCTTTATAAAACCTGAGGAAAAAGGATTTCTAGTGGCACATAAGGGAACACTTAAGTAGCGTAAGGGATTGTCCTTTATAGCATCTAAAAAATTCCTTAAGGTGATTTCACTTTGTAAGGAATCCAAAGATAATGATTTAAGGGCATTTACGTTAACCTAAGTGCTTTCATGGCACACATTTAAAACGTAAACTGGCTCACAGAGGCCAAAGTTAATCCAATTCATTACTTCAACACACACACACACACACACACACACACACACACACACACACACACACACACACACACACACACACACACACACACACACACACACACACATACACACACACACACACACACACACACACACACACACACACACACACACACACACACACACACAGAGACAGACACACACACCCAGGCAGAGACAGACACACGCACACACACACACACACACACACACACACACACACACACACACACACACACACACACACACGTACAGTTCATACAGTGCATCATTAAAGCTCTCACTCTGTATTCTCTGCGTTCTCCGGCGCTCGGGGTGGCCGCATGTCACGGCAGGTTGCGGCTGATTTGTTGTATCTCACCCGGGTCTTAAGGCGGCTGCGTGTGAGCGGCAGGCAGCAGGTGCTCCGGGCTAACTCTCTATTATGTCCAGAGACGAGGGAGAGGAGGGAGGAGGTGGGTGAGGAGGAAATGCCAGACGCATTCTGAAAGTCTGGAGCGGCGGCGCGTTGTGCTGTGCATACCGATTCACCCGGATCAGAAACCACCGTCTCTCTGCCATACTGCTGAACAATTAACATCTCATATCAGAAAACGACACAGCGGTGAAAAGTATTTACTTAAGTATCATACTTAAGTAGTATTCTGACTTGTATGCCACTTTATACTTCTACCCCACAGCTTCTTAATGTCATATCCACTAGGATTCAGTCAATATAAACTACAGTGTCCATATTCATCATGGCTAAGTTGGGGTTAACCCTTTAACATGTGTCTCGTTTGTTTACTTCCAGAACATAATGACATCACTATGTAACACTCACGCCCCTATTGGCTAGCGCTCCAACACATTGTACGTGAACCTTAAAGCATGGAGACATGTCCCAGTAGAGACACTACAAACTGATATACACCTGAACATCAGCAGGAGAGGACTCTTTAAAGTAGAGACACTACATACTGATATACACCTGAACATCAGCAGGAGAGGACTCTTTAAAGTAGAGACACAACATACTGATATACACCTGAACATCAGCAGGAGAGGACTCTTTAAAGTAGAGACACTACATACTGATATACACCTGAACATCAGCAGGAGAGGACTCTTTAAAGTAGAGACACTACATACTGATATACACCTGAACATCAGCAGGATAGGACTCTTTAAAGTAGAGACACTACATACTGATATACACCTGCACATCAGCAGGAGAGGACTCTTTAAAGTAGAGACACTACATACTGATATACACCTGAACATCAGCAGGAGAGGACTCTTTAAAGTAGAGACACTACATACTGATATACACCTGAACATCAGCAGGAGAGGACTCTTTAAAGTAGAGACACTACATACTGATATACACCTGAACATCAGCAGGATAGGACTCTTTAAAGTAGAGACACTACATACTGATATACACCTGCACATCAGCAGGAGAGGACTCTTTAAAGTAGAGATGCTACATACTGATATACACCTGAACATCAGCAGAAAAGGACTCTTTAAAGTAGAGACGCTACATACAGTACTGATATACACCTGAACATCAGCAGGAGAGGACTCTTTAAAGTAGAGACGCTACATACTGATATACTTCTGAACATCAGCAGGAGAGGACTCTTTAAAGTAGAGACACTACATACTGATATACACCTGAACATCAGCAGGAGAGGACTCTTTAAAGTAGAGACACTACATACTGATATACACCTGAACATCAGCAGGAGAGGACTCTTTAAAGTAGAGACACTACATACTGATATACACCTGCACATCAGCAGGAGAGGACTCTTTAAAGTAGAGACACTACATACTGATATACACCTGAACATCAGCAGGAGAGGACTCTTTAAAGTAGAGACGCTACACACAGTACTGATATACACCTGAACATCAGCAGGAGAGGACTCTTTAAAGTAGAGACGCTACATACTGATATACACCTGAACATCAGCAGGAGAGGACTCTTTAAAGTAGAGACGCTGCATACTGATATACACCTGAACATCAGCAGGAGAGGACTCTTTAAAGTAGAGACACTACATACTGATATACACCTGAACATCAGCAGGAGAGGACTCTTTAAAGTAGAGACACTACATACTGATATACACCTGAACATCAGCAGGAGAGGACTCTTTAAAGTAGAGACGCTATATACTGATATACAGCTGAACATCAGCAGGAGAGGACTCTTTAAAGTAGAGACACTACATACTGATATACAGCTGAACATCAGCAGGAGAGGACTCTTTAAAGTAGAGGCACTACATACTGATATACAGCTGAACATCAGCAGGAGAGGACTCTTTAAAGTAGAGGCACTACATACTGATATACACCTGAACATCAGCAGGAGAGGACTCTTTAAAGTAGAGACACTACATACTGATATACAGCTGAACATCAGCAGGAGAGGACTCTTTAAAGTAGAGGCACTACATACTGATATACAGCTGAACATCAGCAGGAGAGGACTCTTTAAAGTAGAGGCACTACATACTGATATACACCTGAACATCAGCAGGAGAGGACTCTTTAAAGTAGAGACACTACATACTGATATACACCTGAACATCAGCAGGAGAGGACTCTTTAAAGTAGAGGCACTACATACTGATATACACCTGAGCATCAGCAGGAGAGGACTCTTTAAAGTAGAGACGCTATATACTGATATACACCTGAACATCAGCAGGATATGTCTTAAAGTAAAGGATCTGAGTACTTTTCTATAGCAACCAACAGGGGAGGGAGTTGTGCGTAACTATGCAGAGGAGGTTGAAGTATCTGCCCACGTGCTCTTATTAAACGCACGGTATAATGTTCGCTCACCTCGGGTCGGCTTCAGTAAAACACCGTATCTGTTATTCAAGAGAAACATCTCTGCTGCACATGTTGTGATTTTTAACAAGTGTTTCTCCTTCTCCTTTGCATCTCGCTGCCTTTACATGTTGTGCCCTGCAGCGTCTAGTCAAGTGCACACTTTCTGATTAATCTTCTTGACAAGTGTTGAAGAAAAGGAAGTGAAAATAAGTTTGTTTCTCGTGTTTGTTTTTCCGGGGAGCTCTTCATGCAGCCATGTGTGATGCTTTTCATACCAGGCATTACCCCTTCTGCTATCACATCACTTTGATCACTCTCCAACAGCTACGTGTTCACCACAGAGGCTGCTGCTACTTTCTTAGTTATCGTTTCAAACCTTATGAACCGGTACAAACAGGACTTCTCCAATGTCGAGGATCTTTCAAATTATAGTCCTTTATTCAGAGGGTTTCAAGGATGCTTGTGTTTTCTTCCACAATTCTAAAACAACCACAATGCATTTCCTGTGCACAGATTTGGAAAAAGAGAATATGTAATAAACTCTCAATTATTTGGTTGCCTAGAATATTTTGTAGGCGTCCTTCAAAGGAAGCATGTTTGACTTTGAGATGTGACACGATATTTAAAATTAGTGAGGAAATTATTATTATTTTTTGTTTTATACAAATATGTCAACATAATTCATTTAAACTAATGAATAAAATAAAAAAATTATAATGAAAAAAAATAAAACAATTAATGAATAATAATAATAATAATAATAATAATAAATAATAATAATAATAATAATATAATAATAATAAGTCATGCATTTAAAACATATGAAAAAAAACCTAATAAAGATAAAATAGGGGTGAATAAATTATAACTGTTAATAAAAAATGATAAATAGATTTAAGAATATTAAATTACAAGAAAGCGTTTGTTCTCATTACATTTTCCTAAAACAATTTTAAACAATATTTAGTACTTATTTTAATGCTAATAATTTCAATATGTTCTACATTTCGTCTCTTATTACTGTAAATGTATTCTTGTAAAATGTACCTTTTATAATCAACAAGTATACCATATAATCAATGTTAATTTATCATGTTAAAAATGTTTTAATTAATCTTAAAAAAAATCCTATTTGAATTGTTTTTACATATATAATTGCCCCATATCCAAAATAGTAATAGGTCATAAATTAACGTATGTTTTAGAGTTAATACGGTGTGTTTTCTGTGTACAAAACCTGAAATAAATGACTAAATGCATCACGATAAACAAAAAAACCTGCTACTAGTACCAGGGATTAAAGCCTTGCTTTAAAGCAGTCATCCAGGTGGCCTACACACAGGATAATGTTCCCATTAAACAGAGTGCGTGGTGTAAATGAATAGACATCTTGTTCTCTATGCCTGTGGTAGTCAGAGGATGAAGGAGGAGGATGCGATATTATCAACGGCACGCTGTAATGAAATCAATGAAAGTGTCATATTGTGCAGGAGGAAGTGATTTGTGTCGGAGCGAGGCGATACGGCCGCTTGTTTGCACAATGGCGGAGGATTTGTGGGTGTATTGAAATTACATTTGTGCGTAGAGTGTTGGGGGAACACAAAGCGGGCGATAGTTCACCGTGGCGCTGACACATTGTTACTCTGGCATGGATTACACTGCCTCTACATTCATGTTTATTGCTGCTATTTTCTCTGACTTATGGCTCATCTCTCCTCCTGTTCCTCCTCCTCTTCCTCCTCCTCATCCTCCTCTGCAGGCCCAAAGCAGGAGATGATCTACGACTTCTGGCGGATGGTTTGGCAGGAGAACTGCTTCAGTATTGTCATGATCACCAAGCTGGTGGAGGTGGGCCGGGTAAGGCTTCCCTCCCTTTTTGTCCTGTGACCTCTGAAGCCACCTGTGAAGATAGATCCAATCCAATTCAACTTATATAGCACATTCAAAAACAACAGAGTCGATCCAAAGTGCTGTACATCAATATATATATATAAAAAAGCAGCATAAATACATTCAGACAAAACCGATAGGACAAAAAGAAACTAATGAAAAAGCACGAGACAATAAAACCATCCTTATAGCCACAGACTGGAAACCCTCATACATGATGTAAACACATTTTAAAACACAACCTAATAGAAAACCCCAATTTAGAAACACAGACTGATACGACTTTGTGGTCTGCAAAAGCACGGGAGAACAAGTATGTCTTTCAACGAGATTTAAAAACAGGCATGGAGGTGTATTTGTGGATCTCCCTATTATTTCCGATGTGTCTGAGAGGAGCTGCTGCTGCTGCTCCGAGTCGTGGGAGGAACACGAGTGATCTGCTGTTAGAGGCGGAGCTGCAAGGTCACAGCTGTTTACAGGAGGCCATTGTTACACCAGTTTATATAGTGGCCGTTTCTCAATCGCGAGGATGCTGGCTTGGTAGTCGCGTACTTCCAAGACACTTCCTTCAGAAACAAAGCAAGTATGCTTCCAAGCCACGGCTTTGGAAAACGAAGAAGAATGGAACAGGCTAACAAGTGTGCCACTCTCTCTAACGGTTTCAACACAAACTGTACCGAAAATAAATACCTCACGATGTCTATCTAATTATGAACTTGCTTTACTTTTACGGAACACATTTTTGGTGATAACAAAGTAACAAAGTAACATATTTACCAACATGTTCTACGCCACTACATACTTACATTTAAATGTGTGCTGCGTCGGTTCAGCCATTCTCCGCAAGGGTTTTTTAAATTGGTCTGTGCGCAAAGCATTGTGGGGATTTTAAGGACGCGAAGTCTACCCATGTGCAGCCTCAAAATTTCCCCCAAACTAAGGACGCGGCCTCGGTGGAATTCCAAGTATGCTGGAGATTGGAACAGTCCTTCGGCGGCATTCGATAACGTAGCATCCTTGAAATATTGGCTTGGAAGCCAGTATCCTCGAGATTGAGAAACGGCCATAGTGTGTGATGTGAGGAGTGAAGCATGCACTGAACATTAAACGTATACAATGTGAACAATTAAGGTGCCACAGAAATGCTTAAAATACGAATTACAGGGTTTAATATACACACTCCACCTGTATACTGTGTTTTATGGAAGTACGTACTTTTTTTGATTTGCCAGTTTTATTTTTTAGCGGGTATTTAATACTTAGAAAGAAGTGTATTTTTATTTTTAAACCTTTTATTGAAAACACATTCTAGTTTACTAACATTTCAAGATACATTAAAACTATGAATATAGTTAATAATGATAATACAAAAAGAATAAAATAAAACAATATAAATAAATGGCAAAAAATAATGTCAACTTGTGAAAATAGAACAAATTAAATAAAAATTAATGTTTAATAAAGAAAATGTATAATAATAATAATAATAATAATAATGGGGGTAAATAAATCAAAAAGTCATAGGGTAAAGAAAATAAGTGATGTTATTCTTCCTAAAGACTCTTCCCAGGCTTTGTAGGTCCGAAAAATATACATTTTTAGATCTTAAAATGAGTCCACAGCCTGAAGCAGCCCTGCAAAGACACTGAAATATAAAATATCCACTTTGAAACCTAAAAGTAAAGGTTTGTCTGTATTTTAACAGACAGAGAGAGGATTGAACGCTTATCTTCCCTCTGTGTCTCTTTTGGTGTCAAATCTTCCGGTGGAAATGATTGGCAAACGTTGGTAAATATTAAGAAAAGGTCACACAGGATGAGAGCTTAGCAGTGTGCCTTCATGTTGTGTGTGAAGCAGTGTGTGTGTGTGTGTGTGTCTGAACTCCTGGTTGTGTTTCAGATGAAGTGCTGTAAGTACTGGCCAGACGACACAGAGCTGTACGGAGACATTAAGATCACGCTGCTGAAGACCGAGGCGCTGGCCGAGTACACGGTGCGCACCTTCGCCATGGAGAGGGTAAGGAACACTATTATTATTATTATTATTATATTATTATTATTATTATTATTATTATTATACTATACACTTTGTTTTGAGCCAATTTCAGAATACTTCATCATAAAACATTATTATATTATAATCAATTGTGGAAATGACTAGATACATTAGGCGCTTTCACACCGGAGTACTTTCCCAGTATAGTTCCGATATAGTTACGAAAAAGTGCGTTCACACCAAAACAATCCGGAACTAGAATTAGATCATGAGAACCTCTTCTCCCCCTTTCCAGTCCCTGCTGGAGAGCAGGTACTTTCATGGGGGAAAAGGTTCCTGTGTCTGATTGGCTGGGCGGATTGCAAACCACGCCCCGTAAAACTCCCCAAAGGTTTTGTGATTTTTATTTTCCTTGCATTAGCATTATTATCATTGGCATTAGCCCAGCGCACAAACGGAGAGAGACTAACTAAAGTGGAGATGAGGAGGTGTCGGCGTTCTGGCAATTTACTCGGAAGGCTTCAGTAGAAGCTGCTGGGAGTCCCAGGATGAAGGGAGTCCCAGCAGCTTCTAGGGTTAGGGTAAAGCCAGCTCCTAACTCCGGGGACTTCCGGCCGGGGACTTCGGGTGGCAGTATACGCCTTGAAGTGGTTTGCGAAGAAGAAGAAGAAGAAGAAGAAGAAGAAGAAGAAGAAGAAGAAGAAGAAGAAGAAGAAGAAGAAGAAGAAGAAGAAGAAGAAGAAGAAGAAGAAGAAGAAGAAGAAGAAGAAGAAGAAGAAGAAGAAGAAGAAGAAGAAGAAGAAGAAAGAAGAAGAAGAAGAAGAAGAAGAAGAAGAAGAAGAAGAAGAAGAAGAAGAAGAAGAAGAAGAAGAAGAAGAAGAAGAAGAAGAAGAAGAAGAAGAAGAAGAAGAAGAAGAAGAAGAAGAAGAAGTGACGTCAGCGGCTTCATTTGCCTAATCCTCCCTCAGGGAATTTATTCCGGTGTGAACGCTATCTGTACTTAGTTCATGAGAACTAAAGAGTTCTGATGAACTAAGTACGGCAAAGTACTTGGAGTGAACGCGCCTATATACAGTACAGTACTTAAGAACCATTTTGAGGTACCTTACTTGAGGTTTCCACTTCATGCTACCTAATACTTCTAATCCCCTACATTTAAAAGTGAAATACTGGATTCAGTTTACATCTCAAGTTACTACATGTTGCATTCAAAACATTGAATACACTTTTAACATAATGGGACTTAAAGTCAAAACTAGTGGAATAACTGCCTGAGGTACAAAAAGGAAAACACGTCTAATATTTTACAAAAACAAATGTTATTATAAATATGATTTAATAAGGTGTTCAATAAGGTAGAATATAATGTGCTTTTAATATATCTTCAAAATTGTATTCCTTTTTAGTGTTTATTAAATAAGAACAAGACATCAGAAACTACATGCTCAAAACAGAACACAATATGTATGCCAAATGTAGCCCCTAGCTTATTTCCATCTGTAGTCTCTGAGAAAGTACACAACCATCTACAGGTCAAACACTGATCATTATAATAAAACAGCACATTTATCACCACGCATTTCAGAAAACTTGGCCAAATTGATGTTCACAACACTTCGCCGTTTTTTGGGACACGGTAAAAAAAATCTTGATTTGATCTGATTTATTTTGAATGTGTAAAACAATAATACAAAATAATTATAATAATAATGAAATTGATAAACAAAAATATTACTGACTTACAAATTATATATAAACGGATGATCGACCTAATTACACATCCGAAAAGGGGTGGGAAGATGTTTACACTGATTTAAACCCTTCTCCCCAAAACTAAATAATTAACATATATATCTTTTTTTTGCCCGATCTTTTAAAATTAATTATCAATTTTATTTATAAGTGCACTTTTCATTTGAGTAAACAAAACTGAAAGTGCTACAGAATAAAAATCAATTAAAATGCTATTCTAAAAATATGCGTTTTTAAGCCATTTTTAAAAGCATCCACAGTCTGTGGAGCATAAGGCTCGGTCGCCATAGAAATACATTTCTTATTCAAAATAAAAGCATCTCCTCACATGTGCTTGTGTGTCTTGCAGAGAGGATACCCGGCCAAACACGAGGTGTGTCAGTTCCACTTCACGTCGTGGCCGGAGCACGGCGTCCCGTATCACGCCACCGGGCTGCTGGCCTTCCTGCGCCGCGTCAAAGCCTCGACCCCTCCTGACGGGGGGCCGGTGGTGGTGCACTGCAGGTAACAACGCTACACACACTGAAAACAAGAGAAGAAGAAGTACTCATATCTAACATGAGAGGCAAGGAGAGTTTATGTATATAGTTCATTCTATGCTTTACACAAATGAAAGACATTTAAAAAAAAAGTCATTAAAAGGCAAAGATAATAAAATACACATTAAAAGAAAAAGTACATGAATACAAGTTAGTGCAGTGTAAGATCAACATGTGTCCCCTCTTCTCCATGTCTCTTCTACATCAACATGTGTCCCCTCTTCTTCATGTCTCCTCTACAACATGTGTCCCCTCTTCTCCATGTCTCTTCTACATCGACATGTGTCCCCTCTTCTTCATGTCTCTTCTACATCGACATGTGTCCCCTCTTCTTCATGTCTCTTCTACATCGACATGTGTCCCCTCTTCTTCATGTCTCCTCTACAACATGTGTCCCCTCTTCTCCATGTCTCTTCTACATCAACATGTGTCCCCTCTTCTTCATGTCTCTTCTACATCAACATGTGTCCTCTCTTCTTCATGTCTCTTCTACATCAACATGTGTCCCCTCTTCTTCATGTCTCTTCTACATCAACATGTGTCCCCTCTTCTTCATGTCTCTTCTACATCAACATGTGTCCCCTCTTCTTCATGTCTCTTCTACATCAACTTGTGTCCCCTCTTCTTCATGTCTCTTCTACATCAACATGTGTCCCCTCTTCTTCATGTCTCTTCTACATCAACATGTGTCCCCTCTTCTTCATGTCTCTTCTACATCAACATGTGTCCCCTCTTCTCCATGTCTCTTCTACATCAACATGTGTCCCCTCTTCTTCATGTCTCTTCTACATCAACATGTGTCCCCTCTTCTCCATGTCTCTTCAACATCGACATGTGTCCCCTCTTCTTCATGTCTCTTCTTCATCAACATGTGTCCCCTCTTCTTCATGTCTCTTCTACATCGACATGTGTCCCCTCTTCTTCATGTCTCTTCTACATCAACATGTGTCCCCTCTTCTTCATGTCTCTTCTACATCAACATGTGTCCCCTCTTCTCCATGTCTCTTCTACATCAACATGTGTCCCCTCTTCTTCATGTCTCTTCTACATCAACATGTGTCCCCTCTTCTTCATGTCTCTTCTACATCAACATGTGTCCCCTCTTCTCCATGTCTCTTCTACATCAACATGTGTCCCCTCTTCTTCATGTCTCTTCTACATCAACATGTGTCCCCTCTTCTCCATGTCTCTTCTACATCAACATGTGTCCCCTCTTCTTCATGTCTCTTCTACATCAACATGTGTCCCCTCTTCTTCATGTCTCTTCTACATCAACATGTGTCCCCTCTTCTCCATGTCTCTTCTACATCAACATGTGTCCCCTCTTCTCCATGTCTCTTCTACATCAACATGTGTCCCCTCTTCTTCATGTCTCTTCTACATCAACATGTGTCCCCTCTTCTTCATGTCTCTTCTACATCAACATGTGTCCCCTCTTCTCCATGTCTCTTCTACATCAACATGTGTCCCCTCTTCTTCATGTCTCTTCTACATCAACATGTGTCCCCTCTTCTTCATGTCTCTTCTACATCAACATGTGTCCCCTCTTCTTCATGTCTCTTCTACATCAACATGTGTCCCCTCTGCGTAAAGAGACTCTGAAAATGTCAGGAACAAAGATTCTCTCTCTTTTTGTCCTGATCCATTTCTATAAAAACATATATATAATGTTCTTATTGTACGTCTCTTTGGATAAAAGCGTCAGCTAAATGCAATGTAATTCAATATAAAAGCACATTTATTTCTCTGTTTGTTTCCTCTCCAGTTTGCGTTTATTTTTGTTCCTAAAATAGCTCTCAGCTCCTCGGTGCTGTGTAGGAGGAAAGTGACAAACACAGAAACCTAAAAAGTGAAATAACACTTTACGACAGGATGTTCACACATAGCCAGCGAGAAATCCACAAAGGCGTCGGCAGAGTCTGGGTTTTTGACTATCAAGGAAAATGTCTGCCTCTTCTGTGAAGGATTTTAAATTCTCGGGGACGTTTCCCTCCACCTGTGAATGATGTATCTGCATCGCAAGTCTTTGCATTAGAGCACAGTGAGGAATGTGGTAGAAAAGTGACATAAAGTAAACAACATGTGCCTGGTTGAAGGGAAGGTTTTTTGACACCATTTTTTTTCGAAAAAGCAAAAATAACACCAGTCACTTCAACTCCACCAGAAACCCTCACAAGACATGCAAATAAAGAATACAAGGACCATACTATTTCTAAATAAGGTCCAGAGGCCTATTTATTGAATTTGTTTGTTCACTCTGCCCATAGTTTTTCAAAACATTTCCTTTATTTCTCAACAGTTTTATTGGAAAATATGCCGTAAAGTACGCTTTACCACTGCAGGGCCTCGCACGGCTTAGTATGGTATAGTTAGGCCTTGTTGAGCCCACTTTATGCTGCGTTTCCATTACAGTTTAGTAGCTTGCGCAGTAACTATAGTAACGCAGTGTAGGCGGAGCCGTGACGTCATCTTCAATGCGAAACACAAGACCAAACATCAGCCGTTAGCTGTTAGCCCTCAGAGCTCACAGCTCCTCATATCTGTTCAGAAACTAGACAAAAGAATTTATAACGTTAGCTTAGCCGATCTCCATTCAGAAAACATGCATTTTAAAAGGGTTTTCGCCTGCCGTCTGTCTGCAGACTTGTCAAAGCATTAATTCATGTTTTTTACTAACCGGTATTAGTATGTTGTTACTTTGGCATCATTTTGAAACGTGTATTACAATTAAATCACGGTAAAATGTGTTCATTGTGTTGTAGCGATTCTCTCACTAGTTAAGCATACTCAGCCCGGTTGTTGGCCGGGAAAGAACCACGATTTTTGAGGGCCAGAAAAACTGTGAAAAGGTACCCGTTAGCCGGAACTACCCCTAGTGGAAACGCAAAAAAAAACGGGCCGGGTTTGGCACGGCACGCTTAAACCGTGCTACGCGCTGCAGTGGGAATGCGCCATCACAGAAGAGGATTATGTGGAACGATTTTTGAGATCTGACCAAAAGTGATTTTTTTTCTTTTTTTTAATTAATTCTGACTTTTTCTCGGATTACAATTATTTTCTTATAATTCTGAGGTCATAGTCAGAATTATTACTTTTTTCTCTGTATTCTGAATCTTTTCTCAGAATTCAGACTTTAAGTTTGAAATCACGTTTTGGCCCTTATCCTCTGCCGTACTTGGGCTATGAATAGAACTATTTTAAAGGTTTCCGGACTCAAAGGCTTTATTGTCATATCCACAGTGGCTTCAGCGTAGCTTCGGCAATAACATTAAAAGTCAGAGGCTATAAGACAAAAACAATAACAATAGTGCAAGAGAATGTTGCAAGATACCAATGTGCAAATACATGCATGAATAAGTAAACTATATACATATAACATAGAGTACGATTGCAGAATATAAAATAAATACTTACAGTGGAATATTTTTGAATGTACATGAAATCCAAAGCTACTGACATTAAGAATCTTGTCCAAGGACACTTTGTAATTATTAACTGCATGAGATCGAATCGCTGAATCCTGATTGGTAGACTCCCTTTCAACCCCAGAGCAATTCATATTTAGATATAGCTTTATGCTCTTTTACCACAAGCTTAACTCCAATTCAATCCATCTGCTGTACAAGCAAAGCTGCCTCTTGTGTTTATTCTACCTTTCATAACCTGATTGCATTGTACACGATGCGTTACCAGGTCAACCCGACATGTTATTATATCGCTGAATACCAACACCGGTAATATATGTGCATTAAAGGTGAAGAATGAAGGATATGAAACATCACAGGGTCGCTGAGGTCGTCCGTAATCACTGTGTAGAGATGTTGTTTTTTATTTTAAAATAGTTGTTTGACTCATAATGATGGGCTTGTTTCAGTGCATCCGTGCTCTGCAGGAGGTTTAGTGCATTATGTTCAGAGTAATATAGGAAGGAAATACTGCTGAAAGACGAGGTAAAGAACCAGGGTTTGAATCAGATGTGTTTAAAGCAACAAAGCTTTCAGATGCTGATTCCTAAAGGTCTCATGGCCATTTCTACTGATCATAATTCCATTGTTGAGGTCTACTAGAATAGATTTACATTGTGCAATGTTCCAAACTCACATTGGTTTCTCACAGCATCTCTGTAAAGTCTGTGTATTCACTCTCTGTCCTAAACGGCTTGTTGGAGCTCCTGCCTCGCCGCCGCGTTGGAGCTCACAGCCTCACCGCGTCCCGCCGTCTCAGGCTGAGAAACCGGCGGAGCTGCAGCTGAGAAAAGATTGAGTATGTGTGTGTGAGGAGTTAACGTAACGGCTCCGCGGACATTACGTTACGTCACTATACCCAAATATGTCACTGTCCCAGGAAGAAAAAGAGAAATCCCCAACGAGGCGTTCTGGCGCAGCGTAGACAGGTATCTTCTGAAGACCCGGCGCCGTGGGAAGGCCAGGCTCTCCCATTTGACATTCCTGCCCTCCCCCAATAAACACGTTTTTAATTATTATTATTTATTATTTTTTAATTATAAACTGAACTTTAATGCTACAGTGATATCAGATAATAATGTAAGAGTAATACATGGAAAACAGGTATGAAATACTATATGACAGTAAAACAAGAATACAGTTTAAAAGGTGAGTGATTTGTAAAATATCCATAAAGGCCCTGTCACACTGTCCCGAAGTTGACACCCGATGGACACACGAATATGGAATTGTGAATTTCGCACGAAGATGGCCCCGAACCACACACGAAGGCAACATTTACATTACATTTAAGACGTACAACTGCAACGAAAGTACCAAAAACAAGTATGTTACAGTACTATGATACTGTACTGATATCTTCAGACTTTGTTCTTTACTTTCTCCGTCTTTATATGTAGAAAATATTACGTTTTCTCCGTAATGTTGTTTCCATAGCAACAACAACTTCCTGTCAACTCTCCTTCAAAATAATATATTATATCCTTTTTAGTTTCATAGAACACAAATTGGGTTATTTACATAATATGTTTACATGATTTTGTTGTGCAATAAAACAACCCGATGGACACACGATAACGGAAATGTTCAAATTCGGCTGTGATCGTAACAACATCGGGCCATTCGTGAGGGCATCTAAAGCCATCGTATGACCGCCGGTGGAGTCTCTCAGGCTCCGGCAGCAACTTCGTGAGCGGTGGCAAAATCTTTGGCATGCCAAATAATTGCCGAAGGACCTTGCGAAGGTTCATTTTCGTGTTGAATTTGTGTGTCAATTTTGCCCTTCGTAAGGCCATCGTGAGGGCATCTTGTTATCATCGGTGCCATCGGGCATTCGCCCCGATCAGAGTGAGGGCGAATGCACCGATGATAACACGAAGATGACACGATTTGACAAGATGCCCTCACGAGTGCCTTACGAAGCTGCCGCTCATGAAGTTGCTGCCGGAGCCTGAGAAACTCCACCGGCGGTCATACGATGGCTTAAGATGCCCTCACGAATGGCCCGATGTTGCTACGATCAGAGCCGTCGAGTGTCAATTTTGGGACAGTGTGACAGGGCCTTAAAGAAAAACAAAATCTGCTTACAGTTCTGTTTCATAAAGATGTTGAGAGATGTATCCAGATCTCTTCATGTTGCTCTCAAAGTGCACCAGATTGATGCTTTTAACTTCAATATAAAAATAATATTAGATTAGGTCCACCCCCCACTTTAAAAAAAAATGGCACTTGACCCCTGCTTACACCTGTATGCCGTGAGCTGATTATCGAGCCTTCGTTGTAACAGTTGCGGGTGTACTGTGTGTGTGCGTGTGGGGAGTGTTGCAGTAGAACATTCCACTGTAGCGCCGGTAACTAATGGGAAACCCTACATGTTTGAGCACCCTCTATGAAACGTCAAGCTACCCCACAGCACGTCCCCAAAAGAACATCTCTGGCGTCGACACTGGCCGCGGCACAAGACGGTTTTGTGTGCCCCCCCCATGAGAACCATATGCCCTCTCTGTAGATGTGTTCTGGCGCCGGGTCTGGTTTTCTGTGTTAGAGTTGTACTCGCGGCTACAGGGTGTACTTTGAGGGTTTTGACTCTGCAGATGGGGGCGGGGCATAACCAGAGAAGCATGACATGGGACCTTTAACACTGTAATTATCCCAGGGTTTTGTGACAGATGCTTCAATTTAAAAAATAAATAAATGAAAGGTTAAAAAAAGAGCAACGTAATGTTTAATATAATATAATGAAAGTGAAAGAAAGTATGACCAATATATGATAAAATACAAACAATAATAACAATGTTTTTTTAAACATTAAACGTTAAAGTTAGATCATATAATAAAAAGATCAAATAAAATACAAAAACTTAAATAAACATAAGAAGTTAAAGTAAAATGACCAATACAAATATTATGAAAATAAAGATATTTATATCCTGGGAGTCTTTCACAAACTGCCACACAGCACATACAGGAGAGCATTTTAAAAACTCAAAGGTTGTTCGCTTTAAACTAGACTTCTTACAATGCCAGAACATAATGGTCACAGTATTCCGTTTCTTTCTTTGCTTTCTCCTTACCTTACGACCTTTGTATGTCCTCTGTATCCTGATGCTTGTGTGTTGTGTTGTTCTTCCTCCTCACAGCATGGGGGCGGGTCGGACCGGCTGCTACATCGTTCTGGACGTCATGCTGGATATGGCCGAGTGTGAGGGCGTGGTGGACATCTACAACTGTGTGAAGACCCTCTGCTCCCGACGCATCAACATGATCCAGACCGAGGTGAGTGCTTTAAGGTCACCTATTAATCCTCTTCTCCATGTCTCTTCTACATCAACATGTGTCCCCTCTTCTTCATGTCTCTTCTACATCAACATGTGTCCCCTCTTCTTCATGTCTCTTCTACATCAACATGTGTCCCCTCTTCTTCATGTCTCTTCTACATCACCATGTGTCCCCTCTTCTTCATGTCTCTTCTACATCAACATGTGTCCCCTCTTCTTCATGTCTCTTCTACATCACCATCTGTCCCCTCTTCTTCATGTCTCTTCTACATCACCATGTGTCCCCTCTTCTTCATGTCTCTTCTACATCAACATGTGTCCCCTCTTCTTCATGTCTCTTCTACATCACCATCTGTCCCCTCTTCTTCATGTCTCTTCTACATCACCATGTGTCCCCTCTTCTTCATGTCTCTTCTACATCAACATGTGTCCCCTCTTCTTCATGTCTCTTCTACATCAACATGTTGTGACAGTTTACTTATTTAGGTTATTTGGGGTGCCAGTCAGGTCTCTCTCCTGACGTTTCAGATTTGGCTAGTCAGTCAGTTTTTGTAAATCTGCACAAAGGTGTATACATCTCACTGTAAACACCCAACATTGAATGACATTAAAATATAAGAAAGGACACAACTCAAAATCATAATCACAAATAGTAAGTGTATTTTTGTATATCCCCCCCTCAAACAATTCGTTTTCCCACAGTTCAATATTAAATCCAAAACGTTCCACTCCGGGTGTCCTTCAAAATAAATAAAACAGTCAATTACCACAGGAGAATGTCAGTCGGTTTTAGCAATCCAGTCCTGGTTTTTAAGGTTTTGTGAGATGAGCGGCTCCTTTCAGCTTTGTACACAATAATCCAACAACGTGAAGCAAGGGTATGATGCCGTATGACGGTGGACGGTGGATCAGACAAACGGTACGGACTTTAAACGACCTAACTGCTGGTTGCTAACAGATGAGCGTGTTGCTCCGCCGATCCCTCTTGCTGCACACACCTCCTTCCCTTCCGGCTCCGTCTAACTGAAAAGGGAAACGGAGGTGCCAACCAACAGCGAATCACTGGCTGGGTGGGCGTTACCGTGAGTGACTACCGGTCACATAAACACCGGTTGTTACAATGTGTCCCCTCTTCTTCATGTCTCTTCTACATCAACATGTGTCCCCTCTTCTTCATGTCTCTTCTACATCAACATGTGTCCCCTCTTCTTCATGTCTCTTCTACATCAACATGTGTCCCCTCTTCTTCATGTCTCTTCTACATCAACATGTGTCCCCTCTTCTTCATGTCTCTTCTACATCAACATGTGTCCCCTCTTCTTCACGTCTCTTCTAAATCAACATGTGTCCCCTCTTCTTCATGTCTCTTCTACATCAACATGTGTCCCCTCTTCTTCATGTCTCTTCTACATCAACATGTGTCCCCTCTTCTCCATGTCTCTTCTACATCAACATGTGTCCCCTCTTCTTCATGTCTCTTCTACATCAACATGTGTCCCCTCTTCTTCATGTCTCTTCTACATCACCATGTGTCCCCTCTTCTTCATGTCTCTTCTACATCAACATGTGTCCCCTCTGTGGAAAGAGACTCTGAAAGTTTCAGGAACAAAGATTCTCTCTCTTTTTGATCAATTTCTATAAAAACCTGTCTGAAAATGAGCTGATCAGATTTTGGCCACTTTATGATGTCATAACGATGTGTTGTCTTGTGTAACCATTAGCCAATCACCAACCAAGGTAACTCCTTATCACCTGAATGTCCTCCTAGAGCACCATTGTGTTCTTTGTAACCAAATGTCTCTCAGAGGGGCGTGGGGAGGGGCTCCTTATTTTCATCTAAAGTAACAGACAGAGAATCAGCACTTTGGAAACAGGGCTGAAACAGAGGGGATTATGGGTAATGCTGCAATGATCTGTTTGGTGTTTGGAGCCAAACACTTCAGAGACATGTTCTGTATATATCTGAGAGCTATAATATATTGATGAAGAACAGAATAATAGGAGACCTTTAAGATATTAAACATATATTGATGAAATCCCTTGATGGTGTCTCGTCTCAGGCCCAAGTAGTGTCTCAAAGTGAAATGGAATCAACACTTTAAGTCTCATTTCAATAAAGGACTTGACTTGTTTACAGTAGTTCAGGAGCACAGGGCACTGCCAGAACATATGGTAATGTTTACACAAATGTTTAATGTATTTCTGTTTAAGAAATCCGGTTGAGTTTTACATTTTTCAACCCAAATCCCCTCCAGGTCCGGGCGGAAGTACACCCATTGTTGCTTAATCAGCTTTTACCATATTTCCAAGCTTGAATCAGATTTAAAGCTCGATTCCTTAAAACCAGGAACGTCCAAAGGGTTCCCATACGTATTCTTGTTTACAAGCCACAGGGTAAACATTGGGGTAAATATTGGAGGTTTTGAAAGCTGTTACTGTAAGTGTAATATATTATTTCCCACTAACTTGACAAACGCTAATTGTGTGTTATTCTTCTCAAAGTGTGTCCAATTTTCAAAGAAACAACTCAGAAAAAGCCATTCATTATTTAAAGTTTGAGAACATTTCAGTAAATCGTCCTCTCGTAAAGTGTGAAGTGGAGAAAGAGCAGTAAATACCAAAACAATGATATTTATTTTACTTTTTCAGCTGAAGCTTGTCCACCCGTTGAATACATATTTCAGCAATTACAAAACACATTAAAAATGATAAATAAGTTGGACAGTTTTATGGCTGGTAATTTGAATGCACGCTCGCCTCTTTGATCTATTGTTTGGTTGGGTGTCAAAACAAATGTCCTCGTTAATTGCAGCGCTCGTGACAGGATTTAACGAGTGTGTGGGCAGTGTTGGTGCTCCTCTGATGTGTGTTCTCACCACTTTTTACCCCATTTATAGACATGGTGGACAATGCCTGCGAGTGGGCATGGACGTTTAAGAACGTTTGACACTTGTGACTATTAGTCAACATTCAACAGCAGTAATACAATTGTGCAAGTGGGCAATTAACGGTTAGGAGGCTCATAAGTGCAGCAAAGGCTTGTGGGTAAATGTGTGCATGTGTTTCCCTGCGCGCTGTCTCTCAGGAGCAGTACGTGTTCATCCACGACGCCATCCTGGAGGCGTGTCTGTGCGGAGAGACGGCCATCCCCGTGAACGAGTTTGCTCTGACCTACAAGGAGATGCTGAAGGTCGACACGCAGAGCAACACCTCGCCCATCAGAGAGGAGTTTCAGGTACACACACTCACACACACACAGACACACACACACACTCACACACACACACACACACACACACACACACACACACACACACACACTCACGCAGCACACACACACACACACACACACACACACACTCACGCAGCACACACACTCACACAGCACACACACACAGACACACACACTCACGCAGCACATGCACACGCACAAGCACATGCACACTCACGCAGCACACGCACACACTCACGCAGCACATGCACACGCACAAGCACACACACACTCACGCAGCACATGCACACGCAGGGGCTAATGGGGGCGGAAATAGCTCTAAGCTGGTTGACCACTCAAAACAGGGCTAAGCTAACCAATCAGAGCAGACTGGGCTCTGGTTTCAGACAGAGGGGGAAAAGAGGTGCTGCAGCACAGGCAGTAAGAGAACAATAAAGAGCTTGTTGAACATTAAAGCATGGAGACATGTAGAGACACAACATACTGATATACACCTGAACATCAGCAGGAGAGGACTCTTTAAAGTAGAGACACTACATACTGATATACACCTGAACATCAGCAGGAGAGGACTCTTTAAAGTAGAGACACTACATACTGATATACACCTGAACATCAGCATGAGAGGACTCTTTAAAGTAGAGACACTACATACTGATATACACCTGAACATCAGCAGGAGAGGACTCTTTAAAGTAGAGGCACTACATACTGATATACACCTGACCATCAGCAGGAGAGGACTCTTTAAAGTAGAGGCACTACATACTGATATACACCTGAACATCAGCAGGAGAGGACTCTTTAAAGTAGAGACACTACATACTGATATGCACCTGAACATCAGCAGGAGAGGACTCTTTAAAGTAGAGACACTACATACTGATATACACCTGAACATTAGCAGGAGAGGACTCTTTAAAGTAGAGACACTACATACTGATATACACCTGAACATCAGCAGGAGAGGACTCTTTAAAGTAGAGACACTACATACTGATATACACCTGAACATTAGCAGGAGAGGACTCTTTAAAGTAGAGACACTACATACTGATATACACCTGAACATCAGCAGGAGAGGACTCTTTAAAGTAGAGACACTACATACTGATATACACCTGAACATCAGCAGGAGAGGACTCTTTAAAGTAGAGACACTACATACTGATATACACCTGAACATCAGCAGGAGAGGACTCTTTAAAGTAGAGACACTACATACTGATATACACCTGAACATCAGCAGGAGAGGACTCTTTAAAGTAGAGACACTACATACTGATATACACCTGAACATCAGCAGGAGAGGACTCTTTAAAGTAGAGACTCTACATACTTATATACACCTGAACATCAGCAGGAGAGGACTCTTTAAAGTAGAGACACTACATACTGATATACACCTGAACATCAGCAGAAGAGGACTCTTTAAAGTAGAGACACTAAATACTGATATACACCTGAACATCAGCAGGAGAGGACTTTTTAAAGTAGAGACACTACATACTGATATACACCTGAACATCAGCAGGAGAGGACTCTTTAAAGTAGAGACACTACATACTGATATACACCTGAACATCAGCAGGAGAGGACTCTTTAAAGTAGAGACACTAAATACTGATATACACCTGAACATCAGCAGGAGAGGACTCTTTAAAGTAGAGACACTACATACTGATATACACCTGAACATCAGCAGGAGAGGACTCTTTAAAGTAGAGACACTACATACTGATATACACCTGAACATCAGCAGGAGAGGACTCTTTAAAGTAGAGACACTACATACTGATATACACCTGAACATTAGCAGGAGAGGACTCTTTAAAGTAGAGACACTACATACTGATATACACCTGAACATCAGCAGGAGAGGACTCTTTAAAGTAGAGACACTACATACTGATATACACCTGAACATCAGCAGGAGAGGACTCTTTAAAGTAGAGACTCTACATACTTATATACACCTGAACATCAGCAGGAGAGGACTCTTTAAAGTAGAGACACTACATACTGATATACACCTGAACATCAGCAGAAGAGGACTCTTTAAAGTAGAGACACTAAATACTGATATACACCTGAACATCAGCAGGAGAGGACTTTTTAAAGTAGAGACACTACATACTGATATACACCTGAACATCAGCAGGAGAGGACTCTTTAAAGTAGAGACACTACATACTGATATACACCTGAATATGAGAATAACAGGGTCCCTTTAAAGGTGGGGTAGGTAAGTTTGAGAAACCGGCTCGAGATACACTTGTTGTTATATTCCATGGAATGCTCTTAACATCCCGATAGCAATGAATATCTGAAGTGCTTTGACAAAAAATCCATAAACAAATGTCATGTGTGGAAGCCGTAATAAAAGCACGACCAATCATCTGAGCCGGCCCGGCTAAACGGATTGGATGGCCTACCTGCCTGTCAGCTTTCCATCTGGGCACAAACGTATCTCGTGCCCTCATTGGTCATGTGCGCGTTCGTGTGTGTTGGAGGAGGGGCTCTGTGAGGAAGTGGCAGATTTTTTCCGGCTGTGTATTTTCAAATTCTAGCGCACTCGAGCTGGTTCCTCCAAAATGACCTACCCCACCTTTAAGTCCAGAAAGACCTTAGTTTACCCTCCCCCACCTCTCGTATCATGATACAGTATGTAATGTTTCCCCACGTACAGCCAGTTATAATCATGTCATTGATTTGTTGACTTTTTGCCAGAGTAATTAAAATGTTTCTTTCCACCCACAGGACAATTACCCTCCCTCACAAAGACAGCCTCTTATAATTGCAAAGTGTAGTCTAGATGCAAAATATGAAATGCATTTGTTGAAACCAACAGGAGCCATTCACAAAATGAAGCTTTAGATTATCAGTTCATTTCAATTCCCATTGCTTCATAATGTGCTTATTCATAATGTATGAGATTGGGCTGAACGTGTTTTCATCCAATAAGCCTTGAGGGGATTTTGTTTGATAATTAATGTGTTTTTAAAGTTTCTCAGATATGATTTGGAGATAGTTGTGCTCATCATGCATTGACAGTATTTTCATCTTCTCTGTCCATCTCTCTTTGATCCCATTTCTGTTCCGCTGCGTCTGTCTCCTCTTATCAATGTCTCTTTTCTCAGCCTTTTATTTGATCTCTCCATCTAGAATCAAAGTTTCAAACACGCCATCAACTTTCCTTTTTTTATTTGAGTTTTTGCAGCCTAAAAGAGCATCGTCACAGTTATCCTATTTCACAGCTATATCCACATAGTCTAAACATACACTGAACAAAAATATCAACGCAACACTTTTGTTTTTGCTCCCATTTTTCATGAGATGAACTCAAAGATCTAAAACATTTTCTATAAACACAAAATAACCATTTCTCTCAAATATTGTTCACAAATCTGAAAGAATGTGTGATAGTGAGCACTTCTCCTTTGCCGAGATAACCCATCCCACCTCACAGGTGTGGCATATCAAGATGCTGATTAGACAGCATGATTATTGCACAGGTGTGCCTTAGGCTGGCCACAATAAAAGGCCACTCTGAAACGTGCATTTTTGCTTTATTGGGGGGGGTCTGGGGGGGGTCCGAAAACCAGGCAGTATCTGGTGTGAGGGGTAGGGGTAGGGGGTAGGGTTAGGGTAATGTTGTGAATCGAGTGGCCCATGGTGGTGGTGGGGTTATGGTATGGGCAGGCGTATGTTATGGACGACGAACACAGGCCACTCGATTCACAACATTACCCTAACCCTAACCCTAACCCTCACACCAGAGACTGCCTGGTTTTCGGACCCCCCCAAGACCCCCCCAATAAAGCAAAAATGCACGTTTCAGAGTGGCCTTTTATTGTGGCCAGCCTAAGGCACACCTGTGCAATAATCATGCTGTCTAATCAGCATCTTGATATGCCACACCTGTGAGGTGGGATGGGTTATCTCGCCAAAGGAGAAGTGCTCACTATCACAGATCTTTTCAGATTTGTGAACAATATTTGAGAGAAATAGTTATTTTGTGTGTATAGAAAATGTTTTAGATCTTTGAGTTCATCTCATGAAAAATGGGAGCAAAAACAAAAGTGTTGCGTTACATTTTTATTCAGTGTACAAAAGAAAAGAAAAAAAAAGGGGAAAAAATGGAAAGATAGAAATTAAAAACTGTATAATTATAATAATAATTTTTAAAACATTAGAATAACCATAATAATAATGTTATTAATTAAAATAATATTTCTACTTATTATAATAATGAAAGCGAAAAAACTACTTTTTAGGAAAATATTAATAAAAAATATGAAAGAAAATATAATAACAATATTTTAATGATAAAAAGGGAGAGTAAAATGTCCAATATAACTCAAAATGAAAGGCAATGTCTCTACCAGTTAGTTAGTGTTAGTGCATGTATTTGTTCTTCGGATAGATTTCCCCTAAGTCCTTATTTATCCTGAGGGAAATTAGGTTTTATGACCAACACTCTTCAGCTTTAGTTAACCACAGACCATATTTCAGGATGAGAACCAAAAACACGTTCAAAAAACCACTAACCTCCAAATGATCGAACCATAGTGCTAAAACCCTAACTCTCATTTCAGGCTGCGGACTCATTCCTGCTCCACATGTCCACATGTTTCTATTATATTCTATTTAATTCAATTTACCTGTACTATTTTAACTGTTTTGTTGTGTTGCACTGTTGGAGGAGCCTGTGACTTAAGATTGTAATTGTCGTAACTTCACTGTAGCTATGCACACGTGACAATAAAAGCCTTGAAACTGAACCCTTCTTAATGATCTCCCCTCCTCCTCAGACTCTGAACTCTGTGACCCCCCACCTGGACGTGGAGGAGTGCTCCATCTCTCTGATGCCGAGGAACCGAGAGAAGAACCGCAGCATGGACGTCCTGCCGCCGGACCGATCTCTGGCCTTCCTGGTGACCGCGGAGGGCGAGGGCAGCAACTACATCAACGCAGCGCTGGCCGACAGCTTCCTGCGACCGGCCGCCTTCGTGGTGACGCCGCACCCCCTCCCCGGCACCACCACCGACTTCTGGAGGCTGCTGTACGACTACGGCTGCACCTCGGTGGTGATGCTCAACCAGCTCAACCAGTCCAACTCCGCCTGGGTAAGAACAGAGGCTGGAGGTCACACACATAGTGATGTTATTAGTTTCTATATTTATTTATTTGTAAGTAAGCCCTTTAAAACAAACTCAACTGGATTTTAATTATTACCAGTTACACATTACTCCGATAGGGCTAGCGAACTACAACTACCACTGCTGTTGATTATTGCTTATTATTTCTCAATGTTAAATTAAGGACTTGGTTTTATAAACAATGACCTAGAATCTCGAAATTATGATTTATTATTCTAAAATAATCACCAAGTTTCTCAAAATTGGTGACTTAATATCTTAAAAATAATGACTAGCCATCTTATCAGAATGACAAACCAACTCCAAATCATAAGTCTCACTCATGATTTTGAAATAATAATTCAATATTTGTGTCATTGATGCTTTTTTATCTCTGGACTGCCGTGCGTTATCTCATGGTGGAACACGTGGAGACTTGCGGTGACAAAATGCCGTTTATATCAAATCAATATCTTTCCTTCAGAGAAGACAGCGAGGGTCATCACATGTCTGGCATTACCACCTCCTTATCTACCCCCCCCCACACACGCACACACACACACACACACACACACACACACACACACACACACACACACACACACACACACACACACACACACACTAGAGGTTAGTTCTGCCGCCTCCCTATCGCTCCTTTGTCATGTTGAATTCCCGCTCAACATCTCTGCCATGCCTGTCAGCTGTAGCCTGTCCTTCCTCCTCTGACTTCTTCTTCTCGCTGCCAGTGGACTAACAGTTCACACACACACACACACACACACACACACACACACACACACACACAGAAAGTTTGCCCCCGTGAGTCAGAGCTGCCTGTCTCCTGTCTGAATGTATACATATTTATCTCCCTTTGTGCCCAAAGTCACCTGTTAGTGCCCTTCTGTCATTGTGAAATGCCATTAACACTTCCCCTCGATCCCCCTTGCAATCCTATTGGCTGAGAGGGGCTTGTCTTTAAATCGCATTGACAGGAGACCTTGCCTTTTCTATATATATACAGTATATATGCGTATACGTCCCACCTCTGGGGCTTCCTGTGTATCTCTGGCAAAGGCATATAGCTCTCCTCCATGCGTTTATTACGTACTAATGCTAACTATGTCCCGCTCATGGACACTTCCCGGCAGGCGGACGGCGCTCACGGGAAGAATTGTTCCAGCTTGTGTGTTTTTTTTAGCTTCTTTAATTTACCGCAGCTCTTTGTGGATAATCGTTGTCATTTAGGCTAATTGTGTCTGCTGTCAATACTCAGGTGTCGTTAGCATCAGCAACTACCAACAGCAACAAGGGAGAAGGACCCTCTCTACTTTCTCTCTTCTTCTCTTCCCTTCCTCTTCGATCCTCTATTTCCTCTCCTCTCTCATTTCCTTTCCCATTCTTCTTCTTTCTTTCCCTCCTTTCTTTCCTCTCCTCCTCTTATCCTTCCTCTGTACTAACCTTGTCCTTCCCATCCCTTTCTTCTCTCCTCAAATATTTCCCTATTCTACTTTCTCATGTCCTTCCTCTCTTTTCTTGCCATCCTCTCCTATTCCAATTATTCTCATCCTCTTTCCATCTTTTCATCACCTTTCCCGTCATCTTCTCCTTCCTTTCCTTCCTTCTTTCCTCTCTACTTACCTTCTTTAATCCTTACTTTTACATCTCTTTCCTTCCTTTTTCCTATTCTTCTTTCTTACTTCATTTCCGTTTCCTTGTTCTCCTTTCCTCTACTTGCTCTTTCCTCTCTTCTCTACTTGTTTCCTTTCTCTCCTCATATCCTCACTCATTTTTCATCTCCTTCCTTTCTTATCTTTCCTTTTTCTCTACTTACTGTATCCCCTCTCCCCCTCTCCTATCCCCTCCTCTTATCCCTTCTCCTCTCCTTATCTCCTAATCTCATCCTCTCTATATCATCCCATCATTTCCTTCCTTTTTCTCCCCTCCTATCCTCATTCCTTTTTTGTCATATCTTCTTTGCTTCTTGTCCTTCCTGTTATCACTCCTCTCTCCTTGTCCTCTCCTCTCTCCTTTATTGTATGTATCTTTGGTCATAAGTCCTTTGCCAAGAAGAAGGATGTTTACACACGGTTGAACTTTTTATGGACAATTTGCAGGCGTTAAGTCAGTTTTGTGCTGCCGAGGGCGATGGATCTGATTCCTAAAGCTGTGTTTGTTTGACTGGTTGTTTGTACTCTTTAAGTTGAATAAAGTGACTTTGAAACCCTCTCTCCTCTCTCCTCAGCCCTGTCTGCAGTATTGGCCTGAGCCCGGGTTGCAGCAGTTTGGTCCGATGACCGTGGAGCTGCTGACCAGAACGGCCGACGACGACGTGATCATCCGACTTTTCCGGGTCCAGAACATCACCAGGGTACGTAAAGAACACACAATGAAGATTAAATACAGATTCAATTAGAGATACTTTAATACATCTGTTCAATCAGGAGCCACATCTCATCAAAATACCAGTAGAGCAAAATGTCAGCGATCCAGATTAACGAATCAGACGCTCACATGTACAATATGCTAAAATCCAAACATTTCCAAAATAGCGTAACATTTTCTTTCCATTCACTTTTTTTGAGTGCAATCACACTTTTTTATTTTTCCTTATACAACGATACGAATTTCTCCACATTGTCCCAAACCTAATTAAATAAAAGCTGTAATTGCTGCATTCACAGTACAAACATTAAGACTAAAATGTAAAAGCCTCACTTTAACTCGACTTCACATGTCAGTTTGAGACAAAAACTGCTGTTCAAATGTTTAATTTTCTTATTAAATGACTTATTTATATATTGGCTTATGGTGTGGGCATTAACAGTGGTTATTACATGGCTTATTTGAATACTCGATTCTGATTGGTCAATTCAGAACACGTGACACGTTGTTAACCCAGAACAGACAGACTGCTGTCCAGGACTTATCGACCGTTGTTAAGGACGCTCACATCTGCAGAAAGAAGTCCGGTCGATTTAACCGTATACAGTTTGGCCGAAAATCAAACTGCATGCAAACTGGGAGAAACCCTCCTTTTTACACAGCGGTCCAGACATAGACATCAAACGGCGACACATATTCAGTTGCCAGTTCCTTTGGCATTAGGGCGGGGATATCTAGATACTTCCCAAGGTTTGACATCATGAAGTGTGCTACTTTTAAAGCAAGCAACGATGTTTTCAAATGTGTAATCAAAAAGCTCCTCAAAAACACTATCGAAGCACTTCCTGCCGTTGCTACGTTCAAACGGTAACGACGGACTATTTTTCTTAGCGGATGCATGTCATTTTAAATAAATAGCGTAGTGGCGTACTATTTTCTAAATCAATAAAAACATTTTCTAAATCTATAAAAGCATTTAAATGAATATTGGGAGTCATATCGTTACTTTGTTGAGAATGTGACCATGCCGCTCATGCCAGATGTAGATCCTGATCCGCCTGTCGGGTGTCCTTCCCCCATAATGACCGCATCGCTGCACATTATCCTGACAGAGCTGTTCCCGCTCTGAGTTGCTGTGGGCGGCATTTCCTGGATCTGAATCCTTTTCATATTTCCACGAGCGTTAATGAAGCCTGATAATAATGGAAGGATTCCCAATGGTGACCCGAGTCTGCCGGCATGTACGGTTCGCAGCTGGAGGAGTCATTTACATCCTAATAAAGCAACTGTATACTAATGTTATTGCTAACATAAAGTACCACACATCTTAATTTAAAGATAATCAAATGATTACTCAGTATCTCAAAATATGACTCAGTATCTCAAGATATGACTCAGCATCTGTAATAATGACTTTGGATATCAATATAAGGAATCAATATCTCAAAATACTGACTAACTATCTCAAAATAATGACTTTTAAATACTAAGAAACTTTAAGAAGAAAATCATAAATATCTCCCAAAAATAACAAACTTCCCTGAAAGATTACCTAGAGAAAACTGAGTGTCTCAACATCGTTTACGTTTCTTAAAAAAATACTTACAAATAAGGATTTAGAATCTTCAAATAATTAACCTCGATCTCAATTTCTCAACAAAATGATTACAATCTAAACAATTTAATATTTCACGAACATACAATCATATGGCTCTTTTAATAATCATGATTCAAATTCTCTGAAAAAGACATAGTAAAATGTAATCTTGATTTTGACCTTAACATATATTTCCAGATGTTTTTGTGCTGCGGAGTGTGTTAGTGTGTGTATGTTGTGAGTGTGTGTTGGTTGTGAGTGTGTGTAGGTTGTGAGTGTGTGTAGGTTGTGAGTGTGTGTTGGTTGTGAGTGTGTGTTGGTTGTGAGTGTGTGTAGTTGTGAGTGTGTGGTGGTGTGAGCGTGTGAGTGTGTGTTGATTGTGAGTGTGTGTAGGTTGTGTGTTGGTTATGAGTGTGTGTTGGTTGTAACTGTGTGTTGAGTGTGTGTTGGTTGTAACTGTGTGTTGAGTGTGTGTGGTTGTACTGTGTGTGAGTGTGTGTTGGTTGTGAGTGTGTGTAGGTTGTGAGTGTGTGTTGGTCGTGAGTGTGTGAGTGTGTGTTGGTTGTTGAGTGTGTAGATTAGTGTAACTCCCGTCCTCTCACCTCAGTCGATGCCTTCAGCCATTAGTTCTCCTTTAGTGGACCAAGTCCTCCTAGCTGTGCGCCTCCTCACCCAAACACTAGCCCCCTCCCACACCCAAACACTAGCCCCCTCCCACACCCAAACACTAGACCCCTCCCACACCCAAACACTAGCCCCATCCCACACCCAAACACTAGCCCCCTCCCACACCCAAACACTAGCCCCCTCCCACACCCAAACACTAGCCCCCTCCCACACCCAAACACTAGCCCCCTCCCACACCCCGCCCCCTCCCACACCCAAACACTAGCCCCCTCCCACACCCAGCCCCCTCCCACACCCAAACACTAGCCCCCTCCCACACCCCGCCCCCTCCCACACCCAGCCCCCTCCCAAACACTAGCCCCCTCCCACACCCCGCCCCCTCCCACACCCAGCCCCCACTCAAACACTAGCCCCCTCCCACACCCAGCCCCCTCCCACACCCAGCCTCTAAACAATTGGACGACAAGTCAGAACCTTTCCCACAATGCTCTCTGCAGGATCAGGACGCGGACACAGACACCACAGAGCGAGACACCGATAGCCTCTTACCCAAGAAGGTACTCCACGGTCCAGTAGATGCAGCCGTACATGACAGCACTTTATATTATATTAATATACATTACATGACATTACTATATTTGTGTTTTGAAGGCTTCCCTTTTTGACGTACTGATGATTATTCTGTGAGCTTTGTGAAAGCTGTGTTTCTTTGGATCATCTATAAGATCACTCACATGCCCCGATTAAATTATGAGCAGTGAATTCAATCATCAAATGCCGGCCATGAAATGTAATGTTGTGTAATGAAGCGTTTCCTCACATCAAGTTCAATCAACCGTGACGATACAAATGGCAAGAAACCTGTTTTGTTTCAATATAAGTTGATCCTCTTAAATCCTAAGTTGTGTATAAAATATGACCTATTCATGTATTAGATTTCATTGCAGTCCAAACGGGTGGGTGTTCAGTCAGTCCAGGTGCTACTCGATCGTGCTATTGATAGTTATCATGTTCCTTCAAATAAAGGTACCCTCCGCTGCAGTCGGATAGTTTAAAAATCAGCTCCTAAGTTCTAACCCTATCGTCTATTCCTTGACCTCTGAGTGAAACGTCACGGGGTTAAGGGATAGTGGATAGGAGAATTCAAAAGGACTTAGGAGAAGAGACTGCGGTACTTTAGAGAATCCGAATGCACTTTCACTATCCGACGTGTTTATGATGCGCCAGCGGAGGTCATTGTGTGCGTCTGCTGCTGTGGGGGAAACCATGGAAACCACAGTTTTCTATACAGCGGACTACAACATGGATGTTCAATAAGAACGAGGGACTGCTGTGAAACTCATCTAGAGACTCTGCACCGTGCTCTGATGCTGCTGCTTTGCTTTGTGAACGTGGACAACAGAGAAACAGATTCTTCATGACCAAAGCTGGAATTGAAATAAAAAAGGAAAGTGAAACTTATGCTCGTCACCCCTCTCCCTCCGGTCCACATTAATACAAATGATCCCAATACGTATGATTGTATGAACTAAAGATCTTAAAATCAATACAGATGTATTTATTATAAACGTCAGTCCTTAACATCTATCACTGTGTGTATCACCATTCAAACATCTTTTAAAAGTAGAACAAACCCCACACAGCTCAGTGAAGACTGAAATGTTGACTTTATTTGATCATTTCAGTAAAAACTAACGTTCATATTTCTCTCTTTGATTATAATACTGATGAACGTTCAAAACAAAGCACTTTGGCAACTTACCACCTACGTTTTAAAATGCTGAATAAGCACCGTAACTTTCATGATATCATTGCTCGGTCATAATCGGTTGTTTCCGTGAACGGCCGACTGTTGAGTGACGGCACATGCTGCGGCTGCAAGGCATTGTGGGGCAGCATTTTCGCTTCTCCTGTCGGTTAGGGAGGTCCAGTGGTTCCTAAGCTAAAGGAGGTTATAAAGGAAGTTTGAAACCTCCTTTCCTTTCATTCTCATTATTCTAGAGAATTCGAACGGCACTTATCATGGCTGCCACTGAGGGACTTCGGGTCATTTCACTCCTTTAGGAAGGTTCCTAAGCTAAATGGACTATTCGACTTCAGCCCAGCTGTAGAGTGTTTGAACTTCAATGGTACCTGTTTCCAAAGATTCAGATGCTTTATTATCATTAACAACTACTACGTAATTGTTCGTAACTTTAAATCCCAGGCTTCTCCAACAATGCAACATACTGTACAGCATAAGAAATAAAAGGAATAAAATAAGAAATGATTACAGCAAATCCCACGTCTATATTCTTTTTACATGACATCATAAAATCAATGAATGCTTTTGTTATTATTAATATTAATAATCGTTTCGAAAACACAGTAGAAACACATTACAAGACTGGCGGAAAGAAGAGCATTTCGGATAGCTTTAAAGACTGATTTCTGCTCATGCTTCAACCCTCAGATACAGACTTTTCCCCTATTCATAAAAACAGTGATACTTTTTATATAGTTCGAGTCCAACTTTAATGTGGTGGAAACCTTCCCAGCCAATCAGAAGTGAGAGCAGGAGCTCCACAGTGGGAGAGTGTTGACAGAACCCCCTCAGGCTGAGAACCTGAGAGAGTCTGAATGATGTATGCTCAGAGGTGTTAATGCATATCTGATGTTTCATGTTGGAAACTAAAAATCCCCTCTCCTTCCTGTGCGTGTGCAGCTGCAGGAGGGCCAGCTGCTGGTGCGTCACTTTCAGTTCCTGCGCTGGTCTCCGTACCGCGAAGTCCCCGACTCAAAGAAGGCCTTCCTCAGCCTGCTGGCCCAGGTGCACAACTGGCAGATGGAGTGTGAGGACGGACGGACCATCGTACACTGCCTGTGAGTCTTCTTACTACCCATCTGCAACACATGTGTAGCTGTACAGAGTGGAGCAGAGATGTAGGCCAACCATTTTATTTGTGCATGTTTTTTTGGATTATTGCAACGTTTATGATACTTACACGTTTTCATCAGCAGGATAATCTCCACATATTAACATCACTTTATGATTTCTGACGTACCGGCCCGTCCACACAGCGGCGTGCGTTGACGCTTGCCGGCGGGCGTGTCTGAAACTCGACCAACAACCAATCACATGAATCTCCCGCCCCTGACACACAAGCAGCGGTTTGATTGGCTAGAGCTTTTACTGGCATATGATTCGATTAGCTGACGCTTCTGCCGAGGCGTCAAAAGTTGAACATTGCTCAACTTTTGAAGCGAGCAACGCCAGCAACGCTCCGTGCCGCTTCCCGAAATGCAGTTCGGCTAAAAGTGACGTCACCCCATTCAAATTGAATGGGCAGAAGCGTTGGAAGCTTCAACGCACGCCGCTGTGTGGACGGGCCGTTAGGCTATAAAGGAACTACAGCACGGTCACATGACTTCACGTCACCACCGCTAAGCTAAAGGCGGCTAATGTTGGGCTATAAAGGAACTACAGCACGGTCACATGACTTCACGTGACCACCGCTAAGCTAAAGGCAGCTAATGTTGGGCTATAAAGGAACTACAGCACGGTCACATGACTTCACGTCACCACCGCTAAGCTAAAGGCAGCTAATGTTGGGCTATAAAGGAACTACAGCACGGTCACATGACTTCAAGTCACCACCGCTAAGCTAAAGGAGGCTAATGACACGCCCAAAAATCATTGAGTTATAGACCAGGGGACAGGAAGTGGTAAATGCTGACTCATTACTAGGTTTAGGACTCATTCTGCTTGGTTAGCGCTCCAACACATTGTACGTGATAGGCTAAGGGGCGGGACATCTCTTAGCGGTTGACCAATCACAACATAGCCGGCCAGCTAACCAATCAGAGCAGACTGCGCTCTGGTTTCAGACAGAGGGGGAAAGAGGTGCTGCAGCACAATATGCGTCCTCTTTAATAGATGTTTTTTCTGTAGCTCTTATTTAAAGGTATTCTATTCAGCACCTCTGAAAACGTTCTCAGTGTTGGTATCTCAACTTTAGATTTGCCCCTCGTCTCGGTGTCGGTCTCTTTGATCTCAGGAGGTCAGGCGGAGTCAGAACTCTCAAACCTGATTCAGCCCCCGCTCCTGTATTTTAATGAGTACTTTATTCAGATATTCATTCTCAAAGTCTTCCAGTTGGCCTCTTTCTGACAGCATGCCTGATCTGTGCTCACTGTGACAGTGCTCCAAGTCTCTATCAGGTCACTCATGTCTTCTGTGTCTGTGTTTCCTGTCTGAGCAGAAATGGTGGCGGTCGCAGCGGGACGTTCTGCGCCTGCACGATGCTGCTGGATATGATCCGTCACCACAGCATGGTGGACGTCTTCTTCTCCGCCAAAACGCTGAGGAACTCCAAGCCCAACATGGTGGAGACGATGGTGAGGAAGCGGGGGTCTTAGATCTTAATTAATGCAACGTTTCCTATCTTTTACAATGTTGATTTTAGAGAGGGAATGTCAGGGACGTTAGAAACTGCTCTTCTACAGATATATGAAATGGGCCACCTTCCAGAAAATATTAAATTCATTTACATTCAAGATCAAATAGAATAAGAATGTTTTATAAAAGATACATTTAAACATAAGAAGCTAAAGTAAGTGTATGCAAATATAAAATTATAAAATATACATTAAGAAATATTAAATACAATTTAGTTAATGTTCAATAAGATATAATCAAATATAGATATTTATATAATACAAAGAGTAAGATGTAAAATACAATAAAAACAATTATACTAACATGAAGAATATACAAAACAATATACAATTAACAGTGTCTTAACATTTTCCAAAGGGGGGGTTCGTTTAGCATGAAACACTTGAAGTAAGTAAAGGATAAGTTAACAAAGAAGGCAGAAAGAAAGTGAGGTCAAAAAACTATTTCTGCTAAAAAAGTGAGCAATGATTGAGAGTCAGAGCTAAACATTTCAGATGTGTGTATCTCACGCTGCACTGGGACTTTAATTCATGTACCTTTGTTATTCATGTTTTATTAAATGAGTGTTTTAAATGCCATTATATAATATGTTTCTTAATGTCTTTGAATTGTGTGGAAATGTGCTATAAATAAACGTGCCTTGCCTAAATAGAAAATAACCTTTGTCTTCATGTGTTTTTGTTGCAGGAGCAGTACAGGTTCTGCTACGAGCTGGCCCAGGAGTACCTGGACTGCCTGGAGGTCAGATAGCGACGCTCCCTCCCCCCCGCTCCTCCTCCGGGAGACGATCTGCTCCTCCACGCCTGGAAGGACCGCTGTCCGCCATAAAGACTGACAGAAAGACCTCGCTGGACATCTTGTATCATACTTCTGAGTGACACCCTTTCCGCTGCCCCCACCCTCGTCCTGTCGTGCCGCTTCACATCTCTCAGAACCAGTGACACTGGGAGTCATTTTCTACACGAGGACCACGTCAGGATTCAAAGAGCTCAGCTGTTTCCTGCCTTACTGCGAACAAACACTGAAGGAAAACACAGTAACTGCTGTTTTGTGTTTGTTTGTAACACTGTAAATGGTGCAATCTGTCGTACTGTGCTATATTTGACTTTATGGTGGGTGGGGCTGAAGGTGAACTGAGGGTGAGATCTGACGGACATTTGTGTACAGTAGAGTTGTATTGGACCTAATTTCTCTTTATTTATTTATTTTCCGTGTATATAGATGTTTTCTTTCCTCCCGTCCCCCGGGTGTTTCTAGATGTTCTCGACGTCTTCTCAATGTGCCAGTCCATCCTCTCTGTGTCTTCAGCTTCTGCATGCCCAGTCTTTGTGTTTCATGGCAGTGTGTGAGGGTCTGCTTCAGGAGCTGCGTAAGAAATAACCGCGTGTTGGACATCTGTCGCTTTCTAAATTTGTATTTATTCAATGTGTTTTATTTTCTAAATAGTGTATAAAAACAGGAAAGTAAATAAAATATGTTGTTGCTTAACAGCCATGTCTTTCTGGTAGATTTCTTCTCTCTGAGAGGCTACAGAGGCGATGGATAGTTCGCTTACTCGCCTGCTGGGACTTCAAAAGATGCAAGAATTTTATTACAAAAAAGGGGACAAAGAGATGCAGAAGGACTAAGGGATTCAAAATGACGCAGACTCAAAATGATCCCCCAAGGATGCAAAAATACCGCATATATACCAATAAATTGCCATAGAGACACAACAAACTAAAAAGAGACTAGAAATACGTAAAAAATTGCCATAACATTAAAAAAAAGACTTGAATTGACACAAGGGACTGAACACCACCACAATGATACTCAAAGGGACGATAGTTAAATAAGAAAATGACCACAAAGAGATTCAAAATAAAAGATATGCGGAGAGGTTGTGGCTCAGTGGTTTGTGCGCTGACCTTCGGATCACAGGGCACTGGTTCGAATCCCACTGCAGTCAACGTTCCGCTGTGTCCCTGAACAAGACACTTCACCCCAACTTGCTCCTGTGGGGATTGCCCACAGTATTGAATGCATGTAAGTCGCTTTGGATAAAAGCGTCTAACAAGTGACATGTCATGTGAAACAAAACTAAATAAGTCACAGAGAAAACGACCACAAAAGGAGTGAAAAATGAACATCGAGATGCAAAATGACTTTAAAGAGACAAACAACCATACAATTATAAAAGATCACACAACGAGATACAGAATGACCATAACAGCAAAAACAATGGTCGGTAAAGCATGCAAAAAAAGACAACAGAGACTTAATCTAATCGCAAAAAGATGCAAAAACAACAAAAGAGAAAAAACACTAACTGTTCTCAAAAATGAGCATGGAGATCCAAAATGGCCACATAAACGCTTATAATGACCACAAATACCTCTTTCACACCAACGGTGTTTCAGGGCAGGTTCGAAGCTGGAGCTTGAAAAGCATCGGGTTTTCCTCTTCACACCGCAGCGGAGCCGCCTCTTAGCTCCGGAATCCGGTTCGTTTCAAGCACCAAAAAATTGTCCGGCCGGAGCAAAAGCACCGCATACGTCACGCTTACGTCGAGGCGGGGGCGGGGGCGGAGACAGATCAACTCCTGAACAACAACGACAAAAAGCCCGCGTTTTATCCAGTTTGTACCATAGACTGTATATCAGGGGTGTCAAACTCAAGGCCCGGGGGCCAAATCCGGCCCGCGACTTCATTTTATGTGGCCCCACAAGAGCTTCCAAAAAATATAATATGTTTATTATACGGTTAAATGCCGATTTACAGAAGCACGTTGCCCATAAACTACATGTCCCACAATGCATCTCAAATATCCCTTCTTTCTCAGAATTTGACTTTTTTTCTTCAAAATATGACAATTTTCTTAGAATTTGACCTTTTCTCAAAATGTCTTTTTTCCAGAATGTGGCTTTTCTTTTTCAATCATTTTGTGACATTCTCACTGAAGAGACTTCCAATTATTTGCCCTATCTTCTGCTTTCACATGTAGTTAATTATGAAGTTATTACCCTATCCGATAATAATCCAATGCAGAGGCAATAATGTAATATAATACATTATTTTATATATATTAAATATCTATATATGTCTTTTTATATAGTCTTAAAGTTACAACCGGCCCTTTCAGTGCAACCATAATGCGAATGTGGCCCGTGATGACATTGAGTTTGACACTCCCTGCTGTATATGGTTTGTACACAACGATGGAGAAACGTAACAAGAGTTTCAGTGTTTCTGACATAGACTGTATATATAAAGGTTTCTGCTCATGGTGAAGCAACGTGTCTGCGTGTTAAGGTGGAACCTGAGCATTCACGTTGATCACCTCTTATTATAACTCATTATAAATCTATAAAACTATAAATATTAAACTTTACTTCACACGTTACATACCTGGGTGAAGGTTACAGTTCATTTAAATGAAAGATACAACGTTACCCCACACTCATGGTTCAGTCCACCTTAAGAAATAAGACCGACCTCGGAAGCAGTTGTGTTTTAAAAAAACCTTTATTGACACGAGTACACTTTTTTATAAGAATATAACTAAACCACAGAAATAGAGCCATAAGAAATGAATGCAACTGATTTCATCCGCGCGGTTTGGCTTTATGAAGCAGGCACGCAAACGGTTACGTCATGACGCAAACGATGACGCAACGACGCATTACCAGTCGGACTCTGGGCGGTGTGAAAAGAGCCAGAGCTAAACCGAAGAACCGGTTCTGAACCTGAAAAGCTCTAGCACGGAGCTTGAACCGGAGTTGCGTTGGTGTGAATGAGGTAAAAGAGAGGAAGCCCGAAGAGATGATAGCGAGGGCGTCTTGCTCCTCTGACTGAGTGGCCACTTCCACGCCCCCCCCGTCCCATTGCAATCAGCAGACATAGCTGTTAAAAACCCCCACAGTTCACCCTCTTGACCTGTATTTTAATTTACGCTTATCATTTAATTAGCAACTTTAATGGACTTTTTTATCATTACCAGCAAACAGCGCCTGTAGGACGGAGCCGCCTCCTTAATTGGAGAGTCTTGACGATCCATTGATCGAGGGCTCGACGCTCTTAATCTGCACGAGGCTCTTTACAAGCCGTGTCACATCTAGTTAGTCGTTTTATGAGAGGCCGATAAGCTCTACTGATTCACTGTTTGACCTTTAAATGCACCCTTATCAATACACTGTACTCCCTCGGCTGCATGCACACGTTACATGTGACAGTGACGGATGATTCTCTAACTCAAAGAAAACGTCAATAAATCATGCAGGAACGAGTCCCAAATCTGGTTCCCTTGGCTGGGAGTCAATGGTTTTTAGAATGTTTTCACGTATTTTTGAAGGCCGACCCAGAATTTAGCATCGCAAGGGGACCTCTACAAAAAGCTGATGGGTCTTATGGCAGAAAATAACAAATGTGTATGATACTTTTGGTTCAGCAGAATAATCTCATATACTACATATTAACACTACAGCACGGTCACATGACTTCACGTCACCACCGCTCAGCTAAAGGAGGCTAATGTTGGCGTTATGATGTTTAGTCGTCTCATTTAGACACTTGTTAGCAACCGACTTTTTTTAATTCACCACTGGGGTATTTACTGAAGTATTTAAAGGTGGGGTAGGTAAGTGGTCGAGTGCGCTAGAATCGAGTGGTCGAGTGCCCTAGAATTTGAAAATACACAACTGGAAAAATCTGCCACTTCCTCACAGAGCCCCTCCTCCAACACACACGAACGCGCACATGACCAATGAGGGCACGAGATAAGTTTGTGCCCCGATGGAAGGCTGACAGGCAGGTAGGCCGTCCAGTTACTTTAGCCGGACCGGCTCAGATGATTGGTCGTGCTTTTTACATTACTAGATACTGGATTTTTTCTCAAAGCACTTCAAATATTCATTGCTATCGGGATGTTTAGAGCATTCCATGGAATATAACAAAAAGTGTATCTCGAGCCGGTTTCTCTACCCCACCGTTAATGTCGTACATATTGACTTTTCCATTGGATTGGTCAAGGGAACCAGTATGATGCTACCTTCAGGGACAGCTTAGAAAGAATTCGTCATTACTGCACCACTCGACTCTAATTATGTTTCAAAGGGTCAAAGGCCGCGTTGGGATGTATTGTTTGGCTGTGAGTGTTGTCCCCACAAGTTCAATTACATTCTCCCTTTGTGTTTACAGGCAATAGATGTCGCATTTAAAAAGATCATGGAAAGCAACTCAGATTTATAAAAAGACGGGGAAAAATGTTTTTGTGTGCAGCGAACAAAAGGACACGGAGGACTTTCTCCTCAAAGCTGTTTGTGTCCGATTACACAAACCTGGGATGTATTCTTCTTCATGTGTTGTTGCTGGAGAGGAAACACAGCACCTCAGATTTGTCTCTTTTGGAGGCAGATCTGAATGCTTGAGAGGATGTTGTGAAGCTCATTGTTTCCGCGGCAACGTCGGCGTCTCTAATTACTGTAGCAGTGCTTTGTTTCACGCTGAAAGGATGCATTCAAACACCGAGACTGAGCGTTTGCAGATGACTGAATGCAATGAGAAACAGACAAGAGGGCTTGTGGGGATCTGGGGATGCTTATCTTGATGATTCCATTAATCACACTCACTGCACACACACACACACACACACTCACTGCACACACACACACACACACACACACACACACACACACACACACACACACACACACACACACACACACACCCATGCCTACGCACATGCACGCACACACACACGGAAATTATATGAATTCCAGGCAATTAGCGGAAACACACAGATTATCTAATTAGTACAAAGGTGGGAATTAGTTCAGTCGTTTTAAAAGGGAGTTGTGTGAGCTACTTATTTATAGCATATGTTTCGACAGTAGATGATAGTCGGCACTCTGCACAATGATTGTAGTATTGTAATGCACTTTAGCCATCTAAAAAAAATCTATTTACTTTATTAATATCTTAAACCGATGAAAATGCACTCTGAAAAATATCACAAAAGAATGAAGAATTATCAAAAAGCATCTTGAATATGACTAGCATACAGTATGGACAACTTAAGGCTCTCAAAAGACGAATGACGTAAAAAGACAACAAAGAAATGTAAAATTACCAAAAAGAGACAAAATGCGAGAAACTGAACCTGATATCTCAAAACGACCACAAAGAGACCAAAGACACTCTAAATTATCCCAAACAGACCAATAAGGACCATTCATAGTTAGTATATTCCGCTTTCCATTGCTATCAGGCAGCCCTTTCTTAAAAACCACCAAACTTCATTTTAAAAAGTTGTAATTTTACCTTGCAGATCACAGGTCTTTCTAATCGCGCTGCTTTCATTGGTCAGTTAGTTTGTGTTATTGTGTGACCAGGACTTTTAAACGGGCAGTTCTGATTCCAAAAAGTCACATATTTACCCAAACAAACTAACCGATCACAGCAGCAGTAAACTAGAAACCCCCAATGTATTGTTCGTTAAAATTACAGTTTTTTCAGTGAAGTCTGGTTCAGTTTCACAGCAATTTCTGTAATACCTCATTCACACCAACGCAACTCCGGTTCAAGCTCCGTGCTAGAGCTTTTCAGGTTCAGAACCGGTTCTTCGGTTTAGCTCCGGCTCTTTTCACACCGCCCAGAGTCCGACTGGTGCTGCGTCATTGCGTCATCGTTTGCGTCATGACGTAACCATTTGCGTGCCTGCTTCATGAAGCCAAACCGCGCGGAAACCCCTCACAGCTGACACCGACAACAACAACAATGGCCGATTGTGCTCCAGCTTCCTCAGCACCTCTTCGGAAGACCAGATTCCCAGCAGGTAGCTGGTCTCTTCAGTGGACCACTGCTGCTTGTGAAGTTTCTCCATCGTTGTGTACGAACTGAATAAAACGCCGGCTTTTTGTTGTTGTTCAGGAGTTGATCCCGGCCCTGCCCCCGCCTCGACGTAAGCGTGACGTATGCGGTGCTTTTGCTCTAGCCGGACAATTTTTTGGTGCTTGAAACGAACCGGATTCCGGAGCTAAGAGGCGGCTCCGCTGCGGTGCGGCTCCGCTGCGGTGCGAACAGGAAAACCCGGTGCTTTTCAAGCTCCAGCTCCGAACCGGCCCTGAAACACCGTTGGTGTGAATGAGGTATCGGTAATAAACTGACTATGGATAATTCCCTCCCTTTCATACATTCTCACTACAGCTCTACATGAATACTTTATTATATCCTGTGTCATTTCCCATCCTCACACCCTCCGACTAAGAGGCTTACGCACGCCTTTCATTGTTCAAACTCATAACTTATTAAAAGCCACATAAAGGGCAGTCACAGAGAGCTGGTGGAGCGCACTATGAACCACAGATAACGCCGGATGGTTTCCACTACAGATCTGGTTTTATCTTTAGTCGAGTCCAAACAGGATCTGTAGCAAAACACTGGAGATTTGCAAAGTTTGGTCTAATTTCTAGTCCGAATGTCTTCACACTTGATATAAGACATCTTAAGAAGTAAGATTGCAGTGAGATATAGGGTCTTGTTTTTAAACAATGCATCTTAAGTCAAAGACTCTTGAAAACATCTTACTTTGAGTTGTATCTCAGATGGAAGGTTTTATTGACATGTCACAGGGTTTTTTAAGCTGCTTTGGTATTCGTAAGAGATGGATCATCTTGTTTTAAGAAATATGTCTTATTTTTGAAAAACTATTTTTATCTTAACTCACATCTGAAAGAACAACATTTGAGCATTTCTGGCAGATTTTGTAACATTTCCTGGTTCATGTAAACATGACATGTAATACATGTCAAGTGTAGTTTTCCAGGTTAATACCAACATCTTATTTATCTGGATATCCCATCTTCATGAAATCTTATTTATCTCGATATCCCAACTTCATGAAATCTTACCAAGCCAGTTTTCCCTTCTTCTATTGGCAGATGTATTTGTACTTGTTGCAAGATAAAAACACCTTGTTTACATTATTTTTCTGCTTGTTTTTGGAGCAGCATGTTCCAGTGTAGCCGTTATCCCCGCAGTGTAAGTGATGTGCTGTAATGTATGAACGGAGGAGTCTGCAGGAGGACAGATGCTAACACAAACATGACTCTGAGTCTCTTCCTCCTGCTTAAGGCTCCAGCCATGAATCAATTCATCTTCTTCATTCTGACACACAGTCACCACGGGAGGTGGACCGCAGTGCTGCAGAACAGAGACATATCTGTGCGTGTGTGTGTGTGTGTGTGTGTGTGTGTGTGTGTGTGTGTGTGTGTGTGTGTGTGTGTGTCCTAGACTGATAGCAGATTCAATTTAAGCTCACTTGAGCCCGGTGCGGATTCATCTTATCTGTGACATGACTTTACATTGCATTAAATCAGATTGTTCTTAACGTGTGTGTGGACCGGAAGCTTCTCTTTACACGGGGAAATAATGTGGCACTAGGTCTGCTGACGATGAAAGATGGTATTTTAATATTTGTATTTAACAGCCATGGGATGATTCTATACCAAGACGTAGGCATAATACAAAGCAGCAAAAAGCAACAGATGAAACAAGCTTGTTATTGAGCCAACTGAGATACCTCCTCTGTTCCATTTCCTCCGAACATTTCATGGGAAAATGGACAAACGATAATAAGTATTTTTTTCTTCAAAATGAACTATGACTTTTTGGGCATTTGTTACTTTTAGTGGCCTATTATTATTATTGTTTTTTAATTCTTTAAAACCTGATACACATGACTTTGTTTTCCCTATTTATGACATACTATACCAAATATCTTTTTTAAAACATAAATAACTATTACTTTGTTTCCCGCTTTTTTAAATGTACTTTTAATAACAACTATACCCTGACTTTTTTATGACATAATATGCTGTGACTTTATTTTGTGCTTTTTATAACAGGCTATTATGACCATTTACAATCCTTATTTAATAATTTGTGTAATATTGTGAACCCGAACGGCCCGTCCACACTACAGCGTCGACAGCTTCAATCTGCCCATTCATTTGAATGGGGTGACGTCACGTTGTCTCGCTTTTTCGCCGAACTGAATTGTGGGTAGCAGAGCGGTCCGTCTCCGGCGTCTCCAACAATGTTCAACTTCTGACGCCAGAAACGCCGGAGTAGCCAGCGCCAGCCAATCAAATCCCGTTTCTGAAAATCTGACAGTTCAAGCCGTAGCCAATCAAACCGCGTCTAAGCTGGGAGAGATAACCCGCCGTTCATTTCTATATTTCAAAAAAAGTCGGAGGAGAAACTAACTATCGCCGTAGCAAATCACCCGGTTTTGTATGACCAGACCCTCTTCACCGACCGGGATACAAACCGGAGGATCCAGGCATGGAGGGAGGTGGCAGAGACAGTGGGGAAACTGGTAGGTTTTCGCCTGTTTGGGGAGGTTATATATATATATATATTGCTCGCATAAAATCCCCGGGTTTTTTTGCTTTGTGTCACAATTCACACGTTATGTCACGTTTGTAGTTTTGTCTGTGTTGGTGTTTTTCTTGTCTTTGGGTTTCCTGTCTTATTGTGTTAAGTGTTCACCCCCGTTTCCTGCCTGTCTGCTTTCTGTCTGTTTCCCTCCCTGATTACCCGATTGTGTTCACCTGTTGTCCTTGTGTTTCTCCTCCCCTGCCCGGCTGTTTCTCGTTGTCATGATTACCCCTTCTTGTATTTAGTCTTGTCTCTTTCTGTGTTCAGTGTTGGGTCATTGTTTGTTGGTGACGGAGTTCACCGGTGAGTGTTCTGTCTGTCATTTATCCTTGAAATAAAGGGTTTCTCAAGAGTTATCTGCATTTGGGTCTTGCTTCCTTCACTCGTCCGTGACAGAATGACCCAACCAAGAATGGACCCAGCAGCCACGGTTTCGGCCCCAGCAGCCTCAGTCCTGGCCCCAGCAGCCACGGTTTCGGCCCCAGCAGCCACGGTTTCAGCCCCAGCAGCCACGGTTCCAGTCCCGGCCCCAGCAGCCATGGTTCCTGCCCCAGTGCAGGCTCCCGCAGCCATGTTTCCGGCTCCGGGAGCGCCCTATACGGCCGTGTTTCCGGCGTCGAAGCTGGAGCTTATAGACAGGATTCTGGCTTCAGCAGCCTTGTTTCTGGCTGCAATTCCGGTCCCTGCAGCCAGGGTTTCAGCCCCAGTTCTGGTCCCAGCAGCCATGGTCTCGACCCCAGCTGCCTTGGTTCCAGACCCGGATCTGGTCCCGGCTGCCACGGTCCCATCTCGGGTTCCCTCCTCTGGTTCCTCCTCAAGTCCCCTCTCTAGTTTCCCTCTCGAGTTCCCTTCTCTAGTTACTCCTCTAGTCCCTCCTCTAGTCCCCTCTGTAGTCCCTTCTCGAGTCCCCTCTCTGTTTCCATCTCCAGTTCCCTCTCGAGTTCCCTCCTTTAGCCCCTCCGTTAGGCCCTCCTCTAGTCCCTCCTCGAGTCCCCTCTCTAGTTCCCCTCTCGAGTTCCCTTCTCTAGTTACTCATCTAGTCCCTCCTCTAGTCTCTCCTCTAGTCCCCTCTTTAGTCTCTGTTCGAGTCCCCTCTGTGTTTCCATCTCGAGTTCCCCCTCGAGTCCCCTCTCGAGTTCCCTCCTTTAGTTAGTCCCTCCTTTAGGCCCTCCTCTAGTCCCCTCTCTAGCTTCCCTCTCGAGTTCCCTTCTCTAGTTACTCCTAGTCCCTCCTCTAGTCTCTCCTCTAGTCCCCTCTGTAGTCCCTTCTCGAGTTCCCTCTCTGTTTCCATCTCCAGTTCCCTCTCGAGGTCCCTCCTCTGGTCCCTCCTCGAGTCCCCTCTCTAGTTCCCCTCTCAAGTCCCCTCTCTAGTTCCCTTCTCTAGTCCCCTCTGGAGTCCCCTCTCGAGTCCCCTCTCCAGTCTCCTCTCGAGTTCCCTCTCGAGTTCCCTCCTCTGGTCCCTCCTCGAGTCCCCTCTCCAGTCTCCTCTCGAGTCCCCTCTCAAGTCTCCGCTCGAGTTCCCTCTCCAGTCCCAATTCAAGCCCCTACGCAAGTGTTGTTGGAGGTTCCGCTGGGGGTCCTGCCAACCCTGTGTCCTGTGTCGTTGGAGGTCCCGCCGTCTACTCCCCTGCCGGGGGTCCTGCCAACCCTTTCTCCTGTCCCGTTGGAGGTCCCGCCGTCTACTCCCCTGCCGGGGGTCCTGCCAACCCTTTCTCCTGTCCCGTTGGAGGTCCCGCAGAATACTCTTCTGCTGGGGGTCCTGCCAACCCTGTGTCCTGTGCCGTTGGAGGTCCAGATGTCTACTCCCCTGCCGGGGGTCCTGCCAACCCTGTGTCCTGTGCCGTTGGAGGTCCCGCCGTCTACTCCCCTGCCGGGGGTCCTGCCAACCCTGTGTCCTGTGCCGTTGGAGGTCCCGCCGTCTACTCCCCTGCCGGGGGTCCTGCCAACCCTGTGTCCTGTGCCGTTGGAGGTCCCGCCGTCTACTCCCCTGCCGGGGGTCCTGCCAGCTCTGTGTCCTGTGCCGTTGGAGGTCCCGCCGTCTACTCCCCTGCCGGGGGTCCTGCCAACCCTGTGTCCTGTGCCGTTGGAGGTCCCGCCGTCTACTCCCCTGCCGGGGGTCCTGCCAACCCTGTGTCCTGTGCCGTTGGAGGTCCAGCCGTCTACTCCCCTGCTGGGGGTCCTGCCAACCCTTTCTCCTTTCCCGTTGGAGGTCCCGCAGAATACTCTTCTGCCGGGGGTCCTGCCAATCCTATATCCCGTGCCGTTGGAAGTTCTACCGGGGGCCCTCCCAGCCCCATGTCCATCACAGGTCCCGCCGGGGTTCCTGCCAACTCCTGGTCCTTTTCCGTGGGGGATCCTGCCGAGGCCTGTCGACGGCTCGTTTCTGTCCGGCCGACACCGGGTCCTGCCCGATCTCTGGAGCTGGCCCATCAGCACTTTCCTGCCCGGCCTCCTGATCCTGGCCGGTCGACACCGGCTCGAGCCCGGCCCTCTGAGAGCCGCGGTCTCCGCTCTCGAGCCCGGCCCCCTGAGAGCTGCGGTCTTCGCCCTCGGGCCCGGCCCCCTGACTCTTCCTGCCGCTGCCTTCGGTCCTCCATGGTCCCCACCTTGGACTCTGTTTTGACCCCGGGCTGTCCACCCAAGACCCCTTCCTGGTTCTCTGCCTTGTCCCCGGGCAGTCCGCCCGAATCCCCCTTTTTGGACTGTACCTTGCCCCCCCGGGCCGTCCGCCCGAGACCCCTTCCTGGTCCTCCGCTGTGTTCCTGGGCTGTCAGCCCAAGACCCGTCCTCCGGACCCCCTCCGCCCACCCTGCTTGGGGTTTTGGACTTTGGTGTTTTGTTTTTAGGGACGTCTGGAATCCGTCCCTTGAGGGGGGGGGTTCTGTCACAATTCACATGTTATGTCACGTTGGTAGTTTTGTCTGTGTTGGTGTTTTTCTTGTCTTTGGGTTTCCTGTCTTATTGTGTTAAGTGTTCACCCCCGTTTCCTGCCTGTCTGCTTTCTGTCTGTTTCCCTCCCTGATTACCCGATTGTGTTCACCTGTTCTTGTGTTTCTCCTCCCCTGCCCGGCTGTTTCTCGTTGTCATGATTACCCCTTCTTGTATTTAGTCTTGTCTCTTTCGGTGTTCAGTGTTGGGTCATTGTTTGTTGGTGACGGAGTTCACCGGTGAGTGTTCTGTCTGTCATTTATCCTTGAAATAAAGGGTTTCTTAAGAGTTATCTGCATTTGGGTCCTGCTTCCTTCACTCGTCCGTGACACTTTGTATGTCGGGGGCGGGAGATTCATGTGATTGGTTGTTGGTCGCGTTGCTCGAATAAAATCCCCAAGCTGTCAGACACGCCCAGCTCCAAGCTTTTTTTGAAGCTGTAGTGTGGACGCTCCGTAAACGATTCTGAGAATGTGTCTGCACTCTAAAAACGAATTCAGGCGACCTTTCACCTCCACTTAATTAAATGCATGGTTGCAAGTTAAAAATGTGAGTTAATTGATTTAGATAAACATTTTAAGTTGCAAACATTCATTTATAAGTTGTGTTGACGTAATAATGTTGGTAATTACATCAACTTAATATTGTGCGTAATTTGAACTCTGATTTCTGCGTTAATTGACTTAAAACTAAATTCAAGTTGTAGTAAGTAATGCAATTGGCTTGATAACTTAATTGTTCTACACCTTGAGTTAAGGGTTTCAAGTCCACTCCCACTTAACATGCCTGGACAAGTTCCGACAGTTAAGACAAACAGAAATATACAAAAGACATTTTAAGGTAAGTGTCGTCTTTTGTCATTCAAATACAGTCGTGCACTGGACAGGCAAATTGCTGTCTGACCAAAATAAGCAGCCTTTGAACTGTGAATAGTTCTGTGTGAGGATACAAAGTAGTAGAGGCGACTGTGAGAGTAAAAATACTTTGGTTACTATTGTGATATCGCTTTTTATTCAAAATGAATCTCGTGAAGCAGATCAAGGACATGCTTCTTGAGGTAGGATCCTTATTTAGAGTTGTCATTGAAATGCAAGTTGTTGGCAGTCTCCCATTCAGAATATATTCATTTAGGTCATTTCTCTATTTTCCTTTTTAAAAAATAGCACAATACAATTGAAGTACACAGAGAACTATATCCATCCACTGCCTTGTCCTGTACCTTGGAGAAAAGGAAGAGGACCTTTTCAAGGAGTTTAGCGACGTAATTAAAAATCTTGAAATAAAATAAAATCCACGGGCTCTCTGTCAGCTACATTCTGAAGCATATTGCACTTTTGGCCACACCCCAACCAATAATATGTTAGCAACGTTCAGCATGGATAGGTGTTGACAGCAATAGCATGGGAAAGGGATTGTGTAACATTTGAAAAGTGGCTTCTGCTCTTCTCATAACCAGTTCACTTATTGTATGGAACCTGCTAAAAAGATGAGAAGGTACACTAAAACTTGCACGGTTGTGATTGACAACATCTGTCCACATGCATTTCAACACAAGGCAAAGTACTCAAAAGCACCTCTTTGTGTCTTCAGGACCACGTTACCATGACGACACACACATGCAGACTCAATAGGTGAAAACAATACCAGCGTTGCTTTAGCAGCTGGTAATAATGGCTCTGAATTCGCTAAGAGTGACAGTTTACATTACATTACATTGCATTTAGCTGACGCTTTTATCCGAAGCCACTTACAGTAAGTGCATTCGACCAAGAAGACACAACCTGGAAGAAAACAGAATCATAAGTACATCAGGTTTCATAGAGCCACACATTTCAAGTGCTACTCAACTGGCTTTAGATAAGCCAGTCCTTTATTATTTATATAAGTGCTCTGTTAGCAGTTCTTTGTTAGTAATTGTATCGCTCGAGGTGGAGTCGAAAGAGATGAGTTTTCAGTCTGCGCCGGAAGGTGTGTGAGCTTTCTGCTGTCCTGATGTCAATGGGGAGCTCATTCCACCATTTTGGAGCCAGGATAGCAAACCCACGTGTTTTTGCTGATGGAAACTTGGGTGAGCGAGTCGTTTGGCTGACGCAGAGCGTAGTGCACGTGCTGGGGTGCACGGTTTAACCATGTCCTGGATGTAGGAAGGGCCAGATCCATTCGCAGCATGGTATGCAAGTACAATTGTCTTGGATGCATAAAAAGTATGCATTACCTAATTAATTTTCTCTTATTCGCTAACCTATTATTTCGTGTGCTTCAAAAGGACATGAATATCGCCTTCATCAGTGACCGGTCCACCCAGGATCTGACCATACCATGGCAACCATCGTGGTCGAGGGAAACAAATGAATGAGCATTCTGCGTTGAATGTGTTCATACTGTTTGAAATAATGACTGTCGGCAGAGTAAACATCTTTTTTACATCTTTTGTGAAATGGATGTGTGTGATCTGCAGACTGGCGGCCATTGAGAGTTTGTTTCTGTAGTTTTACAAAACCTTTACAGATGTTACATATTTGGCTCTGGTTTTAAAGATGGGAAGACCTCTAACTTCGATGTGATGGCAGCATGTATTTGCTGTGTCCCCATGTCCCATGGTAATATGGCCAATGTGTTTATTTATTATTTGTGGGGAAATTTAAATTTGTGTTATTTATCTTTTTTTTCAAGATTGAAATGAAGCTCAGAGCAAGTTCTTTCAGGAAGACCGGGTGTGCAACCGAGCACTTATATACTAATAAAGGACTGGCTTACCTGAAGCCAGTTGAGTAGCACTTGAAACGATTGGCTCTCTGAAACCTGATGTTCTTATATGATTCTGTTTTCTTCAAGGTTGTGTCTTCCTGATTGAATGTACTTATTGTAAGTCGCTTTGGATAAAAGCGTCAGCAAAATGCAATGTAATGTGTGTATACATCCACTCCGCAGCTGCATATAATCAGCTCATCACAGGCGTTCTCTTTAACCTATTACATTTCACCTCATTCTCCAGCAGCCAATCAGCGAGCTGCAGCCAAACTATAAAATGGTTCTCTTCTCTCCTGCAGTCAGCTGTGATTTCAGGTGTGCATGCACCTTATCATACGGCATGTGTCAATACATGTTCAAACAAAATGAATTCTCTCCTGATTGAAACATCATGTGTTTAAATAAAGAACTGCGTTTCAAAATAAAAAGTGAATTGTCTAAAATGTTTGTTGTGGAATTAATTAATTTCTTTCTTTAAAGGCAAAAACATGAAAAACCTAAAAAAACAACAACTATTGAATACAATATATTTGGAGCAACTTAATTTATAAATGGTTACCAACTTAAAAACGTGTGTTCACAATGATGGTAATTAAGTAAATACAACTTAAAATTCCTTTTAAATCATGCGGTAAAACAAGTTGGAACAACTTCATTTTGTGAGTAATCAACTTGAAAACGTATGTTTATAATACCAATTATTATTGTAGAGGAAAAGCCTTCTCCCCTGACTCAAATAACTTTGTTGGTTTAACACAATTTCATGAGAAGTTGTCATAACTCAATAAACATTGATGCAAACTGTTGCGTTGATTTTCTTTGTTGAGCCAAAGCATTTGCTTTTAGAGTGTGCTTTCAGGTGTTTTGTTTAAGAAAATGTCTCTTCCAGTGTGGCCATCATCATTGATTATGTCAGGAGCAGCTGGTAAAACGTCCACGGAGGCAGCATTTAATGGCAAATATGTCGTTTGTCGGTGGGAGCCTTTAGCGGCGCTGAAAACGAGGACAGGAATAAAACTGATGAGACTGTTCTCCCACCGGCGGCATCATCTATCGAGGAGGGAAGGAAGATGGGAGGTGACAGCCCCGGGGGTGAGTCGATAACGACCTGCTGCTTTATCAGAGCGACTCTCCATCTCCAACCTCTGTGTGTGGTAACACAATAACTAGGAGCTGGGGGGGGGGCTGACGGGAGTCCGAGGTGGTGTGACCTGCAAGGATATTACTGATGTGAGGCATGCTGTGCACAATAGCCGACACACACTCCACACTTTTGATAATCACAGCTGTCAGTGCTGCATGCTCAACACCCACTGATGCATTTGACACTGAGTTTTGACACCAAGCATTCCATATACTGTAGAGAAGAAGTGTTAGAGTGGTAATGTTGTTAGTTAGAACAATGTCACAATATAACTAGCATGAACTAAGAACAGGCGATGAAAGGGTTAAGTTGTGGGCGACTGTGGCTGCGAGGTCGCATTTCAATCAGAAGGTTGTCGGTTGAATCCCAGCTCCCAATGCTTACTCGAGCAGATGGCAATGGTATGATTGGATGTGCATGATGACTTGCAGTATGCACAGCTTTGAGGGGTCGTAAAGAGAGGATAAGGTGCTATACAAGTACTTATTGTTTTTCATTTTTGTTAAGCACTTTGAATTGCCTTGTGTTGAAAGGTATATTATCTAAACTTGCCTCGCCTTGTCTTGCCTTACAGTCCATTTACCATTTACTTTTTGGTAAATCCACAGTTGTCAGAGCTGCATGCCAAACACGGGCTGATGGGTTTGACACTGAGTTTTGACACCAAGCTTTTCTACCATAGACTGTATATAAGAAGTGAGTAACATCCATCACCATCTTTGTTGTTTGGACCAGAAGTTACAACAAGATAGCGTCCATAGAAAAACTGGATAACTAAAAAGAGGTTTTTCTTGTGAAAATACAACTTACATGAACTAAGAAGAACACACTATGAAAGGGTTAATTTAGAGGCGACTATATGGCTGCGAGGGAGTGTGGTCGTCTTTCAATCAGAAGGTTATGGCCAAGGTTGTATGAATGTGCTGTTTGAATGTCAGCTTTCTGGAGCAAATGGTAATGCTCTGTTTGAATGAGGTGTGAATGATGACTTGTATCTAAAGCTCATGCAGGGGTCGTAAAGAGAGGATAAAGCGCTATATAAGTGAATAGTCCATTTACCATTTAATTTGGATAAATCACAGCTGTCTGAACTCCATTCCCAACACCCGGCGATAGAGCAATCTGTATGACGGAGATAGTTTTGACAAGCATTTCTATCAATTACTGTATATAAGAATTGTTAAAGTGACATCACACATTTGCTTTGTGGCAGTTGCCATCTTGTTTATTTGGACCAGAAGAGACAAAGACAGAGGGTGCGACCAAATTCCTACAAAGACTTTCTTAAGAACTACAATGTTACATGAGACAACACAAACTGAAAACTCACTGTGAAAGGGTTAAGATTGTAAGACAAAAATATGGAAAAATGCCATGGTAGCAACCTGTCAATCACATGGTCGTCATATCCTGTAAGTAGTAAGGTGAAACATGGGAACTTGTTTTCATACACAAATGTCGCTTTCTCAAAATGTCACCAGTAGCCTATACTTTTTCTTAATAACATGAAATTATACAAAACAAGTGACCACTCAATTTTGAATTCATGTAATGAACACTGATGTTTATTATGTGCCTTTTTCTAATGTGTTGGAATAATTGTTCAATAAAGTTGAAAAACTACAAAAAAAACTAAATAAAACATAGGAAATAATTGTTCCCATTATCGGCACTTGAATGCATCATCAATACTTATTGATGCTGCTAAGAATGTACTTTAGCTTTAAAAGTGATGTTATTTTACATCTTAAAGATGTATAATGGTAACTGGATGAACGTATTTCATGCGGAAACGACCCTATAACCCTAGACAGCAGTCTAAACTGGGATGCTATGGGTCAACATGGAGGAATGTATCCCTTAAAATGGAGCAAGGATGGAGGAACTAAAGGACTGGACGGTGACACAACATGCGGATTAACCACCTGTGAAGGGTGAGTTCACATTTATTTTTTAAGTATTAATAAACCACTGATTGCGGTTGGCTTTTAGCTGTTTACTTTAGCCGTTAGCTGTTTACTTTAGCCGTTAGCTGGTACCTTTAGCCGTTAGCAGTTACAGTTGTTCCGCTCAAAGTTATCCTGTATTATTTCTCTCTTTTGATATTATGTCTCTTAAGTCATAGTTTGCACTAAATGAACGACAACTCCTTGTGAGTTTACTTTATACCCTTGGAAATAATAGACCATGTTTGATATGTATGAAAATCACCATTACAAACATAAAAACATCTAACTGAAGTTAAACACAATCATTTTTCAGAAAACGAATTGTGAACTGTTTGTCACTAATTAATTACATATTCGTTGGGAGTTTGGTGAATTTAAAAGTACATATCAAAACATCCTTTATTAATGTTTTTTTTTGGAGAGAGCGAAAGTCTTTTTTTTCTGTTGTGGCCGAATAAACATGATAAGCCCACAATTAGTATTGTAGAGTCTCGCTGCGATAAAACACACCTTGTCAGCGCTGTCATCTGCCCCCAGTCCAGTGGCGTAGCCAGGAATGATTGTGTGGGTGGGCCTGGAGAAAGGTAGGTGGGCCAGGGGGAGACTTATTAAGTGTGGGGTAAAGAGCTGAAACTTCATCAATGATTTTATTTATTTTTTAATGCACTAATTAAACATAAGCATAAGCCTAAACTAGCAGTGAAAACTAAAACATACTGTAGGCACGGCGGCCTCAGAATGTGTAAAACTGACATCCACATGACTGGCTCGGAGGCCACAGGTTGTTTATCCTTGACAGTCGCACAGTGGGCACACACTGAGAGTCTTTTCATATTCATCAAATGTGTACACGCTTCACTGCAGACCTCTTGAAGAAATAAGACTTTCATTCACTCACGGCAAAACTTACTTTACTTACTAATTTACTCACGGTACAAATGCACTCCCTATTCCATTGTCATGAAGGTGGAATCTAACTATATCCAGAATAAGTTTTATTGTATCCAGGCTAGAAACATGTTTATTTCTGCTGTAAAGTTGGGAACTTAAAATAAGTTTTATATCGTGCAGTTTAGCGGCAAAATAACGTCAGTTAGCCAGCTAACGCTAGCTTTGTTGAGTTTATGCTAGCTAAACAAGTAGTGGTTGTCATCTACAGCTGTAATTAATATAGTATAGCCTACTGCTTTGGCACTAAGGGTTGATAACTGTTTATGAAAATAAAACCAATTGAACTGTACTGAAATAATGACAAGTTTTATAATTGTCTTGGGCTCCTGCTGTGTTTTTAAAGCCTTTGTAAATTATCCATGCTATTTAGCTAACGTTGAAGTAGTGTATGTGAAATCAACCTCACAATAAGATGTGTGTATATTACAATTATTAATGTCATATTTCAAGATGATGACTTAGATATTACAATATGGTTGGTTGAGCTGGAGTTCATTATTGAGCTTACACGTTAACGTCACAGTCATCTGAAGAACGAACCCAAACCTTGTTGTTTTTATTAATTGCATTACCAAATGGGTATCAAATAAACAGTAAGCATTGGTAACACAACTTCCAAAGTTACAGTAAAATAAAAAGGACCCTGACTCGGACAATACACAATCCAACATGTTCAACAGAAGAGAATCAGTTATATTGTTTGTACTCATGGTACTTTACATATATATCTGTTTAAAGTGTCCAGGTGATGCAGACAGGCTGGACCAGAGAGTGAGAGACAGAACTGGACTCCTCACAGCAGTGAACTTCAGCACTGGTACAAAGACTCTTTTTTTATACTGTAAAGAATCAAGAAAGATATTGGTTTAAATGAATGAAGTATTGACTTGAATACACTGATATACATTCCATTAAACAATACTAAATACTAGATCACCTACACATCAGTGAAGTTGAGGGTTTTTTTCATGCAAAAGGTTACATTTACAGTAGATGTTAACAAGCAATATTACTTTGTCAGCTTTCTAATGTAATGTATTGAAGGCAAAGCTATTTAACACATAGTGAGAACTGCTACTATTTATCTCTCAATATTGTCTGTAAAAAACGTGGTAAAAGTTATTCTTTCAGTGAGACAACAGAGCAAGCTTCTACAGTTGCACTACGTTTTGATAACAGTTAAATATTATTTTGATAATAACATATATTTCAATGTTGATGAACTTCATACTGTTCATTCATAATCTGATTACAATTAAAAAATAATTATATCAACAGCCCCTAAACACACCTCTTTCATAAATAACACACTTGTTCTGCAATAATGTTTTATGTTTCCTGTCATTTTTGTTAGGAAAGGACTTGCCCGAAAGACACAACTCAGCATCTCCTCTTTCTCTGAGGGTCAAGAAGAACATCCAAGAGGAACATTAAAGGCTGATGTTATGAGATGTTAAGACCAGTAGCTACAGGACATTCACTAAGAAACTACTTATATTGTGAAAACAAAGATCTGCACACCGAATATTTTTGTAGTCTATCAGGACCATCATTTGTTTGTGACGCTGTCTGCACCTCAGAGAAGGGGTGGTTATAGTCAGGCTTATAAAGTGTGGCGAAAAACATTCAGCTGATGGGATGCATCTATTTCCACATCTACACTCCATCAGCTGATTATTTCTATTTGCGTCGCTTTATGAGCTTCACATCACTTGTGCCTTGTACCGCAGAGTTTGCAACGTCACAAATAAATGGGGCCAATCTTCAGTCAGATGTGAATGTGTAATCTAACATTTTCAGTAAGAATAATGGACAAAAGGAGTGCAAATACAAATACAATGTATTGAATTGTGAACCAAAAGTTAATCAAACATGTTTTAAATAAAAAGCACATATGGACAGAAGGTGTAAACCTATTAAATGTATAACTAAACACATTTAGTCAAATAACGTGACAGACTAGGCCTGTGCAGTTGGTATCAGCTTTGCCCAGCATGGGCTCCTCCATCAGCCCTGGTCCTCCTCGCTGAGGAAAGACCCTCAGTCCTCTCCACACCAACAGACAGGACGTCCATCACACAGAGGTTTCTCCCTGAAGTCTCTGCAGCTCTCTGGACACCACGCTGTCTCAATCCGTCCACACTGAATATGAGAGGGGAAAAATGAAAATAATAAATGCTTTAGACAATAAGAAACTGTTGAGTTACTCAGTTTTTTTAGATTATCAATACTATTACTGTATAACTAATATCTCAGGTTAAGAGGCACATTCAAATAAAGATTGGTCTTTAAATACATTTTGTCTTTTGAATTGTTTGTCTAAAGTCAAGGATCTAGAACTGGTACTTGTAGTTTTAATGATACAGTCTGGTTATTATGCTGTTTGGAGGAGGCATCACAGGTAAGAGTACTAACTAGTATAGTTAAGTGATATCAAAATATAAATAACTAATGTCATGCAAACCTATTAATATTTGCTTGATTCCAGAGTTGAATTTAGCACAATTGCATACAAACGTGAAGGGATTTTAAGAATCTGAAGTCTTCGTTCTAAATAGAAAATAGCATGGATAATTTACAAAGACTTTAAAAACACAGCAGGAGCCCAAGACAATTATAAAACTTGTCATTATTTCAGTACAGTTCAATTGGTTTTATTTTCATAAACGTTATCAACCGTTAGTGCCAAAGCAGTAGGCTATACTATATTAATTACTGCTGTAGACTACAACCACTACTTGTTTTGCTAGCATAAACTCAACAAAGCTAGCGTTAGCTGGCTAACTGACGTTATTTTGCCGCTAAACTGCACGATATAAAACGGTGGTCTTCAAAGCAGATTTAATCCTCAATCACAATAATAATATTCAAAGTAATGGGCAAAACTTACCGTTGATTGACGCGCCATGTCAGCGGACTGGTAGCGACACGAACCATTAGCGAACCGTTAGCCCCGCAGTCATCCGGTTCGACCTGACTGTGGCTGTGACTGACCCAAGCCTCGTTGTTCGGATAGGTCCGCCCCTTCGCTCCAACCCCCCTCCCTCCCTCCCCCCACATCTACAGGTGAAAATTACTTTTGCGACACATTTATCACAAGAAGTGTAGCAAAAGTCAAGACCGCAGATTCGTCGATTTATACTGCCACAGAGCAGATTCATCAAGTTGACTGATTTGAGAGGTTGTAATAACCAAGTTGCAGTTGTAATGGAAAATATATTTAAAAAATATGTATTTTTCTTAGGGCCGGGACTTTAACGCATTAATTAAGATTCATTAATTACACAAAAATTAACGCGTTAAAAAAATTAACGCATTTTAATCTCACTTATTTTTGCACAGCGGAACGTTTCTCACTGGATGAGTTTCAGGCGTACCGATTATACTGGAGCACCAACTAACGTTCATGACTTCAGCATGGGACTTCAAACAACAACAAACCACGGTGAACAATAGTCAAACATGAACGAACAAGCTGATGAGACCGCTTTGGTCGGCCCCGTGGATGGGACATTTTGTTTTAAAAAACGGACGGATGGAAGCGTCGATAAGAGCACGGTTGTGTGCAAATTATGCAAAAAAGATTTTGCACATCACCGCAGCACATCAAGCCGAAAGTATCACCTAAATGCAAAGCATGTAGCAGCTAGCGTGGACGTTAGCCCCACTCCGAGTGCAAGGAACCACACCCTGACCCAACCCACACTCAACCAGACGACTGGTTTCAGGGCCAGGATAAGTAAGTCCACGTCTGAGAGAATACCCAGCTCCCTGGCTCACTGGATTGCACTCGACTGTAGACCACTTGGAGTAAAATCCATGTGAAAATTGCTTCTCACTGTTCTCAGGTCAAATATGTATATTTGATTAAAAATGCGATTAATTTCGATTAATTAATTACAAAGCCTCTCATTAATTAGATTAATTTTTTTAATCGAGTCCCGGCTCTAATTTTTCTGCAAGTGAACATTTCATCACTAAGTTCATTTTTTTTCTACCAGCTACGACACTTTCTTCTTTCTCCTGTGACTTCAAATTTGGTTCACAGTTACGTGGATATTTTTTACAAGTGTAAATTTGGTTCACAGTTACGTGGATATTTTTTACAAGTGTAAATTTGGTTCACAGTTACGTGGATATTTTTTACAAGTGTAAATTTGGTTCACAGTTACGTGGATATTTAATACAAGTGTAAATGTATGCACACAAGCTCAGATTTTTTTTCTGTATGTGCTCACATCAGGTTTTACACGCTCTCGCATTTTGCACCATATCTACCTTCATAAAAAGGACATCTTACAGCATCATTACAGGGAGTACAATGTAACTATCCACATGAACAGGTACCAACAGCTTCCGATTGAGATTGATCCAACCAAGCTATAAAAACATTTAGTGGCACCAGATTGCTCAGTTTCCATTTCAATTGCAGTCTATTCCAAGACAGAGGAGCTGCACATCTAAATGCTATCTTCCCTAAGACAGTCCTAGCAGTTGGCACATTTAATAAAACTACAGCATGCGATCTCAGGCAGTAGCTGAGATCAGGGAGCAGATGTAGGATGGAAGTTTAAAAAGGTTAATGCTTTACAGTTTGTCACAAATCTCAGTGCACTGTGATACGCAGCATCTAACTTGACGAGGCAATTGGCAGGTGCATTTATATACATCAAATCACCATAGTCCAGGAAGGCTTGTCAGGAACGTCAACATCGCTATGACGTGCTGATTGGCTGTGGGTGGGCCAGACATGCATGTGGGTGGGGCTACGCCACTGCCCCAGTCACGTGACTTTGTTTACAATCTGACAGCTGAAAAGCAAAGGAAAGCCCTCCGAGTCCGGTCCGGCCTCATATGGCTATGGTGATCATGTGCCTGCCTGGCTTTGGTGGCCAATCCTCGGGTCAATTGATTTTTTTTCTCATGGCAGTTAGGGTTAGATTATAGGGGACAAACCAGGGGACTTTACTTCCTCTTGACACCGTCGGTTATTTACAAAAAAACCACCTAAATATACTTGTTATTGTGCTTCTGTCTCACTGCGTCACTGCGCTCATAAAGAATGATAAGAATAAGAATAATGCGTATTGAACTGGTTTAATCAATTAGTGAGTTTATTTAAGGCACAGCCGTTATAATGGTCAAACTACATTAAAACAGAATTGTCCGCATTTTCTCTTTAATAGTTACCAACATTAGATATGAGGTATGGACCGCAAAACAAAACATTTCCTTGGTTTTCATTTTTTTATAAAAAGTTCTTACGTTTTCTAGTTTATGTCTGTGCACATCCCTGAGTATTAGTACCATTTATCAACAAACATTTTGGTACTAAGCAGATCAAATGATCACCTGGGGGTTCTAGGCACTTAATATAAAACGTGAATATCGAAGTGTTAAAGCTTCTCATGTATTAAAATCAAAACCAAAATAAAGGCTAACTATAACTACTGCTGTTGAATAAAACACCCAGAGGGAAACCGTGTAAAGTGACACCTTGATGCTTTTCTTTACATTTTAAAAGGTTAAAACTATTTTCTTTAAATAGTAAACTTGCCTTGCCTTGCCTTGATTTAAAAACACTTTTTTAGAAATGGTTTTTTTTCGTTTTTTCGTTGCATTTCTCAAATAATACATTTAAATATGCAACCCAGTCTCACGGCATTACGTGTTATAGTCACAACATTTATTTAATCTATTGATTCGTGTTCACCAACACGATTTAGCATTTTTTTTCGTGTCACACAGAACGATTTTAAAAGCAATGTATTTCTAGTATGTCTTGTGCCTGCACCACGTCTTTTGTCCGGTCGGGTCTTGGAATACCAGAAGCTGTGTCGTTCATAAAAACATTTTCTTACTCAATATCTTACCCTAAGCCTAACCCTTTTATTTTAAAGTGTATAATGTTGGAGTTTTTTTGCCGTCCGCGAGGAAAATAAATGGAGCTCAGAGCCTCAGAATACTGAAATCTGTATTTTATACAACTGTCATCCTTTTTTCCTTCTAATTTGTTATTATTTGGTGCAGGCACGAGACATATACCAATAGAAATACATTGCTTTTAAAATTGTTCTGTGTGACACAAACAAAATGGCGAAATTGTGTTGGTGAACACGAATCAATTTCGTGACTATAACACGAAATGCCTTGAGACTGTGTTGAAATATGTTGACAAATCTCCATGTATCAATATTTCGATTAAAAGAAGGGCTGGTCTGTTTAGAGTTCTAGGTGAGGCCCCGATTAATTTATTCCGGTAAATTACTCTGACCTCACTAATTGACCCGACCGAAGTTACTGAGTCTATGTAAGTTTACTGCTTGGCTCAGATCCACCAAACGTCAGCAAGATCAGTGGGATCAGTTTATTTGAAGAAAAATAGGTCCAAACTAATACAGGGTTTTTACCTTCTCTCTTTACAACATTATAATCATACTAAACAACACACAAAAATGATGCTGTGATCATGTTCACATATGAAACTTTAATTCACAGTCTTACATTTATTACCAAAATGTTTCCCTTTACCTGCCTATTTCAGTTGTGACATTCTCTCATACAAAGACTGGTGATACTAAAAGCCCATTCAAAATCCCGCAATGATTCGGAGGGATTTCCTCACGTGGCAGGTGTCACTAAACCATCAAAATCCCGCAATGATTCGGAGGGATTTCCTCACGTGGCAGGTGTCACTAAACCATCAAAATCCCGCAATGATTCGGAGGGATTTCTTCACGTGGCAGGTGTCACTAAACCATCAAAATCCCGCAATGACTGATTCGGAGGGATTTCCTCACGTGGCAGGTTTCACTAAACCATCAAAATCCCGCAATGACTGATTCGGAGGGATTTCCTCACGTGGCAGGTTTCACTAAACCATCAAAATCCCGCAATGACAGATTCGGAGGGATTTCCTCACGTGGCAGGTTTCACTAAACCATCAAAATCCCGCAATGACTGATTCGGAGGGATTTCCTCACGTGGCAGGTTTCACTAAACCATCAAAATCCCTCAATGACTGATTCGGAGGGATTTCCTCACGTGGCAGGTTTCACTAAACCATCAAAATCCCGCAATGACTGATTCAGAGGGATTTCCTCACGTGGCAGGTTTCACTAAACCATCAAAAATCCTCTTTCATAAAATCATTCCATGCAGCATTCAAATCAATTCACTCAGCATTCAAAGCAATTCACTCATCATTCCAACCAAGAAATGCAAGAGATATTCACCCAGTTTGAGAGAACCTTACCGAGAGCTATTAACCCTAGCTCTGAAGGACAGAGCCTACCGGGAGAGAGTATACCAGGGGTTCCCCCCCCTCTCCCCTACGAAATCCAAAAAAGCCAGTCTTTTTATGCTCAAAAAACCGGATAGAAAACCCACAAACACTTCCTCTACACCCAACCAACATATTCTATTGGCTCTGGCATAAGACACACCTTCCCAAGTTTGTGTAAAACAAAACATGACTAGACATATTCTATGACTATGACACAACCACCTTTTTGAGGCCTCAATGTGTTTCTCCTTAAGTCCGGAGCCCCCCTCCCTGCTGTGAGAGGAGAGGGAAGAACCTGCCTCCTCTCTTATCAGAGAGCAGGGCATAAATCATTTTTAGGCCTTACACTCAACTTAACAAACCACTTTGTTTTGTTTATGCTGTAAATATAGAAAAGCATATAATATGGAGCATTTTAATTGTGGGTTATACAAGAATATAATTGAAAATTGTAAGCATACATACATATTCAAAAACCATCAAGAAGCATTCTCATTATGGGTTCATACAAGAATATGATTGATCATATATGATTTATAATTAACTGTCGTTTTAAGTATTTACTTCATACTATGAAGTTCTCAACAGGTCTCCACCATCGTTTCTTTTTTCATTGTGATGAGAATAATAGGGCAAAAGATGACCAATCCTTGATACATCGTAATTGCAATATCAGTCAAAATAATCGCAATTACTTGTTTTTTCCAAATTGTGCGCCGTAGTTCCAGTCACATTAGGATAATTATTCCATATGCAAATATAACATATTTAAATTTGGATTGAAGTCCTTCACTTCTGGAGACAGTTATTTTTGTGTGAGCTGAGAGGGGCGGACAGCTAAAGCCAGAACACAAATAGAAGTCACAGAAGAGTTGTGGCATGGCGTGCTGAGCGATAATCTACAGAAGAAGCAGAGAGAGACTCAGTTCCTCTGACTCTCACTGCCCTGTGCTTTCACTTTCTTTGCTGGGTGGCAGATGAAAGGTCTCTGTGCTATCTGGTGCTCGTTTGATTTCTCTGTGTCATTCAAATGGAAAGGAAAGGGAGTCAGTTTGTCTGCACACAGTGAATAGTAATACCCCATCACTATTCATTGTATGTACACCCACTCCAGTCTTAACTTGCTTTAGTCAGTGTGTTCATGCCTTCTGAAAAGCTAAGGTAGCAGCGTACAGCAGGGGCCAGAGGCATTAATGGGAAATATAATGCTGAATGGATGATGAGTTATTTCATTATCCTAACACAAGACTAAATATTGTTTTATATGTGGGATTACATTTATATATTCAGTTTAATATGTAATATTCCATCTATCACATACGTATGTATATTAGTTATATCTTGTTATTGTTAATTTGTAAATTCAACATGTATATTTTCTACATTCTTGTTTATATCTTTTAATTTTTTTTGTAAAATGCCATGTCTTTTTATGCTGATGCAACACAACAAATTCCCAAATTGAGATAAATAAAGTACTATCTTATCTCATCTCATCGTAATATCCTAAGTGTTGTTCGTTTTCCTGGTTTTGAGAGTAAAGTGATGGATTTTTCTGAATTGACCAGATAATTCAAGCTGAGAGGACATTATGCTCATGTTCAGGTTCATATAAGTGTCTGTGACATGTTTCATGATTTAATGTTCGAAAAGCTCTTTATTTTTACACTGCCTGTGCTGCAGCACCTCTTTTCACCCTCTGTCTGAAACCAGAGTCCAGTCTGCTCTGATTGGTTAGCTGTCCGGCTCTGTTGTGATTTGTCATCACTTAAAGATCCGTGCGGCAAACAGGCATTTATGACACTTTGCATGTAAGGTTATAAGAGATTCTGTGCAACAGTAGAAGTGTATCCAGTAGAGATTTGCCAATAGTGTCTCCTATGTGTATGTGGTAGCTTTATCTCGTTGTTCTCACCAAATACTCCTGATTTCAGCGCCACGGCTTCCACAGATGAAATATTTGTATATATTTATTGTCAAAGCATTTAATTTGTTCACTGCTATCAGGGTGTTAAGAGCATTCCATGTAATATAGCAACAAGTGTTTCTGAAGTGAATTACCTACCCTACCTTTAAGTCAGGCTGGAATTTAGTTGTGGAAATAAGTGTTCTCAGTCAGACCTTAAAGCATATTTTTACTCGAGTGTATTATGATGTGTTTTCCGGATTCTCTTTAAAAATCACACCATTATTATTGAATACGTTTTTTAAATGATAAAGGGATTTAGATAAAAAAAGGATCAGACCTTTAAATATCGTGAGTTTTATCACAATCTCAATATCAGTCAAAATATCGTCTTTTATTGCCACACTTTGAAGCCCTGTTCGGGACATGTAGTGCTTTTTAAACCATGGTATTTATGTGCTTTAGTAAAGGATCTGAGTTCTGCCTCTCCCTCTGAGTGATTTCAGTCAATACCTCCACATACCATTACACCTCTGCATTGATTATTGAACTGGAGCTATTTCATGGACCTTACACAATGAAGCAGCGTCATGTTTGAACAGTTGAAACGTTCCTCAGTGCTAATGGCCTCAAAAAAGAAAATGGTAAAGCCCCATAGTTCTCTCCTCTGTCTCTGCTGGGGAAAAGCCATGGACCAATTCTCTACAGATGGGAAATCAATAGTCAATCACATAGCAAACACCTGAATTAGTGTACTTGTATTTAATGCTCAGGACAAATGCTTCTGTTCGGATTAAAATACCATTTTCTTTTTTATTACAACAGCATTCAAACAAGACATTAGGCGCTTGGACACCGGAGTAACCAAAAAGGATCTGGAACTTGTCCCTAGTTCGCGCGAAGCTTTTCACCCCCAGATAGTCCCTGCTAGAGAGGTAGTACTTTCCTGAGGAGGAAATGGTTCGTGGGTGTGTCGGCCACATTAACAATTTCTGATTGGCTGGGAGAATTGCAAACCACGCCCCGTAAAACTCCGAAAGGTTTTGTGAACCCAAAGAAGAAGAAGTGACTTCAGCGGCTTCATTTGCCTAACGGCTCGTACACACTACAGGCGTCAGAAAAGCTTGAAGCTGGGCGTGTCCGAGGCTTGGCGCTTTCTCGCGCCCAAGGCGACCAACAACCAATCAGGAATCTCCCGCCCGCCCCCGGCATACAAAGCAAAAAAAAGCCCGGCTCTTCTTTACTATTGCCAAAATGGATGCCGGTTTTGTAGCAACGGTAGCGTTGGTTTATTCAATGTCTCGCAGGAGGCCACGTAAAGTGCGTCGCTGTTGGGTACATCCGATACTCAGAAAACGTCTGCAACGGGGGGAATACCACGTTCTTGTCCAAGAGCTCCGCCTGGATGGTGTACTGTTTCAGCAGGATGAGCAAAGACGCATTCGACGAGTTGCTCGGAAAAGTCGGTCCACTGATTGCAAAGGCAGACACCCGTATGCGTTTGTCAAAAGGACCCGCCGAGCGACTCGCCATCTGCCTACGGTACGTTTTGTGTATTTCTACTTCTTTAACCTGACTCTGTATATAAAGAGAGAGAATGCATGCAATGGATGAATGAAGTCTGTGATTTAGTTCAGATGAATGACATTAATTAAGGTGTGTGTGTGTGTGTGTGTGTGTGTGTGTGTGTGTGTGTGTGTGTGTGTGTGTGTGTGTGTGTGTGTCTGCCGGCCGTGTAATTGTGTGTCTGTGGTATGTTGGTGTGTCTGTCTGTGATGTGTGTGTGTGTCTGCCTGTGGTGTAATTGTGTGTCTGTGGTATGTTGGTGTGTCTGCCTGTGGTGTAATTGTGTGTCTGTGGTATGTTGGTGTGTGTGTGTGTGTGTCTGCGTGGCATAACTTTTTTTTATTTTTTTTAATCTTGTATATTACTTTTTTCTCAGGTACCTGGCAACCGGTGATTCGTACAGGACCATAGCGTTCAGCTATCAGGTCGGGCATACAGTGGCTGTCATCGTGAGGGAGGTTGCGGGTGCCATCTGGACCGCCCTGGTTGAGGAGACTGGACCGCCCTGGTTGAGGAGACCATGCCGGTACCACAGACCGAGGACTGGAGAGCCATCGCTGCTGGGTTCCAGGAGCGCTGGAACTTTCCAAATTGCGTTGGTGCCATTGATGGGAAGCACGTGGTGATCCAGGCTCCGGCACATTCTGGGTCCCTCTACTTCAACTACAAGTGCACCCACTCCTTGGTACTGCTGGCTGTCGTGAATGCCCAGTACCTCTTCAGGGTAGTGGATGTCGGAGGCTTTGGAAGGAGCAGCGACGGTGGGAGCCTGAGGAATTCCGCTTTTGGAGAGAGCCTCCGAGGTGACAGTCTGCAGCTACCGCCTGACACCGTCATCCCAGGAGCAGAGCGGCTCGGCCTTCTTCCCCATGTGTTGGTTGGAGATGAGGCTTTTCCGCTGCTGGACAACCTGCTGCGTCCGTTCCCTGGACGTCACCTCACTGGAGGCTGTTCAACTACCGACTCGGCCAGGTTGGTGGTTGAATGTGCGTTTGGCATCCTCTCATCTCAGTGGAGAATGTTCCGGCGTGTCATCACCACCAGCCCGGAGGTAGCAGAGTTGTGTGTGAAGGCCACCTGTGTGTTGCACAACTTCCTCCGCAGGAAGACAATAGGAAGGTCATCATGTACACCTGTCGTCGCAAAGTCGAGTGATGAAGCTCCAACCCTGCGCGATGCACCTATGATGGGCTCAAACAACGCCACACGCCGATCCATCCGACTGCGGGAGACCTTCTGCTCCTATCTGAATGAGGAGGGTGCAGTGCCAAAAGCTCTTTTAAGAGCTACCCATTTTCTTTAAAGAGCAAATGTTCCAAATGAGCCATTTTCAAAATCAAACATTGCTAATAAACATGTTTCTTGAATTTATATTATTATATTATGATATGACTAACAGCCTTTTTCTTTGAGCCCTGTTTTTACTGATAAACCACTCATAACTTCAATATGTTTTCACATGACCAATTACAGAAGAAAGCACATTATATATACTGACATGCATGAAGCTTCTGGTATGTTGCAACTGACCAACCACATGAACAAGTGAAGACACAGTATAGCCATAACATAATTGAAATAATGTTTTATTTGAGTGAAGTGTGTGTGATGAGTGTAAAAAAATGTAACGTGGATCAGTACGTGTGAAAACATTATAAAATGATACATTGTTCTGCTGGTCCACCTCAAAAATGAGCTGGTGTACCCCGAGGCGGACTCTTGCCCTCTGTGCCCTTGTCATCTGCCTCATGTTGGGCAAGAGGCTCTTGAAGAATTGAAAGTCCTCGTCCTCCTCCAGCACTGGTGGGGTTGGCTGGGCCATTGGTCACAGCAGACAGCAGACTTCTTTCATCTCTTCTTGCAGACGTTCTCTAATGAAATGAAATGAAATAATAAAGTTAATAAATAAAGTGAATTTCTTTAATTTACTAAATTATTCCTCCATTAATGAATGCTATTGTTATGCTACATTCCATGCTGGCTAAATATACTGTCTATGCTTGATAGCTGTGAATCAGATCAAGTTTTATTTATAGAGCACATTTATAAACGATGTGTGGTCGAGCCAAAGTGCTGTACATATAATAAAAATAGCCTACAGTAGAGACACTTTACAGCAAATACAACAACACAGATTGTTCAGAATATCAGTATGAGAAAAACGACACCCTCTGCATGTATATGTTATATATTATGCTTATACTTATATATAATATTTTTGTATTAATATATATTATATGTTATGCTACATTACTAGCTAAATATACTGCCTATGCTTGATAGCTGTGCATGTATTATATGTTATGTTATATATTATGCTTATAATATTTTTTTATTATTATATTAATATATATGATGTTGTAGTGCCGAGAGATATGGGAGTCGGAGGCGATCGAAGGTGTTCACCACAATATGTTATTATGCTACATTACTAGCTGTCTGTTCAATGCTAAAACGAAGTAAACTGGATATAAACTCTCCAACCAGTTGAAAACCTACCAGTTCCACCAACTGTCTCTGCCACCTCCCGCCATGCCTGGTTCCTCCGGTGTAGGTCCCGGTAGGTGAACAGAGTACAGTCATACAAGACTGGGACATTTGCCACGGAAATGATTAATTTGTCCTCCATTTTCTGACATAAGGAAAATAGTCGAGATCTGCATACACGCGGTTTGATTGGCTAGTGCTTGTAATGACGGGAATTCAAAAACGGGATTTGATTGGCTGACGCCAGCTTCGAGCAAGCCTCGAGCCTCAAAAGTTGAACATTGTTGAACTTTTGACGCCGATAGACGCTCGCGAGGCTTGCAACGCCATGCCATGCTACCCACAATGCAGTTCGGCGAATTTGGAAAATATCCTACGTCACCCCATTCAAATGAATGGGCGAAGCGTTGGAAGCCTTTTTTGACGCCTGTAGTGTGTACGAGCCGTAATCCTCCCTGCAGGGACTTATTCCGGTGAGAACGCGATCTACTAGGACCGTTCGATGGACTAAAGAGTCGGGGGGAACAAGTACCGGCTACTTGGTGTGGAAGTGGCTAAAGTAAGTTAATTTAAAAACAATTATAAAATAAACATTACATTGGACTTTAAATGCATTTTTTTTTCAACGTGTTAGTTTAACAACATGTTGGGCTGTTTTATATTATATGTATTACTTGTTTCATTTTTCATTTTTTTCATGTAAAAAAACTGCTTTCGGATTTAAGGCATACAACTAAAAACATTTGTTGTTTTGATTATATTTACTTAATTTCTCCCAAATTAGGAAATCATGTTATAACAGCCGCATGTTAGAAAAGCATTGCACATGAGTACAACAATATAATAGAAAATAAACATATAAAGTTATTAAACTATAAACATTATACAGGTGTGGAAAGTAGTTGCAGTATTTAAATTGAAATGAATGAGGCACATCGTGAGGGTTATTTATATATGTATTACATAGGGGTGTAACGGTTCACAGAAGTCACGGTTCGGTTCGTACCTCGGTTTGGGGGTCACGGTTCGGTACAACAAGAAAAAGCAAAAAAAAAGTCCCAAATGCGTAATTCCCGGTTTGTTGTTATTTATTTTTGAACAGTAGTGCAAGTTTCAGTTTCGAAATAAGGAACTCTGACATTTTGAATAATTAACTGTATTAAACAGTTAAAAACAAACCACAAACAGCACCACACACTCAGATGGCCATAGTATCTATAATGGCTGATGTCAAACTAAAAGGTTTCATCAAGCTGTAAAACTAAAAAGAATGTCTTGAAAATATTACATCATAAATAATAAGAAAGTGTTTCCAGAGCGCAAAGTCGTTGACAAACATATGCCAAAAGCTTCCGCTATTTATTTTGGTCTCACGGCTCTCATGTCTATTGGCTTCTTAAAAACAGCGGGGATCAGCTGTTGACCTGCTGTTGTCTTTTGCCGGGCTCCGGTGATTGGCAAATCTGGGTGATGCCTTCTGATGTGATTTAGCATGTTTGGCGTGTGTTACCATTAGCATACCGCACCGCTATCGAACAACGCCGACACACCGTCCTCTTCCGATCCACCACTCACACACTTCATCGTTATTGTAGTCCACAGGGAACCCGAAATGTTCCCACACAGCTGATTTAAAAGAAGCAGGTGGGTTCTAGCTCCTGTGTGTTATCTGAAATCGCCATACTAACTTTTCTTCTTCTTGTTTTTAGTTCGTTTTGTTGTTGTTTCTTCTTGTTCTTCATTTGTTGTTTAAGGGCGGCTGGCAAACAGCTTTTAGGCGCAATACCGCCCCCTGGATTATAAATAGTGTAGTAGATACTGCCCTGAATGACAGACTTTTTTCCCACTTGTAAAAAAAAGGCATATTCGCCGTGTGACTGCATGTGCCGAACCGTGACGTCCGAACCGTGACGGTACGGGACGAATACGGATACCGTTACACCCCTTTACATTAAGACGTTATACTGTGTGTTGTAATGCACACCTTCAAAGTAATGGACGTGGAGGAATCGCGGTGAACAACAGCAGGAATCTTTGAACACAGGAATATGATCAATGGTTTCTGTCGCTTTTATGCCGGCTTGATTAAAGCCGGCATATGGCTGAAGGCTTCACTTTGAAACTGTGGACTTTGGGTTAGCATGGAGATAAAAGGAGGAAGAAAAAGCACAGGAACTATTGTTGGCCTCTCACAGCATGGTACACACTGACCCTGCATCTGTGTGCAGCAAGGACCAGTTAACCCTTTATATTTTAGTTTATTTCTCAATTTACAAAGAGCAAACAAATAGAAGTATTAGTTAGCTTACTGACTGTAGAAGCTAACAGACTGACTTGTTTTTTATTCCTCCTCTTTGTCCTCTGTAATCTATCCCCTTGGTTACGATGTTTTTTCTGAAATGGAAATATATTCTAGTGCCAAGCTCTAGATCCCTTTGTTTATTACTTAATGTAAATTGAATAATTAAATAATAATATCATTTTAATTCAATACTTAATAATATTTTATTATTATTATTATTATTATTATTATTATTATTATTATTATATTTCCATTAATATTATTATGAATAATATTATTTATTTAATTTTTCAGAATTAAATGTATTATTATTATTATTGATATGATTATATTAATATAATTATGAATTATATATATGTTTTTTTTATATTCTGAATCATTTATTATTATTATTATTATTATTATTATTATTATTATTATTATTATTATTTATTAAGTTTGACGTTTTCTTAGCTTCTTTTAGTACGCAGTAAAAGCATTTGGGTCAGACAGTTGTATTGTAGCATGCAGTAGTATGTCAGCTATCAGTGCATATGTATATTCTCTGTGTTATTGTGGTTTATGAGTAACGTTGGTACTCCTAAATACTTGATAGTATGATAAATTCAACATTGGTTCTGAAGTGAGGCTGCAGCACCTGATGTAAGGAGCTCAAAGTGTTTCTCCTCCTGCAGAGGAACAGATCGATCACTACAGATAGGGCACACAGAGATTAAGGTTTTCTCATCAGTGGGCTTGTGAATCCTCACCTTTAGCACATGCTGGGATCCCAGTTTTCCCAGCAACCTTTTCCAGCCCTTGTGTCTGAGTGCTTTAATCTGCCTGGCTAAGGTTTTAGTCTGCAACTAGTAATGTAAATGCAGTCAAAATGCAGAGAGAAAAAGTTCTGGGGGGATCAGTCCTCAGTTTATCTTTTTATAGTTCCGTAGGATTAACATTGCATTCGGTAATTAAAATAGATTTGAGAGGGTAAATCAATGACTGCAAACTAATTGCCAGTTTTTAGTGGGATCAAACGCCGCTGAGAGATCATACTGCAGAAACCACTAAGGAAAGTGTTGAGGGAAAGCGTGCATGTCAGTCAGTCTAATGATAGCAGAGACACCCAGCATTCAGCTCCGGGACATCAACCAGCACAGCATGATTACAGACAGCAGCACATTGGTTGATGAATAATGCCACAGTATGTTTTTTAACCTCACTCTGAAGTTGTTTCCACTGGTTTCTGCTTTAAATCCTTCATGGATGCACCACTATTAGCATAGCATTTGAGGTGGAGTGGGCTTTTGAGTGTGTCACTTAGTTGAGATGTAGTTATCATAACCTGGAGGAAAAGTTCCCCTCTACTCACCGTGGGAGAATGTATGGCATCAGAAAGCACTTCCCTGGATGAAGACTACCGTAACTTTCGGACTATAAGGCGCACCTGAATATAAGCCGCAGCAGCTAAATTGAATGATGTGTACATATATAAACCGCACTGGACTATAAGCCGCAGGTGTTTTAATGTTTAATTACCGTATGTAAGCAGTCCAGCCTTTCGGAACCCGTTGGTGATCGTGGATGTTTTGACACTCCTCCACGCCGTCAGGATCCACTCGCAAACTTGAGGGAAAGTTGCTTTTCGCATGCGACCAGTTTTGGTGAATGATTTATCGCCGCTAGTCGTCCACGCCTCCCACTGAACGAAGGGTTTGTGCATGAAAACTTCCTTTGCACAAACTGTCTCGCTCTCGTAATGTCTGTCTGTCTAATGCTCTCGTTCTGTCTCTCGGTTCCAATTTTGCTTTGGCGCGCTACCCGTCTCGCTCTTTTCCGGCCTCCAGCTTTTCCTGCTGGAGCCCGCCGCTTAAAGGTGGGGGGCGCGGACCAGCCATAGAGCCCATAGAGTTAAAGGTGGTGGACTGTAACCTGTAAAATCCATAGATTTAGGAGGTCCCCTAGTGGCCGTTAGCTGTAACAATCCATAGATTAGCCGCACCGTTATATAAACCGCAGGGTCGAAAAATGGGAAAAAAGGCGCGGCTTATAGTCCGAAAATTACGGTACTGCTGCAGTTGTTAAGCAAAGACAGACAACAAAGGATAGGGAAACTGGTGGCAATTGGAAAGGAATGCAACATTTGTTCGGTTTTGTTTTTTCTCATTTATCTTCTGAATAACCGACTGTGTTTCACATAAAAATGACAAATATATATATATTTATCAGTTATTTGGCCCTTCCTGAAGTTTGTTTTTCTATGAAATGAAGCAAAGTGGAGAGGCTACGTCCTATGATGAGAACGTAGCCTCCCCACACGTATATATTGTCTTATAATCAGCTTTATTCTAACACTTAGTGTGTGTTTTTATTATTATTATGATACCCCTTAATATGATTATTCATTATATGCATTTGAATACATGTTTTTGTTTATTAACAATATTTTGGGCTTATTATTATTATTAAAGGGGACCTTTCATGCAAAATGCACTTTTTGATGTCTTTTATACATAAATATGTGTCCCCGGTGTGTCTGGGAACTCACGCAGCGTCAGAAAATAAAACCCTCTCTCTTTTCCTCCGTACCCAAATCTCTAAAAACGGGGCTACAACGGAGCTGATCCAGATTTGCTGCCGATATGACGTCAAATCGGCGGCGGACCCACAGAAAGTTGCTATCAGAAACAATGCCTGACGTGTTTTGGACGTAATATGGTCTTTGTTTACATTAGCAAGCCTCGATAACACTCAGAACTAACCTGTACTGGAGAGCACATGTGTTTAAAAAGCAACAAATAAAAAAAGGAACTCACCTTGTGGTAAACCCGCAAGAGAAAAAGCATTTGAGCTCCATACTGTTTCAGAGATAATCCTTGATGTGGTTTAGAACAGGATGTCCAAAATCTGCGTTCCTCTAACAGGGCTGCAATAGAGGGGTATGAGCAGTATGAGGCATGGCTACAATGGGTGATCTGTTTGGTATTTGAAGCATACAACTTCACAGACATGTTTTGTATAGGTATGGCCCTACAATATATTTTTACAATACAGCATGATAGGTCCACTTTAAATGTTTTTTTTTACAATCATACAATAGGGCATACTTTTTGAGATTCTGTATGCACATGTCTTTCAATATAAGGCAATAAAAAAGGATAACACAGATAAAACAAACAAAAAATTGTTATTTTTACAATTGTTTCATATGCTTTGGATTCAATGCACGTGAGAAGCCAGGCTTTTTTGCTTTCTTATATTTATACTCTATGTAAAAAAGAAACAAATAATTTCGAGCAAAGTTAATAAAAAGACTAAATAAATACGAAGAACCCACCGAACTTGTCAGATTATAAAGTTCAGTAATGTGTAAGGGCATCGGATCTTAGTCCTGCATTCCTAATTATGCACTATAGTTCATTCAAACTAAACCTAATGAGTCACCCACTGCAGAATTCCCTCAGAAAGACCAATTAGTTTCTGTTTTGGCTAGTTCCAGTCTTCCTGAAGCGCCCGAGGCGGTTAGCACACATCTGAAGTGTAGTCACAAAATACACCAATAAACAAGGGCTACTATATACTCTTCTACTATTCATACTGTAGCTTTTATATTACTTCTGTGACTTTAAGCATGGCACCTCAGTCTCCCTCTTACATAGATATATTTAGTTATTAGTTTTACACAATCCTAGTAGGCATACGTGCTCATTTTTGTAATAATAAATCACTTTTTAACTTACCTCCATGAATAGGAACAGACTGTGTGAAATCAATCAGTGTGGATGTGACTACAAACCAAACTGAAAGCATAATCAATCATAATTGTTATGTCTCATAAACTTACTTTCAATTCATTAAAGGTCCACTTCAGGGATTAGTTTGCATTTCCATAAAGTGCTGGTACTTGTGACACAGATTGAAAAATGTTAAACATTGAAGCAGCATATGCAGAGAGATTTTGACTTTCTATCCTAACTTCACATCCCCAGATTGTGTACCCTGGTCCTTAGTTGAATTTACTACGGACTACAGACACTTTGTTAGACTAAGGTTGGCTGGAAATGCTTTTTGGTTTGGACATTGGTTTGAATTGTAAACCCCCTTTGGTGAATGTTTCATTAGCTTTTGCCTCCGTCTAATTACAATCTGATCACCCAGGGTGGAAGAATTTCGTTTTCTCTTCTTGTCCAGAACCCATTTACCCTAAGGAGCATCTTTTCAATGTTAGGCTCTGTTACTTTCCACTGCTTTTGATCGGACTCGTGGCCTTGTGCAGAACCACAAAATAACTCTTCTTGATTGAGGAGCTGAGGGTCCTTGCAGAGCAGCTCGGCTCTTTCAGCTTACTCGTTTTATTTCTGTCTTAATTGAGGATATTGAGCAGTTCTCTTTTCCTCTGATCTACCCGGCCGTAGTGAGCCGACCTTTCTTTAAAGGTCCACAATTATACTGTTTTTCATCAATATATTACAGGTCTTAGATATATACAAAACATGTCTCTGAAGTGTTTGGCTCTAAACACTAAACAGATCATTGCAGCATTACCCACAATCCCCTCTGTTTCAGCCCTGTTTCCAAAGTGCTGATTCTCTGTCTGTTACTTTAGATGAAAATAAGGAGCCACTCCCCACGCCCCTCTGAGAGAGATTTGGTTACAAAGAACCCAATGGTGCTCTTGGAGGAGATTCAGGTGATAAGGTGGTGGGGGGGGTTACCTTGGTTGCTGATTGGCTAATGGTTACACAAGCCAACACATCGTTATGACAATGTAATGGCATCAAGGGTTTCCTCTTGCCACTATAGAGCGGGCTTGACGACACGCAATCCAAAACAATAAGCAGCCGAAGGTTTTCAGTCAAATTTTTTAAATGTATTAACAAAAAAGTATTGACTTAAATGGTCTCAAAATAACAAATCTTAAACAATATTTCGCCGATATACTTTCCTATATAAACTAAACTATACTTTGTGTGCAGTCCAATTTGCAACACCAATCTCTGTCTGCAATTTGCGGTTGAAAAACTGTTGCGCTCCCCGTCTCATCAGCTCTCCGAGCACGCCGGCTGTCCTCAATTACCTCACTTAAATACACACCCCGGAAGGTACACGGAAACAGATCATATTTACGACATAAAAGTAAACAATCATTTCATCAAAACATATTCACCACGGCAACACAAATCACCCCTCCATCACTAAATCATTTATCAAATTATGAATCCAAATAATAACCCTAACTTCATTGTGGCTCAAACAGACATCGTAAAGTGGCCAAAATCTGATCAGCTTATTTTCAGACAGGTTTTTATAGAAATGGATCAGGACAAAAAGAGAGAGAATCTTTGTTCCTGAAACTGTCAGAGTCTCTTTCCACATGTTGATGTCGAAGAGACATGAAGAAGAGGATTTTGCATAATAGGTGACCTTTAATGTGCCGTTTGATGCATGGAGTGAGGAGAAGTCAACAAGCACAGGCTCTACCGACTGTCAAATAAAGCCCTCTCTCTGCACAGCCTTCTGACATCTCTCAATGGCGCCAAAGGCAACTCTCCAGCCTCATTCTGTCAAACAGCAATTTGGCAATTTTGTCACACTGAAATGACGAAGGCGTTCAATTAGTATTTTTTCACAAAAACACCAGCGGCGCATCTCATTGTGTTGAGAGATGGTGTGGTAGAGTGCGAGGAGAGCCATGCACACTGAACAGAAAAACTGTGAGCCATGGATGGTAGATACATGTCATATCTGTTTCTGTGGAAACCAACACTGAGGTGTGCAATATTGAGTAGGCTATTGTTTGAGACTTCTCCTGCATTTTTCATCCGTGGCCAGGTGGAATACGCCAGCGGATATCCAACCCAAACAAACCAGCTTATGAACGAGCCACTAGCCGGTGAACCGAGCTGAACTCTTACCTTTTTAATATTTATCAGATTTCAGTGCCCATATCTGCAGACATCCCTCAGCTGCGCATCGCTTCATCAAAGCTCTCGGTAGGAGCAGCAGGTAGTTATCGGGCAGGACTGGGTTTGAGTTATTTCATGAAAGCTCGCCTCAAGGCACGATTTTCACACTCATCTGTTGTTCGGCTTCTGCTGGGCACATGTTTGTCTGACCCTGCGGCGACAGCGGTGCATCTCTGTGGAAATACTGGGGCCACAGCATGCCCCGCAGAGGGAAGCCAGCGGTGCCTTTTTGCAATGTTGACTCCCGAGAGTGAGGCCCACTGCCAGCATATCAAGGGAGGGTGTACACTTGTTCTGAAACATTAGGACTCAGAGTGACCAAGCGGTGAATTAGGCCATGGTGAATCATTTTATGCCACCCCCAGCTCCTACCCACTCATCTGTCCCTTATCATCTCATTCTGCTGAGGGTGTCTGTGTTGCTCTGAAGACTTAAAAAACACTCCCTGGGGCCATCAACATGTATTTCAACAGCATTCTTTTAAACTTGTAGGATCAATGTGATGAAGTTATACTGAGGCCCAACAACAGATGCCGACCATGCATTTGTTTTGTTTTTTGACATTGCTGCTTTGTCTGTGTATGTACAGACAGTATGTGTATCTCAGTTTCCTGTGTATCTCCAACACAAGTCAACCCATTGCCATTTCAAGAACTCTTGCTGCACTGGACATGATTCCCTTAGTTAACTGTTATAAATAGAAAAGATACTGCCGGCACCTGGAATCTGTAGCTAATTAGCTCTGCCTAGAAACCAAGTGTGCAACAAGATGTAGGCGGGAGTTGCTGAATCCAGTGGTATAATAATAATAATAATAATAATTCCTTACATTTATTATAGCGCTTTTCCAGATGTAATTTGCTTCACATTCAAACTCATCAGAGCACAAGTAAAACAAGATAAACAATCATCCACACAACAGGATTCATTCATTAGGATTTTACCCACTTGAGGTGGCAAAACAGACACCTAAGAAATACATGTATTGGAAACAAAAACCATATTTTCTGTGTGTTTTAACATGAAATGATTTATAAAACACAGGACTTTACTCAAAAACGATCTAACAGTAGAGCCACAGGTAGGGATGCATATCGTTGACTTTTTTACGACTGAACGATACCGGTACTCGACCGATACATATCGTGATACTTTCATGTTGCATAAGGGAACAATTTAATCATCCCGCAATTACTCCCATGAAGCGCTTTATGATATAGTTAACTATGTCAAATGAATATTAAAATTAATTGTGGGACTTCAACCCATTTGTACTGAACAAACAATGAAAAACACGTTTGCAATGTTTTGAGAGGTTGTGTTTCCGCTTTTCCCAGAAATAAACGTCTTGCAGTGGTTACAGACCCCACCATTCAGACTCGCAGCCACACTTCAGATTTTCGTACCGACATCGGGCTAATGAAAAAACGAAAGCTAACCGAAAGGCTCAGACGTTCGGGAGGAAGGTGAAGGGCGTTGCTTGGCAATCAAGCCAATCACAGAAGCCGTTGCAAGACGCTCAATCTCATTGGCTGGCAGATGTCGACTCGTTTGCGGAGTTTCACGGCGAAATTGACATCGTAATTTCGACGGTTTGGGCGCGAGTTTAAGGATTTACATTTGTTCCGGTAATACCGGGTACCGGTATGCACCCCTAGCCACAGGCTGTACTTTTTGCTCAATACAACACACAAACAGGTATGTGAGCTGTGGGCTTTTCTTCATTTATTTAGTCTGACAAAAATACATATTTTACATGTATTGATAATTGAAGACTCCTACTTTGCTTGAAGGAGATAAGGAGTTTAGACAACTTTAAATCATCCGCTAAGGCCAATTGGATTGTCCCATTTCCTGAGCTGGATAGTGTATCTTCCGACTTATGTGTTCATGAGATTTAAGTTGTAGTGTCTATAGCTTCTTATATCCTGTGATCTAACCGCTAACACAAACAGCTATCTGTCACATTAGCTCTTCAAGCTATAGCTCGTTCATCAGTGAACTTTAACAGTTGCGTATGGTCTGCAAACCAATGATGAGTGTGAGGTGTTTTCAGCTCCAGAAAAGAGGTGCTTGTATAAAAGGGGATGTTGCAACACAGCTAATAAGCTGCAAGAGCTTCTTCTGTTCTGAACCCCATCTTCTAAAACGTCAGCCCTGGGATTTACTCACTTATCACACTGGTGTTTTATGTTGTAAACGGTGTTATAGGCCGTCTACCCAGATTGTGGTCAAAGTACAGGTCAGGAGATTAACAATACATTAAGAAGCATCATCTTGGAACCCCATCAGATATCATGGAGATTTAAGATGTCTTTCTCTGTACCAGAGTGAGATCAACTGACCACCATGTTAGACTTTTATAACCTTGTCATATTGCTTTCCGGACTTGTGTATATAAATCTTGGTTTTCAGTATGTGAGTGAAAACCCTAGATTTCCCCATCAGTTGTTTCCTATGCCTCACAATCCACAAAGGCAGACAGATAGTCACAGTATTGATGGTGGTTACTGAGGTGTTGTGAGAAGATGCTGGAATGAAAGCTTCTTGAAGTGTGACATGGCTTCAGACACGGCTTAGTGGCACAGCAGACGAGCCACCCGTCAGACAAGTCGCAGCGATGCCCGACAGGCGACAGCCCAAAGTGAGATTTCTTGAAATGGAAAGAGCTATGTTGAGTTTCTCTGAGACGAGATGAGTATACCAAGACAGAGAATGAGTCCATTGAAACGGGATCATTTGGCAGGAGCAGGGATGTGCACAGACATTTGGAGGGGCTATTGCTCTAAACTAGAAAAAGGGCCCTCCCCAGAAAAAAACATAAGACCTTTTGAATTTTTTTCTAAATGAAATCCACGGAAATCTTTTGTTTTGCGGTCCATATCTCATTAAAATATCTAATGTTACTAACTATTAAAGAGAAAATGGGGACAATTCTGTTTTAATGTAGGCTAGTTTGACCATTGTAACTTCTGTGCAGACACACTGATAAAATAGGGCTTCTAAGTAATTTTCTTAAATAAACTCACTAATTAATTAAACCAGTTCAATACACATTATTCCTATTCTTATCATTCTTTTTGAGCGCAGTAATGGTAAGGTATCTAATTACTTATTTATTTAGGATTCCATAACTCAATAACAGAGATGGTCAAACTAAAGTAGAGACATGGCAGAAATCCTACAATGAAGCGGGACAGTGAAGTGTTCTCCCGTATGTGAGAGAGGGCGATCAAGGAAAGAGAGGGAGCGCCCCCGTTGAGGGAGTTCACGGAGCAGATGAAAAGACACAGAAAGACAGAAGCACAATAACAAGCATAACCTATTTAGATTGTTTTGGTGTAAATAACCGACGGTGTCAAGAGGAAGTAAAGTGCCCTGGTTTGTCCCCTACTCTGACTGCCATGAGAAAACTCAAAATCAATTTAAGCATATTTAAAAACGGGGACATTTCCGGGGACAGGTTGACCCGACGATTTGCCACCAAAGCCAAGTGGGCATTTGTGATCACCATAGCCATATGAGGCCTGAAGGCTGTCCTTTGCTTTCAGCTGTCAGATTGTAAACAAAGTCACGTGACTGGGGGCAGATGACAGCGCTGACAAGGTGTGTTTCATCGCAGCGAGACGTTACAATACTAATTGTGGGCTTATCATGTCTATTCGGTCACACCAGAAAAAACATAAACCTCTCACTCTCTCCGAAGGGGCATCAGCCACAAATGACAAAAGGGCCGTTAGCCCGTACCTGTGCACGTCCCTGGGCAGGAGTGACCTCCTTTGATAGAGGTGGGGTAAATGTCTCCAGTTTAATACTTGATGACGGCAGTGTGGACAAATGGGATTACAAACTAGTGGATACTAATCATAAGAAAAGCACTTGTTGAGGGAATTGTGTTGCTAAGGATCTGACGGACGAATCTAAAAGGAACAATTACGTGTCTTTAATGAAACATCTCAACACTTGGCTATCATGGCAACATTCCTACTGGCCTTCTATAACCCCTCTCTCTATCCACATCATTAACCAGCACTTCCTTCTCTCAGCAGGATCCTCTCAACAATCTCCTGTAATGACTTGCATCTCACAGTCGGCAGCGGAGCGAATTAACATAAACAGTTTTCCTGACACACTGAGGTCTTTCTTTCAATTGACCCCTCCCGCCTTCAAAGACATGCATTATCAGTCAGATCACTGGGACGATATTGTTCACACCACTAAGCATTTCACTCAGAAATGCAGCCACGAGCTTACAGAAAAAAACTGCACATGCTTCAATCTGCTGCACGACACATCTTTTGCATTTGGTTTGCATAAATGTGCTCGGCAAGAGAGAGAATATGTCAAGTGATTTGCATATGATTCCCTTCACGAGTCACGCAGTGGCACGGGTGACCTGCATGGGCCATTTCCCCGCGGAGGAATTAAGGCTCTCGATAATGTTCAGCAACTACAGTAAGAAAGAACAACTCATACAGGAAGTGATGGGGAGATAATTGACAGGGTCAGACTTGAAGGAGTGAACTTCTGGGCTGAAATGGATGAACAAAGAAGTCAAAGCTGCATTAAGAATTTCATTTAAAACTCGCTACTCTAAACCGATGTTACCCCAGATCTGTGTCTATTTAGAGGCAGCAGTTAACACTGCAATGACACCTTACTTTTAAGTTTATCTGGCATCCTTTCTTATAGATAGACAGCAACAATAGCTTAATCTTTAACAGTGTTTCAGGCCTCCAGACGAATGCTAGTTCAACTTGATAGAGCTTCTTTACCCAATATGCAATTGCAGTTTGCTCATTCAATGGTATTGTCGTCATTCTAGAAATGTCTTCTGTTTTACAGTTGCTAAACGTCAAATGCTGTCGATGTTTTATCTGCTGCGACCAGTTGTTTATTGGATCACTAAAGAGAAACGAGTTGAGTTGGGTCATTATGGCCAGACATTTTTCAGACGGCATCTCATTGTCCGCAGCATGAACACATATAGAAACATACATACAGTTTTCATGCAATGGCACCACTTTAGGCAGTGTGATACAACTGTCAGAGCTGCTGTGTAGAGCTGCTTGCAGGCGTACCACCTCTTCTTGAATACCATCACTGAAAGTGTGACGAAGGTGCACGTATTCATGTTTTGCTCTCCACAGCAATGGCGTTCGACCCAGATGGAAGCAGGAGCAGATTGAAAGCTTTTAAAGGATAATAGCAGGTTAAACGTTGAGGCTGCTGAATTCTGACAGCAGTTAAAACCGGAGAGACGTGATGTAAGAATTACATATTTATTGTTACAAGTCATATGAATACAAATGATTGCCATGATAATACAACAGGAGAATGTAATGGTGTTTGGCAATTAGGCCCTGGTTTGCAGGATAATCATTCAGGAGGGAAAGCACCGCTCCGATGAAATCCCCGGGGTCTAGACACTGGTGGTGGTGCTGAGTAGGTGAGACCGGTCTGAAGAAGGACGGTTTAGCTTTGTCCTGGAGGAGACTGGAGGCGAGAGGGGTGGAGGCAGGTTGCGGTCATCTGCAAATGACAACTGACAGGGAGGAAGAGCAGGCATTTAAGGAATTTAGCATGTGCAGCTGTTGGCTGCTGAGGGGTGACGCCCTCATATTTAATGAGGGGGGAAGGGAGCCACCGAGTGACGTGTAAGTGACTCGTGTTAGGTCTTCCTTATTGAACTTGCGCTAAGCTTCATTTCTAGACAAATTTTTCGCATTTTACTGAAAAAAAACTGAATGTATTGAGATCAAGTTTCCTGTGCGTACTTTTTGGGGAGTAATATTGCCCTTATATTGGTGCATTTTAGACTTTGTGCTAATGTGATTGGTATAATGACACCTAACACCGTATCACCTCAATTCCAATGGACACACAAATATCAAGAGGGTCAGCATGTTTATTCTCCTAAATGTTTATTAACTTTGATATGATATGTTATGTAAGTGCTTAGGTCAAAGAACTACAAGTTGCTTAGTCCAGTGGTAAAAAAACTGTTAGTATTAAAGGCATCAAAAGACAGAAATATATAATTCTTTCTTTAATATAAATGTTTCTTCTGCCCGTAAAGTGTCCAAACCAGGCTAGTCTGGATAAGTGCATTTTTAAAACATAGTCATTGTCCATGCCGGTTTCAGATGGATTATTTGTCACAGTTGCTCCTATCAGATCGGTCTCCTCCATTTTGTAGATTATTTACGACTTTTGAATCCACATAAACACAACGGCAAAATCCGGCTTACTTTGAGCACGTGTTGAACAGTTTAATCCCTTTGTGAATTGTTTCCACTTGCGCCGTCCTTTCATTTCTTCATACAGCTGGAATCCAAATAAATTAATCCTGAGTCCATTAACCATCAAAGTCACTCCAATTGTGCTCCTTAATTTCGCTTTCATCCTCCCAGTTCTCAGCATTACCATTTCATTCTTATTACCAATGTATAGAAGAGAAGACCCACGTTGCAATTGAACAGCTTTTTTGTTAGAAAACTAATTTAAAAATGGTGCCTGCATTGAGAACATTGGGATCAAAACAACTTTTAATTCCCATTTCTTAAATGGTATCATGAACAAAAAACACAACACAAATCTGTCAGGCTCTTAAACCCACACACACGTCTCTGCAAAATCCTCTAGTGCAGCCGTACATCTGATTGTGTGTGTGAGCCATCAGCTGCAGGTATGGCTCGTTCGACAGATCCTACACCTGGCATGATGAAGAAGAAGCTTAGGAGAATCGCAAAAAGATCAAGCAATACCTGCGAACGAGCATTCTCATATCTTTAGATCTCCACAGACTGTGCCTGCAAATGGGACATAGTGCGCGCTTAAGTGGGATTGATTTGGTAGGAAAATGAATAGCACATTGCAGCATTCGAACTGAAGGCACGTTATCGTCTGCCATCATCACAGCCTATTCAGAAAATACATCAGACTTCTTCGCTGATAATTTGCCATCGGCTTTTGTATTTTATTCTATAGAAAAGCGAGTTCAGCGCGGCGCTCCAGCTATACGGTTTATTTAAGAAGGTCAGGAGCATTTTTAAAACCATATGACCACAAACGTACAAGCCCTCCGTATGTGAGGCACAGAAACATGTGGTGAAGAGCAACAGGACGATAGGGGAAGGTGTGCAGTTTATCGGAGAGCTGCAGCGCTGCTCAGATGTGTGCTGCCTGTGAGGCTGCTGAGATTCTCTTGGCTGTGATGGCGAGTGTGACGTGGCAGCGCACTATCTGTATTGACAGCACATTCATCACACTTTGTCTCCGATAGCTTTCATTTGCATGGGCCCATCTCCAGCCATGTTGGTGGAGGTTGGTGTGACAGTAAGCTCAATTCTGTCCTGAAGCCGCACACATATACAAACATTTGTGCGATGCCAAACAGGAAGGCTGTTCTCTTATTCACAGCTGAGGACAAGCCCTTTATCGCTTATTCTCACCATTTATTCATGGGTACATGTTTCCATATCATGCCTATGACAGAACAACACCTGATTTTAATTGTTTTGTTTGGATAAAACTCATCATTGAAAAAATATTCATTGATTAAAAACAATATTTTCTTTCCAATCAGAATCAGAAACAGGTTTATTACCAGTTGACACGTACGAGGAATTTGACTTGATGCCGTGGTGCATACATAAAAGTAAAACAAGAATTAAAAACACAGATAGAGAACTAGAAAAATAATATAAAATATAATAACGATGTTTGCACTTATCATAATTGTGCCCCAGGGTGTAAGGGGGAGATAGAAGATAAATAAAAGCTTATATCAAAAGCAGTAATGTAAGTAGGAATGAAACATATACAATTAATACTTGTAATGTAATCTGTCATTTAAAACATCAATACATACTGTCTGTCATTGTTTTATTGGAATTCAAAATAATATTTTAAACCAGTGTTACCCTCATGCAGTTTTTTATTCTGAGGTTGTAAAAAACAATTCCATTAATGTGGGAAAATCAATGAAATTGTTATTTTCAAAGAAATGCTTTAACATCACTTAAAGATATTACGCACCTTAGACAGAAGCAAACCGTCTTATATGTATTATTCTGTCCTAAAAATATGATAGTTTCCTCTGTTTTGGACCCCACGCCTCTCCGTCCCCTTAAAAGCCAACACTGTCATTTTTCTTTCAACGTAACGCGTCAATGTTCATCACATTTGAACATGCTGAATATTCCCACTGACTAACTTCCCCTCCTCAAGCTCGACCTCTGATTGCTGCAATTCCATTTGAATTATTTGATTTCGTCACACAATCTCTTAAAAGCATTAGTGCTCCTGTAGTGGAGGAAACTCTGCAGGGTTCAGGTAACCTTTGTCTCGCCCTGTTGGAGTGAGCTTCACCACCTGGAACTATGACATTATTTTCTATGGAAAGTACAGCTTTAATCTTGGGATCTTTGAGCCAAAACATTAGACGTGTTCTCCCTTTTGGATTATTGAAAAGCAGCTTCAAAATTGTATTCAAACCTCGTCACAGCTCTCATTACACACATACACAAACACATACACAAACACACACAACGCACGTTCACGCAGACGGAGAAAGTGAAGCGATGTAAGTGGTAAATGATTAGAGAATTGTTGGCTCCTTGTTTATCATTAAAATAGAAATGCAAAAGCAAAGAGTCCAGGGGAAAGTTTAATCAAGAAGCTCATCTCAGAATTCAACTTGTAAACACTTCAATCTATCTCTCCTCACAAAGAGCAGAGATCGATTAATGAAAGCAAACAAAGGCACAGAAAAACAAGATGAAGGAACATGCAATACAATGCACCGTGTAGAACCAATAATATAACATATTTTCTATATTACTTTTTTTGGTAAAGTTTTAAAGGGGACCTTTCATGCAAAATGCACTTTGTGATGTCTTACATAAATACGTGTCCCCGGTGTGTCGGGGAACTCACGCAGCGCCAGAAAATAAAACCCTCTCTCTGTTCTTCCGTACCCAAAATCTCTAAAAACGGGGGAACAACGGAGCTGATCCAGATTTGCTGCCGATATGACGTAATTTCCGATGGCGGATCCACAGAAACATGCTATCAGAAACAATGCCTGACGTGTTTTGGACGCAATATGGTATTTCTTTACATTAGCAAGCCTCGCTAACACTCAGAGCTAACCTGTACTGGAGAGCACATGTGTTAAAAAGGAACTCACCTTGTGGTAAACCCACAAGAGAAAAAGCATTTGAGCTCCATACTGTTTCAGAGATAATCCTTGATGTGGTTTAAACAGGATGGCGTTTTATCACAGCAGAATTTAACTTCATCTCTGGTAGGATTCTGATCAGGCATTAGCTCCGCCTCCTCTTTTTTTTTCAAGCTAAGGACCCAAAATCCGCGTTTCTCTAACAGGACTGCAAAAGAGGGGTTTGAGGGATTTCTAAAATGCATGATCTGTTTGTATTTTGAGAAAAACACATCATAGACATGTTTTTATATATGTTATATCTGAGACCCATAATGCCTAAAAATAGCATGATAGGCGCACTTTAAAGTGAAGATTATTTTTAATATCTGTATTTCTTTATTTTTTGAAAAATAACCAACTTGTACCCCCTCCAAAAACACAAGTTAAAGGTGGGGTAGGTAAGTTTGAGAAACCGGCTCGAGATACACTTTTTGTTATATTCCATGGAATGCTCTAAACATCCCGATAGCAATGAATATCTGAAGTGCTTTGACAAAATATCCACAAAGAAATGTCATCTGTGGAAGCCGTGGCGCTGTAAAAAGCACGACCAATCATCTGAGCCTTCCATCGGGGCACAAACTCATCTTGTGCCCTCATTGGTCATGAGCGAGTTCGTGTGTGTTGGAGGAGGGGCTCTGTAAGGAAGTGGCAGATTTCTTCCGGCTGTGTATTTTCAAATTCTAGCGATCTCGAGCGGGTTTCTCCAAAATGACCTTCCCCACCTTTAAGCCTTACACTGTGAATCTTTCCTAGCTTTTCCCTCAGTTTTCAAAGATTCAGTCCAACTTATTGAGATTCTTTAGAAAGTTTGAGATTGTGATTGGAATTTAAAATGAAGTAGTATGGGCTCCAACAATGCTTGGCCATGCAGCATGCATCAATACTGATGGAGTCAGCAGTAGGTCTGATGGAGTTGAAGAGTTTAAGTCAGGCACAACTAATCGAGCCGTCTCCAGCAAACCTCTCTGAACGAAGTTAAAGTCCCGCTGTCACTGTGAGCAGGAGAGGAGCAGATGATAGCAGCTGCCCCAACACCTCTTCCAAATCAGGGATCGCTAAAGATATACAAATAACATATGTGAGACTTTACAACACTGGTGTTTGACTAATTAGTGATTTCAGGGCTTTTAGGTTCTTTAAGGAATACATCCTAGAATAAACAGTACATTTCCCCAACATTGTATTGTCTTGTTTGCACACAACAGTTGAGCTAACTATGATCAAGGCAGAACATTAGATGGTTTTGCATTCAAGGGTTACGTCTTGGAAATGTAAGACGGTTTTATAATGAGCAATGGTTAATTTAGACTAAACCATAAACTGGTGTTCTTCTCACTAATTGCTGGCTTAGGGAAGTCAGCTTGGTAGCACATGCAGGTCACTTTTTGAGAAAGCAATAAACTCATTAAAAACAGTGTTTGTCGATGGATGTTGTCTGTAAGAAAATGCTTATTGCCGCTACACTAAGTATAGATTAAAAAAAGACGGCTGAAATTAAAAGATTTAGTTAGAAAGCTTTAAACCTTTTAAAGAAAGACTACGAGGCAGATGTCTACAGTAGCTGCTGTTAAAGACATGCGTTGCTGAGAACCCAGACTGCATACTCGGTACCGTAAGCAGCTAACATCAGAACAGGAGGAAAGCTGGCAGATCATCGTTCAGAGAAAAGAGATTCAGAGAGGTTTAGTGTTAGCATAGCGACTGAAATAATATACTCAGAAAGACTGGGGGACATGATGGAGAGCTGTATGATTACCTGAAGAGAGTCAACGAGTTGCCAAAGATACCACTGTCTGTCTAAGGAAATGTTCTCTGGCTCTGAAGTGTGTTATAACTCTATTATAGCTGTTACAACACAAGCACTCAAGTCCTCAAAGCCTCTGCAATGTTCTCTGCCTTGCCAATTGCATCCCTCTCTTGCTCTTGTATTCACTGCGACCATAATACTGTGTTATTGTCATTGATAATATAGTGTTTTCTATCTACTTCTTTCAGTAGATAATTGTGCTTTCGCTCACAGGACAAACCGGGAAAACTTGAATTGCTGAAGTCGAATAGAAAGGTTGCAGTGCTCGCTGGGAAATGAAAATGTCTCACGAAAGTGAAACATCGCTTTAAGTGCGAACGCTCGCAGAATGCTAATGTGTGTATGCATATGTGCTCGTCTGCAGCATCCATGGGGAGTCTTTACTCATCTAATCACTCCAGTCCCCTGAGTCGCATGCTAATTAGCTCTAAAATATACATCACAGTTTCCCCCGTCTCTTTAATTAAAAGTTGATGGTAGCTACTCAGCGATCGAGTGAAAAGCTTGTCTAAAAATATAGACTCGAGTGCCGTTTTAAAGGTAAACACAATACCCAATTTTATGGGGATATGGAATGCTATAAACCTAAATCTTTCTGTCCGCAGAAATGTGCATCATTGGATTTTTAAGTGAGCATGTGGATATAAAAGGGAAAGCAATGAAAAGGAAAATCATGAAATCACTCGCAGAGGAAAATAGATCTGGCACAGCGGGTAATTATTTCAGGCGCTGAGTGGTGGCGAACATTTTTAGCATTCAGCTTTGCATTCAAAGAAGCATTTTCGAGGTGCGCAGGTTTTCCCAGTATGACTTGCACTAAAGCAGGTAATGAGAAGGATTTGAAGGGGCGCTCAGCAAGAAGCTTCCAGAGCGTGATGTGATAAATGGAAAGGTGTGTGAACTCAGTTAGCATTCATCATCATCTTCCTCTCCGGCTGAGGAGCAGTTTTTCAAGTCACTTATTCGAGATCTAAAAATGTATTATCTCTTGGATTTCCACATGGCATCTATTGCACGTCTGTCCGTCCTGGGAGAGGGATCCCTCCTCTGTTGCTCTCCCTGAGGTTTCTCCATGTTCCCTTTTAAACTGTGAGTTTTCTCTGGAAGTGTTTCCTTGTACGATCTGAGGGTCTAAGGACAGAGGGTCTAAGGACAGAGGGTCTAAGGACAGAGGGTCTAAGGATAGAGGGTCCTTAGACTGTAAAGGCTATTTTTATTATATGTACAGCACTTTGGCTCGACCAAAAATCGTTTATAAATGTGCTATATAAATAAAACTTGATTTGATTTGATCCAACCTATAAATACATGAGGTTATAATCATATCCTCTATACATAGAATAGTCATGTAGCATCCAGAGTAATGCAGTAATGCATGTTTTCACTTTCTGTTCATGTCTCAAAGTCAATGTTTTATTTTGGATGTGTTTCTGTTCAGATGACTCAAATAAGGTCTGTGGTAAACACAAGCGGAAGAGATTTTGTTTTAGGAGCCCTTTCGATGCTAACTTCCGGGATGACCTACACCACAACGTCGTCACAGCACCATTTAAAAGTGTATTTTTCAGTCTTCACAATGTTCATGCATTCTTTAAAGGACTTTCTTTAGTTTGCATTGCTGATGGCGGAGTCTGTCTACGCGCCCCCAGATATTCAGATGGTGTACCTACACACACCAGGTAGGAAGACAACAGTTGGAGTCAGGCATTTGAAAGAGTAAGCATAGTCTTCTTCATCAGAACAATGTTACATCATCTGCTGCATTATAAAAACAATCTCCAGCTATTTGCATTCCGGCGTCTGCACCATCTGCTCGGAGGATTTCAGCTGAATATTCCCTAGAAAAGGGAAAAACACCACTGACTTTAAAAAGACAATCTGCTACTGTTTGCAGAAGTCATCATGACAGCAGCACATATACTTATTGTGGTTATTGTTCGTGTGTTAAAGCTCCCATGTCATGGCCATTTCTACATCATTCCATTGTTGAGGTCTACTAGAATAGATTTACACTGTGCGATTTTCCAAACTCACATTGGTTTCTTACAGCAGTGTATTCACTCTCTGTCCTAAACGGCTTGTTGGAGCTCCAGCCCCCCTCCCCCTTCCCTATGAGCCCAGTGGCCGACAGCGAGACAGCGAGACACGGCAAAACCCAGCCCGAAATCAGCCAGAACACACACACACACACACACACACACACACACACACACACACACACAACACACACACACACACACACACACACACACACACACACACACACACACACACACACAACACACACACACACACACACACACACACACACACCCGCAGCCTGTCTGGGAGTTTGTGTGTGCGCTCACACACCGACTCACAGCCTCGCCGCGTCCCGCCGTCTCAGGGTGGAGACATCGGCGGAGCTGCAGCTGAGAAAAGATTGAGCGTGTGTGTGAGGAAGTCCGCGGATTGGTTCATTTGGACCAATCCACAGACTTAACGTAACGGCTCCGGACGTAGCGTAACGGCTCCACGGATTGGTCCATTTTGGCCTGGGCACGTCACTGTACCCAGGAAGAAAACAATGGAAAAAGAAAAATGTCCAACGAACCCGTTCAGCACCGACAGGTCTTCTCTGTGTTAGAGTTTTACTCGCTACAGGGTGCACTTTGAGGGTGTGTGACTCTGCAGACCGTTTACATGCAGACCTTCATAACACACAAGGGGACGGGTAACAACCGGAAAAGCATGACATGGGACCTTTAAAGATTCAAAAGAGACGATACTGCCATTATGTCCATCTGATGAGGGATCTCTGTCCTTGTGCAAGATGGAAGCAAGTACTTCATAGGTGTACAGAACACAAAGCACTTTGACCATATGCTTTGATTACATTTGATTCATTATCGATTGGTTAATTATGCGCAGCGTTAAGCACCTTATCTGTGCAATTGTTGTTGCTTTAGCACAGTCTGGATTTGCTGCAGTGTCAAGTGTTTTGCTTGGATCCACATTGATAAGATGCCGTTGAGGAAGCTAAGGAAGAACTCGTGGACTTTTCAGATCGTCTTCACAGCTGCTTTAGTCGCAGGGTGAATGACATGTTTCTCATGTTTGAATCAAAAGGTTTAAGAAGAATACACTTAACATTGCAGCCCGAAAATACTAAACTGTCATCTTCATGTCAGAGCTTCGGTTCAAAGCTATAGTCCTCCACACCTGTTTTCTTCATGCTCCACCAGGTGACTGATGTAAAGGTCTGACCACAACAGAATGGGTCAATGTGGTTACACAAAGGTAGAGAGGGCCGTGCCGATGTGACACGCTCAGGTCACAGATCTGTCACCATGTGTCACACCATGTGTTAGCTTTCATTTTTCAGCATGAAAAGAAACTCCGCTGACTTTCCATTCATTGCCATTCTGGTCAGGGATTCGAGAAACGGCCCGTGGCAGATGTGAGAAGTGGAAAAGGGACATCACAAACAAACACAGTAGCTGGCTCAGGCTGTGAGGTCGCATGACGACAGCTCGTAAAGGAGGCCCTCGCTGTGCTTAGCGCGCTGTCGGAGCCTCGTCTGGCTCGCATCAACACCACTGGAGACCTTCTCAGGCTCACACCCTCTGCAGTCTCAAACACTTGACCCAGCTGTGATTGATGGGACAACACAGCACAGGGCAGCCAATCACGTTACACTCCATCAGGTGGATGCACAGGCACCATGGGACTACAGCAGGACGCCCAACTGATGTCGACCCAGCAACGCATGATCCCAGGACCGAGATCAATTCATTACCAGAGTCATTTATCACCGCGGGGACAGTTCCAATCAACTTTAAATCACTTAGTGAGAAGTATTCGTCCCATATGAATCCATGCAGCTCGTTCACACAAGCAATTTACAATCTCATTTTCTGCACACTATTAGTCCACAACTTTTTTACTCATTTATCTAGTGTGTGTTTTTCCAATCAATCCGCGATGAGTTCAAATCCGTTACAGCAGTGTGTATGAACAATGTGCAGAAATAATCTTGTCCGCTGGGCTAACACATTACGTGGCACTGATTGCTTGCATGCGGCCATCTTTTTCTATGATATGCCCAGCAGATATGATTACAAAGACAGTTGTGCAGCGTATATAATGCTGTGACTCGAGGCAGTGCTTTCAGTGCGTGTGGGGTGAGTGGCATCCGCAAATCCTTCATGCTCTCATGCTCTGCTGATCTCCCATGGACAACTGGGGGACCCCGCAGGACCAAATAACTGAAATCCAGTCATTTCGACACAATAGATAGAAGGAATGTACTTTCAAGAAGATATCACAAGTTGGTGCAACAGAATACTCTTCAAAAATAGATGTGAATAGTGGCGATTTATGAAATATAGAAACGCTAAGTTTGGAAAGCTTCGCAGCAAAGTTATAATGGAAGGGCGGTGCATGAAAACAGCTGTTCTCTCTATTGTTTCTCAAACACTCTTTTATTGACTGTCCTATATTGTTTCTCTTGTCTCTGTGGATTACAACAACGGGGGAAAACACAAAAAGCGAGCAGGCTCAGAAACGGAGTTCTGTGGTTCTGCTTGTTGATCTCCTGTGCTTTGTATCAGTGCCCGTACAGCGCTGTTGTTCTAAGACAACTGAGTCATAAATAATGCCGTTATTTTAGCTTCTTTATGAACTTGCTTTAAGTTTTAAACAAAGTTATATCAATGAGCAAGATTTGAACAATCCGTTCAATGTACATTCTCAGCCTGGGACACACTTCAATATTTTTAATACAATTAAACAGGATGCATGAATGGCCCTATTTTTTGGGTTACAATGAAAGTATTTTCCTGACCTTCAAAGTGGCTTTGCCCAGCATCAATACTTGTTCTGGAAATATCTGATTACCATAGCGAATTCAGCCTGTGTGTAAACACATTATATGATGTCCTACTCAGGCATTGGCTATTCTTCTTGTGGTTCTAACATATTCAGTCAAACACACATTTAAACGCTATAGCAACCATAAATTAAACTAACCACTTCAATGTTCAAGTTATACAGGGTGTCCGCGGGCTCTTAAAAAGTATTACAAGTTGATAAATCAATTTAGCGAAAATGAAGGCTATTAAAAAGTATTAAAAAGTATTAAACGGCATTTCCCAAGGTATTACATTTTGTAGCTTGTTTCCAATAAGTATATAAATTGTCCAAAGAGGTTGTTCCACAGCCTGCCTGAATGTAGTCATGGCGTAGGTGTGTAGTGTGATTCTGTGTAGTTTATTGATGGCATCCCGTTGGGTTTGACGTCATCAGAACCGTACATTGCACGCTCACTGCTTGATAGCGCGCGAAGGTCCGTTTACGCCGGTTGTTAAACAACATCGTTATGGGGAAATGCAAGTTTGCGTCCAAATGGTTGGAAGAAAAGGAGGAAGGACAATCAATACTGTATATAGTCAATGTGAGGTGAAGTGTGTCGCCAAGGTAACCGGTTAGAACTCCAAGTGGCGATGAGATTTAAAATGTATGGAAAGGGTCTTAAAAAAGGTCTTAAAAGGTCTTACTTCTGACTCCAGGATTCCTGAATACACCCTGCTATAGGAGTTTAAGAAAATGCAAAGTATCATCCAACCTACAAGGAGCAGAAATGGAGCAGGGTTATGAATTGTATTGCAATACATTATACAAGGCAAGTATGCAATGATACATGATTTGTTGACGGAACGTCTCTGCATCACCCAATACTTAATTAGGTTTATTTACACCTCATTTGCCATTCCAAATATTGCCCCTCTTGCGATTTATATATTTCTCTAGTCCATCTTTGGATTTTGTTAAAATACGATTCATGTTAAGCCCTCCTTGCAATCAGGGCCTCACAGGAAGCTGGGTTTAGAATGAGCTGCCAGATCATTTATGGCAAAGCTATGGACACGCATCTTCAATAGAAATACATTATCATCACTGTGTGAAAAACGTAATAGTTTTCTGCCTCACGGCCTTCCTCTGATAATTAACTGAATGTCACAATCTATAAAGGGAAATCCTCTTTTGATTGAACTTCACCATTATGCACGCCTGGATGGGGGACTGCAGAAAGCACTGCTTCATTTAAACACTTCACAAGCCATAACGTTTGAGAAGTATCGCCTTATGCTACTGCAATCATCTCACAATAAAACGTACATTATCATCCAGGTCGGTAGTACTTGCTCTCAGAGTATTATTGTGACGTGCGATCGTACACGGGTGTGAAGTACGTCATTTAGGCGGAGAAGGATGAGGTGTCGGGGGTGAAGGGGAAGTTAAAGACACTGATTTGAGGGTGGGGATGCTGGAAAGTGACACTCCTTAAATCAGAGAGGCTTCAGCTGTTTGTTGAAGTGATGCTTGGGCGCCTCAGAGGAGCTTTTTAAAAGAGAACACCACAGCTAACAAGACCAAGCACTTCAAACTAACACACTATAACAAACTTGAACTATTACATAAGAGACTGGGACGGCACTTTTCAAAGTTTGCCTCCATGTTTCTGGATAGGAAAAAGTCAAATTGGCCCATTAGTATTTTTCTTGGTGCCTACTGCTCCAACCAAAGGAAAAGTAAATGAACTCAAAATAAGATACACCCATTAGGAGCTTAAACATATTTAAAAAAATGCATAAAACCCATTTAGGACTATATTTGCAGATTGTGTTTGATAACAGTGGTGAAATGTACATTTATATGGATATTACTGACTGCTATTAACTATCTTCCAGCGTTAACTGAACCCAATTGCTTTAGCTACAATCAACAGGTAAAACTAAATGTGTACGTTCAGCTAACACTCCATTGCTAATTGGCTAAGATACTCTTTCATTGGATGTTGGGATATTGCACAACACTAAGATCTTTGGCAAACACACATTTATGATTCTTGCATGTTTTGTTCAGCAGGATAACCTCCCGCACATTAACACCACTTTATGATTGTTGAAGCTTAAAGTGGCCATTTCTACTGATCATAATTCCATTGTTGAGGTAAACGAGAATAGATTTAAATTGTGCAATTTTCCAAACTCACATTGGTTCCTCATCAGCATCTCTGTATAGTATGTGTATTCACTCTGTCCTAAACGGCTTGTTGGAGCTCCTGCCTGTGAGCCCAGTGTGCTCTGATTGGTCGGGACGTTGCGAGGCTCGTTGCTGTGAGCTGCTGCGAGGAGCGGACAAGTTTCCGGGTCGGCGATACAGCTAGAACAAGCGAAACTCATCCTGAGCACACACAAACACTCACAGCCGAAGTAAAAACAATAAGTGTGGCTTGATATGAGTAAGAAAAGGGTGTATGCTCTATGCAAGTCAATGGGGACTCCCTGTTAGTTAGCCAAGGGATCCTGGTGTGTGAGGTGCTCCGCGGATTGGTCCATTTGGGCCTATGAAAAGAAATGTCTTTCAGGAGAGAGCCCTGGGAGTTTGATTTAATTTTAATTATTACTGCTACAACATTAAAACCTATAAGTGTGCACAGTATAACCATTATTTAAAAAAAAGAACATAAACCTCTGGTTTTTACTGGGGCTGGGCCAGTTCAACTTGATTGTGCCCTGCCTCTGTCTGTTTACTCTGCAGCTCTTTGAAGCATATTGAAATTCCAGTCAGCTTTACAGCGAGCCCGATGTTACGGCTGAGTAAACAGAGCGACAATAAACAATTACTGTTTATTAACTTTATTGAAGGTGTCCTGCGTGACAGCTGCAAAGGCAGAGAGGATGGCGGTGTTATTTTAAGGGTGGGACAGCGCAGCAAGCTGTCATCTTAAACAAAGTGCTATTCTGATATACAATTGTAAGAAAAGTGGCATGCATTTTTTTGTGGCACATTTCAGCGCTGTGTATTTATGGTTGTCTTAAGGTCTGAAACAACATAAAGGAAACAAATATGTCATCTTAAAAGGAGATTCGCACAGCAAGACAATCGGTGAACGACACGGGGAAACGGAGAGCTGTCAAAGTGTCAAAACAAGTCGTTTCTGTGACATTTGCACCAAAGTCCAGTCGCTTTCAGTGGAATAGCATCAAGTGCGCATGCTTGCCATTTCATACCAACTTTAATGTGTATACATCCTTTAACTACCATGACCTCGCATAGACTTCCTTCAAAATGAAGCTCCTGTATGTCAAGAATATATCAGGAAAGATCACCGAGAGGCCAGATAGAAGCGTGGAGACAACGGAGGGAGAATCTATTTTCCGTGAGATTTTCTTATGGCCACTGCACAATCACGGTGGGAGCTCTGAAATAATTGTCCACACACACACACACACACACACACACACCACACACACACACACACACACACACACACACACACACACACACACACACGGATATGATGCAGAGATGATAACAATACAACCCCCACATTTCCTGACAGCCGTAGCAAATATATAAATGTTCCGCTTTTTTTTTCTCTCTGGCATGTTCATGAATTAATTTCATTACCGCAGGCGTCACCAGCACAACAGACACCGCGTACGATCTATCTGGGGGTCTGTTTGATCGTGATCTCTATCTTCATGTTTATACACTCGTATCTGTCTTTATGTTGATAATTGTAGAGTTCATTAATACTTGGCAGTGCAGTAGCTGCAGCTCGGGAGACGTTTGATGGATGTCTCCTCCGTTAATTGTCATGTCGGGATTTAGTGAGAGAGGGAGTCGGCCCCCGGGGCTCCACGGGTCACAAATTGGACTTCATTTTCGGGCAGGAAACCTAATAGCTGCAGCAAATTATCTCTTGACTTTTTATATCCCAGAATGTTAATTAAATTGGATGCTGCTGCCAGGGCGACTAACCTGCTTTAAATAACTAAATCCTCAAAAGAGTGAATGTAGGTTTCATTAAGGATAATGGCTGCGGGGACGGAGATTCACTGGCTCAGACCACAGTTCACATGTTTGACCTTTTATAGATATTAATTTTGCTGCACAAGGCACAAATAGAAACTTAGTATCAATATTCAGCTGTAAACTAAATCAGAGAAAGTATCAAGAGAGGAAACGTATTCACTGTAACCCCCATGCATACTGATCAAAGAACGTCCGTGACAATCAATATTTTATCTGCTGAATTGCTCATTTATATATGCCCTCTTTTAAGGCGGGAGAGTATGCTCAATGTTTCCAGTTTGTAAAAACAACATTCAGAGTTGGACTGTCCTGTTTTTGCCAGAGTTTTGGAAGCACAACGGACTTTTTTAAGCCAAACTTTTACTCCGAATTATTACCTTGAGCAGACAAATCTAATTCTTCTGTATTTGTATTTGGTCACATGTCATGGCCATTTCCACTGATCATAATTCCATTGTTGAGGTCTACTAGAATAGATTTATACTGTGCAATTTTCCAAACACACATTGGTTTCGCATACAGCATCTCTATAAAGTATGTGTATTCACTCTCTCACCAGTCGGGACGTTGTGAATCGCGCTGAGCTCCGTGGAGGTGTGATTTCCTTGTTTAGCGATACACAGCCAAACTCACCCTGAGCACACACAAAGTCACAGCCGAAGTAAAAACAATGAGTGTGGCTTGATACTGAGTAAGAAAAAGGTTGATAAACGCTGTGAGAATGGGTCTGCAGAGAGAATTTCGCCGCAATCGCAACTGTCTGTTATCAGCCTGCAGCCCGGAGGAGACATCAGCTGAGCTGCGTGTGTGTGTGAGGAAGTCCGTGGATTGGTCAATTTGGACCAATCAGCGGAGGCTTAACATAACGGCTGCGCGGACGTAATGTAACGGCTCCACGGATTGGTCCATTTCGTTCCGGGGACGACATGACATCATGATGTACCCGGAAGAATCAAATGGACAGTGACGCATCTCCAACGAGGCGTTTTGGAGAGGTATTTTCTGTGTTAGAGTTTTACTCGCTACATGGTGTACTTTGAGGGTTTTGACTCTGCACACCATTTACATGCATAAAAACCTTCATAACAACAAGGGGACGGGTAATAACCGGGAAAGCATGACATGTCACCTTTAAGCCCCCTCAGTTGCTAAACGACAGCGAATGCCTGATATCGCCCTCTGAATGAGGAGCACTCTTTGAGAAGGTCTGCACCTGAGGGAATAACATGGAGTCATTAAAATGAATGTAGTTCAGTCAAGATGTCGTGGAGTTACTGTGAGTTTGGACCAATCTGCAGCTTGTGATTGAGGTCCATTACCAAATGATCAATGTCAGAAAAGGAATGAAAGGAGAAACCTTTTAATGTAGCACAGCATGAGTGGGAGATTGGGGTGGTGGTTGAAGAGAATTAATGACTTCCTGTTTGAGACCAGGGTTTTTATTCATAATCCAACAGTCAAACTTTGCTTCTTTGATTTGTAATTATATTCCATTAAGGACATTTTGGAGAATACACGTTTGCTTTCTGGCAGCTTGAGCAGAGACATATTAAAGTGACAGGGTGAGTGTGTGGTGAACTCAAACCCCTTTTAAAACCCCTTTTTGGAACAATTATGTTTTGTACTGATTTAACAATTGTTTCCTTTGGACAAGGCCAAGCTGTTCTGTGTTTTAATGCTAAGCTAAGGACACTCTTCACCAACCTAACACCGGTCATGTGTGCCTAAACCTAACCAAACCTTGAGCAAAACCCTTCGGCATCACATACGAGATTTGTCTTCCATCAGTAATTAGAATCTGATTTGGAAGGCATCGTTGATCAGATCATAAACACATTTAGTTTTATCTTTATTTGTCATGTCTTTATGTTTGTAGTACTTGTTTTTTTCTTGTCTTACATTTAAAGCAAAGTGATGAATGGACTTTTATCCGTTATGCAATGATCATTACAGGTGTATCTCTGTTTCATCTTGAAGACAAACAAATAATAACATTCCTTCGCTGCCATTAAGTCATGTTTATTATATTTTCAACTCACATTTTATTATCTTTTGATTAGATTCCAGAGTTTATTACTTTGTGTCCCTGCAAGCTTCAGTATTCCTTGCTTGCTCGACACTACATTTCCACGGCTCCAACACAAATTGTTCGTTAAATTAACAGCTGATAACGAATAATTAAAGTTGCCATTGTTTGTGTTAAACATCGCGGCAAATTTGCCTAGGCTGGGAAGAAATATTCATGTCTCTATATTCATCGGCAACCAACAATTAATGATTCCATCTTTTGTTAGCTGCAAAAGTAATTGTCATTTAGAGATTACATGTGTTTGCAGCTTTGTTTCCTGGTGCACACAATGTACAATTCAGTATTGGCAATGCGACCTATACTCACGATTGTTGTTTGGCAATTTTTGCTGTTTTTACTTTGCAATATTATAATGAGTGCCAGAGAAATAACTGCATGTCTAATTGAAGATAAACAGGTTAATGCATATTAGCCCGTTTCTCCTGTAGACAAGCGGAACACAAACAGCGGCTTTAAATTCTCTAAATCTTGGCTCTGAATGTTTGAAGTTCTGCACCATTTGTTCTCACATTTGTTCCTACTTTATATTTCATTTGAGAAACACTTTGGGGACAGAGGTCGGATGAACAACAGCTACAAAGCTGATATCACAGGTGACAGCGTTTTTCAGCAAGCACAGTCCTCATTTAAATTCAAATCAACTCAGCAACTCATGAGAAATGTGTTTGCTTTTGCAGCAGATTCATAATCCTTCTGTGCACCAACAATTCCCCAACTTCCCTGTCAACGCCAAGAAAGAGCTGGAAAAAAAGCAAGAGCACTTTCTCCCGCTGAAAAGCAGAATAACCGCCCTCTGCCTGCTGCTTTTGTCTCGACTAACAACACATCTGAGCCTGCATTTGAACCCATCTGTTCATTTACAAACAATAGTATTTCTTTATAATTTATACAGGTCTTGGAAACGATTAACTATCTTATTAGTTTTGCTTGGATTGCATATTGAAGCAGCTACGGTTTGCATTGTGATTCAGTCACCAATGCCTGCAGGCAGACCGTCTCTGGATACGAGTTTAGAAATAATGTATTGATCTGCAGAAATAAAACCCAATTGAAGGTTAATGAGAATATTAACAGCTCTCAACGGATCAGTTCCTCTAATCTAACGGTGCACAAAGACAACATGTGATCACTGTGTATACAATTTATATCCCTCTGTGGTTTACCTAAGACTCCAATTGGACATGGTGTGCTGCTCCTATTGCTTTAAACTAATAGCACATGTACTTTCACAGATCCCATATTTATCATCAGCAGCAGATCACTTGTCAGGTAGGAGTGGCGCATGAAATTGAACCAGCCTATAATGTCATATTTTTCAAATGAGAATTAACCTTCATGTTCCTAATTTTCACCCTGTATGTTTGGATTCTGTCACTTTTCATGATTTGACAGGACATCATTCCTTTGTGTGTGTAATGTTGAGCCCTTTAGGTCTTCACAGTACTTTGGCTAACTGCTTTCTGAAATAACTAAGTTCCAACTTATATGGCCTGCGACCAAGTAAGGTTTGCTGCCAGCATTCATCACAATAATTAGCCTTGTGCTTTTTTTGGCATATTCACTGAAAAAAACCAAATGTATTATCTCAACATATTTCTCACAACTGTAGAAGGTTAGTTGAAAGCAATATTATTAAGTTTAACCAATCATTTTCGTAACTAACTTAAAGTGGACCTATTATGCTATATTGGAAACATATATTGTAAAATACCAAACAGATCACCCGTTGTAGCCATGCCTCATCAAACCCCTCTTTTGCAGCCCTGTTAGAGAAACACGGATTTTGGGTCCTTGGCTTGAAAACAAAAAAAGAGGAGGCGGAGCTAATGCCTGATCAGAATTCTACCTGAGATGAAGTTAAATTCTGCTGTGATAAAACGCCATCCTGTTCTAAACCACATCAAGGATTAGTTCTGAAACAGTATGGAGCTGAAATGCTTTTTCTCTTGCAGGTTTATCACAAGGTGAGTTCCTTTTTATATTTCCATCTTTTTAAAAACATGTGCTCTTCAGTACAGTGTTAGCGAGGCTTGCTAATGTAAACAAAGACGAGATTACGTCCAAAACACGTCAGGCATTGTTTCTGATAGCAGCTTTCCGTGGGACCACCGCAAATCTGGATCAGCTCTGTTGTAGCCCCGTTTTTAAAAGATGTGGGTACGGAGGAAAGGAAAGAGGGTTTTATTTTCTGATGCTGCGTGAGTTCACCGACACACCGGGGACACATATTTATAAAATACATCAAAAAGGGCATTTTGCATGATAGGTCCCCTTTAAATAAACTGTACTCCTACTTCTACTAGAGAAGATATCCTTTCAAACGCACAAAGATTACATTTATGTGATGCTTATATCCTAATCATCAGTTTCCATTCACCTCTACACCATAGATAAGCCTAAAGGAGCTATTTAAGTATCTGGCCCAAGGACACTTTGAGAAGTTGGCTGCAGGGATTGAACCGTTGACCCTTGGTTTGATAAACACCCGCTGACCACCTGAGCCACAGACAGAAGCACCACAGCGGGAAACTAAACCTGCCCTTCCTGCACTGAAGGGTGAAGTCACCGACATGCTCTTCTAACATCCTCCCGTTCCCCCCCCAATGTTGTGTACTATGTTGTGTACTTTGTTGTGCCTTTATCCACACCCGCGCCGACCTCCTCCTCTCTGCTTTACGCTGTGAAATGGAGCTCTTCTCAATCACACTGTGCCGTTGGCCTGCTCTTTATTTCACTCGTCTTTTTTTGGTTCCCTCTCTCTGGCTGGGAGCTTATCTGAGAGGCTCAGCTGCTGGTCCACTGTCCACAGAGAACCCCAGGCCACAACAAAAAAATACTAAAAAATATAGCCTCTCAACGGTGAGGCTTTATTTATGTTAAGCACTGAGACACTTCAACTATTTACCGTAACCTCAACTTGAAATGTGGAAAGCGATAAAGTCTCTTTTCTTCGGCTGGCATGATGCTTCTCTGAAATTGAGGTGAGGGAAATAGGGTAGGGCTGTTTATGAGTATGGGGGCAAGGTAATAATATATCTGTGCTATACAATTCAGCCATATATCTCCAAAATGTCAGCTTGTCATGGCCGCATTTCAAGTAATACTTCACCTTGTAAAGTAAACATGCCTCATTACCTTAAGTTCTGAAAATAGAGGCTTTTGAATTCAACCACATTTCCATTGACATTCAGTGTATCAACACTCTGGCTGAAGGCATGGGCGCTGTTATGAGATGAGCAGCTGGTTGGTGCAGCAGTATTATAATCACTTGGGGAATGGGTGGGATGGATTTGAAACCTGATTGGAGCAAACCCTCAGTTAAGTTAGGTGGTGAAGAGATATAAACTATGTGATGTGCTAAAAGGGGTTTTGCTAGCGGGTAGACATCTGTGGAGCTGCCTCAGAGATACGTCCCCGTCCAGATGCTGCGATGCGGAGCTCGTGGGGAATATGCCTCGAGTTTTCCTGTTTGTTGGGGCAAAAAGCAAGAGGAGACAGGAACTATCGTGGGAGGGTTTGTACAGATACCCAGCAGCAGCTAGGATGGCGAGCAGGCGGACAACAGCAGTCCACCAAGTTGTACTTTCAGTTTATCAAACATTTCCCCGTCATGAACCTCTTTCACTGTCTTTAAAGGTCCCATGTCATGCTTTCCTGGTTATTCCCCGTCCCCTTGTGAGTTATGTAGCTTTTTCTGCATGTAAACGGTCTGCAGTCCCAACCCTCAAAGTACATCCTGTAGCGAGAAAAACTCTAACACAGAAAATACCTGTCTGTGCCCCAGAACACCTCGTTGGAGATTTATCTTTTTCTTCCTGGGTACAGTGACGTATTTGGGTATAGTGACGTAACGGCTCCGCGGATTGGTCCATTACATCCGCGGAGTCGTTACGTATTTGGACCAATCCGCGGACTTCCTCACACACACACACACACACACACACACACACACACACACACTCAATTTTTTCTCAGCTGCAGCTCCACAGATTTGTCAGCCTGAGACGGCGGGACGCAGCGAGGCTTTGAGTCGGCTTTGAGTCGGCTTTGAGTCGGCTTTGAGTCGACTCCCAGCCAGGCTGCGCGCGTGTGTGTGTGTGTGTGTTCTGGCTGGTTTCGGGCTGGGTCTCGCTGTCTCGCAGACGGCCACTGGGCTGGGAGGGGAGGGCAGGAGCTCCTACAAGCCGTTTAGTACAGAGAGTGAATACACATACTATACAGAGATGCTGTTTGAGAAACCAATGTGAGTTTGGAACATTGCACAATATAAATATATTCTAGTTGACCTCAACAATATGCCGTGTTGGTCAGGACTCCCTGGAAGAAGAGATCTTATAAATAAAGGATAAATAAAATAAAAAAAAACAAACAATGGAATTATGATCAGTAGAAATGGCCATCACATGAGACCTTTAAGTCTTACAACCAAATCTGATTGTCAAACTATTAGAATCGGAATCAGAAATACTTTATTAATCCCTGGAGGGAAAATGTGGTTATGTTCATGGCACCACTGTCCCCAGCTGTACCCAAGTATCCTGTCCTGTAGTTTGCCTTTGATGAAAGCAGTCATAGAATGTTTCATTTCATATATATTTATTGTAAATAGTAAAAGGTTTAGAACTGAGCTGAATTGTCAACAGTCAAGAAACATCTTACTTCTGACATTGATGAACTCTAACTATATAGTTTAGCAATCTAGGCATCATATTTCACTCTTGGCTTTTCAGACAGACACACTCTTAATACAACCCTCATTAGTATTTCTGCTGATGAGGCGGGAGTGTTTGTATCCTGAAGACATTTTCTTTATAGCTTTAACCTTTTGACCTCATCTATTTTTAATACAACACTCCAAGCAATGACCATCAACACACATCGGCCCGTTTATCGATGGAGATCCGGACTGTAAAGAAGGACATCAGCATGCTGGGTCCTTTGACCTTTTGTTTAATTTTGATCCTTCCACGTGAATCAATACCATCGATGGTCCATTGGAGGCCCATGAAGACATCAATAGTCCTTCGTTCCCCTTCAGTGTGTCAGCTGCTCAAATACTTTTCTATGAGAGGATCCAGCCAGTGTCAATACATTGGGCGCCATGTTCAACCGTGCAGATTGTGTCAATAGTATATTGATGTTTTATTGTTGCACGACCCCGTTGAATACTCAATTTCTAATTGTTCAATTTAAACATTCAGTCTGTTATTTTTCGATAACAGACTTTTGCTAAGGATCTATCCCCAGAAAGCCTTCCGGTACATTTTACAACAGTTGTGGCCAAAAATACACATTATTTTTCCTCCGTCAGAAAACACCATCTTGCAGCCGTCGGTACGCAGTGGAAGCAATACAATCATTTTCAAAACAAGGGTATCATTTGACCATCAATATTTTGTGAGAGATTATTGATTGATTTAGTTGTTCGCCATGTAACAGGCAGGATGAAGCAAGCCGGTCATTATCCCTAATATACAAATTGGTTGTGATGTTGTGAAGATGACCCAAGCAGCCATGTTAACAATCGACTATGATTAACAACACTGACAAATCCAATTTTCTAAAGCTCTGAAAACATAATTAGTGCAGCTGAATTAGCGTTTCCAAACTTTAGTTTTAGACAATCTGTGAAGGTTTTAAATTGAGTTTGGAGTGAAAGTAGTTCATAATCACATTAACACTGTTTATGCAGGTTTAGAAACATTTTTTAAATGAGTAAAACTCAAGAACTTTAAATATTCTAATATGACGCTTCACAATGGAGGACCAATCTCCATGGACCCCTGTTTTGTTTACATTAAATCCAATGAGTTTTCTTAGAGTCCGTATCTGATACAAATGCATTGCAACAATATCATATGGCCATTAACCATTGGTGCTTACAGTAAATATTTACAAATGTTGATAAATCATCATCAGTATTTGAATGTATTGGCTACATGGCTTAAGGTAAATAATAGAAGAAACTGGTAAATACAGAAAATGCATCACTTTATTGTAATTAAGCCATCAAGCCAGAGTCCTGCATCGGGTCGGGTACCATAAAAGGTGATTCACGGGTGGTATTTTTTCAAACGCTTTTTTCCGGGTTCGGTTCTGGGTAAAACAAAGATGATGCGGGTCGGGTCGCGGGTATTGCATAATAAATATATTAAAATAATAATAATTTAGTTTAATGTTTAAAATCCTCAGACCTCTCCCCCGCGTTACCGCACATTATCATAACCTCTGCAGCGCATCAATCTGCTGCTGTGCACGCCACATTCGAAATGGCAGAGAATACAGCATTTTCAATAACACTTCCTCAAGAGCAAAATCCAACGTCTGGGAGGCTTTTGGTTCCTAGATAGAGAAAATAACCAACATCCCACATTTTTTGAGACAAATATGCAACTGCATGTGTTAATAATTGCCCGTTTTCACTGCTCATATATAGGCTAGGCTATGCGGGTTCGGGTCGGGTCGCGGATCTTGTGCCGACGGGTCGGGTCGGGTTGCGGAACTAATTTGCAATATGTGCGGGTAGCGGGGCGGGTTCTGTATTGCACGTCGCGGGGCAGGAGTGGGTCTTGAAAATCAGACCCGTGCCAAGTGGCCAACAGAGGTACTACACTCCAGTGTCATTCCGTGCAGGAAAACACAACAATACAAAATATTAGACGATATCTATATAATCGGTACACCATCACATAGACACAAGGTTAATCTAGTTTTAATCAAATTTGTTTTGCCTTTTTGTAAGAATATAATTTATGTTACTGTTAATGGTTATTATATATAACAGTAACATAAAGATGTATGCCTTTGGATTTGTACTCGAGCATCATACGTTCACAGTTTTGTCAGCTCTATTTTAGTTATCTCCCATTTCATGTTTTACTAATTGCGTGCCTCGTATTCTTGCCCTTTGTGGGTGGAAATAAAAAGCTTTTCCCAAGCTGCTTTCAGAAGGTGAGAAGAACAAACTTCAGTGCAACAGACCACTCTGATGTTCCCTCTCTGCACATCTTTCATCTGTATGCTGTTTGAGAGCGAAGCATTTCCTTCCTCTTCGTCAGTCACATTTGCCACCACCTTAGACATCGGTGTGTGACATGAGATGGAAACAAATGTTTCACATTTCAGGGGCTGAAACAATAATACAATCCCGGGAGTGTAAAGAAAGACAAAATAAATGTATAAATCATAATTAATTAATGAAATCTCGTTGAAAAGGCAAAGTTTGTCATGGGACGGCATGAATCTCAGTGCATCCAGATGCTGATGGAACACCTGAGATCCGTCTGGATGTGTGGTTTCAGTGAAATCACTCAATCTGTTGCTGGCATTTGCTCGGGGTGCTTAGTATTCCTCAGCCTCCTGTGCTCGTCGTCAAAGCTTCGTTACAGCCTCTCGGGGACAACAAAAGCACTTTGAAGTCGATGTCACCGCCAACATAAAGCAGCATCAGTCACAAGGCATCATTTAGTGTATCTGTTCTTATCTCTACTCGCAATTGATCTGCTTTCACTGTTTCGGAATGAGTTATTTGCGGCTCTGTGAGTTTGAAAGCCAATCGTGAAGCTGTTGTTGTACATTGACTACACAGCATATTGCTCTTTCCATGAAGTAAACTGATGAGGTGAATCCAAGAAGAAGCCATTATCCTGATGGATTCCACAACTAAAAGAAAACTGATCTCAAAGGAGGAGGCATGGATGGGAAGGAGATGTGAAATATGACAGTAAATGTAGTGTTTTGTTTATTTAAGTAATTTAATAATAATATACAGTAAAGGAAAAAAGAAAAGAAAAAGTGCGATGAAGTGGGAGGGCAGAAGGCATGGCTTATTCAAATACAATAGCCTTCAGTAAGTTCTGAGTAAATCTTAAAGCAAAATGACGGCAAACTTTATGATAAATTTCACATTTCAGGGGCTGAAACAATAATACAATACCGGGAGTATAAAGAAAGACAAAATAAATGTATAAATCACAATTAATTAATGATTATGACCACATTTATTGAAATGCATATCAATGGTTAATTTAACCAATAAGAGTCAATATTAGAGTGGAGTTCAGTGTTTCCCACAGATCTGAAATATAGTTGTCGTGGTAGCCGAGAAGGGGGGGTGCCAGTGGAGCACGCACATCAATGGTGGGGGCGGAGCGCATAACGCAGACCCTTCACGCGATAGCTGAGGGAGGGGTAGTTAATCGATCGCAGGTGGCGTCGTGCACGAGGACGGATACAAAAAGATTAAACCTAAATGTGTGGCGAAATATGCTTTGGCGGACGTTAAAGTAAAGTCTCTGCGTTGGAAACCCTGGAGTTAATTGTTTTGGGATCTTCTTTGTTTTTTAATCTGTTCTTTCTGAGTTGTTTTTGTTCCTGTAAACATACAAAGCTTCACGAAAAAATGCACACTTCTACCGATTCTAGGTTGGACAAAGATATATCTGTATGAAAATATACAATGTCTATCTTATCTTCGCAGTTTATTAGTAAAAGTGTACACAGCTTGTTTCATCACGGGCACTCACACACATCGTGTACATGTGTAGGGGTCGGTTTGGAATTGGACCTCAATGGTTTGTTCTAAAGAGCCTTTTTAGTGTGAGTGTTGGAGCTATATATGATTTAATAGTTTAACATTTGTTTTCTTGTTGTTTTTGTACAATGTTTTATTATTTAGTGATATTATTGTGGTTAGTTAAAGTATTTTTTTGTAAGGCCTCTTTGGGCACTGGGTGATTAGAGCACCTGGTGTGATTGTCTATATTGGAGACAGGTGGTGGAGGGAGTAGAGCACTAGTAGGCATCTCGTTTTCTATCAGGGTGAAGCAGCAAGCAAGCAGCAAGCAAGCAAGCAAGCAAGCATAGGAAAGGCTTGAGGAAAGTAAACCTGTTCATTGTACCTTTGTGATGGGAATAAAATGCACAGAACTGACGATCTTGTTTGAACTTGGATCATTCCCTCCGTAAGATTCGCTATCCGGTAGTGATGGCAAATGAAGCTTTGAATGAAGCATCGAACCACTTGGACAATTGTATCGGAAATAGGTTCATTTCTCGAAGCTTCAGTTACAGCGACCTCTCCTGGCGAAGTGCAAGGCTGCAGTGGGTTTAACGTATCTTTGCCTTGAAAAATATTCGATGCACACACTAAGACTGAATATCATGTTCTATTTGCAATTAAAGATTGATAATTGTGTGTATTGGGTTATTGAGAAGAGACTAGAGAGTGCTGGAAAAATGTTTGGGAGGAGACGGCCTTTTATCAGTCATTAAAGTTGAAAAGCAAAGATTAAAATACATCTATTCCGGGCTTTGAACCAGCTGCGCAGAGGTCATCGCCGCATTCGGGCCGCCGGCTCTACCCACTGGGCTATCTATTCCTTAAAATATTTAACTGCTTTTATATTACCGATAATTGTCTTTTTGTTCACAACTTCTCCACATTTCGAAGTGTTTCCCGCCCCAGAACGACCTATCTTTCTTCCTGGCTTGCTCTACTGTATAATGATATCAAATGCAATACCAACAACAACTCAACAGCAACAACGCAAACTACGACAACAACCCACACATTGCGCATTGTTTAGAGCGGTTATAAAGTGTTGAAGCGCTCAAATTCGAAACTGTTTCAACCCGTCACCTGTCAGAATCGAGACGAGGCAGTGCATTGAATCGCGTGAATGGACCGCGAACCAGTCAAGTGATTCATTCAGGAAATGAAGCAGTTGCTGCTTCGGACGTCACATGTCACGTGATTTGAAGCAAGCTTCTATGGAATAGGAAGTCCAGGGTTGAAGCTCCGTTCGAAGCTTCAGTGTCAAACTGCCATCACTATCCGGTGCCTCAGTGGCATCGTACTTTTAAACTATGTGATTCTGGCCGCTACAGTTAGCTTGCCTGGTCTGGGTACTCACTGACTTTATTTTGAAAGTGCTTTTGGACATAATGAGGCATTTCATTATGGATACTTTTGTGCATCACCAGTTCTGTTTTCAGCTAATCTATGCTTTTTTATTGTCACAGAAAGCCTCATGGCATCAGTGTGTGGCTGTGAACCAAACGAGAGCGGCTCGGCACGAGAGGATCCACAGGTACTTTACATTTGGATTACCTTCATTATGCAGAATCACGCTGAATGATATCTGAATGTTCTTTGAGCTTCAGCACATCAAATGAGAAGAGTTGCAAAAAGATTATGCTGACTGCAAAGCAATTCAGTAGGCAGTTTAAATTAGATGTAAATCATGAAAAACTCTCCCTTTTAATGTTATTACCTAATGTCTGTAATGGACTATACCCACATCACAACAAGTGAAGTGCAGTAGTCGACACAATTTGATGTTTCATTCTGTTTAGTAAAGATAAAGGCCGTTTAGAGATAATAGTCCATTTCCTCCCTCTTGGTATTCAATAGCTCGGCTTTTAAACACACACATTCTGCTTTTATTAAAGTTGCTGATCCGCTGATCACAGCAGAAAGAGCCCACATGGATAGTTACGAAACAGCAAATAAAGAATAGTTTGCCGCCGTGTTTCTCTAAGAGGCGGATCATTAGATGGAAAGCAGAGTATCGACTGGAGCTGGATACAAGTTGCTTTTTAAAAGTCACTGTCTTTGGCACGCTTAAAATCAATCCGTCCATGTTATTAACCATTGCTGGGATTCTTCAGGTAAATGTGAGTGAATGGAGGGTATCGGGGAGGCGTGTGGTGCAGTGGGTTGTGCGTTGGTGTTGGGATCAGGGGGTCACAGGTTCAAACCCCACTGCATGTCGTTGTGTCCCTGAGACACTTCACCCCAAATTGCTCCTGTGGGGATTGGCCGCAGTATTGAGAATGTGAGTCGATTTGGATAAAAGTGTCTAACAAGTGTTACAACCCGGCTCCTGAGCTGCAACAAAAAGTAGGGAGGCGAGACGAAATAACAATTTTTTAATTCTCAATAACCAATGAAGTGAAGAGAACCAGCGACAGGTCCCTGAAGCTGGCCCGGAGTGAGTGCCCAAAGGAGTGAGAGCGACGTAACGGCTGGGCTCCTCCTATATCCTTTTCCTTTCCAGGTGCGGCTCATCAGCCATGAACCTGTGAACACCCACAAAGCACACCCACAACCAGACGGCGCCCCACGTGGTGTGGAGGGGTCGTCACACATGTATCATCACGAGGAAAAGTAATTTTCTGCAGCATTATTCTTTTAGCAGTTCAAGCTGGAAGTCCTGCTGCTGTTGCACTAATTACCTTCTTGTCACATAACAACTCATATTCACATATTTTTATGGTTCAAAAAAGAACAATTACAACACCAGTACATTTATTTGAGGTATTTGTACTTTACTTAAATATTTCAATTGTTTTGCTATACCTGATATCTCTACTCCACTACATTGTACAAGCAAGTATTGTACCCTTTACTCCATTACATAATATGTGAGCTTTAGCTTTAATAACTTTACAGATTCAGATCATTTGCTTATACACAATATAAAACAATTCAGCCAATTCCATTTGTGAGTACTTCTCTCACGACCAGTTATCGAGTGAAACAACTATTTTAAATAAGAGCAGGTTTGAATTTGTTCATGCATTTCTTCTCAGGTCTTGCCTCACAGGAGCACACTCTTTCCTGGGTGGCTGAAGTTAGAGGTGCGGCTGTTTTAATTAAATTAAAACTGTTATATCTCCTATTAAGGTTGTGAAGCTGTCTTCTCACCTTATAATGCACTCTTCAAACCTTTTCGAGATACACTCATGTCAGCAACATTTCAAGGATCAGACTGTGAACAAAGTGTTTGTTAAATATGTAGAACACTTCCTGAACACATGAAACTCAATACAGCGGAAATAAAGTACAATCATGGCCAACAGTATTCTGAGTGAAAATCAGTCTGATCCTGATTCTCTGCCTTACTGGTGTTAAAGCTCCTATTGTCCACACAATATGTAATGAGTGCACATGGCAGGAAGTAGATTGTGCTCAGGAGGCCGCCTCCAGTCCAAATCACCTCCACCTTCATCATACGACTAATCAGTGAGCAGGAAGGGAAGTCTAATGTTGGAGGAAGGGCCGAAACCTGCAGACGTCTCGCACTCTTGTTATCCTCCTTTGTTCTGTCCTGTTTCTCGCAGAGCGATTCAATCAGACACTTTGTTCAAAATATGGGCCGCCTTTATAAAAACCTGCACAATTCTGCAAGGAACAGAACCATTGCAAAAGTACTGTTTGTATTTGTTCTCTCCTTTAATTTATCTTTCAATTTCATTTCTTACTTGACTTCTTATATACATGTTTTATTATTATCGCAATTCTTTGACTGAACTTGTTATATTTATATAAATATGTGTATTTGATTCATTTAAAAGGGATCTATCATGAAATGCACTTTTGTATGTCTTTTATACATCAACATGTGTCCCCGGTGTGTCGGGGAACTCACGCAGCGTCAGAAAATAAAACCCTCTCTCTTTTCCTCCGTACCCAAATCTCTAAAAACGGGGAACAACGGAGCTGATCCAGATTTGCGTCCGATATGACGTAATATCTGAAATGTGGACCCGCGGGCCAATCAGAAACGTTGCTGTCAGAAACAATGCCCGACTGTTTTGGACGTAATGTGGTCGGTGTTTACGTTAGCATCGCTAACACTCAGAGCTAACCTGTGCTGGAGAGCATGTGTGTGAAGAAGCAGGAAGTAGAAAGGAATTCACCTTGTGGTATAACCGGCAAGAGAGAAAGCCTTTGAGCTCCAAAATGTAGTTTAGACAGTAGCTGCCGGGTCCCGACCCATGAGCTCAGCCCCATTCCTTTATTATTTTGTATCAATAAGTTTTATACCCAGAATCAGCACTTTTGAATCAGGAAGTGAAATAGAGGGATATGACTCATATCCCTCTATTTCACTTCCTGTTTCAAAAGTGCTGATTGATATGAGGCGTGGCTAGAATGGGTGATCTGTTTTTGGTGTTTTGAGCAAAACACTTCAAAGACATGTTTTTTATATATTTGTATATATCTGAGATATGCTATTGCCTAAAAATAGCATGATAGGGTGACCTTTAAATTCTAATCTTTTAAAATGTTTAAAACTTTTATTGCACATTTGTATTCTAACTCTTTCAACTAAACACTTTTACTTCATTACACATTTAAATGTTATTCTAAAATCCAGTACACTCCAAAAACACAAATCCCCCGGGATAGATGAAGGATTTTGATTCTGATCATAGGACATCATGTTCGGGGAAAAGCTTCTGGGCACAGGCTGCTGATGAAATGTGCTTTAGGTGAAGTATGGCAGCATTGGTTTGTTATCTATTGAAATTGGAAAAGAGTTTTCAAACAGACGGCATTCTGGAAAAACATTTGCTACAAAAAACCACATCCTACATTTTTTTCATTGTTAAAAACTATTTCCAAAAGCCAGATAATATAAACATGTTGGTTTCTGATCCAAAATACAGACAGTTTAAAAGAAGTAGTGCTCAACTTCTCTTACCACGTCTGTACCTTAATTAGAGTTCGATTTATTCCAAAGAAGTGCCAAAAAGCAACTTAAAATGGAACACTGGTAGGTTTTAGTTGAATCGATTGTAAACACTTGAAAAGAATACAGACAGCCAAACTTTTAATGGTACAAATTATATCACAACAACTAGAGAAATAAACCACCAATCAGGTCAGATGTCAGCAGGAATCCTCCCTTACATCCCTCTGCAGAACCAGCATATGAAATATCTGGCCTCTCTGTAAGGTGTATATAGACAGGTTCAACAAGAACCAAGGAAAACTAATGGGAACATCCTCACAGGGAATATGTGCTTCAAGCTGCTCCGCTGAGAAACATGTCTGCTGTTTGTTTCAGAGGACAGCCGGGTATTAAGATGCTTCTAGATCACACATCCAACAGAAGGATCTGAAGATGTGACGGCCATCTGTGCTGCTGCGTGCCATCAGAGCAGGAAACGCAGGAAATACGTTTCTGATCACTGATAGACAGAATTCTATGGACAGCTTCATTCTTACTCATCACCAGGCTACATTGTTTTTGAATTGGTTAACAACCTTTTTTTAGAATGAAAACAAGACATAACACGAAACAAATGTACCTTTTACAAATAAATAGGAAACAAAGACTAACTCAAATCTGAACTATGATGGCAAAAAATGTACCAATATACAATGTTAACATTTGTAACCGTAGTTAAACAGAACACTTTATTTTACCCAGGGGACATTGGGTTTTATGGCAGTTGCAAAGAATATGCGATTTAAGATAACATGAATTAAAACAAAGATAATTATAGGAACAAATAAGTTCAACTAACATGTCCAATAAAAGATCAGCGTGCTTCTAAAAAATTATAAAATATATATAATCCTTTTTGCTTACTTAAGCTCTCTTAGCTTCTGAATATTGATATACTATTTTAACTATTTATTTCTGATGAAGTGGAGAAACTGTAACAAAGCACAGTTTGAATATATATAACGTTATTTATATAAATCCAAATAAGGACGATATGTTGACAACAAACACATTTGTTCACTGTAAAAATAGTTTTTGATGAATGTATTTTCCTCAAAGGGTCAATATCGTTTGTCAGAGTTGAGTTTACTTAGAACAGAATACTCAACGTTAAGAGTGTGTTGTATTACTGTGTGTGTTTGAAGAACTCAAAAAGTGCCTCTTCCCTTTTACCTAGTGAGGTGAGAACACCCTCTGTAACCATAGAAACTAAATATCAAACATAATGACAGCTGTGTGTGTGTGTGGCCTAGCATTACCATCCTTGTGGGGACCTACATCTGTTTACAGTCATGTGTGAGGACTCACCTCCCTTATGGGGACATAATGGAGGTCCCCATAAGGGGAATCATTAATTTTAGGGTGAAGACTTGGTTAGGGTAAGGGTTAGGGTTAGGGTTAGGCATGTGTTGTTATGGTTAAGGTTAGGATAAGTCTCCAGGAAATGCATGTAAGTCAATGTAATGTCCCCTGAAGTGATGTATACATGGTGTGTGTGTGTGTGTGTGTGTGTGTGTGTGTGTGTGTGTTCTTTAACGCTGTAATTTAAATCTTGTCTGAAGTGGTATCCTTGTTTTTGCACCGGATTGTCCTTTGTGTTTTCTTTCTTCTTCATGCACTTACTGTGACATATTTCCCTTCTGTGTATAATTGGAGTGAGTTAAAACAACAGTAGGCGGTATTCATGCCTGTGTTGTAGCTAAAGAGTGCTCACTTAAGTCCATTGTGAAATTTCTCTACAAAGATTGGATGGTTTGACAGGAATTTGTGTTGACTAACTTTGCTCAAAGCATGTCGTAATAACGTTTCACTCCTGAACTTCCAACTAGTGCCATCAGCGGATCAGAAGAACAATCTCTCCCATACTCTAAAAGTCCTACATTTGCATTGTTCTTTGCCTTAGCTGTACTCTATGTTATTTTACTGCTAAGATACATAACCCTTTATTGATCCCTCTATGGAAATACAGGAAAACTCTCGCCCGAACAGGGACTTGAACCCTGGACCCTCAGATTAAAAGTCTGATGCTCTACCGACTGAGCTATCCGGGCTCTGGAGGAAACATCCTTTGCCTTTCTTATAACTTGCTAAATGAAGATAGTTAACATGGTAAGCAGTGTAGATGTCACACCAAGCCCCCAGGAAGAGCGCAGGCCATTAATTACAGCTAATTTCTCTAGTGGCCAACAGTGGTACTACACGCCAGTGTCATTCCGTGGTGTCATGGGGCCGAGAGCAAGAGATCGGAGGCAGGGCTTAAGGGAAAACTCTTCTGTGCATGCTCACATCCGGCTACTACTACTGCATCTATAGTTTCTCTGTTTTGGGCTTAATGCTTCACTGACCAACTCTCATGGGGATGACAAGGGCCCTGCCTCCGACACTGTATTCAGATCTCTTCATACATCCATGTGCCACACCAGTCCAACTCTTTTCCAATCAAAGTAGATACCACTAGCTCCAAAACTAGCTAAAAGTATTGCCCTCATTTGCGTATTAGCAACTCCATGCGCATAATTTGCATTTGCCTAATGTTGTCTCCACCGCATATGTGACCTGCTCCATCGAAATCAGTCGCATTGACCCGAAGACACATTTTGAGTTGTGTACACTGTTTGAAAGAAGAGAGTCATAGCTTTCTAATGATATCAGGATTGTTGTTGTACTCCAAATATTAAGCGAAATATGTCACATTATATAATGACTGTCACCGAGTCCTCATTTTGAGAAAAAGGCCTTTAAAGTTTCCTCTTCTCTGGAATCCATCGATCTGATTGATTATTAGCGGAGAAAATTATCAAAATACTACGGAGGGAAGATATTTTCGTTTGGAGGGGAAGCTCGCGAGTGTGTGTATACGTGTGTGTGTGTGTTTGTGTATTTTTGCATTTGTGTGTATTGTGTTTGTTTCCCGGGGAAAACCCTCACGAGAAACACCGGCTGTTGTTATGCCTGCTGTGACGTTAAATTACTCCGTTCTACTCTTGTAATTATGCCGAAGCTTCAAAGCTGTATTTATCATCTGAATTTGCCGAAAACAAGTTCAATATTCTGAAAGCCAAGACTTTGTTTAATTTAAATCAGATGAAAACAAACTGTAACGGACCCTGCTGTGTTATCTATGATTACTATACTCTTACATTCATAATGTCAGCCGGAGGGAGGGGGGCGGCGCTGCTGGAAGAGCAGATTGCGAGTGAGAGGTGCCTCTTCGTCCCTTTACAAGCTTCAAAAATGTACTTATCGTGTGATTTTGGAAATAAAAGTTTCATATTCTGGAAGCCCAGACTTTGTTTGTTTAAAATCAAACAAAACACCCGAACCCTGAAAAAATAGTTTTTTACGGAAATCCACGTTTATTCTGAAATGAGCTGTTGCGACTTCCGACTGATTTCGATAGAGCGGGTCACATATAGAGTGTGTGCTGTTTGCAAAGACCCAAATACTGCCATATACACTAAGCAACATTTGGAAAGCATTTAAACAAACATATACATCTGAACAAATTAGTTTTTTCCTAGTTGCTTTTTTAAAATAAAGTAGCAAAAAAGTGGTCTGAAAAATCTTTAATCTGTCAAGGAAGTTGCCAAATTAACAGTGCTGTACTAACATGCTAGCTTTGTACTTAGCACGTTAGCATGTAGATAATAGCATTTAGCTCAAAGCATAGCACTGTCTTACTAAAGCTCTTGTTTTCATCTTCAGCAGAAAATGTCCTAACTGTTAAAGAAAACAATCAAAACAAAACTTTGGAACAACAAAAATGTTTAAAAACAACTCCTAACTTTCCCATCAATATGAGATGTTTTGTTGTTATCGAGCGAGAGATGCAAACCTTGCTAACAAAAAGGATTGTAAAGGCTTTCTCAAAGGGCTTTGGTGTTGGGTGATGTGTTGTAGAGAAAGCCAATAGCGCTCTGGGCCTGAGAGAACGGAGTCATGAATAACAGGAAGAATAATTGAACTCGTAAAATCCAAGGACATTTGGTTAAACGCTTCTTTTTGAATGAAATAAAAGGCCATTGGAATTGGCCTTAAAACAACATTTAAAACAATGTTCAGAGCCTTGATTTGCACATGACCCTTTATTTCTTCCAATCTGCGTCTGCAAGGTTAAAGAGGTGGAAGACAAGATGGGCAGGCCTTTGAAATTAGGGAATAGAAAACTTTCTCCCACTTTTGGTTTACCTCCACAGACTGATGTCTTCACCTTCTTTAATGACACCAATTACTCGGACGGCAAGCTTTACTTCCAGTCCCAAAACATCCTTCACTTCGACCAGGAAAACAGCCTGAAGAACTCTCCACTCAGTCCCTTCCTTCAGCAAACCTCCTTTCACAGTCCAACAACACATTTCATATTTCATGGTGTTCTTGTTTGTCTTATTTAGAAATCTGTAATACTTGATTGAACAAAAGCGCTCAAGGTTAAGTGGCACTGGATAAGTGTGGAGACTTTGGGCTCAAACATTTTCCCACCACTTCTCATTTTAATGATGGCACTAAATCATAGCATATATTCTAACATGCAAAGCTGCAATATTGTTTAATATAACATTTTTGTGGAATGTTAAAAAAAACGATAGCCGAAAGGGACAAACACGCGACAAAACATTTCCATAAGGAGAAACGCGCAGCACTTTCTAAAACAATGCACATATAAAAACACAAATATGCCAAAACACATGCAAATGATTAACATCTTTTCTAAATTCTGTACATGTGTTGTCAAGTTGGTGAAATGAGACTTTAATAGTTACACTAAATGAGTATTTCTACTGTTTTTCGAGTGCAGGCATCCTGCCGTAGTGACAGCTCAAGGGGACAGAGCTTTGTTTGTCCAACACACTGGTCCCACACACCCAGTGTGATGTTAATATTAGCACAGCTTTTTGGGCGAGTTTATTCATGCAGCACATTTTCACAAACAAAGGTAATTCAAAGGACAACACAGAACGGTTTCAAGTTCAACCCTTTACCTCACAGCGTGTAGGACCGGTTTTAGTTAATGAAATGCTGAACTTTCAAGTGTTTAAAGTGTTTTAAAGTTTTAAAGTGTCTTCTGCTTATGGGGGTTTTCCATTGAATGCAGTGTGGTATAGGTTTTGGTGTTCCCTCAGAGGGAGTTTCTATCCCACACACTAAAATAACTTTGGTGGGACAATGCACCTGTTCCAAAGTTGTCCTTTTTTAAATTTAGAACATGAAAGGAGGGATTTTGAACACACACTGCCTGCTAACACGTGTTTTCATGTCTTATGTTCCACCTATCAGTCAAAGCGGATTACTTTAATTGATGTCTTAAACTCACAGTGGTGCAATCTATGAACGTATTAATAACTACAAACAATCAGAAAGCCATTTGGAAAACTCTCGTTTGCAGACTGAATTTAAAGTTTCCTCAGCATGACTCCTGAAGTAAATTACATTTACAAAAGCTCTCCGGTCCCCTGCAGTAATCCAGTGTTTCCTGATGTGGGTAAAAAGTCTGTCGCCTAATCAGCTCTGACACATTGACTCCGGCTATATGTTGTCTTTGAAAACACACATTAAACACCATGTATCCCCGGAGACTGAGTGTTTCCCTGGAGAGAATATAGAATAATATGAATACTTGTTTGAATTTAAATGTTTTGCTTTGGAATTTAAGGCAATATGAAATAATTCTTACAATGTGTTATGTGACGTTAGTTAATCGGAACACCAAAATGGCACAATAAGAAAGATGAATTCAACGATGGAGAGAGCGCGGACACCTTGAAGGGTGAAGGATAAGACTCTTTCCTGACCCTGCAGAAACAAAATATTCTCTCACAATGTTCAAAGCGCTCGTTTCTGTAGGCTGGCCGTGGCTCCAGATGAAAATGTTTTCACACTGCAGTCAGAGAGACCTTCACTGCAACACTTAAAAAAAATCCACACATTATAATAATAATAACACTTTTACTCTCATGTGTTGTTCTGGCCTGCTCAGTAGCCTTTGACTGGTGCAGCGCCGCAGAAGCTTAAAGAGCCTGTGACACGGTTTTCCCCCATCATCCAAACCCATCAATTTGAGTACATATTGTCTCCTTGAAAACCGTTACTGAACTGATTTTGGATATTTGTACTTTGATAACCATTAATCTGCCTTCAATGTTGACAATTTTCTGGATCTTCTCGCGGATTCTTCAAGTCCCGCCAAATGATGGGTGACGTCATTGCGGGCACAGCGCTCCAGCTGCACCGTCCAGGATCCCAGCATCTGCATGTAAACCTTTATATATATACAGTCAGATGTAAACGCACGACGGCGCACACAGCAGCAAGCTCAGACAGCGATGACAGGTTAATGTTGAACGTGTCTGAGAGCTCATGAGGCTGAAGGATCGGTTTATGTTGTATCTGTTAGAAGTTTAGGAATGAGGTGCGTCAATATGGGCGATCATCATGTAGCGAGTGGTGGAATGGGACTAAAAATCATCCCGGGACTCTCGACCGGCCCACTTCGGTACCGCTAGTAACTTGTCAACGGGGGGAGTGGGGATGTCAGGGGCGGCAGGTGCTGTAGATAGTAAATGTAAATATGTAAATATGTGTGTCACTGCATCCTGGTAAAATACAAATATAATGTATAATGTCTGTGTCTTTGACATTAGCGCTGCTAGCCACCTGTGCCCTGTAGCCTACTACGAAGCCAGTTCAACATACCCTGGATATGTTTGAGTAACAAACAAACTAACAACAACAAACTAACAAACGAGATCTCGCTGAGCGGTGCTACGACGCTGGTTATCAACTCGGTAAATGAAGCCAGGGTTTCTCTCTCCAGCTGAGAGCGCGTTCATGTCTAAGACACGCGTGGATCTGACTTTAATTACATTTATCTCGAGTGTTTCGTCAACATAATGTGTTAAATAATACTTCTGCATACAGTCTGTGACGCTGTGAGTGTTGCACGGCCAGATGAGGCTGGAGAAGCTGACTCAGATAAGGAAATATATGATATATTATGATATTATATGATTGATGATCGACTGATTGATGATGTAATATGAATGATAAGTGCGACACGTCGGCGTCTTCTCTGCATACAGCAGTTTAAACTGTATTTCCTTTATCCTGTAATATGACTTGAGAGATTTAAACTCCGCACACTGAGTGATCTCTTCTCTATAGACGCCGGAGGCGGGCAGCGTCAGGTAAAAGAAGTTATTTAGCCTT